>CM065459.1:32369210-33044444 GCA_032872475.1 Leptopilina myrica (nomen nudum) | reverse complement strand
CTTATTTTTACACTCGCCGAATCGAGGATTTCAAAAAATATGATAAAGGGGTTTTACATGTTTAAAGAAAAAGATATTTAAACTGCTTATTTTTACAACCGCCGAATCGAGGATTTCAAAAATATTTTAAGCGATTTTAAATCTTTAGAAGAAAAGAAATTTAAGCTGCTTATTTTTACACTCGCCGAATCGAGGATTTCAAAAAATATGTTAAAGGTTTTTAAATGTTTAAAAAAAAAGAAATTTAAACTGCTTTTTTTTACACTCGCCGAATCGAGGATTTCAAAAATATGTTAAGCGATTTTAAATGTTTAAAAAAATAGAAATTTAAGCTGCTTATTTTTACACTCGCCGAATCGAGGATTTCAAAAATATTTTAAGCCATTTTAAATGTTTAGAATAAAAGATATTTAAACTGCTTATTTTTACACTCGCCGAATCGAGGATTTCAAAAAATATGTTAAGCGATTTTAAATGTTTAGAAAAATAGAAATTTAAACTGCTTATTTTTACACTCGCCGAATCGAGGATTTCAAAAATATTTTAAGCGATTTTAAATGTTTAGAAAAAAAGAAATTTAAACTGCTTATTTTTTACACTCGCCGAATCGAGGATTTCAAAAAATATGTTAAGCGATTTTAAATGTTTAGAAAAAAAGAAATTTTAAACTGCTTATTTTTACACTCGCCGAATCGAAGATTTCAAAAAATATGTTAAGCCATTTTAAATGTTTAGAAAAAAAGAAATTTATACTGCTTATTTTTACACTCGCCGAATCGAGGATTTCAAAAAATATTTTAAGCGATTTTAAATGTTTAAAAAAAAAGATATTTAAGCTGCTTATTTTTACACTCGCCGAATCGAGGATTTCAAACAATATGTTAAGCGATTTAAAATGTTTAGAAAAATAGAAATTTAAACTGCTTATTTTTACACTCGCCGAATCGAGGATTTCAAAAATATTTTAAGCGATTTTCAATCTTTAGAAGAAAAGAATTTTAAACTGCTTATTTTTACACTCGCCGAATCGAGGATTTCAAAAATATTTTAAGCGATTTTAAATCTTTAGAAGAAATCGAAATTTAAACTGCTTATTTTTACACTCGCCGAATCGAAGATTTCAAAAAATATGCTAAGCTATTTTAAATGTTTAGAAAAATATAAATTTAAAATACTTATTTTTACACTCGCCGAATCGAGGATTTCAAAAAATATGATAAAGGGGTTTACATGTTTAAAAGAAAAGATATTTAAACTGCTTATTTTTACAATTGCCGAATCGAGGATTTCAAAAATATTTTAAGCGATTTTAAATCTTTAGAAGAAAAGAAATTTAAGCTGCTTATTTTTACACTCGCCGAATCGAAGATTTCAAAAAATATGATAAAGGTTTTTACTTGTTTAAAAAAAAGAATTTTAAACTGCTTATTTTTACACTCGCCGAATCGAGGATTTCAAAAATATTTTAAGCGATTTTAAATCTTTAGAAGAAAAGAAATTTAAAACCGCTTACTTTTACTCTCGCCGAATCGAAGATTTCAAAAAATATGCTAAGCTATTTTAAATGTTTAGAAAAATAGAAATTTAAAATACTTATATTTACACTCGCCGAATCGAGGATTTCAAAAAATATGATAAAGGGTTTTTACATGTTTAAAAGAAAAGATATTTAAACTGCTTATTTTTACAACCGCCGAATCGAGGATTTCAAAAATATTTTAAGCGATTTTAAATCTTTAGAAGAAAAGAAATTTAAGTTGCTTATTTTTACACTCGCCGAATCGAGGATTTCAAAAAATATGATAAAGGTTTTTACATGTTTAAAAGAAAAGATATTTAAACTGCTGATTTTTACAACTGCCGAATCGAGGATTTCAAAAAATATGATAAAAGTTTTTACATGTTTAAAAGAAAAGATATTTAAACTGCTTATTTTTACACTCGCCGAATCGAGGATTTCAAAAAATATGATAAAGGTTTTTACATGTTTAAAAGAAAAGATATTTAAACTGCTTATTTTTACAACCGCCGAATCGAGTATTTCAAAAATATTTTAAGCGATTTTCAATCTTTAGAAGAAAAGAAATTTAAGCTGCTTATTTTTACACTCGCCGAATCGAAGATTTCAAAAATATTTTTGGCGTTTTTAAATGTTTAAAATAAAAGATATTTAAACTGCTTATTTTTACACTCGCCGAATCGAGGATTTCAAAAAATATGCTAAGGGTTTTTATATGTTTAAAAAAAAGATATTTAAACTGCTTATCTTTACAACCGCCAAATCTAGGATTTCAAAAATATTTTAAGCGATTTTCAATCTTTAGAAGAAAAGAATTTTAAACTGCTTATTTTTACACTCGCCGAATCGAGGATTTCAAAAAATATGATAAAGGGGTATACATGTTTAAAAGAAAAGATATTTAAACTGCTTATTTTTACAACCGCCGAATCGAGGATTTCAAAAATATTTTAATCGATTTTAAATCTTTAGAAGAAAAGAATTTTAAACTCCTTATTTTTACACTCGCCGAATCGAGGATTTCAAAAATATTTTAGGCGTTTTTAAATGTTTAAAATAAAAGATATTTAAACTGCTTATTTTTACACTCGCCGAATCGAGGATTTCAAAAAATATGCTATGGGTTTTTATATGTTTAAAAAAAAAGATATTTAAACTGCTTATTTTTAGACTCGCCGAATCGAGGATTTAAAAAAATATGCTAAGCTATTTTAAATGTTTAGAAAAATAGAAATTTAAAATACTTATTTTTACACTCGCCGAATCGAGGATTTCAAAAAATATGATAAAGGGGTTTACATGTTTAAAAGAAAAGATATTTAAACTGCTTATTTTTACAACCGCCGAATCGAGGATTTCAAAAATATTTTAAGCGATTTTAAATCTTTAGAAGAAAAGAAATTTAAGCTGCTTATTTTTACACTGGCCGAATCGAAGATTTCAAAAAATATGCTAAGGGTTTTTATATGTTTAAAAAAAAAGATATTTAAACTGCTTATTTTTACACTCGCCGAATCGAGGATTTCAAAAAATATGTTAAGCTATTTTAAATGTTTAGAAAAATAGAAATTTAAACTGCTTATTTTTACACTCGCCGAATCAAGGATTTCAAAAAATATGATAAAGGGGTTTACATGTTTAAAAGAAAAGATATTTAAACTGCTTATTTTTACAACCGCCGAATCGAGGATTTCAAAAATATTTTAAGCGATTTTAAATCTTTAGAAGAAAAGAAATTTAAGCTGCTTATTTTTACACTCGCCGAATCGAGGATTTCCAAAATATTTTAAGCGATTTTAAATCTTTAGAAGAAAAGAAATTTAAGCTGCTTATTTTTACACTCGCCGAATCGAGGATTTCAAAAAATATGATAAAGGTTTTTACATGTTTAAAAGAAAAGATATTTAAACTGCATATTTTTACAACCGCCGAATCGAGGATTTCAAAAATATTTTAAGCGATTTTAAATCTTTAGAAGAAAAGAAATTTAAGCTGCTTATTTTTACACTCGCCGAATCGAGGATTTCAAAAATATTTTAGGCGTTTTTAAATGTTTAAAATAAAAGATATTTAAACTGCTTATTTTTACACTCGCCGAATCGAGGATTTCAAAAAATATGCTAAGGGTTTTTATATGTTTAAAAAAAAAGATATTTAAACTGCTTATTTTTAAACTCGCCGAATCGAGGATTTCAAAAAATATGTTAAGCGATTTTAAATGTTTAGAAAAATAGAAATTTAAACTGCTTATTTTTACACTCTCCGATTCTAGGATTTCAAAAATATTTTAAGCGATTTTCAATCATTAGAAGAAAAGAATTTTAAACTGCTTATTTTTACACTCGCCGAATCGAGGATTTTAAAAAATATGTTAAGCGATTTTAAATGTTTAGAAAAATAGAAATTTAAACTGCTTATTTTTACACTCGCCGAATCGAGGATTTCAAAAAATATGATAAAGGTTTTTACATGTTTAAAAGAAAAGATATTTAAACTGCTTATTTTTACAACCGCCGAATCGAGGATTTCAAAAAATATGATAAGGGTTTTTACATGTTTAAAAAAAAAGATATTTAAACTGCTTATTTTTACAACCGCCGAATCGAGGATTTCAAAAATATTTTAAGCGATTTTAAATCTTTAGAAGAAAAGAAATTTAAGCTGCTTATTTTTACACTCGCTCAATCGAGGATATCAAAAAATATTTTAAGCGATTTTAAATGAATAGAGAAAAAGAAATATAAAATGATTATTTTTACACTCGCCGAATCGAGGATTTCAAAAAATATTTGAAGCGATTTTAAATGTTTAGAGGAAAAGAAATTTAAGCTGCTTATTTTTACACATGCCGAATCGAGGATTTCAAAAAATTTTTAAGCGATTTTAAATCTATAGAAGAAAAGAAATTAAAACTGCTTATTTTTACACTGGCCGAATCGAGGATTTCAAAAAATATGATAAGGGTTTTTAAATGTTTAAAAGAAAAGATATTTAAACTGCTTATTTTTACAATCGCCGAATCGAGGATTTCAAAAATATTTGAAGCGATTTTTAAATGTTTAGAGGAAAAGAAATTTAAGCTGCTTATTTTTACACTTGCCGAATCGAGGATTTCAAAAAATTTTTAAGCGATTTTAAATCTATAGAAGAAAAGAAATTAAAACTGCTTTTTTTTCACTCGCCGAATCGAGGATTTCAAAAATATTTTAAGCGATTTTAAATCTTTAGAAGAAAAGAAATTTAAGCTGCTTATTTTTACACTTGCCGAATCGAGGATTTCAAAAAATATGATAAAGGTTTTTACATGTTTAAAAGAAAAGATATTTAAACTGCTTATTTTTACAACCGCCGAATCGAGGATTTCAAAAAATATATTAAGCGAATTTAAATGTTTACAACAATAGAAATTTAAATTGCTTATTTTTTCACTCGCCAAATCGAGGATTTCAAAAAATATGTTAAGCGATTTTAAATGTTTAGAAAAATAGAAATTTAAACTGCTTATTTTTACACTCGCCGAATCAAGGATTTCAAAAATATTTTAAGCGATTTTAAATCTTTAGATGAAAAGAAATTTAATATGCTTATTTATACACTCGCCGAATCGAGGATTTCAATAAATATGTTAAGCCAATTCAAATGTTTAGAACAATAGAAATTTAAACTGCTTTTTTTTCACTCGCCGAATCGAGGATTTCAAAAATATTTTAAGCGATTTTAAATCTTTAGAAGAAAAGAAATTTAAGCTGCTTATTTTTACACTTGCCGAATCGAGGATTTCAAAAAATATGTTAAGCGATTTTAAATGTTTAGAAAAATAGAAATTTAAACTGCTTATTTTTACACTCGCCGAATCGAGGATTTCAAAAGTATTTTAAGCGATTTTAAATCTTTAGAAGAAAAGAAATTTAAGCTGCTTATTTTTACACTCGCCGAATCGAGGATTTCAAAAAATATGTTAAGCGATTTTAAATGTTTAGAAAAATAGAAATTTAAACTGCTTATTTTTACAAAGCGCCGAATCGAGGATTTCAAAAAATATGTTAAGCGATTTTAAATGTTTAGAAAAATAGAAATTTAAACTGCTTATTTTTACACTCGCCGAATCGAGGATTTCAAAAATATTTTAAGCGATTTTAAATCTTTAGAAGAAAAGAAATTTAAAATGCTTATTTATACACTCGCCGAATCGAGGATTTCAATAAATATGTTAAGCGAATTCAAATGTTTAGAACAATAGAAATTTAAACTGCTTTTTTTTCACTCGCCGAATCGAGGATTTCAAAAATATTTTAAGCGATTTTAAATCTTCAGAACAAAAGAAATTTAAGCTGCTTATTTTTACACTCGCCGAATCGAGGATTTCAAAAAATATGTTAAGCGATTTTAAATGTTTAGAAAAATAGAAATTTAAACTGCTTATTTTTACAAGCGCCGAATCGAGGATTTCAAAAATATTTTAAGCAATTTTAAATCTTTAGAAGAAAAGAAATTTAAGCTGCTTATTTTTACACTCGCCGAATCGAGGATTTCAAATATATTTTAGGCGTTTTTAAATGTTTAAAATAAAAGATATTTAAACTGATTATTTTTACACTCGCTGAAACGAGGATTTCAAAAAATATGTTAAGCGAATTTAAATGTTTAGAACAATAGAAATTTAAACTGCTTTTTTTTCACTCGCCGAATCGAGGATTTCAAAAAATATGTTAAGCGATTTTAAATGTTTAGAAAAATAGAAATTTAAACTGCTTATTTTTACACTCGCCGAATCGAGGATTTCAAAAAATATTTTAGGCGATTTTAAATCTTTAGAAGAAAAGAAAATTAAGCTGCTTATTTTTACACTCGCCGAATCAAGGATTTCAAAAATATTTTAGGCGTTTTACAATATTTAAAATAAAATATATTTAAACTGCTTATTTTTACAACCGCCAAATCGAGGATTTAAAAAATATTTTAAACGATTTTAAATCTTTAGAAGAAAATAAATTTAAGCTGCTTATTTTTACACTCGCCGAATCGAGGATTTCAAAAAATATGTTAAGCGATTTTAAATGTTTAGAAAAATAGAAATTTATACTGCTTGTTTTTACACTCTCCGAATCTAGGATTTCAAAAATATTTTAAGCGATTTTAAATCTTTAGAAGAAAAGAAATTTAAGCTGCTTGTTTTTACACTCGCCGAATTGAGGATTTTAAAAATATTTTAAGCGATTTGAAATCTTTAGAAGAAAAGATATTTAAACTGCTTATTTTTAAACTCGCCGAATCGAGGATTTCAAAAAATATGTTAAGCGATTTTAAATGTTTAGAAAAATAGAAATTTAAACTGCTTATTTTTACACTCTCCGATTCTAGGATTTCAAAAATATTTTAAGCGATTTTCAATCATTAGAAGAAAAGAATTTTAAACTGCTTATTTTTACACTCGCCGAATCGAGGATTTTAAAAAATATGTTAAGCGATTTTAAATGTTTAGAAAAATAGAAATTTAATATGCTTATTTATACACTCGCCGAATCGAGGATTTCAATAAATATGTTAAGCCAATTCAAATGTTTAGAACAATAGAAATTTAAACTGCTTTTTTTTCACTCGCCGAATCGAGGATTTCAAAAATATTTTAAGCGATTTTAAATCTTTAGAAGAAAAGAAATTTAAGCTGCTTATTTTTACACTTGCCGAATCGAGGATTTCAAAAAATATGTTAAGCGATTTTAAATGTTTAGAAAAATAGAAATTTAAACTGCTTATTTTTACACTCGCCGAATCGAGGATTTCAAAAGTATTTTAAGCGATTTTAAATCTTTAGAAGAAAAGAAATTTAAGCTGCTTATTTTTACACTCGCCGAATCGAGGATTTCAAAAAATATGTTAAGCGATTTTAAATGTTTAGAAAAATAGAAATTTAAACTGCTTATTTTTACACTCGCCGAATCGAGGATTTCAAAAAATATGTTAAGCGATTTTAAATGTTTAGAAAAATAGAAATTTAAACTGCTTATTTTTACACTCGCCGAATCGAGGATTTCAAAAATATTTTAAGCGATTTTAAATCTTTAGAAGAAAAGAAATTTAAAATGCTTATTTTTACACTGGCCGAATCGAGGATTTCAATAAATATGTTAAGCGAATTCAAATGTTTAGAACAATAGAAATTTAAACTGCTTTTTTTTCACTCGCCGAATCGAGGATTTCAAAAATATTTTAAGCGATTTTAAATCTTCAGAAGAAAAGAAATTTAAGCTGCTTATTTTTACACTCGCCGAATCGAGGATTTCAAAAAATATGTTAAGCGATTTTAAATGTTTAGAAAAATAGAAATTTAAACTGCTTATTTTTACAAGCGCCGAATCGAGGATTTCAAAAATATTTTAAGCAATTTTAAATCTTTAGAAGAAAAGAAATTTAAGCTGCTTATTTTTACACTCGCCGAATCGAGGATTTCAAATATATTTTAGGGGTTTTTAAATGTTTAAAATAAAAGATATTTAAACTGATTATTTTTACACTCGCTGAATCGAGGATTTCAAAAAATATGTTAAGCGAATTTAAATGTTTAGAACAATAGAAATTTAAACTGCTTTTTTTTCACTCGCCGAATCGAGGATTTCAAAAAATATGTTAAGCGATTTTAAATGTTTAGAAAAATAGAAATTTAAACTGCTTATTTTTACACTCGCCGAATCGAGGATTTCAAAAATATTTTAAGCGACTTTTAAATCTTTAGAAGAAAAGAAATTTAAGCTGCTTATTTTTACACTCTTTTAATCAAGGATTTCAAAAATATTTTAGGCGTTTTTCAATATTTAAAATAAAATATATTTAAACTGCTTATTTTTACAACCGCCAAATCGAGGATTTAAAAAATATTTTAAACGATTTTAAATCTTTAGAAGAAAATAAATTTAAGCTGCTTATTTTTACACTCGCCGAATCGAGGATTTCAAAAAATATGTTAAGCGATTTTAAATGTTTAGAAAAATAGAAATTTATACTGCTTGTTTTTACACTCTCCGAATCTAGGATTTCAAAAATATTTTAAGCGATTTTAAATCTTTAGAAGAAAAGAAATTTAAGCTGCTTGTTTTTACACTCGCCGAATTGAGGATTTTAAAAATATTTTAAGCGATTTGAAATCTTTAGAAGAAAAGATATTTAAACTGCTTATTTTTAAACTCGCCGAATCGAGGATTTCAAAAAATATGTTAAGCGATTTTAAATGTTTAGAAAAATAGAAATTTAAACTGCTTATTTTTACACTCTCCGATTCTAGGATTTCAAAAATATTTTAAGCGATTTTCAATCATTAGAAGAAAAGAATTTTAAACTGCTTATTTTTACACTCGCCGAATCGAGGATTTTAAAAAATATGTTAAGCGATTTTAAATGTTTAGAAAAATAGAAATTTAAACTGCTTATTTTTACACTCGCCGAATCGAGGATTTCAAAAAATATGATAAAGGTTTTTACATGTTTAAAAGAAAAGATATTTAAACTGCTTATTTTTACAACCGCCGAATCGAGGATTTCAAAAAATATGATAAGGGTTTTTACATGTTTAAAAGAAAAGATATTTAAACTGCTTATTTTTACAACCGCCGAATCGAGGATTTCAAAAATATTTTAAGCGATTTTAAATCTTTAGAAGAAAAGAAATTTAAGCTGCTTATTTTTACACTCGCTCAATCGAGGATATCAAAAAATATGTTAAGCGATTTTAAATGTATAGAAAAATAGAAATTTAAACTGCTTATTTTTACACTCGCCGAATCGAGGATTTCAAAAATATTTGAAGCGATTTTAAATGTTTAGAGGAAAAGAAATTTAAGCTGCTTATTTTTACACATGCCGAATCGAGGATTTCAAAAAATTTTTAAGCGATTTTAAATCTATAGAAGAAAAGAAATTAAAACTGCTTATTTTTACACTGGCCGAATCGAGGATTTCAAAAAATATGTTAAGCGTTTTTAAATGTTGAAAAGAAAAGATATTTAAACTGCTTATTTTTAGAATCACCGAATCGAGGATTTCAAAAATATTTGAAGCGATTTTAAATGTTTAGAGGAAAAGAAATTTAAGCTGCTTATTTTTACACTTGCCGAATCGAGGATTTCAAAAAATTTTTAAGCGATTTTAAATCTATAGAAGAAAAGAAATTAAAACTGCTTTTTTTTTCACTCGCCGAATCGAGGATTTCAAAAATATTTTAAGCGATTTTAAATCTTTAGAAGAAAAGAAATTTAAGCTGCTTATTTTTACACTTGCCGAATCGAGGATTTCAAAAAATATGATAAAGGTTTTTACATGTTTAAAAGAAAAGATATTTAAACTGCTTATTTTTACAACCGCCGAATCGAGGATTTCAAAAAATATATTAAGCGAATTTAAATGTTTACAACAATAGAAATTTAAATTGCTTATTTTTTCACTCGCCAAATCGAGGATTTCAAAAAATATGTTAAGCGATTTTAAATGTTTAGAAAAATAGAAATTTAAACTGCTTATTTTTACACTCGCCGAATCAAGGATTTCAAAAATATTTTAAGCGATTTTAAATCTTTAGAAGAAAAGAAATTTAATATGCTTATTTATACACTCGCCGAATCGAGGATTTCAATAAATATGTTAAGCCAATTCAAATGTTTAGAACAATAGAAATTTAAACTGCTTTTTTTTCACTCGCCGAATCGAGGATTTCAAAAATATTTTAAGCGATTTTAAATCTTTAGAAGAAAAGAAATTTAAGCTGCTTATTTTTACACTTGCCGAATCGAGGATTTCAAAAAATATGTTAAGCGATTTTAAATGTTTAGAAAAATAGAAATTTAAACTGCTTATTTTTACACTCGCCGAATCGAGGATTTCAAAAGTATTTTAAGCGATTTTAAATCTTTAGAAGAAAAGAAATTTAAGCTGCTTATTTTTACACTCGCCGAATCGAGGATTTCAAAAAATATGTTAAGCGATTTTAAATGTTTAGAAAAATAGAAATTTAAACTGCTTATTTTTACAAGCGCCGAATCGAGGATTTCAAAAAATATGTTAAGCGATTTTAAATGTTTAGAAAAATAGAAATTTAAACTGCTTATTTTTACACTCGCCGAATCGAGGATTTCAAAAATATTTTAAGCGATTTTAAATCTTTAGAAGAAAAGAAATTTAAAATGCTTATTTATACACTCGCCGAATCGAGGATTTCAATAAATATGTTAAGCGAATTCAAATGTTTAGAACAATAGAAATTTAAACTGCTTTTTTTTCACTCGCCGAATCGAGGATTTCAAAAATATTTTAAGCGATTTTAAATCTTCAGAAGAAAAGAAATTTAAGCTGCTTATTTTTACACTCGCCGAATCGAGGATTTCAAAAAATATGTTAAGCGATTTTAAATGTTTAGAAAAATAGAAATTTAAACTGCTTATTTTTACAAGCGCCGAATCGAGGATTTCAAAAATATTTTAAGCGATTTTAAATCTTTAGAAGAAAAGAAATTTAAGCTGCTTATTTTTACACTCGCCGAATCGAGGATTTCAAATATATTTTAGGCGTTTTTAAATGTTTAAAATAAAAGATATTTAAACTGATTATTTTTACACTCGCTGAAACGAGGATTTCAAAAAATATGTTAAGCGAATTTAAATGTTTAGAACAATAGAAATTTAAACTGCTTTTTTTTCACTCGCCGAATCGAGGATTTCAAAAAATATGTTAAGCGATTTTAAATGTTTAGAAAAATAGAAATTTAAACTGCTTATTTTTACACTCGCCGAATCGAGGATTTCAAAAATATTTTAAGCGACTTTTAAATCTTTAGAAGAAAAGAAATTTAAGCTGCTTATTTTTACACTCTTTTAATCAAGGATTTCAAAAATATTTTAGGCGTTTTTCAATATTTAAAATAAAATATATTTAAACTGCTTATTTTTACAACCGCCAAATCGAGGATTTAAAAAATATTTTAAACGATTTTAAATCTTTAGAAGAAAATAAATTTAAGCTGCTTATTTTTACACTCGCCGAATCGAGGATTTCAAAAAATATGTTAAGCGATTTTAAATGTTTAGAAAAATAGAAATTTATACTGCTTGTTTTTACACTCTCCGAATCTAGGATTTCAAAAATATTTTAAGCGATTTTAAATCTTTAGAAGAAAAGAAATTTAAGCTGCTTGTTTTTACACTCGCCGAATTGAGGATTTTAAAAATATTTTAAGCGATTTGAAATCTTTAGAAGAAAAGAAATTTAAGCTGCTTATTTTTACACTCGCCGAATCGAGGATTTCAAAAAATATGTTAAGCGATTTTAAATGTATAGAAAAATAGAAATTTAAACTGCTTATTTTTACACTCGCCGAATCGAGGATTTCAAAAATATTTTAAGCGATTTTAAATGTTTAGAGGAAAAGAAATTTAAGCTGCTTATTTTTTCACTCGCCGAATCGAGGATTTCAAAAAATATGTTAAGCAATTTAAAATGTATAGAAAAATAGAAATATAAAACTGCTTATTTTTACACTCGCCGAATCGAGGATTTCCAAAATATTTTTAGCGATTTGAAATCTTTAGAAGAAAAGAAATTTAAGCTGCTTATTTTTACACTCGCCGAATCGAGGATTTCAAAAAATATGTTAAGCGAATTTAAATGTTTACAACAATAGACATTTAAATTGCTTATTTTTTCACTCGCCAAATCGAGGATTTTAAAAAATATGTTAAGCGATTTTAAATGTTTAGAAAAATAGAAATTTAAACTGCTTATTTTTACACTCGCCGAATCGAGGATTTCAAAAATATTTTAAGCGATTTTAAATCTTTAGAAGAAAAGAAATTTAAAATGCTTATTTATACACTCGCCGAATCGAGGATTTCAATAAATATGTTAAGCGGATTCAAATGTTTAGAACAATAGAAATTTAAACTGCTTTTTTTTCACTCGCCGAATCGAGGATTTCAAAAATATTTTAAGCGATTTTAAATCTTTAGAAGAAAAGAAATTTAAGCTGCTTATTTTTACACTTGCCGAATCGAGGATTTCAAAAAATATGTTAAGCGATTTTAAATGTTTAGAAATATAGAAATTTAAACTGCTTATTTTTACACTCGCCGAATCGAGGATTTCAAAAATATTTTAAGCGATTTTAAATCTTTAGAAGAAAAAAAATTTAAGCTGCTTATTTTTACACTTGCCGAATCGAGGATTTCAAAAAATATGTTAAGCGATTTTAAATGTTTAGAAAAATAGAAATTTATATTGCTTATT
Organism: Leptopilina myrica (nomen nudum); assembly: GCA_032872475.1. Lineage (NCBI taxonomy): Eukaryota > Metazoa > Arthropoda > Insecta > Hymenoptera > Figitidae > Leptopilina > Leptopilina myrica (nomen nudum). The sequence continues at coordinate 33,031,660 of CM065459.1, read as the reverse complement.
TTTACACTCGCCGAATCGAGGATTTCAAAAATATTTTAAGCGATTTTAAATCTTTAGAAGAAAAGAAATTTAAAATGCTTATTTTTTCACTCGCCGAATCGAGGATTTCAAAAAATATGTTAAGCAATTTAAAATGTATAGAAAAATAGAAATATAAAACTGCTTATTTTTACACTCGCCGAATCGAGGATTTCAAAAATATTTTAAGCGATTTTAAATGTTTAGAGGAAAAGAAATTTAAGCTGCTTATTTTTTCACTCGCCGAATCGAGGATTTCAAAAAATATGTTAAGCAATTTAAAATGTATAGAAAAATAGAAATATAAAACTGCTTATTTTTACACTCGCCGAATCGAGGATTTCAAAAATATTTTAAGCGATTTGAAATCTTTAGAAGAAAAGAATTTTTATTGCTTATTCTTACACTCGCCGAATCGAGGATTTTGAAAAATATGTTAAGCGATTTTAAATGTATAGAAAAATAGAAATTTAAACTGCTTATTTTTACACTTGCCGAATCGAGGATTTCAAAAATATTTTAAGCGATTTTAAATCTTTAGAAGAAAAGAAATTTAAATTCTTTATTTTTTCACTCGCCGAATCTAGGATTTCCAAAAATATGTTAAGCGATTTTAAATGTATAGAAAAATAGAAATTTAAAACTGCTTATTTTTACACTCGCTGAATCGAGGATTTTAAAAAATATGTTAAGCGATTTTAAATGTATAGAAAAATAGAAATATAAAACTGCTTATTTTTACACTCGCCGAATCGAGGATTTCAAAAATATTTTAAGCGATTTTAAATGTTTAGAGGAAAAGAAATTTAAGCTGCTTATTTTTTCACTCGCCGAATCGAGGATTTCAAAAAATATGTTAAGCAATTTAAAATGTATAGAAAAATAGAAATATAAAACTGCATATTTTTACACTCGCCGAATCGAGGATTTCAAATATATTTTAGGCGTTTTTAAATGTTTAAAATAAAAGATATTTAAACGTATTATGTTTACACTCGCTGAAACGAGGATTTCAAAAAATATGTTAAGCGAATTTAAATGTTTAGAACAATAGAAATTTAAACTGCTTATTTTATCACTCGCCGAATCGAGGATTTCAAAAAATATGTTAAGCGATTTTAAATGTTTAGAAAAATAGAAATTTAAACTGCTTATTTTTACACTCGCCGAATCGAGGATTTCAAAAATATTTTAAGCGACTTTTAAATCTTTAGAAGAAAATAAATTTAAGCTGCTTATTTTTTCACTCGCCGAATCGAGGATTTCAAAAAATATGTTAAGCGATTTTAAATGTTTAGAAAAATAGAAATTTAAACTGCTTGTTTTTACACTCGCCGAATCGAGGATTTCAAAAAAAATGATAAGGGTTTTTATATGTTAAAAAAAAAGATATTTAAACTGCTTATTTTTACACTCGCCGAATCGAGGATTTCAAAAAATATGTTAAGCGAATTTAAATTTTTACAACAATAGAAATTTAAATTGTTTATTTTTTCACTCGCCGAATCTAGGATTTCAAAAATATTTTAAGCGTTTTTAAATCTTTAGAAGAAAAGAAATTTAAGCTGCTTATTTATACACTCGCTGAATCGAGGATTTTAAAAAATATGTTAAGCGATTTTAAATGTATAGAAAAATAGAAATTTAAAACTGCTTACTTTTACTCTCGCCGAATCGAGGATTTCAAAAATATTTTAAGCGATTTGAAATGTTTTGAAGAAAAGAAATTTAAGCTGCTTATTTTTACACTGGCCGAATCGAGGATTTCAAAAAATATGATAAGGTTTTTTATATGTTTAAAAGAAAAGATATTTAAAATTCTTAATTTTACAACCGCCAAATCGAGGATTTCAAAAATATTTTAAACGATTTTAAATCTTTAGAAGAAAAGAAATTTAAGCTGCTTATTTTTACACTCGCCGAATCGAGGATTTCATAAAATATGTTAAGCGATTTTCAATGTATAGAAAAATAGAAATTTAAACTGCTTATTTTAACACTTGCCGAATCGAGGATTTCAAAAATTTTTTAAGCGATTTTAAATCTATAGAAGAAAAGAAATTAAAACTGCTTATTTTTACACTGGCCGAATCGAGGATTTCAAAAAATATGATAAGGTTTTTTATATGTTTAAAAGAAAAGATATTTAAAATTCTTATTTTTACAACCGCCAAATCGAGGATTTCAAAAATATTTTAAGCGATTTGAAATCTTTAGAAGAAAAGAAATTTAAGCTGCTTATTTTTACACTCGCTGAATCGAGGATTTCAAAAAATATGTTAAGCGATTTTAAATGTATAGAAAAATAGAAATTTACACTGCTTATTTTTACACTCGCCGAATCGAGGATTGCAAAAATATTTGAAGCGATTTGAAATGTTTAGAAAAATAGAAATTTAAACTGCTTGTTTTTACACTCTCCGAATCTAGGATTTCAAAAATATTTTAAGCGATTTTAAATCTTTAGAAGAAAAGAAATTTAAGCTGCTTGTTTTTACACTCGCCGAATCGAGGATTTCAAAAAATATGTTAAGCGATTTGAAATCTTTAGAAGAAAAGAAATTTAAGCTGCTTATTTTTACACTCGCCGAATCGAGGAATTTAAAAATATTTTAAGCGATTTGAAATGTTTAGAAGAAAAGAAATTTAAGCTGCTTGTTTTTACGCTCGCCGAATCGAGGATTTCAAAAATATTTTAAGCGATTTGAAATCTTTAGAAGAAAAGAAATTTAAGCTGCTTATTTTTACACTCGCCGAATCGAGGATTTCAAAAAATATGTTAAGCGATTTTAAATGTATAGAAAAATAGAAATTTAAACTGCTTATTTTTACACTCGCCGAATCGAGGATTGCAAAAATATTTTAAGCGATTTTAAATGTTTAGAAGAAAAGAAATTTAAGCTGCTTATTTTTACACTCGCCGAATCGAGAATTTCAAAAAATATGTTAAGCGAATTTAAATGTTTACAACAATAGAAATTTAAATTGCTTATTTTTGCACTCGCCAAATCGAGGATTTCAAAAAATATGTTAAGCGATTTTAAATGTATAGAAAAATAGAAATGTAAACTGCTTAGTTTTACAATCGCCGAATCGAGGATTTTAAAAATATTTTAAGCGATTTGAAATCTTTAGAAGAAAAGAAATTTAAGCTGCTTATTTTTACACTCGCCGAATCGAGAATTTCAAAAAATATGTTAAGCGAATTTAAATGTTTACAACAATAGAAATTTAAATTGCTTATTTTTTCACTCGCCAAATCGAGGATTTCAAAAAATATGTTAAGCGATTTTAAATGTTTAGAAAAATAGAAATTTAAACTGCTTATTTTTACACTCGCCGAATCGAGGATTTCAAAAATATTTTAAGCGATTTTAAATCTTTAGAAGAAAAGAAATTTAAACTGCTTATTTTTACACTGGCCGAATCGAGGATTTCAAAAAATATGATAAGGTTTTTTATATGTTTAAAAGAAAAGATATTTAAATTTCTTATTTTTACAACCGCCAAATCGAGGATTTCAAAAATAATTTAAGCGATTTTAAATGTTTAGAGGAAAAGAAATTTAAGCTGCTTATTTTCACACTCGCCGAATCGAGAATTTCAAAAAATATGTTAAGCGAATTTAAATGTTTACAACAATAGAAATTTAAATTGCTTATTTTTTCACTCGCCAAATCGAGGATTTCAAAAAATATGTTAAGCGATTTTAAATGTTTAGAAGAAAAGAAATTTAAGCTGCTTATTTTTACACTCGCCGAATCGAGGATTTCATAAAATATGTTAAGCGATTTTAAATGTATAGAAAAATAGAAATTTAAACTGCTTATTTTTACACTTGCCGAATCGAGGATTTCAAAAATTTTTTAAGCGATTTTAAATCTATAGAAGAAAAGAAATTAAAACTGCTTATTTTTACACTGGCCGAATCGAGGATTTCAAAAAATATGATAAGGTTTTTTATATGTTTAAAAGAAAAGATATTTAAATTTCTTATTTTTACAACCGCCAAATCGAGGATTTCAAAAATAATTTAAGCGATTTTAAATGTTTAGAGGAAAAGAAATTTAAGCTGCTTATTTTCATACTCGCTGAATCGAGGATTTCAAAAAATATGTTAAGCAATTTAAAATGTATAGAAAAATAGAAATATAAAACTGCATATTTTTACACTCGCCGAATCGCGGATTTCAAAAATATTTTAAGCGATTTGAAATCTTTAGAAGAAAAGAAATTTAAGCTGCTTATTTTTACACTCGCCGAATAGAGGATTTCAAAAAATATGTTAAGCGAATTTAAATGTTTACAACAATAGAAATTTAAATTGTTTATTTTTTCACTCGCTGAATGTAGGATTTCAAAAATATTTTAAGCGTTTTTAAATCTTTAGAAGAAAAGAAATTTAAGCTGCTTATTTTTACACTCGCTGAATCGAGGATTTCAAAAAATATGTTAAGCGATTTTAAATGTATAGAAAAATAGAAATTTACACTGCTTATTTTTACACTCGCCGAATCGAGGATTGCAAAAATATTTGAAGCGATTTGAAATGTTTAGAAAAATAGAAATTTATACTGCTTGTTTTTACACTCTCCGAATCTAGGATTTTAAAAATATTTTAAGCGATTTTAAATCTTTAGAAGAAAAGAAATTTAAGCTGCTTGTTTTTACACTCGCCGAATCGAGGATTTCAAAAAATATGTTAAGCGATTTGAAATCTTTAGAAGAAAAGAAATTTAAGCTGCTTATTTTTACACTCGCCGAATCGAGGAATTTAAAAATATTTTAAGCGATTTGAAATGTTTAGAAGAAAAGAAATTTAAGCTGCTTGTTTTTACGCTCGCCGAATCGAGGATTTCAAAAATATTTTAAGCGATTTGAAATCTTTAGAAGAAAAGAAATTTAAGCTGCTTATTTTTACACTCGCCGAATCGAGGATTTCAAAAAATATGTTAAGCGATTTTAAATGTATAGAAAAATAGAAATTTAAACTGCTTATTTTTACACTCGCCGAATCGAGGATTGCAAAAATATTTTAAGCGATTTTAAATGTTTAGAAGAAAAGAAATTTAAGCTGCTTATTTTTACACTCGCCGAATCGAGAATTTCAAAAAATATGTTAAGCGAATTTAAATGTTTACAACAATAGAAATTTAAATTGCTTATTTTTGCACTCGCCAAATCGAGGATTTCAAAAAATATGTTAAGCGATTTTAAATGTATAGAAAAATAGAAATGTAAACTGCTTATTTTTACACTCGCCGAATCGAGGATTTCAAAAATATTTTAAGCGATTTGAAATCTTTAGAAGAAAAGAAATTTAAGCTGCTTATTTTTACACTCGCCGAATCGAGAATTTCAAAAAATATGTTAAGCGAATTTAAATGTTTACAACAATAGAAATTTAAATTGCTTATTTTTTCACTCGCCAAATCGAGGATTTCAAAAAATATGTTAAGCGATTTTAAATGTTTAGAAAAATAGAAATTTAAACTGCTTATTTTTACACTCGCCGAATCGAGGATTTCAAAAATATTTTAAGCGATTTGAAATCTTTAGAAGAAAAGAAATTTAAGCTGCTTATTTTTACACTCGCCGAATCGAGAATTTCAAAAAATATGTTAAGCGAATTTAAATGTTTACAACAATAGAAATTTAAATTGCTTATTTTTTCACTCGCCAAATCGAGGATTTCAAAAAATATGTTAAGCGATTTTAAATGTTTAGAAAAATAGAAATTTAAACTGCTTATTTTTACACTCGCCGAATCGAGGATTTCAAAAATATTTTAAGCGATTTTAAATCTTTAGAAGAAAAGAAATTTAAAATGCTTATTTATACACTCGCCGAATCGAGGATTTCAAAAAATATGATAAGGTTTTTTATATGTTTAAAAGAAAAGATATTTAAAATTCTTATTTTTACAACCGCCAAATCGAGGATTTCAAATATATTTTAGGCGTTTTTAAATGTTTAAAATAAAAGATATTTAAACGTATTACTTTTACACTCGCTGAAACGAGGATTTCAAAAAATATGTTAAGCGAATTTAAATGTTTAGAACAATAGAAATTTAAACTGCTTATTTTTTCACTCGCCGAATCGAGGATTTCAAAAAATATGTTAAGCAATTTAAAATGTATAGAAAAATAGAAATATAAAACTGCTTATTTTTACACTCGCCGAATCGAGGATTTTAAAAATATTTTAAGCGATTTTAAATCTTTAGAAGAAAAAAAATTTAAGCTGCTTATTTTTACACTTGCCGAATCGAGGATTTCAAAAAATATGTTAAGCGATTTTAAATGTTTAGAAAAATAGAAATTTATACTGCTTATTTTTACAATCGCCGAATCGAGGATTTCAAAAATATTTTAAGCGATTTTAAATGTTTAGAAGAAAAGAAATTTAAGCTGCTTATTTTTACACTCGCCGAATCGAGAATTTCAAAAAATATGTTAAGCGAATTTAAATGTTTACAACAATAGAAATTTAAATTGCTTATTTTTGCACTCGCCAAATCGAGGATTTCAAAAAATATGTTAAGCGATTTTAAATGTATAGAAAAATAGAAATGTAAACTGCTTATTTTTACACTCGCCGAATCGAGGATTTCAAAAATATTTTAAGCGATTTGAAATCTTTAGAAGAAAAGAAATTTAAGCTGCTTATTTTTACACTCGCCGAATCGAGAATTTCAAAAAATATGTTAAGCGAATTTAAATGTTTACAACAATAGAAATTTAAATTGCTTATTTTTTCACTCGCCAAATCGAGGATTTCAAAAAATATGTTAAGCGATTTTAAATGTTTAGAAAAATAGAAATTTAAACTGCTTATTTTTACACTCGCCGAATCGAGGATTTCAAAAATATTTTAAGCGATTTGAAATCTTTAGAAGAAAAGAAATTTAAGCTGCTTATTTTTACACTCGCCGAATCGAGAATTTCAAAAAATATGTTAAGCGAATTTAAATGTTTACAACAATAGAAATTTAAATTGCTTATTTTTTCACTCGCCAAATCGAGGATTTCAAAAAATATGTTAAGCGATTTTAAATGTTTAGAAAAATAGAAATTTAAACTGCTTATTTTTACACTCGCCGAATCGAGGATTTCAAAAATATTTTAAGCGATTTTAAATCTTTAGAAGAAAAGAAATTTAAAATGCTTATTTATACACTCGCCGAATCGAGGATTTCAAAAAATATGATAAGGTTTTTTATATGTTTAAAAGAAAAGATATTTAAAATTCTTATTTTTACAACCGCCAAATCGAGGATTTCAAATATATTTTAGGCGTTTTTAAATGTTTAAAATAAAAGATATTTAAACGTATTATTTTTACACTCGCTGAAACGAGGATTTCAAAAAATATGTTAAGCGAATTTAAATGTTTAGAACAATAGAAATTTAAACTGCTTATTTTTTCACTCGCCGAATCGAGGATTTCAAAAAATATGTTAAGCAATTTAAAATGTATAGAAAAATAGAAATATAAAACTGCTTATTTTTACACTCGCCGAATCGAGGATTTTAAAAATATTTTAAGCGATTTTAAATCTTTAGAAGAAAAAAAATTTAAGCTGCTTATTTTTACACTTGCCGAATCGAGGATTTCAAAAAATATGTTAAGCGAATTCAAATGTTTAGAACAATAGAAATTTAAACTGCTTTTTTTCACTCGCCGAATCGAAAATTTCAAAAATATTTTAAGCGATTTTAAATCTTTAGAAGAAAAGAAATTTAAGCTGCTTATTTTTACACTTGCCGAATCGAGGATTTCAAAAAATATGATAAGGTTTTTTATATGTTTAAAAGAAAAGATATTTAAAATTCTTATTTTTACAACCGCCAAATCGAGGATTTCAAATATATTTTAGGCGTTTTTAAATGTTTAAAATAAAAGATATTTAAACGTATTATTTTTACACTCGCTGAAACGAGGATTTCAAAAAATATGTTAAGCGAATTTAAATGTTTAGAACAATAGAAATTTAAACTGCTTATTTTTTCACTCGCCGAATTGAGGATTTCAAAAAATATGTTATGCGATTTTAAATGTTTAGAAAAATAGAAATTTAAACTGCTTATTTTTACACTCGCCGAATCGAGGATTTCAAAAATATTTTAAGCGACTTTTAAATCTTTAGAAGAAAAGAAATTTAAGCTGCTTATTTTTACACTCTTTTAATCAAGGATTTCAAAAATATTTTAGTCGTTTTTCAATATTTAAAATAAAATATATTTAAACTGCTTATTTTTACACTCGCCGAATCGAGGATTTTAAAAAATATGTTAAGCGATTTTAAATGTATAGAAAAATAGAAATTTAAAACTGCTTACTTTTACTCTCGCCGAATCGAGGATTTCAAAAATATTTTAAACGATTTTAAATCTTTAGAAGAAAAGAAATTTAAGCTGCTTATTTTTACACTCGCTGAATCGAGGATTTCAAAAAATATGTTAAGCGATTTTAAATGTATAGAAAAATAGAAATTTAAACTGCTTATTTTTACACTTGCCGAATCGAGGATTTCAAAAATTTTTTAAGCGATTTTAAATCTATAGAAGAAAAGAAATTAAAACTGCATATCTTTACACTCGCCGAATCGCGGATTTCAAAAATATTTTAAGCGATTTGAAATCTTTAGAAGAAAAGAAATTTAAGCTGCTTATTTTTACACTCGCCGAATAGAGGATTTCAAAAAATATGTTAAGCGAATTTAAATGTTTACAACAATAGAAATTTAAATTGTTTATTTTTTCACTCGCCGAATCTAGGATTTCAAAAATATTTTAAGCGTTTTAAAATCTTTAGAAGAAAAGAAATTTAAGCTGCTTATTTTTACACTCGCTGAATCGAGGATTTCAAAAAATATGTTAAGCGATTTTAAATGTATAGAAAAATAGAAATTTAAACTGCTTATTTTTACACTCGCCGAATCGAGGATTGCAAAAATATTTTAAGCGATTTGAAATGTTTAGAAAAATAGAAATTTATACTGCTTGTTTTTACACTCTCCGAATCTAGGATTTCAAAAATATTTTAAGCGATTTTAAATCTTTAGAAGAAAAGAAATTTAAGCTGCTTGTTTTTACACTCGCCGAATCGAGGATTTCAAAAAATATGTTAAGCGATTTGAAATCTTTAGAAGAAAAGAAATTTAAGCTGCTTATTTTTACACTCGCCGAATCGAGGAATTTAAAAATATTTTAAGCGATTTGAAATGTTTAGAAGAAAAGAAATTTAAGCTGCTTGTTTTTACGCTCGCCGAATCGAGGATTTCAAAAATATTTTAAGCGATTTGAAATCTTTAGAAGAAAAGAAATTTAAGCTGCTTATTTTTACACTCGCCGAATCGAGGATTTCAAAAAATATGTTAAGCGATTTTAAATGTATAGAAAAATAGAAATTTAAACTGCTTATTTTTACACTCGCCGAATCGAGGATTGCAAAAATATTTTAAGCGATTTTAAATGTTTAGAGGAAAAGAAATTTAAGCTGCTTATTTTTACACTCGCCGAATCGAGAATTTCAAAAAATATGTTAAGCGAATTTAAATGTTTACAACAATAGAAATTTAAATTGCTTATTTTTTCACTCGCCAAATCGAGGATTTCAAAAAATATGTTAAGCGATTTTAAATGTATAGAAAAATAGAAATTTAAACTGCTTATTTTTACACTCGCCGAATCGAGGATTTCAAAAATATTTTAAGCGATTTGAAATCTTTAGAAGAAAAGAAATTTAAGCTGCTTATTTTTACACTCGCCGAATCGAGAATTTCAAAAAATATGTTAAGCGAATTTAAATGTTTACAACAATAGAAATTTAAATTGCTTATTTTTTCACTCGCCAAATCGAGGATTTCAAAAAATATGTTAAGCGATTTTAAATGTTTAGAAAAATAGAAATTTAAACTGCTTATTTTTACACTCGCCGAATCGAGGATTTCAAAAATATTTTAAGCGATTTGAAATCTTTAGAAGAAAAGAAATTTAAGCTGCTTATTTTTACACTCGCCGAATCGAGAATTTCAAAAAATATGTTTAGCGAATTTAAATGTTTACAACAATAGAAATTTAAATTGCTTATTTTTTCACTCGCCAAATCGAGGATTTCAAAAAATATGTTAAGCGATTTTAAATGTTTAGAAAAATAGAAATTTAAACTGCTTATTTTTACACTCGCCGAATCGAGGATTTCAAAAATATTTTAAGCGATTTGAAATCTTTAGAAGAAAAGAAATTTAAGCTGCTTATTTTTACACTCGCCGAATCGAGGATTTCAAAAAATATGTTAAGCGATTTTAAATGTATAGAAAAATAGAAATTTAAACTGCTTATTTTTACACTCGCCGAATCGAGGATTTCAAAAAATATGTTAAGCGATTTTAAATGTTTAGAAAAATAGAAATTTAAACTGCTTATTTTTACACTCGCCGAATCGAGGATTTCAAAAAATATGTTAAGCAATTTAAAATGTATAGAAAAATAGAAATATAAAACTGCATATTTTTACACTCGCCGAATCGAGGATTTCAAAAATATTTTAAGCGATTTGAAATCTTTAGAAGAAAAGAAATTTAAGCTGCTTATTTTTACACTCGCCGAATAGAGGATTTCAAAAAATATGTTAAGCGAATTTAAATGTTTACAACAATAGAAATTTAAATTGTTTATTTTTTCACTCGCCGAATCTAGGATTTCAAAAATATTTTAAGCGTTTTTAAATCTTTAGAAGAAAAGAAATTTAAGCTGCTTATTTTTACACTCGCTGAATCGAGGATTTCAAAAAATATGTTAAGCGATTTTAAATGTATAGAAAAATAGAAATTTAAAACTGCTTACTTTTACTCTCGCCGAATCGAGGATTTTAAAAATATTTTAAGCGATTTGAAATGTTTAGAAAAATAGAAATTTATACTGCTTGTTTTTACACTCTCCGAATCTAGGATTTCAAAAATATTTTTAGCGATTTTAAATCTTTAGAAGAAAAGAAATTTAAGCTGCTTGGTTTAAAACACGCCGAATCGAGGATTTTAAAAATATTTTAAGCGATTTGAAATCTTTAGAAGAAAAGAAATTTAAGCTGCTTATTTTTACACTCGCTGAATCGAGGATTTCAAAAAATATGTTAAGCAATTAAAAATGTATAGAAAAATAGAAATATAAAACTGCTTATTTTTACACTCGCCGAATCGAGGATTTCAAAAATATTTTAAGCGATTTGAAATCTTTAGAAGAAAAGAAATTTAAGCTGCTTATTTTTACACTCGCCGAATCGAGGATTTCAAAAAATATGTTAAGCGATTTTAAATGTTTAGAAAAATAGAAATTTAAACTGCTTATTTTTACACTCGCCGAATCGAGGATTTCAAACAAAGTGTTAAGCGTTTTAAGATGTTTAGAAAAAAAGATTTTAAACTGCTTATTATTACAATCGCCGAATCGAGGATTTCAAAAATATTTTAAGCGTTTTGAAATGTTTAGAAAAAAAAGAAATTTAAGCTGCTTATTTTTATACTCGCCAAATCGAGGATTTCAAAAATATTTTAAGCGTTTTTAAATGTTTAGAAGAAAAGAAATTTAAACTGATCATTATTACACTCGACGAATCGAGGTTTTCCAAAAATATGTTAAGGGTATGCCCAAGTTGCAAAATGTAAACAAACCAAAAAGTAAACAAACCAAGCACTAACATCACCTTTTTTTATACATCTTTTTCTCTCACAAAAATTAATATTAGAAAACTTTTTTTTAGAAAAATGATAAATTAGAGTGTCAAATTTTTCAAAAAAAATCATTTTTGAGTTTGATGAATAAATAGCAATTAGTAAAATAACTAATTAAAATGACCAGTAAAATATCATTTTTGACGCGTCGCGAAAAATACACTGTTTGAGTATATCAACAGCACTGACGATGAAGAAGTCACATATCAGCGATTGGACCTTCAACATGTGAAAAGGGAAATTTTTCCCTTTCCTCCATGAAATTACAAGGAGAAAGGGTAAAAACTTCTTTATCGTACGTGCGGTTGATATAGTCAAACACTTAAATTTTTCGCTATGTCATCAGGGTTGTGCACGTAATATACCTAAGGTAAGTTACATAGGTTTTCTACGTATGTTACATACGTAATATACCTCTTTTTGTTTCTACAAAATGTAATATACATATAGCACGGGTGTGAGATTAAGCTACTTAACCTTAAATAGTCACGTATTCTGAACCTTAAGGCCAACGCAGAATAGAATCTTTAACAGGAACCGTAATCGTAAGCGTAACCGTAAGAATGAGTTAAAGAAGGATAGGTATATTGTTTATCCTTCTTTAACTCATTCTTACGGTTACGCTTACGATTGCGGTTACGGTTTTTAGCATACGACCTGTTGACAATTCGACGTTTTAAGCATTCGACCAAATGATGATTCGACGATTTGGTATTCGATCATTTGAACATTCGACCACTTAGCGATTAGGGAAAAATCATGCGTCTCGTTTCGAATTACAAAAATTGGAAAACGGAAAAAATGTGGCCTAAAGGCGCTTGCACACTTCCAAATTTTTCGGCGAGCAGCGAATTTTCACGGTTGTGAAAACTCACGTCACTAAATATGATTGGTTCTGCAAAAAGCTATGTGAAAATGAACCTTTGTCAGAGCCAATCATATTTAGTGACGTGAGTTTTCACAACCGTGAAAATTCGCTGCTCGCCGAAAAATTTGGAAGTGTCAAGCGCCTTTATGCTTGCTTTGCAACAAAACTTTGAAAAACACTTTTATTTTGTTCGTTGTTGCAAATATTTCTTTCACAAATAAACAGTAATCATTCTTTATTTAACACAAAAGGGAATTCAGGATAAATATATTAATTTGAAACAAAAATGTTTATAAAAAAGATTTATTCTTACCTATGTCCGAACAGACGTTTGTATCCAATATTTTTCAAAATATTGTTGCAATGCAAACATTTTGCAACATTTGATTTATTTTGATTTGATTCATCTACTATTGTCAAACGTTCTAATTGCAATTTATCATAAGCGATACATGGATGAGTTGTGGACTTCAATTTTGTTTTCTTTTTTTGCAAATAGTTTTAAATATGAACTTTCAATTTTAACTCACAAATCAATAAATATGAATCAATCAATAAATCAATATCAATGAATTAAATATCAGTTTTGAGTTTTTGACCGTTGTTACAATCGTAATTTGAAAAAGTGAGGTTATGTATAGATGTAAGATGTCGGTATGTAATATACATAGTTTTCTACGTTTTATACAGTATATTACGTCGAAAATGTATTATACGTCGAAAACCGCCAGTGACGCGTCACTGCACAACCCTGGATGTCATACGATTGCTCTCCGCGCACGCGCAGACCGTGCTAAGAAAGTTTTTACCGTTTCTCCTTGTAATTTTATGGAGGAAAGGGAAAAATTTCCCTTTCCACATGTTGAAGGCCCAACCGCTGATATGTGACTTCTTCATCGTCAGTGCTGTTGATATACTCAAACAGTGTATTTTTCGCGACGCGTCAAAAATGCTATTTTACTGGTCATTTTAATTAGTTATTTTACTAATTGCTATTTATTCATCAAACTCAAAAATGATTTTTTTGAAAACTTTGACACTCTAAATTATCATTTTTCTAAAAAAAGTTTTCTAATATTAATTTTTGTGAGAGAAAAAGATGTATAAAAAAGGTGATGTTAGTGCTTGGTTTGTTTACATTTTGCAACTTGGACATGCCCTTAAGCGTTTTTAAATGTTTATTAGAAAAGAAATTTAAACTCATTATTATTACACTTGCCTCGATTCAGCGAGTGTAATAATAAGCAATTTAATGTATTATTGTTTTTTTTAAAATGTTTATAAGAAATGACATTTATACTACTTATTAATACTATTGCCGTTGCGAGGTTTACAATAGATATTTTAATTTTGTCCAAGTATTATTTAATATATTTTAAATTTAAAAGTTTAGTAATTAGTTTAGTATGGTGGATATCTTCTGCCATAGTAATATTGATAATAATAATGTCCTCTTGTAATTCTCATGTTGTAGTTGTTTCTCATCTTGTGATACGTTGATCTTAAGGTTGGCCTCCTTTGCTCTCTGTTTGTTCTCTCTGAAAATGTTTTAGATTATGTTATATTTATTTATATTATAATATGATTAGATTTTAAATAAGCTGTGTAGATCTTTATAATAGAATGTACATCATATTTGTTATAATTATTTTTAAATCATTTTATTAGTAATTATCAAAAGCTTGTTTACTTTAATTCTTTTCTTTCCTGAATTTTAATTTTTTAATATGTTACTATAAATGACTTGTTTTTAATTCCTTTTAATATCGTCAGAAAAATGTTGACTAAAGTGTTAATATAATATATAATAAGGAATATAAAGAATATTGATATTATCTAATTGTCTAAGTTTATAGAATTCGAGAAACAAAACAGTTGTGGGGAGAAAATTCATTATTTAATATTTCTGTATAGTTATTTCTTGTTCCTGGTTTTCGCGTCATGGTGTAATCACTTTGTTAAATTGAAAAATTGCAAAAAAAATATTATCTAAATATTACTTAATACCAGTAAATAGTATAAATTAATTTTCTAAAATGAATTACTAAGGGAGAATCTAATTTAAAAAGTTATTTCTTTGTTTATTATTTGTTAAAAGGAGGAAAGTAGGACAGGAAATCACAGAATCGTAATGACGTAATCATCATATATTTGCAATAATATAAGTAATTATTTATATTTTACGTCAAAATAGGTTTAGTAGTATAAGTTTAGTGAAAACAAATGACATGAAAAAAGAAAAATTTTAAATCGGAAATAATATGTTTAAAAAATTTGTTTTCATCGCGCGTTACGGTCGAATTGGAGGAAATTCGATATTGATAAATTACTCTGGTTAATGATTATAACAGACAAAAAGATGGCTTTTTTAGTATATATTATTTAAAGAACTATGACATTTATTTAAAAAATGTCTTCTATATGTAATAAATAATTTATTTAAGAATTTGTAACAAAAAATTTTTTATTTCGAATTGGCGGCGATATAAGCCATTTTATAAAATGATCATTTTTTGTGGAAAGATCGATTTTTAATTGAGGTTGCCAATTACGAATATAGAAACAGATTTTTATAATTAAAAATGGCGGATCCATTACTTTTTTCAAAATCATTGGATTTGCTTGAAAATCGTTAGGGGGCGTTGGGGTCTCTGATTACGAATGTGACATCATTTTTTCAAAAATAAAAATGGCGGATGCAATATAATATACATAAAAAAACGAAAAAAAATTTAAATAAAAAAATTTTCTTTTTTGTCCTATTGGATCTGCCAATTTGAATATTGCAAATTTGATATCTAATTTGTAATCAGCAACACCAAATACACATGTTTCTTTGTTTTTTTTAAATGCAAATGAAAAAACATTTAAATCATTTGATTGATTATCCGCATACAAAAATATCTTTCACATGGTGAAGAATAAGAATGTATAACTTTTGTTATCTTTGCCTGATGTGACGGAATTTTACCATACATTTCGCTACACTTTCTGGACCAACTCTTGACTGCGCAGGCAGATGGCCTCAATTAAGGCGGAAAATTTAAATTCCATAAAGTAATAGTTTTCATTTTTAAAGAAAATTATTATTAATTTAGTTATTAATTTTATAAAAAAGATAATAATAATTGTTATTATTCTTTATTTAGTTTTAATAATAATTTTCTTTGAAAAAGTAATTATTACTTTATTGAAATTTAAATCTCCCGCTTAATTGAGGCCGGCTGTCTTTGCAGGCAGCTGCACTGTAAAAATCATATGAATATTAGGCTGCGGCTACACCTCTGCAGGCAGCCTGCCTGCCTGCAGGTTGTCATGGTAACGTACAAGAGTAAGAGAGTCAGTGACTTCAAACTTCTCCCTTACTCTCGTTGCTCCTGCCTGCGCAGGCAGGCAGCCTGCAGAGGTGTAACCGCAGCTTTACCCACATTAAATGTGGCTATTTTAAGCTGCGGTTACACCTCTGCAGGCTGCCTGCCTGCGCAGGCAGGAGCAACGAGAATGAGGGAGAAGTTTGAAGTCACTGACTCTTTTACTCTTGTACGTTACCATGACAACCTGCAGGCAGGCAGGCTGCCTGCAGAGGTGTAACCGCAGCCTAACAGACAAGGGGAAAAGTGCCCCATTGAATGTGGCAACATAACCTTATTTAAAGCGTCACTTTTCCCCTTGTCTGGGTAATATCCTTAGGATTTTTTACAATGTGTCAAAGGGAGCTATGGCACAACATTTAGGTTAGGTATGTGCATATTTACCTGTATTGTGCATTAAAGAAGTTTGTGCCTCTGATTTCTCTTCCTCCATTTGATCGCTACGAGATGATTGCGGTACACTTGAAGAAGCCTGTGATTGTTGATCACCTTCACCGTTTCCAGATAACTGCGGTATACTTGTAGAAGGTTGTGGTTCATTTTGAATATTTTCTAATAAATTTATTAATACATTTTAAAATTTATTTTTCCGAATATTTCGTTGGATTATATTTATATTATAAATTATTGTTTAGAAATATTCGAAATAAAATATGTTTTTAATGTAAATTAAATGATGAGAAATGGGATAGCTTGCACCTGAATTGACACTACAAATAACTGAAACTTCTAACATTTATTTTTAATTTAAGTGAAAAAATTTGTAAATATTATATAAATATTTTTGCCTTACTAGCGCGTAAGGTATGTAATTTTTTTAAGTTGTAAATATACACAAAATAATTAAACCATAGTATTTCGAAGTCCATTAAAATACTTAATATATTTAGAAGTAAATAAATTAGTTGTATATAAATACTTATTCATTCTTATCGACATACATATTTAAGTATAAAAAATCAAAATTTAATTTGAAAAAAAATATTTTTTTAAATGTAGCTTTATTAAAGTTAATAAATAGTGCTGTTTAAATAGAGTGCACACTTTCAGTTACTTGATCATCATAGAGTCGTAAAATATATTTAAAAACAAGTTATATAACGATTACAAAAGCCTAAAAGTCAAAAAATAACAATAAACATAACTGAGTTAATCATATCTATTAAAAATCAATAAGTTTAGGCCACGAAACCCTATGATATAACTTATTTAGAAATTTTTTTTATTACCATCGTAACGGTTGCCACAGTAATAATTGTTATGGCAACTATTACTATATCAACGGTTGCCATAACAACAGTTGTTATGTTGTCTTAAGACTGAAGACATGAAACTTAATACATATAAGACTTAAAATTTAAGACGTAACAACTACGGACAAATATCGAAATCTCGATAAAAGGGTTTTAGCCCTGGGCCACGAAATCCTAAAAACGGAGGGGAGAGTTAAAATATGGGTAATTACTAGAGAATGGAGAAACTTTGGTTATAGTTTGCACTTAGATTTGATCCTGTATAACTTGCTTATTACGGATATAGATAATTAACAAATATAATATTTTTATAAACCTAATTAATTTAAGGATTAAAAGTTAAAATGGTATTGTTAGTTATATTAATTTTTACCTTCAGTGGGGATCAAAGGTGTTTCTGTCTCAGATACATTTTTCACTATTTGATGTCGCTGCGGTTTATCATTATATTAGTGATATTAAAAAATGTTTCTTCTACTTCTCCTGTTCCAACTTGTTTATTTGAAGAAGGCTGTGATTGTAGATCAATTTGAATATTTATTGATAAATATATTTTTTATGAAATAACACATATTAAAATAAGAAAGAGGGTAAAGATTGGAAAGGTGTTAGAATAGGTATTTTGGTTCGGGAGAGTGTAGTGAGTCTAGAAAAACAAATGTAGAAAGATTTAGGAAGAGGAGAAAGATCAAGAGTATAATATGGAAGGTAAATGGTATAAAAGGTAAAGTGGTGAATAAAATCGGTTATCTGAGTTATTACGTTCTAAAAAGAAAAAACAAAAGCTGAATTTGAAAAAATAGTTAAGGGTGTTTTAAAAATAGTAGTGCAAGTATAGAGTACAGTAGTGTGTAAATTTAAGAATGATTGGAAAATTATAATATAGCTGTTTAGTATGTTGGTCAATCGATATTTCGTTATGGTGTAGTTGTATAGAGTTGGAAGAAAGTAAAAAGAGTTCACAGTATTGAGTGTGAAATCTTCAGATTAGATGCTGAAAGAGAAGCTGGAAAAGTATGAATTATTTGTGAGACATAGAAAGAGAGCAATAGGACTGGAGTGACAGTTAAATCATGATAAAAAAGTAAGTTGGTAAATAGGAGTTTAGAATTAGTGAAAAGCATGAAAGGGAGAAAAATTGTCAAAATATGAAATATAATATTTTTTAAACATAATTAATTTAAGTCTTAAAAGTTCAAATGGTTTTGTTAGTTGCATTGAGTTTTACCTTCATTGTGAATCAAAGATGTTTCTGTCTCTGATATTTTTTCCACTATTTGATGAGGCTGCGGTATATCATCACTGATATTAAAAAATGTTTCTTCTACTTCTCCTATTCCAACTTGTTCATTTGAAGAAGTTTGTGATTGTAGATCAATTCGAATATTTACTGATAAATCTATTTTTTATGAAATAATACATATTAATACCAGGAAAAGGGTAAAGATTGGAAAGGAGTTAGAAGAGGTATTTTGGTTCGGGTGAGGATTTAGGCAAGTTTGTCCATTAATTGGAATACTGTTCAATTTGTTTTTGATTGTTATACAGAAAAGGATGAATAGAATGAAAAGGTATGGGTAACTTTATGAAATAAAAAAGTTTATTATTTAGTACATATAAATAATGTTACATTAATAGATAAGGAAAAGAGTGGAATGGATCTGTTTTTTAATGAATTTGAAAGGTGATTTGGTTTGAAAATATTTTCTTGCGAGTATAGGAAAAACAATTGTAGGAAGATTTAGGAAGAGAAAAATCAAAAGTATGGTATGGATGGTAAATATTAAAAAAGGTAAAGTCGTGAATAAAATCGGTTACCTGAGTTATTACGTTCTGAAAAAGGAAAACAGAAGCTGAATTTGAGAAAAGAGTTAAGGGTGTTTTAAAAGTAGTAGAGCAAGTATGGATTATAGTAGTGTAGAAATTTAAGAATGATTGAAAAATTATAATATAGCTGTTTAGTATGTTGGTCAATCGATATTTCGTTATGGTGTAGTTGTATGGAGTTGGAAGAAAGTAAAAAGAGTTCACAGTATGGAGTGTGAAATCTTTGGATTAGATGCTGAAAGAGAAGCTGGAAAAGTATGAATCATTTGTGAGACATAGAAAGAGAGCAATAGGACTGGAGTGATAGTTAAATCATGATAAAAAAAGTAAGTTGGTAAATAGGAGTTTGGAATTAGTGAAAATCAATAATAGAGGAATTGAGGTACAATAACTGGTATAAGTTTACAAAGGGAGAAAAATTGCCAAAATATCAAATAAACAAAAAAAATCTTCACATGGAACAATTACAAATTTAACAATATTATAGAAAATTTTATGTTATTGCAGCGAATATTTTCGCTGTTTTAGCGAAAGTTATCGCTGTTTCAGTTAAAAGATTTTTTCGTATATAATACATATTATACCGTATTAATTTTAGTCTTTAAAGTTGACATGGTTGTGTTAGTTAGGTTGATTTTTACCTGAATTGTTAATCAAAGGAGCTTCAGACTTTGAGATTTCTTCCTCTATTTGATCGATATCAGAGAGCTGCGGCACAGAATCATTTATAACAAGTGATATCTCTTTTACTGCTTCTTCTGAAATTTGTTAACATTAAGTTTTCATCATATTAATACAATACAAAAAAATTTGTTTTTAATATTTTATTCAATTAAAGCTATAGACATCCGTTTTTAAAATTTTTAATATTTTCGAGGGATATAAAATAAGAGTATTTTTAGCTCATTTCACAAAGATGAATTATTTTTTGCATATTTTGATATTGTCATGACTTTCTGGCTAGATATTTTAAAAAATTTCTACAGTTACTGGAAAGACGACAGTTTTACTGGGACAATTTTCATTTAAAATATGAAAAAAAATTAAAAATGGTTTTACATATTCACGCAAGAAAGTTTATGGGGACGCCTAAGTTGTCTTAAAACAGTTCAAAAAAGTCAACTTTCAAAAAAATTTTCATAGATACTGTTTATCCAATTGACTTTGCTTGTGTTTTATTCGATTTCAAATATAATCAAGTTTTTAAATAAGTAGTTACAAAACATAAGATGAACTTCCAATGTTTTTATAAACATCGAAACTAAAATCTAAAAAAAAATAATAATTTGTCCCACATTTTGTCGTCATATTTACTAAAACATAAAGAAAAACTCTTAACATTCTAAATTAAAATCTGAATTTAAATACTTTTACTTATCAACAAAAGTTCTACATAGTTTTATTTTCTTTCTAATTAAGTCTTCTTCAAAATAATTACATACACAGAAAAAAACTGAACTGAAGATGAGTCAAAAAAGTGACTCACAGAAATGCATATTAAAATTAAATAAAAATTACAATCAACTTTAACTATATTTTGTATGTTCTATGAGCTATATTATCAGTCAGAAGACATAAAATAAATAATAATTTAGGTTAAATATTTTAAAACATTTTCAACTGAAGCTGTGTTAGTGTAACTTAAAAACGATAATAAATAATACAATAGAATGTTATTGTAATATATTTTACTTCTGATGGTAATTTATAGTGATGGGACTCCGTTAGCTTGTGGTAGTTGAAGTTAAGCAATACCCAGTTAGGTTAGTAGTTGGATATTCGAAAATAATGAGTAACAGGTAGGTGTGTACAAGTGCTTTTAACAACGTGCTTTCAATTTTGTGCACTATGCATAATTTTGTTGGTACTTTTAAATAAATAAAAATTGCTGAAACTTTATTTTATTCTAAAATATTTTTTAGACTTACCATATTTGGCATCATCAGATGAATATCTCAATAGGAAACTTTCATCAATATCTGTAACCATATCATAATATATATAATGTACAATAATTATTTTTCTATTCAGATGATATAAATTGTCTAAACTCAATTTTGATTCGCGGAAAATTAATTAAATAATATAATATAATATTATATAATATAATATAATTTATAATTAAATTTTATATAAAGTAAACAATTTTTGTATCAACTGAAGTTATCTCAGTACATCACCTTCATTAGACGTTGTCACATTATCCACTAAAACATCTATAAGAACAATATTGATGTTTAATAAATGAAATCTTTTACAGTTTTATAACACAAAATAAAATTTCTAATACTAAATATTGAAGAAAATTTTTTAAAATTATTTCTGTTAATAATAATAATAATAATAATTTCAATTACGTTCTGTATGAATATTTGCTATTCCCGCATTTTCGTCAGTAATGACTCGTCTAAGACAATGTAAATGATTAATTCGTGTTAACAAATAAGTTCAATAGAAAATGTTATATAATGGATAGAGCAATCAATTCAACTTTTTAAAGCAAATAAAAAATATGGAATATTAATGATATAAAATAACTGTTTACAATTATTTTCATTACATTAAAATGAATCTTGTCATACCAAATAAAAGTTATGATAAAAAGTTGTTTTATTTCGTTTTACTTTATTTTTAATATTTTTAAATATTTTTAATAATGCCAAAACATAAAAAATTTCTAACCGGTAATGTAATCAGAATTTAGAGGTACATAGATTATAGAGATTTGTGATATTATGGACATAATGTAATTTTAGGAGTTTTCAAATGTTTTAAGTTTAAAGGTGGAAATGAAACCTCAATATAATGTTCTTTATTAGAGGAGAACGGGGCGAGGCAGCCAATTGCTTCTTACTTTTGCAAATTTTTTTCAAAATGTGCGCTATTGATAATGTTGACTGCTTATGGTAGTTAACTTTAGTTGCTAACAGATAGGCATTATTGCTGCAACAGTTTTGCAATGACAGAATCATATATGAAAACATACTTTTTCGATGTAACTTTTCTAAGAGTTATTTTGGTGATTTTAGTTACTAGAGTTACACAAATAAAATTATTCTAAGTGATTTTTAATGCAAAAATTTAGTTCTGAAGACGATGGTGTTAATGGAATTGCAATATTCTTAATATTACGGGTTTTGTTGATGTTTTCTTAAAAAACTACTCGTGGGGTTAGGCAGCCAACACTAAATTTTTCGTCTTTTTGTGTTGATTTTATAGGGTCTTCTAAATGTTTTCTCTTTTTTTCCTACTCCAATACATTTTAAACTTAACATTGAATTTTATAAACCATTTTTTAAGAATAACAAATTTATAATTTCCTTAAAATGTTAAATTGAATTTAATTAATGTTATTATTATAATATTATTCAAATGTAAATTTTTGAAGTTTACTAACAAAATAAAAATAACTTAAGGGCAACTACCTTGTTATGTTTCACTAATTTTAACTTTAAGTTATTTAACTCAAGTTTTTTTAAATATGACAAAATGTGATCCTTTGAGAAAAGGGTTGTAGAAATTTTTAAGTGCAACCTACATCAAAATGTTCTATGGCGATTTTTTAGCCAATAAGACTAGCTTTTTAAAGCGATATTGAAATTCAAAAAACCTATTTAAATAACTGCCTCGCAGTTATTTATCTACTACACGAAAAAAAATCTTCACCTGGAACAACTACAAGTTTCAGTATATTATCGAAATGTTTAATTATTGCTGCGAATACTTTCGCTATTTCAACTAATACTTTCGCTATTTGAGCGAAAGTTATCGCTGTTCCAACTAAAGATTTTTTTTCGTGTACCCGCTCTTGTGAGGGAGCGTTATTGCATTATTGACAATTAATTTTTCCGAGAGACCTTTATTGCTACCAGATGCCTGGCAAAAATATTTTCAATGCATAAGCGGATTATAGAAACAGTAGAGGAACCAATTTAGGTAACGCAAAAAAATTATTTAAATATTAGTGGTTGCATTATGACAGTGATTGTAACCTAACTTATTAGGAATAAATTGTTTCGGTCTATGAGCTTTATTAACCCTCCGTCACACACTTTGGAAAACATTACGACTTTACACACGTTTAGAGGGAATCCCTCACCACATTGTAAAATAAGCGACATTACAATATAAACAAAGGAATCAACAAAAATTTAATTTTAACACAAACTTACAAATATGTAGTAAATTATTTTAAATTATAAAATTAATAAAATTAATTTTCGGTCTTAAAAATAATAATTAATTACACGAATACACATCTTCGAAGGAATTACACTTTACATGTAAAAATAATGTAACATTAACAAATAAGTAAAAAAATCATAAAATAATTTATTTTAATTACATTTATGATAAAATTTTGCCATTAACCAACAGTGGAACAAAAAATGTTTTGAAAACTTGATTTTTTTATTCAACATAACCTCACTTTCTCGAGTTTTTTCTAGCTTTGAAGCTTCATAATTAAATATTAATTATGTTTAAACTAAATGTTTTTTTAGAAATGTGTTGAGGAGTAAATTGTCGAAAGGTATAGAAACTGATTTTATTTTTCAATAAGGAAAACAAAAGTTACTTTAAAAATACTGAAAGCGTAGAGGTATTCCCTCCCTAGGTGTGTGACGGAGGGTTAAGATGTAAAGAATTTTTTTTTGTTTAGAGATATCGTGTTATCATTTTACTTGCAAAAGTTACAAACAATATTTAATTAAACATTTTTGCTATTACTATTTAGGTATTATTATACTTTGACTATGTTTATCAGTCAGGTAGTTTCAACTTTCAATACGTTTCCTGTAAAATTTACGTTTGTCAGTTAAAACAGTTTTCTCGTGGATTTTGACAATTATCCCATGAGTTTTTGTTTATTTTTACTGCAAAAGAGAACGCTATTTTCATAAAGGTAAAAGAAATAATTTTTACATTTACTCATTATCTACCAACTGTTAAAAATTTTTTAATTCATGAGTTAAGAATAAGATACACTATAAGAGATTTTTGCTTTTACATACTTTCTCCAGGAACTTCTTCATTAAAAACCTCTATAAAAGAATCTTCACCCTCAACCGCGCCTTCTACTTCGATGTTTACTTTTAAAAATTTTATTGTCTTTCGCACTAAAAAATGAAAGATCATGAATAAATTAGAATCATATATAACAGCATTGCAGCGAAAGCGTTAAATATATTCAAAATTAACAAAATATGATTATTTCTTAACAATGTTTCTAGCATTGTGCGTTTTTAATGCATTTTAATGGTTTGCTTGGGAATATTTATTATGAAATCACGTAAGAAATAAAAGAAATATATTATTGGAAATGTTTGAAACTGGTGTTCTATTTGTGTACTATCATACTATATCATTAATAAAGTAATTTTATAATCAAAAAGAATAAGTTAAAGGAATTTATGAAAAATAAACTATTTAAAAAATAGACTGTCTTGTCTTAAAGTGAAAAAATATTTAAGAGGGATTTGTATTCTAAACTTTTAAATGATTAGAATTTTCTAAATACAATTATTCTGGATACTTATAACGAAATTGTTTATTTTATCATTTTGAGGAAACGTAAATATACGATAAGTGTGAAAAGTGATTTTGGACTTTGTTATTTGTTGAAAAAATAATTTATAATTCTGTGACATATAAAGAACTATTAACTTTATAAAACATACATAAAAATAGACATATCCAATTACGATGCTTTGAGGATTACTTAAAATTGGTGTTACTTACTTTAAAAAAAAATTGTTTAACTATTTTAATTACCTTTACATGAAAAAAAAGTAAATTGTGATAAATGTGACGGAAAAATAAAAAATTTTACTTGGAAGTTATAAACTGTTAGAAATTTTAAATTATAAATCTTTGTCACAAAGAAAATGTTTTAATTATTATAAGAATAAACTTGTACTTACGGTTTATTGCGTTCACTATATCTTTCACTTTCAATCTCAGAAAAACAAGACTTTGCTTTACGGTCAATCTACAATTTTTAATTTATTAATTTCGTTTAAAACATAAGAATATACAAATATTAAAAAGTAGGTATTACATATCAACTAGAAAACATTTCATTATGTAAAATGTTAAATAATCATGTTCAGGATGGTCTCAAGTGACTGATTACCAATTTCCCTGACACGTTATTGATATTTAAATAAATAATTTGCTCTCATTTTTTATAGAATTAAAGTAATGTAAATATACAGTTGCGTGCAAAAGTATCGGGCCAAACAGTTTTTTATAAATATTTTACATAAAAAACAATGAAAATCATGTACATAT
Organism: Leptopilina myrica (nomen nudum); assembly: GCA_032872475.1. Classification (NCBI taxonomy): domain Eukaryota; kingdom Metazoa; phylum Arthropoda; class Insecta; order Hymenoptera; family Figitidae; genus Leptopilina; species Leptopilina myrica (nomen nudum). The sequence continues at coordinate 33,006,295 of CM065459.1, read as the reverse complement.
TTTTTAACGTATATTACTTTTATTATAACAAAAAAAATGTAAGTTTCTAATCGTTCTTACGTATTTACAATAAATTAAAATGAAAATAACAATTTATACGTGTTCATAAATATCGGGCCATATTTCGACAATGGACTTGAAATCAATTATTTACTATTTTTGTTTACAATTGTGGTCGGGTATTGAAATAATCATCGATAAATCTAATAAGCATCAGTTCTATCTTGTCAAAATGACAAAGCGCACGAATTTACAAATACGTGAAATCGTAATGAAGCTTCACGATGAAGGAAAAGTTTCGCGTGAAATAGCCGCATTATTATCAATAGGAAAAACTACCGTGAATAATATTATTAAAAAATTCAAAGTTTTTAATACTTTGGTAGATAAAAAATCTCCTGGAAGGCCGAGAAAAACCACTAATCGTGTTGATAAAGTGATTAAAAGGAAAGTGGTAATAGATCCGAAAAAAATGCTGCAGTTGTAGCTTGCGAATTACGCAATGAAAAACTTGCTGAAATCAGTCGGAGTACTGTGTCACGTCGACTAAAAGAAGTGGGACTTTTTGGACGAGTCGGTGTTAAAAAACCACTTATTAGTTCAAAAAATAGGAAAAACAGATTGGAATTTGCGAAAGAACATCAACATTGGTCTCCAGAGGATTGGCGAAAGGTGCTGTTTTCGGACGAAACTAAAATAAATTTCTTCGAAAATGACGGCAGAAGATATGTTCGACGACCTGAAGGCACCAGATACAATTCCCGATATCAAATACCAACTGTTAAGCACGGTGGAGGAAATATTATGTTATGGGGAGCATTTTCAATGAAAGGCGTGGGCCCTGTAGTCAAAATTGACGGTACTGTGGACTATTATTTTATTAAATCATTTTTCATTTCTCAAATCAATTTTTTATTTCTAAATGGCAAACTGAAATACAGAATTCCGTTCATTAGACTGTAACTATAAAACAATATATATTTCGTCAAAATAATATTTAATTGAAAATATCATTAAAAAGAACAATCTTGAATATGTTATTTTTTTAAACTAAATCATTAACTTCAGTAACTTTTTATTTTTATAGCTCTAATAAAATATATTTTTTTAATATTATAATAAATTAATTTCTTACGTTTATTTAACCGAATTAATAATCCTTCCTATTTTTGAAATAAAAGGTATAATGAATGCGGCTATGTACAAAGACATTTTGACGGAACACATGTTACCTTACGCTCGTCGAAATATGCCACGAGGTTGGATTTTTCAACAGGATAACGATCCAAAGCATCGATCTTGATTATTGCAAGAATTTTTCAAAATGAAAAAACTTCGTGTTTTAAAATGGCCAAGCCAGTCCCCGGATTTAAATCCGATTGAACATTTATGGAAGGAGTTAAAAATTAAAATAGGAGCAGTAAAATGTTCTAATAAAACTATTCTTTGGGAAAAAGTACAAGAAGAATGGAAAAATATTTCCCAGGAAAGAATTGAAACATTAATTCAATCAATGCCAAAACGTTGTGCAGCTGTAATAGCATCAAAGGGCATGGCTACGAAATATTAAGCAATCGCTTTTTTTAAAAAGATTTTTATGTTTTTATTTATGATATATCAATGTTATTTTTATATTATTTGATAATTTAATGATTTTTATAATTAACATTTAAGAATTTAAAAGATTGTTCGTTAATTTCGTTCAATTAAAAATGTTTTAATGGAAAATGTGTTTTTGGCCCAATGTTTATGAACACAGGAAAATTATTATTTTTGTTATAACAAATTATAATAATTTAAAAAACATGAAGACTATATATATATTGGAAGTATAAATGAAACTGTTTGTGTCAATATATTATATTGTTATTATTTCCTTCTTTTTACGTGAGTTACGCTTAAAAAATGGTTTGGCCCGAAACTTTTGCACGCAACTGTACATGAGGAGTATGATGCATGTTCATACTCTGTCTCTTCATAAAAAAATGGAAGAATCTGAATCCCTTTGATGGTACAGGTTAATATTATGGTCACGAGCAATAAAAAATAAATGGAGAATAGAGAACTATCTTATTTGTTCTTAGCTGAAAATTTGAGTGTAGTTTACTCATGACATGTACATACCAGAAATTTACGACTTTGGCAGGCCCGTGCTTGGGCAGGGGGTGACGACAAGGGGTGAATAGGTGAAAAACAGCGTATATTAAAAGTTTACATCTAAAAAAATGTAAAATTGTATGTCTGGCAGTTGTGGGATAGGGCTAAGTACGTCTGGCAGGTAAAACAGGTAAAAAATCGGTAAATTTAATCTTATTTCATATCTATTTAAATTTTCGTAAATCGAAAGTTTACATCCAAAAGAGTATAATAATGTACATGTTTCAGCACCAACTAGCCAGACGTGCGTTTCTGTTATGTTCATATCTTGAGTATTCTTTTCTCATATTTTCAGCCGGTATGAAATGAGGTTGATTTGGTCGCCAATTACGGCTTTGAACACTAAGAAGCACCATAATAATTTCATCGTTATTTAAAGGGAGCAGTTAACCCTGACGTATCTAATTGTATTAGTTAGTTTTTAAGTAAATTATATAATATAATTGTTTAATTATATTTAATTAATTGACTTCTAATAGATGTATAAATGGCAGTAAAAACAGTATTAATTAGAGTAGTCAATAAGATTTGAGATGTTTTAAAGGTAATTCCTGTCCTGACTTCTACTAGAAATATGCTCAAAATAATATGAGAAAAAGTGCAATAAGAAAAAAGAGGGCGCGTTGCAGCAAATTTTCGAGTATTCAATTCACTCTGGGCTGAGTCGCGCAACAATACTCAGAAATGTGCTACAACGTTCCCTCTTTTTTCTCAGTGTGAACTTGTTCTACTTTTTTGCTGATACTAATGAATGACAATAAAATACTTTGAAAAACTACATGAAGATGAAACCAAAAAACATTATAAAAAAGACATTTAATTGTAAAACCAGTAAACAATGTATATAGAATTAAATGACATCAGATATTTATAACCTCATAAAAAATAAATATAAACGATAAAGAAATTTTTTACTTTGATTATATTTACAAGTGTAATATTTTTAATTTTTATAAATTATTATAAAAGATCTACTATTTTTGCACTTTACCGTTTAATATCGTGGGAACCACCATACTGTAATTTATGAAGTATGTCGTTGATAAGTTGACATCTTTCCGTGTGTACTTTTGTTTTTTGTTTATTCATTAATAAACCTTCTAGATTTTCTGTAAATGATTTCACTTATTGTTGGTAAATTCGCATCATGATTTATTTTTATAAAATTTTAATTCATTAATAGTTATTTTCATGTCAAGGGCGCAAAAAAGGTGATTACAACGATGGCTTCATCTCAGGCGCGAATCCTTCCTCTCGGTCCAGAAATATCGTCTGAGTTGTAATCAACTATTTTGCGTTTATGTTGTGAACACAATCTTTAATGTTAAGTGCATGGAAAGTATGGTATTTGTGGCACGAGTAGTAAATTCTTTCAAGAAAGAAAGGAGCGGACGCGAAATACTTTTTCAACCAGTTACCCTAGACGTAGACGGAAAATTTTATTTTCAACCTGCTTTAAATGCCCGAAATGACATACTTTCCGTCACAGTATAGACGTCTTATAAAAGGCCCACAGACAGCAACCATTTTATTATCCTTAGTTCTTATAATTTTTGTTTAAATGAACTCTTATCTTTAACTTGGCACACTACTAAAACATGAAAAACAATGTGATATATTTTTTAATGTAGGTCCATGTTGCATTTTAAAAGTAAAAATGTATCTCTAATTACATAGTCAATAAAATAAGTAAATATTAAGCGGATTTGCTTAAAAATTGGCACCATGGTTTTTTAGGGGCGATGATTACAGATATGATGTCATTTTTATTAAATTAAACGTGATATCCGAAAAAATATACATTTAGTTTATCTTAATTTCATATGTATGCACGGAAAAACTTTTTTCAAGAGTCATTACTAAACTTGTTCAAGAACTCAGGATATAAAAATAATTCAAGAAATGCTACAAAACCATAGACTGAAACATTATTTTAAGCTGTTCGGAGATAACTGTAGTAAATTTCTGGACTATTTGTTGAATTTTCTTGAAAAAGTCCTGAACTGGTTTAAGAATAGAAAAATGTAAAATTAGCGAAAAAAATTTGCCCGCGTTAGTAGTCGAACTTGAGACCTCGAGACTCAATATCGTTCCGCCTTATGCCACTCAGCTACAGGGACGCGTTACGATACTTTAGTTTTAGATTGTATTTAAAACGTTTAAAGCCAAGTGGCGCTGTATACCTATTGGTTACGCTACGTCTTCTTTCTTAAATAGTTCTAGACTTTTTCAGCGCGCAGTGACTGAAGAACTCAGTCGCAGCGTCAAGAACAATTATTTCCAAGCCATTAGAAAAACACCTAAAAATTCTTTAATGAATATTGAACTTTTCTAAAAGAAGTTCTAAATTTTTTCCATATCCTGAGTTCTTGAATAAATTTAGTAATGACTCTTGAAAAAAGTTTTTCCGTGTGTTTATATTTTAATGATAGCTATAAATGATAAACAATTTATACAATCAGATTATTATTTAAAGAATTTATATATTAAAGAAATTTATATATTAAAGAAATTTATATATTAAAGATTATTTAATAATGTCGTTACTTTATAATGCTATGATGGCTGAAGTATGCATATAAACGCAATTATAATTGAAAGGAAAAATTGTAATTATTTTGAAATGATATGAAATGGATGTATTAAACTGGCTATAAAAGAAGTTATATGCTTACATTAAGTAGCTTTTTAAAAGTTGAGTTTTTTAATATATTTTCGGATGCTATATGGCTAATTTATGTTTTTTCTGGAAAACTAACTTAATACATTCGTATAATCAGCGACTTTAAAAACGCCCGAGTGACTATATTCAAGTAACCATATAAAATGACATGTACCAATATATATATATATATATATATATATATATATGACACCAGGGTAGTGTTACTGATCAGTCCCTTTATATATATATACATACCTGTAGTTTCAAATTAATTCTATTTTGTTTGACCTTAAGTTGACTTAGTTATTTTATATTTTGTGTTTGGGTTTATCATATCTATAATAGTTTTAGATTTTATTATTTATGAGTTTTAAATACTAACCAATTAGATGACCTGGGCATTTACTTTTTGTAACATTTTCAAATTTTTTCTCACAAATGCTAAAAATGTTATTACTTTGATATTCTTCTTTCTCAATGATTGAAAGTTTGGATGCAAATTTTTCGAAAATTTTCAAAATTTCATCAACAAATGCTTTGTACTGGTTACGGAAGGATTTCGCATAAATATTAAATTCTTGAATAGCTTTCGAAATAAAATCCTCTTCGAATAAGGGAATGCAACAAGCAGAACTCAATACCAAATTTAAGTCCATAGAATGGTTTTGTCGATACCATATCTCTTTCATGCACTACAGAAAAACTTAAGTATTTAAAACCTATCAGAATTAAAAGGGGCAGTTGTCTTTGCCTACAATGTAACTTTATATGACAAAATTATAGGCAAATTAAATTAATAATTTTGTATTTAAAAAGTTATTTGCTACTTAATTGAATACCGTTTTTATTTTGCATTTTCAAAAAGGGAGGGTAAGCTTTTAAAACCTCTTGATATTTAATCTTTTGAGTGTCCTGGACTGAAAACAATTGTTATCTTAATAACTTTAAAGAAGAACCAGTCATACATGGAAAAAAAGTATGTGAAATTTTCATTGACTCGGTACTTGATTTTTGGATACGCCACAAAATACTAGAAACAGTCTAGTACTTTTACATGAGAATTTCAAAAGCAGTCAATGAAAATTTCTAGTACCTTGCTTGAGAATTTCATTGACTTCCAAAAAAATTGTATATTTCTGTAAAATAAAAAATATAAATTCCACTTGTTCACAGTTTTTCTAAAATTCACTTATTCATTCACTTATTTGAATAATTAATCACACAAACAAAGAACAATTATTAATGTATCACTTTTCGATGTTTATCAACACTTATGAAGTAACCTATAACACACACATATATTCGCGTATAACTTAAACATAAACAGACACTTAACATTTAAAAGTACGTGTCAAATTGTTCTTATATACCACATGGTGAAATTTTTCACGATTTGAGAGACATGCTATTTCACTAAAAACTGAAAATTACAGAACATTCTGTTTTGTTAGATACACAACATAAAAAATATTTTTTGAAAGTCAATTCATGAAGACAAATATATATTAACACTATTTGTTTTTCATAAAAAAATAGTATATTCACATTTGAATAATTTCGTAATAATTCATGAAAAAAGTTTTTCCATGTAACTAATTTTTTTTATGCTGTATTTATGCTATATACTTAAAAATAAATTTTAACCAAGTTTATCTTTTGAAAGCAGATAAAATAAATAAAACTGAAATTTGTATTTAGCACATAAACTTTTAGGCATATGGTAATAATGAAAATGCCAGTACAAATTTTATATGTGGTTTTACTTTCCGGAGGCTCATATATATACACTAGAAGGGCTCCACCCTCTGCGCATATATATATATATATATATATATAAAGTTAAGCAGAATAAGTGCTTAAAAAACATTTTTCAATAATTTAACTTTTAGCAACAATCTCCTCTACATATTTTTTTAAACATACTTTGTTTCCATCGCAGACTGCGAAATTAATAAACGTTACTTCAAATTTATCGAACTGCAGCTATAAATAAATAAAATATAGGATAGTTATTTTTTTTAATGACATAAAGAAGATTGATCTAACTTTGAAAACTTTTTGAATAATAAAATTTGTAAACACATTAAAAAAACTTTTATAAGTAATTTCATCATTAAAAATTGTTGGTAATGACAGCTATAATTTCATAATTTTTAATAATAATTATAATTGATAATGATTATAATTAGGGGAGACTGGGGCGAAAAGTTAAATTTTGCATAAATGATTTTTTTTGCAATATAATCCGCTTAGATGCAAATATTTGTATATCAATATTGTAGGGCAACTTGTCCTCTACAACTTTCAATAAAAAAGTTCCTGATATTTTCGCATAAAATACATGTTTTGTCCTTTTTTGAAAATTTTTTTTTTTTTAACTTTTCGCCCCATGCTGGGGCGAAAAGTTAAATTATATTTTTAGCCTACTAAAACTATTTTCTGATAGGTGATAAGTAGTAGATAAGTTAAAGTATACGTAAACAAGTAATTTAGTAAATAAAAGATCTTTGTTTATTTAAAAAAAGCTTTAGAATAGTTGTAAAGTTAAAAAATTAAAATTTCAAAAAAAAATTGTTTTTTTGGTTTATTTCATGTGAACGGTCTTGTTTTTTGACAGAGTACTTGCCCAATATTAAATAAATAATTTTTAAACAAACAAACCTAAAAACTCTAATTATTTAATTATTAAGATTTATATAATTTCATAAATTCCATCGAATCTTTTTTACAATTTATCAAATAAAAATGTTTACTTTAATGTATTCGTCTATGAATAAAGTCTCAACTTCGCTCGACAGTATACCATGACTGAAAATTGCAACTCCTGGTGCAAGTGATTTCATGTGCGAGTTCATGGTCTTGAATTTTTCGAAAAGTTGAGTTGCTGTCTTAATTCCCTCATGTCTTTCATTCCTTGCTCGAGTCATGCGCGGTCGTAACCCAGCAAACGACAATGTTATATTTCTTCTAAAAATTTTTTTAAATTATTTTTTATTTTTTGTGAATACTACCCCACTTTGAAATGAAAGATGTTGTCGATGTCTAAGAGGTCTGAAAACCCCATTTAGACGTCGACTAGATCATACATTTCTCGATGGGATGCATATCTCAAACAACACTCGGATATTCGGGATACCCTAAGGACGTTCTGGGGATATCGATTTGTTTGCAGAAATAGAGATATTCAGGATACTTTTATTTATTCAAATAAGGATATTTCATGGATTTTTAGAAGATATCTAAATTGTCACAAACGAATTCATATCCCCAGGACGTCCATAGAATATTTTTCTGAAATTAATCAAATTCGTTTGAAATTTGTAACTCGGAGATTCTCGGATTAGTTGATTGTAAATCTGCTTTTAAATTTAAAAAATAAAATTGTCGGATGAGTTACTTACAAATTGTTTGGATTCGATTTTCAGAATTTTTAAGTGTATGATTTTAATAAATATGTATATAATTTTTTTAATGAAACAAACAAAATAGTTATAACTGCAGGATTGCCACAGAGCCTGGAAAATCTGGATAGTAAGTAACTTTAAGTTTTCTGTGTAATTTACACTGATATTAATACTCGTTTAAATTTTATTAAATAAATAATAATTTGCAAATTAGTGCTTACTCTTTTTTTTTAAATTACATCAAAGCCTAATTAAAAAGACTGAATAAGCTAAAAAATTAGTAAAAATTGTGACTAGAATTTTAAAGAATCAAAGTCTGGAAAACCAGAAAAAGACCTGGAATGTTAATATTGCAATTACTAAAAAGACTTGAAACAAAGAAAAACACAATAAATAACCGGTTGTTATATAATAAATTTATAAATGCTTTTTTTAAACTACTGAATTAAGAAAAATGCCTGTTACAAAGTACATAACTATAAAAATTGGTAAAAATAAGACTCAAGCGAATCTGAAAAATGTTTTAATTTCGTTCGCCGTATTACATCCGTCATGTTTAATTTTGACAATCTGATAGCAGATTTTTAACAAGCGACCCTAAAAACACCCGAGTGACAAGTTTCAATCAATTAAAACATTCAAAATCATGAAAACAGACTTGGTAAACTTGAAAGTCGTATTTTTCGAAATCTTTTTTTCAGAGTGTTTATGTCACTTTTAATACTTCTTGTTACAGAATTACTTTTTCAATTATTTTTTTAATTTCAGAATATTATACTTACCGTTAAAATTTATAATATGCATTTAGATATAAGAAGATAGGGCTATGGTATTATTATTTTAAATTTGATTGAATTTTAAAAGAGCATAAGTAAAAATCACTGTCAAACATACACACAGAAAAGAACTGAACTCAAAATGAGTCAGAAAAGTGACTCATTATGAGCTGCAAAAAAAATGAACCTCGTAGATAGCTCCACGTTCTATGTCATTTAACTTAGACTCATTATGAGTTGCAATAAAAATAAATCAAATTTTTTTCTGTGCAATCAAGATGAAAGACATTAAAGTAGTAAGTGTAAAAATTAACTACAATAATAATAAGTAAGTAAATTTATTACTATTAACTATTATAATAGAGAGAGAGAGACAGTGTGTCAAATATAGTTTTAAGAAAAATAAGAAATTAATTTTTTAATATTGAATAGACGAATTAAATGGGATAAAGTTTGATTTAAAAAATTGTTTATTTTAAAGAAAATTGTAAAACTAATGCTTACTTTGAAAGGTAAGCAGTATAAAAATTTTCTTTTCGTAATGGAATCATAAAAATGGCGTTTTTCAGATATATACTTTTACCATGTCTTACAGCTCCAACATAACATCTGTCAAATACGCTTTTTGAAAAATTTTGTTTATATTCATTAATGATATTATTTTTATTAATACGTCGAAGTGCACAAGTTATCCAGTGATTTAGGGTATTATAAAATGCCGTTCTTTGAAATGTCAAAAATTATTATTATTATTCTTTTGAATTTGTTCGTTTCTATCCGATACTTTTAAGTTAACAGTGTATGACTCGTTACGAAAACATAGCGCTCGTTCCAAAAAGGCCATGCGTTATTTGTGCTCATGGGGAAAAAAGGCCGCCATTTTCATACAAATCGAACAAGTGAATGACTTTTACTCCCTGTCGTCTGCTATCTGAAATCGCCACTTTTGTGCCTTTGGAATAAAAAATATCGTAAGTAACACGGGAATTAAAGGCTGTCAATTTATTTACGATGATTTTTGTGCCACTCGTTCCGGTCTCGGGGCGCCTACGGCGCCCTCGACCTCCACTCGTGTCACAAAAATCACAGTAAATAAATGGCTGCCTTTACGTACCTTGTTGTTTAAAATACTATTTTGTTAATCATTTATGTGCAAAAAAATCAATTTAATTTGAATATTGTGCATTGAATTTAATGATATATATATAAAATTTCTTACGTTTCAGTTTTTCTGTTAAAAAATTAATTTTTTAACTTGAAAAGTGTCAGTTTTACCACCTTTTTTTACCCTCTTCAATGTGAAAAGTCGACTTCGGGGAAACTGCTAAGAGTTTTTGAGGTAGTACAAATAAGGAAAGGAATAATACATGAAAAATTTTATTTTAGATAATTGAAAGTATTTTTATTATTAAAATAACATAAAATACATCAAATTGAAATAAACAGTTATAAATGTTAGAAACTTTCAACTACTGATGAGGCAAGTAAATATGTTATGCTATTATTTTAGCGATCATATAGGTCTGCATGGTTTTTTGCTTTTGGATGTTAAAGTTGAGAGTTTGAACTCTAATTTAAGTCATATTTGAGCATTTTATCACGTCGCCTTCTTTTTTTATTGTCCTTAAAAAAGTTTTTGACCCCGTTTTTTCTCAAAATTGAGACGTCATGAGACAATATCACTTAAAGATTATTTAAAAAAGTTTATTTAATTTCTCTACACTGAAAGAATTTTGGGCAGGCTGCAGGGCTTTATATGAGTGCCGTTAGAGCTCGCTGCCTCAAGCTCGCAGTTAACCTCAAAAAGGCGAGAATCTACTCCCGAAAGGTAAGCACAGGGAGTAAGACTAAGGAGACTGCACTAATGCTAGGGAAGTGAAACCATTCGTCGCATTGAAACTATACGTAAGAACGAAAATTATGGTTTTCGCGCATGCGCACATGTAATATCTTTGTCTCTGTCTTTCTCACTAACCCAGGCGACTGAGAAAATCATAACAATCTACAAGTTGAGAAGGTTATGTTTAATGTTTGTGATTGTTGTGCGTTTCAGGAATATTATTAATAATAACTATTAATAAATTGAAAAAAATAAAATTTAATAAATATATATATGTGTATACAAAAATATATATTAAAGAGTATATGGGTGATTCTCCGCGTAGTGCACAATTCAATGTCCCTCGTATTTTTTAAGAAATTAGTTGCACATATTGCCATGAATTCAAAGAGAAAATCTAATTTCTGTGTTTACAAACAAAAGCCAATAGTCGTTTACATTTAAAAATTTATAATTTGGCTTTAAAAGCTGTTTTAAGGTCCCAAAATGTCATGGTAAGGCCTGTCCCCAGTACGATGTATATAAAAAAATTGTTATTTTTAATAAAATACAGTAATTAATCTAAGAACTATTAATAGTTTTGTATTGTTTATGTTCATAAAATTGTGAAAAACAAAGAACTTGCAAAAAAAATTTATTTAAAAAATTGTTTTTTTATGTTAATTCTTGTCCCTCGTTTTTGCGTCATGGTCTGGCATTTTTATAAAATTGTATTATTTACATAAAAATCAAATCGAAACTTTACTCAATATTATAAAAACGCAACAACAAACACTCCTAAGTAAATTACTAAGAGATAAACTAATTTGAGAATTAATTGTTCAGTTTTTTATACATTAAAAGCACCAAACTTGCATAGGGAATCACAGAATCGTCATGGTCTGGCCTTCACATAATTCTCAATAAAATTAATAATTATTTATATTTTACGTCAATTAAAGTGTAGTAGTATTAGATCAGTGAATACAAATAACATAAATATGAAACAGAATAAAAATCACAAATAAATTGTTTAAAAAATAAGTTTTTCTTGAGCGTCATGGTCTGGCCTTCTTTTCATGGTACGGCTTTTCTGTATTAAACAGCGTGTAACAACAGAGTGAAGTGAATAATACAAACAAAGTAAAGTAAAGCAAATTGTCTTAATCGTTGAAGTTTATGGAAGTAATAAATAATTATATAAATTTCCATAAATTACCGCATAAATTACCATAAATTTCCCAAAAAGTTTTTTTTTAATTTTAATTCCATTTTATAATTTACTGTTAATTACAGCATAAATTTCCATAAATCATTTTATAAATTTCCATAAATTACCGGATAAATTTCCATAAATTCCCGAAAATGTTTTTTTCCTGTAAAATAGTATATGATAATTTACTGTTCATTAAAACATAAATTTCCATAAATTACCATAAATTTCCCAAAAAGTTTTTTTAAATTTAAAATTATATTTTACAATTTACTATTAATTAAAGTATAAATTTCCATGAAGGTTTACAAAGTAAAACTTTGCCAGAAAAAGAATCTTAGACAACCTTTCTAAATTTTCGTGTAGAATTGATTAGAATACACAGTTTTTCAAAAAATGTTACTGTTTTCATAATTTGTTTAAACAATAATTGTTAAACAATTGTAATTTTCAAAATAACATATACAGATAATTATTATTCCATTTGCCTATAAATATAACAGGTGCTTTCATCTTACCATGACTGGATAGTATAGCCGCAAAGTATATACAGATATATAAAAATTATTTGTTTAAAAAATAGAAAAATTATAAATATTTTGTCCGGCCCACCACTGATATTTCATTCATAAACACTATATTTGAAGATTCTATATCGACTTTTACTCAATTTGAGAAAAAAAAATTAGTGATAGTAATAACTAAATTGTGCGCTACGTGGAGAATCACCCGTATATTTTTTAGTGGTAAGTGATATATTAATAATATAATTAAATATTTATATATGTTCAGAATAAATTATTTAAGTATATAACTACAAAGTGTTTTATTCTATGTGGAAACAATTGAAAAATTCGTAAATAAATAATATTTACGAATTTGTAATTTACTTTAATTATATACTTTATAAATAAAAAAACTTTAAATGTCACATAAGTGAATAAAGTTAATTTATTCGTTTGTCGATCATCATTGTAATATGATGTTTTGCATCCTGAGATGCAACAAGCCATAATTTTGTAATTTTATTCTCATACAAGAAAAACGCTGGAAAATAAAATAATAAATTTGTTTGGAAATAATTCGTTCTATTACTCAAAATAATTTTATAAATATTAAATGTAATGTAATTAAATATAATAATTGTAAGTATTATAATATTATTAAATCCTACCTACATATAAAATTCTGCTCCAACAAAATGTTTTATTTTAAGAAACATGTGCCAAAACACAACCATAACCTTTTGATATGTTTTTGTTTTCTTACGTGCTTATATTTTACGATTTAAAAAGAGAGAGAAATATACGCATGTACTGCGCATGCGTGCAGAGCATAAGTTTTGTCATTCTGCGAGTATAGTTCCCCTACAGAAAAAGGTTTCATTTCTGAGAGACTTTACACAGTCAGTTCAGTCTCCTTAGTCTTACTCCCTGGTAAGCAGCAACTCTTTTGGGGCAGCTGCTCACCTTTCGGGAGTAGATTTTTTGCCTTTTTGAGGTTAACAGCGATTCCTGAGCAGGGGGCATTAATTCCGGACGTGAAAAGCCAGCAGCCTGCCTAAAATTCTATCAGTGTAAAATGAACATTTTATTTAGAAAAAGCGTTTTCCAAATAAGAAATAAAAGCTCTTACTGATATATACGAAGTTGAGATGAGATCTAGGTCTACATTGGAAAAAAATATTTTAAAAAGTCTGGTTACGTCTTGTTACATAATAAAAATCTTTACTGTTTCTTTATATTAAAAACCATTTTCTATTTTTCAAAATGAGTGTAAATAGTAACATTGAACAAAACAAATTTCCTCATTTTTCTCCATTTGTAGAACTACCCATTTATAAAATACTACTTATAAGTAATATACGTTAAGAAGTTCAATAATTCATTTCTTCCATTTATTGAAAAATTTAAATATTTCTAAGATTAAACATGACATATGATTCACTGCATTTTTCTGTAAAGGGAAAAAATTAACGCTATTGACCTGGTGAATAATTTGAACTCTTTGTTGTTGAACCTTACGTCAAAAAATAATTTGAAGTTATTAATAGACGAGATTGGAGAATTATGAGATACCTCAATATTTAATAATATTTGAAATTTTGATCATCCAATTTTATTTTATTTTATTCGTCCAGAGTAAATTTTTTATTAGCATATCATGACTTTACAATGAACTATAAGCCGTAAAGATTTTTAAAAATATTTTTTGCGAGGTACAAACAACATAAGGTATAAAGCATTAAAGTGTTCACTTGAGTTGAATTATTCTAAATTACCGTCAATTACTATGAATTACCTTGACACAAGAAAATAAATTTCTTTCTTCAAATAAATATTAAATTGATTTAAATAAAGTTTGTCAAGAAAATGCATTTACTTGGTTTAATAACATTTTTTTCTGTGTACACTGTTAAAAATGTAGGCAGTTGACGGTCACGGGAGTTATGATAAAAATTTTACGAGTTAAATGTCAACTCTGTAGGAAGTAAATTTAAAAACTTGTTTTTACTGTATTAAATTAAATTTAAATTCCTTCATCTAACTCTAATCTAATCTAATCAATTACCAAGATCAAGCTGGATATTCCCAAAAGGATAAGTTGGCACTTAGATTAGAGAATCCATTGTACCAAGCCCTAGCTTGCTTGTTTACAACAACCTATTAGAGTCCTGTTCATCTCCAGAAGTCCTATATTTCCTCTAGAGATAGGTTACTCACCTGCATAGGGTCTATAATTGCTTGACCCCAGCTGAAAAGTCTGATCCTAGTTAACGCCGGGCATTTAGATAATAAGTGAGACGACGTATCGTCACTCGTCTCACACAGTCTACATATGTGTGAGACTTTATTTCCTAGTTTATGCTGATGATAATTAAAAAGCCCATGTCCTGTAAAGAGGCGAACAATTGTTTTAACTCTGATCTTATCGAGTTTTAGGAGATCGCTCGCTCGCCTCTTGTTGGGCACTAAACACAACAGAGCCTTAGCTTGCCTTCCCACCTAAATGCCCGCCCAATACTTCACATGTTCCCTTTGACCCCATCTTTCAATAGCTTTCTTAACCAGACTCGGCATTAATGCCACTGCTGGTTCAGGACCTATAAATACCATTTCATAGCCTACTTTTCCAAAACGTCCACCCTTTCATTGCCCTTGATTCCCGAATGAATTCGTCTAGTACGCTGCGGCATTCCCAGACAAGCTAGAATTATATTATAGGATTCTTTAGGGCCCCTAGGGCCGCCTGACTATCCACACAAGTACTAATCCTTTTGCCCCTTGTCCTTTTTTGAATGAACATTTGGGCACAAGTTAAAATCGCACAGACCTCGGTCTGTCAAACCGTGGCAT
Source organism: Leptopilina myrica (nomen nudum) (assembly GCA_032872475.1). NCBI lineage: Eukaryota > Metazoa > Arthropoda > Insecta > Hymenoptera > Figitidae > Leptopilina > Leptopilina myrica (nomen nudum). The sequence goes on along the minus strand of CM065459.1, from coordinate 32,990,905 downwards.
GTTGTCCTAGTAACTCAGCCACTTTAATGCAACCAGGTTTTTCGATATATTCCAAAGCCTGCACCGCGATCCATCTTGGAGCCGTCCATGTACCACACCTCGTCCCCAAGTGGAAACCCCTTCTTCCAGTCTAATCTGGAAGGTATTAGAATCTTAAAGCGAGGTTGAAATTTCACCCTCTTGATCATCCTATCTTGCACTATACTTAATTCTGGAATTGATAGGATTAAACATAGGAGCTTGGTGTGCTTACCACTTGACTTACACTTTTCCTGTGCGTTTAGCCTGCCATAGTAAGGGCCACCTTTTTCACTGCCGTAATATATAAAGGTACTTCGGCCAGTATGAATCCCAACGCCGCTGTAGGCGTGGTCCTCATGGCCCCTAGACCACCAAACCACCACCGCGTGAAGAAACCTGGGTTTTAGAATAATCTGATAGAGCCAATTGACCATATTGGGTCTTAGTCCCCACGATAACCCTATCACCCTTCTACACGCCCAGAATGCAGTACAGAATTTTCTATACTGATACTCGAAATGTTCTTTCCAACTCAGCTTTTTATCCAGGATTACTCCCAAGTATTTAGCCGATTCGGAAAAAGAAATCTCTTGTCCATAAAATACCGGCTTCTTTAAACTCGGTATCTTGTATTTCCTAATGAAAACTACTATATTCGTTTTCTCTGGATTCACAGAAAGTCCAGTCTGACTGCACCAATTCTTGACAATCTTGAGTTCATTTTCCGTAAGCTCTAAAAGGGTCTAAATTGAGTGCCCTCTTATAATTATAAGGAAATCATCCGCATAGCTTTGCGTATAATATCCTTGGTTATTGAGTTTCTTAATCAACTCATCTGCCACAATGCACCACAATAGAGGAGAAAGAACTCCTCCTTGTGGGCATCCTTTTGAGATAACGCCTGCTGGCCTGGCCTCATCATACTCTGCTTCGAGAGCACTTTCGCGAAGCATGCTGTCGATCCATTTAATTAGTAACTCGGGCACGCCTCGCTATCTGGCTGCCCTGCAGATGGCTTCGCTAGAGGTGTTAGGGAAGGCACCTTCAATATCAAGAAAGGTACCCACCGCATAACCCCCCCTACCAATTTGCTCCTCTATTCTACCTACTGCAGAGTGAAGGGCTGATTCTATTGAGAAACCTGCTCTATACGCATGTTGACCCGAGTGCAAGGGGTAATCCCTCAGACATTCATGTTTGATAAAAATATCCACCAGTTTTTCTAACGCCTTTAATACAAAGGAGGTTAGACTAATTGGTCTGAAGTCCTTTACAGCAGTATAAACAGTGCGAACGGTCTTCGGGATAAATACCACTCTCGTCCTTTTCCAGGACTCAGGTGTATAACCAAGAGCAATACACGTTCTTATAATTGTACACAGGGGTAATCTAGTACAATCCAATCCTTTTTGTAAAAGGACCGGATATATACCGCCCCCCTGAGGCTTTAAACGGTTTGAAAAAGCCTATTGCCCAATCAATACTTTCGATTCCTTCGCAAAAACTCCTCCAGCTAACACCCCGTGCTTTATCTACCTCTTTCTTGTAAGAATTACAAGCTGCATGATAATCATCCCATGCTTGCTGATTCTTACGTTTCTTGGCTTTATTAAAAGGCTTTCTTACTGTTAACCTGTGTCCCTCCAAACAGGAGCTTCACAACCTATTACTCCTGTTGGGGTCCACCCTTTTGGCTATACAGTTTCTTTTAAAGAAGCCGACAACATAGTGTCGTAGATATTCCGCTGCGAGTTCCAACTCTTCGTGCGTTGCGTATAAAATAGGGAAGTCACCCATGGAGGCCTTCAGGTCCTCAGTAAATGAGTCTATGGTCCGAGAGTGAATATTCATCAGACACTCTCCAGTCCCTCACACCAACCTACACAGACCTGGAGCAGATCGTAATATCCAACACTTCTCTCTTGTTAACAGTAACGAAGGTTGGCTCATTACCCTGATTTAAAATTTCTAAATCTGTATCTATCAGAAAATCTAGTAGATTTTTACCTCTGTCGTTAATGTCAGTGCTATCCCAAACTACGTGGTGGACATTGACATCACAACCTATTATCAAAGAGAGACTGTTGTTGACAATACTCCACGAAATTTTCCACCTCTCTTGGTGGCGCAGGTTCTCCCACCGAACCCGGGAAATAAGCGGAAGCTACTACAACCTCCCTCTTATTTCCGTTCGTATCTGAGTACTTAACCTTCACGACAGCTAAATCTCTAGTTGCCAATTCCAACAAAGGGAAAGCGTCTAGACCTTTATAGGTCAGACCATGGAGCAAAAAGAAGTAAAAAAATGTTCATGTTAAACAAATTCTCAAATTGACGTGTTGAGAAATTAAAAGATTTAAATTGTGACTTTTTCATGCAGTAAGAGAAGTCTGGGAACTACTACGTCCCGTGAGGTGCTAGAATGATAATTTTAAATGTTTTTATGTGAACCGTCGATCGGGACGTCTCAAACCCCGATAAAAAATGTAGAACGTCCCTAAGCGGGATACAATGTTTGTCTGAGCCCTAGATTGAAAACATCTCAAACGCGACAAGCAGAGTAGCTTATAGCGACGTCTAGCGGGAAATATTACGCCTCGAAATTCTCTCAATTTGTGCTATAAATGAAATATTTTTATAGATAATTATAGTTAAACATTTTTTCTGGGTTTTCCCTTATCCTATCAAGTCCAATACTTTGACAAAAAATTTTGATTATTTAATTAATTAACATTTATATTTTTCATTTAAATAATTAAACAATCGTTATTTTACATAATATTTACATTTAATTAATATTTATCTTAAATACAACAAAAATAGCTGGAAAGAAAATTTTCCACAATCGGAGGAATTGAACCCAGGTTGCACGCGTCAAAAGCCGTACCGTTACCACTATGTCATCTAAGCCTGAATGGATAGTTTTCAAAAACTGTTATTTAAGTTGCATATCCATTTGGAGATAAATATTTTCTTCGATCAAGAACACCGGCATTATGTTAAATAAAAAAAATAGAAAAATAATTGGAAAGAACTTCAACTTAAACATTATATTCTTAAAGTTTTTGAGTTTATTAATTACGAAACCGATGTCAGATCGTTAAATTTTAAGAAAATTTAACGATAAACATTTATTTAGTGATGCACTTTCGAGCGAGTCTCGTCTCGAAAAACCGAGAATCTCACAAGAAAAACAATGAAAACAATTGAAGCGTTTTTTGCAGAAACAGCATAAAGGAGCATTCAGACATCTGCAGGCTGTCTGCCTGTGCAGCCAGAAGCAAGAAGAGTAAGGGAGAAGGTGTAATAAATTTGAATTTCCTTACTCTTTTACTCTTGACTCTTGAACGCTCCAAAAGTCCATAAATCGAAATTGTTCAGCAACCAATAAAAACTGTTTTACTTGTAAATGTTGAGATTTTTTCTAATTCTGCTAATTAAATTATATTCTAGTAACCTATAAATTAAAAAATACAATGTCATTAATTTTTTGTCTACTTAATATAAGAAATAAAAAAATTAATTAACATTTGAACTTAGGCTGTTTCTGCAAAAAATGAAATGAAAAACACAGAAAATTTATTGAATCGATAATACAAACTGTTTAATATAAATTACTAATACACGTCAAGAATATCACAAGAAAATTAAATTTATTAAAAAATACCACAAGTTTTTGCACGAAATGATAATTTAATTATTTCCTTTAAGGATTTAGAGTTTAGTCACTTATTTCATATTTTACTATTTACTAGGCAGTGAAGCTTCATTTAAAGATAAATTTTTAATAAAAATGTAATTTTGAAGAAAATGGACATATGCGGTTTCTGCACAAAACGCTTCAATTGAATATTATATTTTCATCTCTTTTCTTTCATGAAAGGACAGTCTCGTCATGCATAAATACATTTATTGAAGTGGGAAATTATATTTTTATACAATTTTCACTACACTTTGCAAGTACTATTTTTCAAGTTTACATATAAACCTTTAATAAATTTTTAGGAAAGTTTCGGTTCTGTTTGGATTAGAATAAAGGCAGTTTAACTTTTATACTAGAAAATCAAATTACTGTGAAGAAATGCCTGCCCTTATTGTCTTGTTCAGGGTTGGTTTTCAAAATAATAATGTTTTCAAGATAATTTTATAGTTTTTACGATAAAAATTCCCTGACTTTTAAAGAATTTTTAAACTCTGCTTGTTGCTTAATATTCTATTTTTATGTAAGACATTAAATAAAGAAGAAATATGGTCTACAATACCACAATCTCGTCTACACTGTTAGAAATTTCTGTAATTTTATAGCAACTGTATAGTACAAATGTACTGCGAATTTATAGTTTCTGCTTTAATGACACATAAATCCTTTTTTAAAAAAGACATATCATGAAACTCGAATGAAAGGAAATCGAACTCGAACACGTTAAACTGGAAAAATAGACATTGCTCTTAAGGTACCGTCCCATGATGGCGTAAAAGCTTCGGCGTAAAGCAGAAACCATGTGAGTGAGTGAGAACGTTGTATCTGTTCATCTTTTTCTATCGCATGGTTTTTGCTTTACACCGACGCTTTGACGCCGTCATGGGACGGTACCTTTACTAATTTTGTATTTTTAGGCTGCGTCTACAAAAGAAAAATAATGTGTTGAATGTGTTATGTTGTGGTATTACTGGTTAGTGCTAAATGTATAAGGTATGCACTTTGTAAACAATTGTTCCTAACCTCACTAACTTATTTACTTAATCGGAACAAACCAAATTTCTGTTTTTGTTATGACAGACTAAAAATACAACAAAATAACCATATATATTATATGTATAAATAATAAATAAACATTTATTTGCTGAAGAATGAGTAAATTTTTTTTAAGAACATACGGTAACAGTTTTTTCATTATTGTTCATAAACTAGTTTTCGTTCAAAATGATATTTTAATGTTTTATTATTTCTAAACAAATATAATTTTTTAATTTTGTCACAAACATTTTGTTTCAAAATTTATTTTAGAAAATTAAATTCGTTGTTTTTATATTTTTTTACCACAACAAAATCATAATTTTTTACAAAATTTAGCAAGATAAGAAAAAATAACAGAATAGACTCATAGAAAAAGTGGAGTTAATGCAAATTTAAAATATTCATTATGTGTGAAAAATAAAAGAACATTTAAGAACTGTATATGTGACGTGCCGCGACAAAAGGGACCTTAGCTCCCAATAGTGAATTTTGCAGGAAAGGCGATTGAAGTAGAGCGTCTCTGATTGGTGGAGACGTTCCACTAGAATTCAGCCCCACTACTCACTACACATTGATATTTGTCCGCGTTACACGAAGCGCTGGAATTGTATGTATATGACCAGTGTAGTTGTATTGGAAAGTAGAATGGGTGTTTTTCTGAACTACCACGCGTAAACACTCAACAAGCTCATTTTTAAACATTAATAACAAAGAAATCTATAAGTAAAAAGTATTTTTGACGCTTGTATGTGAAAGAGCAACTCAATAAATATTGAAAGATATACATAACTCGAAATTAATTTTTTCGGACCTAAGGTCCCTTTTGTCGCGGCACGTCACATATAATGCCTTTTTTATAATTATAGGGGAGTGCTGTTACGGTTGAACATAGTTTAAATTTTCTTCATAACTTCCTCTGCAGTGCAATTTTACTCGTCACCGGTGATTTTAATGCTAAGTCGCCGGAGTGGGGCGAGTCAAGGCTAGATAAAAGAGGCAGAGTGATCGGAAAAATGGTTTCCAGGAGCAACTTAACGATTGTGAATCGAGGAAGGACATGAACGTTTAGGAGAGGTGCAATCGGATCGACCATGGATCTTACAGAATTGAGAGGAGCAGGTTAAAGATTGAAAACAGGCAAGGCGCCTGGAATCGATGGGATAAGTAACGAGATCTTAAAATTGGTAATCGACATTTCACCACAGACCAAAGAAAAAGAAGAGCTTCTGCGCATTGGTGGCTATTGACATACGCAATGCGTTTAACTCCGCACGATGGAAAAATCTCATCCAGTCGATGATGGAGAAAGCAATACCGCCCTACTTGCTGCAGATAATAAATAATTATCTTAGCGACAGGTGGGTAATCTATGAGGGGGACACCTGGACTCTGAAGGAAGAGATGCAAAGTGGTGCCCCCCAAGGCTCGAGGGTGGGGCCATTCGTGTGGAATATATCGTATGATAACTTCCTGTGAATGAGTCTACCTGAAGGTGCGGTCATCATCGGTTTTGCGGACGACGCGCTAGTCTTGTGTTGAGCCGAAAGCGAAGAAGCCCTTGGGAAGCCAGAGGTCTTCAAATGGCCTTGGAAAAACCGAAGCTATGCTCTTCACAGATAGACGTGGTTTTAGTATCCCACAAATCGTGATAGACGAAGTACAGGTCAAATGGAGTAAGCATATTAAGTATCTATGAGTAGAGCTCGATCGAAAGTTAAACTTCCATCACCATATAGTAACGGCGTTGAACAAAGCAATAGAGTCTGCGTCAGACTTGGCACGACTCATGCCAAACGTTCGCGGACCTCGCGAAAGGAAAAGGAGACTGGTGGTTAGTATTGCTAACGCTAAACTGTTTTATGCAGCAGCAGCGTGGGCTCCCTCACTTAAAATAAGAAGTAAAACCATCTGCGATGATATGCTGTCTGCGCAAAGATGTTTTACCACCCGTATTGTCTCTGCGTATAAGATAGTCCAGACGAGCGCTGTGCAGGTCCTTGTAAGTATCCCGTCGGTCGATCTTATGGCGAGGGAAAGGGAGGAATTGTTTCTTCTTTTTAAAGAAAGAAATAACCCTGAAAACCCAGAGTCAGGAAGACTCAGAAAGGCCTGCATCCGCAAGAATACGAGGAGCAGACTCGTCGAGACCTGGCAAGACAGATGGAATAGGGAGGAAAAAGGCCGATGGACTTATCGCCTTATTCCAACGCTCTCCACCTGGATAAACCGAAAGCATGGGGAAGTCTCTTATTATTTGACGCAAGCGTTTACAGGCGATGGGAGTTTTACCGCGTACCTGTGTCGCTTTATGCTGCCTCTACAATACGTAAAGAAATTGAGAAACGCGCGACGCAGACGCGAAACGCGAGAAATTGACATATATTTTTGTCGCGTTTCGCGTCTCTCATTTTTTGTTCCTTATGTAGATACAGCTTTAAATTACGCGAAAATGATGTGTGTGCGTACTGCCAGTTCCCTATGGACAATGCAGAGCACATCCTATTTTCATGCAAGAAGCGGGACTTGGAGAGGCGGGCCATGTTCGAAGGTGTAAACAGTTAAGTTACACTGGAAAACATGGTTTCGCTAATGCCCTAGTCAGAAGAGAATTGGCGGCAAATCGAGTCCTTATACAATTTTAATTTATTCTGTGACTTATCTGCCCTTATTTATTTTAATTTTATCTGTGATTTATTTGTCCTTATACAACTTTTACCTTTTGACTTTATATAACTGTTTATTTTATATGTTTCTGTTTTACACCCGTTAATATTTTATCTCTTGACATTTTTTACACTTTTTAACATTTGTTTGTTTGTTTTTTTTCATTGTTATGCTGTTGATTCCGCTTTTATATTATAATAGTTTAAAATTTTAACTATTAACACAGGAGAACCGCAAGCAAAGAACAAAGTCGCAGCAGTGATAGAGTTGGAGCGCCACCCTCGAAGGCCAAAATCTTACGACAGTTCCGAAGGAGGGTAAAGGGCTCCAAAAAGAAAGGTTACGGGTTTTAGTAGGTCGGGACTGGCAGTAGGTTGCCTGTTTATTATAGTACATTATGCAACAAGGGAGTCCGACTTTATGTACCGAGCACAATATCGAAAAACGAGTCGTAGCACGAGAGAAGCGAGTGTGAAGACAAGTTTTTCAATATTGTGCGAGGTCATAAACGAGGTTACTTCCCTTGTTTTATACTTTGCTTTATATAAGAAAAGCGTATTATGGATACTCTATGCTACCTGTACCGGTGCATGGTAAGTTCTCCCATATAACCCAGCTGGTCAATAAAGTAACCATTATTGCCCTAGGGAGATAAAGGGTACTTTATTGGCCTGTGAGCAATCAATAATATACCCTTTATCTCCCTAGGGCTATAATGGTTTCTTTATTGACTGCTGGGTTATAAGGGAGAACTTAGTACGCGCCTGTACAGGTACATAAAGTGACCATAATACGCCTGAGTTGTATAAAATTTATTATCTTATATTTTCTTTATATTTATTAATTTCACATATCTTATCTTTCTTTTATTTTACCAACCCCACATAACCTTAAAGTGCGGAATCCAAGGTATCTGTAGGCAGATTTCCCAAAAGTCCCTAAGCAGAAAAGAAGAGAAAAATATTAAAATTTATTGATAAAATAAAATAATAAAAATAATTTAATTATTAATAATAAATAATAAATTAATAATAAAAATAAAATATGTTAAACAAATTTTAAATTATAATAAATCTCAATGAAATTGGCAAAATACCAATCATTAAAAAATTATTATAATTAATAATATAAATAGCTTTTGTTACTTTATATCCAATACCCAAGAAGGCTAGAGACAGGAGGTAAAACTTCGATAGTGGGGGTAATAAATTGCAAATACAAAAAAAACAGATTTTTAGGTATTAAATATTATTTGAAAATATAATTTATTTTAAAATATAAATGGATTCATTTTTTAATTAGGTACGTTCCTGCAAATTCAGAACACTTACATTCTCACACATAACTAATTTATCAACACAAGCACACCGCCTTTTCTCATTGGTTGTTCCCCCAGAAAAGACTCTAAACGACATTTCGTAACCATGAACGGCAAAGGGTTAATAAATGTTTTAATAACACTAAATTAATGCACTTAATTCACTAATCACTTGAATCATATATATAATATATGTATCCGTTTTAATACATGCACATTGTGTCTCAATTGCACTTCAAAGTTAACCTCAAATTAAAAGCATATATCATGTGTGAATCACACGATATAGAAAAATTTGAATGTGTGAGTGATGTGCAGAAGCATCGCGTCGACGACTTTTTGAAACGAAACGCCTGGTTAATAGCAGGCTCCTGACTCATCCCCACTACCGAAGTTTTACCTCCTGTCTCTAGCCTTCTTGCCAATACCTTATTTTAAATATTATGTCTAATCAGGCAAAATATATATTTTTTGTTATCTGTAAATAAAACATAAAAATCTAATATGGATTTTTATAGTTTTTTCTTGTAATCTACATGTAATAAAAATAGGTATCTATACCAAATTTCAGCTCAATAGGTTTATATATGTTAATTTTAATAAATAATATGCCTTTTATATATATATATATATGTTCGAAGTTTTTAAAACTTAAAAAGTTTTTTTATTTTAACGTTCAGAAACAACTATATCTGTGCATATATGTTCCAAGTTTTAAAAACTTAAAAAATCTATTTTATTTTTACGTTTAGATACAATTGTATCTGTGTATATATGTTCACGTTCAACATTTTTATTAATTTGTTTTCAATTCTAAGTTTATGTAGTATTGTAGTTTGAACCATGCAGTGTTAACAATTTCAAGAAATATTAAAAAATATAGTTTTATTCATTACTCGGAGTAATGCATAATTATTAATAAATAACTGAAAGTAATGATAATATAATAGAAAAATTTAAAATTGTTTGCTTATTATAAAAGTTAGTATGTATTTTAAAAAAAGTTCATGACATTTTTGAAGCTGAATGGGCAAGATGCAAGATTGGTTACCTCCTCGTGGTGCATCTTGGAAACAAGGTCATTTAAATACTGGCATTAATCAACTTATTAATTACACAGACACACAAAAAAAGTCGTGACCCAAAGGACACAACCTCCTACCCCTATGTTTTTTAGGTCGCTGAAACCGAATATGAACATGAAAATTTTTTGTGCTTGCCCATTTTCCCGCTACCACCCCCTCCCACCCAGTCACCGGGGTTGCAATTTCAAACATAAGAAAAAGTCGAGTAGGATGTCTATTTCTATGATTTTTGGGTTGCTGAATCCGAAAAAGTAATCTAAAAACAATTAATTCCTTCACTTAACCCCCTAAAACCCCTTTAATACCTCCTAGGAGGAGGTTGGAATTTTAATTTTGACGAAAAGTTAAGTAGGGTGTCTATTCCTATGTTTTTGTGGCGCTAAATTCGAAAAAGTCGTCTAAAAATAAATACTTCCCCCCTTAACTGCTTACAACCCCTGAATACCTCCTGCGAGGGGTTTCGAATTTTAATTTTGACGAACAGTCAAGTAGGGTATCTAATTCTATGTTTTTTTGGTCGATAAAATCGAAAAACACTACAAAAAATAAATCCATCCCCTTAATCCCCTACAACCCCCATAATACTCCCTGGGAGGGGGTTGGAATTGAAATTTTTACGAATAGTTGAGTATTGTGTCTAATCCTATGTTTTTTGGGGTGCTTAAACAGAAAAAACAAAAACTACCACGTCCACGCCGTTGTTCCTGGGTTGCTCTAAGTGTAGTAAAATGAATATCTTTTAGATTTTATAGGTGCGTATTTGTTTAATTATGGGTCGACTTTTCGTAAAAATTATAATTCCAACCCCCTCCCAGGGAGTACTAAGGGGGTTATAGGTGGTTAAGGGAGGGAAATATTTGTTTATAGATGACTTTTTCGGATTCAGCGACCAAAAAAACATATGAATAGACATTCTACTTAACTTTTTTTTAAACCTGAAATTGCAATCCCAGTGACTGGGATTAATATAATATAGAGGATTTTTATTACAATTGTGCATTAATTAAAATATCTAAAATGACAAATTGGTTGAAATTTAACTTATTTGTTTTTAATTATTTATTTGCATTTTAACGTCAGTATTCGTATTTTATTATTTTATTTATTTTAACATATTATTTTTTCTGTATTTGTATTTTGTTATTATTATTATTTTTATTATTATTATGTATTATTATTAGCAATAAAAAGTATGAAAATCATAGGATATATTCTTCTATTATTTAAATTAGTTTTTGAAATTGATTATAGCAATACAGGTATTTATTTATTAATATTATTTGGTACAGATACGTATTTTTACACCTAGATTACAGGAAAAATATAGAGAATGTGATTCCAGGTGATGGTCATAGTGTTGTCAAGGAAATAACAAGATTTTTGGTCAAAAATGCATAAAAAGTGACTATTTCCCCCTTAATTTCTAAACTTTCCAATATGGAGGGCTAACATTTGGTATACTGGTGTATTGTAACGCGAATATTACAGAAAACATATAGAGAACTTGCTATGTAATAATTGCCATATCGTTATCAAGAAAAAAATAATAAAATTTCAGAAAAACAATTTTTTTCTATTAAATTTTTACATTATTTGATCTGATTAACTAAAAATGTGTTTATTAGTATATTTTTACAATCTGATCACAAAAAATATATCAAAAAATCTTTTAAAAATTATTTTTTTTAAATCTTAAAAAAATTTGGTTTAAAAATTTAAAAATAAAAAAAAACTGTACAAGTGCGAGTTGCACTCGCACTGAACTACTTGTGATATTGTACGTATTGCGTGGGTATGTTTGAGTATACATGTGTATGTGTTAAGTGTATATGTGTGAGTATACATGTGTATGTATCGAGTTTATAGGTGTTAGTATAAATGTGTATGTGTTTAGTATATATGTGTGAGTATACATGTGTATGTGCTTAGTGCATATGTGTGAGTATACATTTGTATGTATTTTGTGAATATGTGCAAGTATATATATGTATGTGTAGTGTGCATATATATATATATATATATATATATATATATATATATGAGTATGCTAAAATACTGTTAGGGTCAGTCGGTCGTTCTTCAACTTAATATAATAAGGATAGAGGATTTTTATTACAATTGTGCATTAATTAAAATATCTGAAATGACAATTTAATACTTTGAATAATCTTGAATTTATTATTGTGTCTTTTGTGAGTATTTTATTCTCTTTTACAACAAGAATTAATAAAATTACTCAGCAATGTTAAACTGACAGGTGAGCACTTTCTACTTTATATATTAATATTTAATTATTTATAACATAATTTACAAAAAGTATTAGATAAATCTACTCTTTAAATACTATTCAGTAATTCTAATACTGGTTTTCATCATTTTATTCGCTTTTAATGAGATTTTCCACTCGGTACCAAGCAGAATCGAAGTAGCACCGACCTCAGTTCTTTTTTAGTTCCCCAGTTCTGCCGGGGGAGCCTCAACAATTATTGCTGGCTCAACACAGAATTTTCGTTTCCGCAAAGCTCAGACAAGCCTCTGCTTCAAGTGCTGACTGAGTTTTGTGAAGTCAATTCAGAATAATAATTCTGAATTTACTTCACAAAAATATGAAACGCTTATTCAAAAGAATGAGAAAGTACAGCAAATTAGTAAATAAAATTATTCTACTGAATCAACTCACATCCACTCAAGATTCCACTAAAAAGTGCTGTTAGGTTTCAAAACTTAACTTAAACATTGAACACTTGAAAATTTCTTTCAATAAGAGTATTTTATATTCCATCGTAAGCACTTTGCATCTTTTAACTATATTTTCACTAGTTGTAATATTTAATTTTAATAGTTTGGCTTACAGACAGTTAGAAAAATTAGGCTTTTTCAAATTGTTTGTCAAAGTTCTACTCTTTTTAATGCGCTTATAAATTATATTTTTACTATCACTTCTTTTTTACTCTCACATTTCTCAAATTTAATTACATTTGCACTTTCACTTCACTTTTAGTCTCACTGTTACATTTCCAAAATTTAATTTAACTTTCACTCTCACTTTTCCAAAATTTAATTAAATTTTCACTCACTTCACTTTCACTCTCGCTTTCATTTTTCCAAAATTTAATTTAATTTTCACTCTCAATACACTTTTACTCTTACTTTCACTTTCACTCTCACTTCACTTTCACTCTTACTTTCACTTTTCCAAAATTCAATTTAATTTTCATTGTCACTTCACTTTCACTCTCGCTTTCACTTTTCTAAAATTTAATTTAATTTTTACTTACTTCACTTTTACTTTCATTCTCACTTTTCCAAAATTTAATTCAATTTTAATTTATACTTTCACTTACGTTTTTCCAAAATTTAATTTAATTTTCATTTACACTAACACTTTTACTTTTCCAAAACGAAATTCCTGTTTCATTTGGGTAAGACTCTGTCAAAAAATATGCGATTTGCATGGGGTCCTTGGATTAGGCTGTAATTTGGGGAAATTGTAGTATTGGATACTAGAAACGAGTGTGTTAAAATTTTTTTCAAAATTTTAAAACTTGTTGAAGTTACGCCATTTTGAATTTTTTTGTTATAATTTTTTTAAATCTTAATATTTCCTAAAGTTTTCTATGAAATTTAATATAATTTGGAAGGCTTATACTTGAAATAATATTTTTTCGGACTATCACATAAAAAAAAATTTTTTGCCCAAAAAAAGTCAAAAAAAAATTTTTTGAAACGGTTTTGCCCGAATGGGACAGATTTTTGAGTTTTTTTGTCAATAAATAAAATATTCCTTATAATTTCACCTTTCATTTTTAAAAAAGAAATCGATGGAGACTCAAATAGTTTCCGAGATATTGCAATTTTTGTGGAAGCGCGACCACGTTTCGGTGCCAGCGCTGTGTTAGAGCCCGGGACGCCACGCACAGTAGGGTTCTTACACTTTACTGTACTGTACTGTACACTTCAACAAATTTAAAAATTTTTTTAAAAAATTTGGCACACTAGTTTCTAGTATCCAATACTACAATTTCTCCAAATTACAGCTTAATCCAAGGATCCCATGCAAGTCGCATATTTTCTGACAGAGTCATACCCATTTGCGTTTACACTTTCACTTCTTCAAAAAGTAATTTTAATATTCACTTACACTCTTACTTTCCCATTAACGTTTTCCGAAACTCAACTTAAGTTTTAATAAAGCTTATACACGTTTCCTAGAACTTGAATAACATTGTAAAAGGTAAAATTACATTTTTTAAATATCCTAAAGATATCTTAACAATGCCTCAAAATAGTTTTCTAATTCTATGGCTGGTCTAAAGACGTCCAAATGTGTCATATGGACATTTTTATGAAGTATTTGAGACTTACGCGAGCAAATGTTGAGGACATTCTCAGGACATATATATTTAATTGAAAATGATCATAAAGCAGGTCAAGAAGTTCGGGCCAACCTCATACATCAGCATTTTCCATAAAATTTTTGACAACAAATTTTTATGTTTAAATTATTATGCATCATAATAATCTTTTAATAGTTGTTTTTTTAAAATCTAAAGTACTACTTTGATTAAATTATTTCTTCCTATAACTAACATATTTTTATAAAATCAAAAAAATTTTAACGACTTTTAGCAAAAAATTGTAATTATTTCTTGAATTAATACCGTCAAATTGAACCCCTTTCATGTGAACGTACATATATGTTTAGAATTTGGTAAGTATTAAGTAAGGTAATAGATCTATTTTCTTTTAAATTTAACAATTCCTCGGCATGGGACTTTATTGGTTTAGAAGCTCTTAATTAATTAATCTTATTTTTTATAATAATTAAAAAATCGCATTTATTTTTCTATCTTAACTTTTGTTCAAACTATTTTTTAAATAATGGCAGCAAAAAAGCAATTTTTTATTTTTTAGTGTTTATAGATATTTGAGAATGTCGAGACTGACCCACACATGTCCTCAATGTGTCCTGAGAATGTCCTCAACATTTGCTGCGAAAGTCTTAAATACTTCATAAAAATGTCCATATGACACATTTGGACGTCTTTAGACCAGTCATAGAATTAGAAAACTATTTTAAGACATTGTTAAGATATCTTTAGGATATTTAAAAAATTATTCAAGTTCTAGGAAACGTATATGAGTTTTATTAAAACTTAAGTTTAGTTTCGGAAAAAGTTATAAGGAAAGTAAGAGTGTAAAAGAATATTAAATTTACTTTTGGAAAAAGTGAAAGTGTAAATTCAGATGAAAAAGGAAGTTCGTTTTAGAAAAGTGAAAGTGTTAGTGTAAAATTGTAAATAAAAATTAAATTAAATTTTGTAAAAGTGTAAGTGAAAGTATTAATTAAAATTAAATCTTGGAAAAGTGAAAGTGTAAAGGAAAATTAAATTAAATTTTGGAAAAGTGAGAGTGAAAGTTAAATTAAATTTTGAAAATGTAAAGGTGAGACTAAAAGTGAAGTGAAAGTAAGAATTCAATTAAATTTGAGAAAAGTGAGAGTGAAAAAGAAGTAAGAGTAAACATTAAATTAAATTTTGGAAAAGTGAAAGTGAGAGTGACAATGAAAATTAAATTAAATTTTGGAAAAGTGAGAATTAAAATGAAAGTGAAGTGAGAGTGACAATTAAATTAAATTTTGAAAAAGTGAATGCGTGAGTTAAAGTGAAGTGACAATGAAAATTAAATTTAATTTTGTGAAAGTGAAAATAAGAGTGAAAGTGAAGTAAGAGTGAAAGTGAAAGTAAGAGTAAAAGTGTATTGAGAGTAAAAATGTACTTAAATTTAAAAAAAGTAAAAGTGAAAGTAAGAGTGAAAGTGATGGGAGAGTGAAAATTTAATTAATTTTTTGAAAAGTGAAAGTGAGAGTGAAATGTATTGTGAGTCAAAATTTAATTAAATTTTGAAAAAGTAAAAGTGAAAGTGAAAGCAAGAGTGAAAGTAAAGTGAGAGTGAAAATTTAATTAAATTTTGGAAAAGTGAAAGTGAGAGGGAAAGTGACAGTGAATATAAGAGAGAAAGTGATGTGAGAGTGAAAATTTAATTAAATTTTGGAAAAGTGAAAGTGAAGGTGTAATTTCGCGAACGCACCCCAGATGGATAATTTCAATTTTTCCTGGAAATATCTTCTTTTTGTTATAGAAAACATCCTAAAGAAGAAATCTGATGATTAGATAAATCGATTTATTCGTTTGGTTCTCTCTTATTATACAAAAGGGTCCTAATTTTGCCCCACTCTCCCCTACATGGAAAAACATTGTATACCATTTTTTGTGAAACTCACAATGTAGGGGAGGATGGGGTAAGGATAGTTAAGTTATGTCAAGAACCTTTATTGCAGAGATCAGATTTTGACAAACCTTTCATTTTAACAACGGATGCATCGGGTTATGCTTTAGGCGGAATTTTATCTTAAGGAGAAATAGGAAAAGATAAACCCATCGCTTATGCATCCAGATCTTTAAATGAACACGAAGTGAAATACGACACTTATAATAAAGAAGCCCTTGCAATTGTCTACTGTGTCTTACATTTTAGACATTTTATATATGGAAGAAAATTTACAATTGTTACCGATCACAAACCACTACTATGGTTTCAAAACTCAAGTGATCCTTGCTCTAGAGTAACAAGATGGAAACTTAAACTATCAGAATATGATTTTGAAATGATATACAAAGCAGGTAAAATGAATGTTAATGCAGATGCATTATCTCGTAATCCAGTAAATCATTTCCAAAGAATAATTCCAAGATATGAAGAAGAAAAAGAAGAAATTAATACTAATGAAGAAAATGAAGAAGATGAAGATGAAGAAGAAAAAGAAGATGATGATGATGATGACGACGACGAAGATGATTACGAAGATGAAAATGGCGATGATGATGATAATGACCACACAGGTAACTATAATGGTGTATACAGTGATAATTATGACGATTTGATTTGTGATGAAGATATTAATTATGAAGACATTGAAAAAGAACCAAACGAGACAATAAACGTGAACACCGTATCTACAACCAAAGAAGTGAATCTTATTAAGAAAATAACAAATTTGATAACTGATACAACAAAAATTAAAGGCATTAAAAATCTTTGTGAATTTTTTATACAAATTTTTCTGTTTATGAAACTTGTTATTTGTGATAGAGAGTTTTGTGAAAATTTCAATAAAATAAAATTCCCACTTGAAAACAAAAAATTCAACACTATGACTACTAGATGAAGGTTAAAGAAAATAAATCAAGAAATTCTAAATTCTAATCATAAAAATATGAAAGAAAAAGTAAAAAATTCTGAATCAAAAGGAAAATTGATGTCAAAAAGTACAAAAAGTTTGCAAAATCCAGTTAAAAATAAAGGAAAAACAAGTGTACGAAATCCTATGAGTAAAAATGTGAAAAACTTAGTTCAAGAATCCAGGCAAAATCAAGAAAATTCTCAAAATCTTACTCTAATCAAAAACAAATTGCGAAATTTAAGAAATCGCAAACATTTGCGAAAAATAAATTATAATGAAGAAGAAAAAATCCAAAATCCTAAAAAAAGAGGTAGACCACGCAAAAATGCTCTAAGAAATAATCAAGACCCAACAACAAAGAAAAAGAGAGGTAGACCTAAAAAACAGATTTATTCGTACGAAGAACCGAAAGAAGATTCAGATCCAGTATATAATGAAAATAATATTGACCAACATTTTATCGAAAGAAACGCTGATTTTAGTGATGACAATTTTCAAGAATCCTCAGATGAAGATATTATTGAAGAAACTGAAAAATTGGAAGAAAACCAGTAAGAAGAAATTTACGAAAGTGATTCAGATGATACAGCAGAATCCTATTTTCCAGATCTTCCAAATGAAGCTACTGACGACAATCAACGACCCCCTCCAGAGCCCCCTCCCGAAATCAATTTAGATGACCAGCAAGAAAGTGAAATAAACAATTCAATAAAACAGTTTCACAGCAATAATGTGGTAGAATGTAAAGATCAATTAAGAATGCGAAAAGACAATTATGCATATTTCTTAACAACTTCTTGCATCCCTATGGACAATGGTTCTCGAAGTTTATGTAGCAAAAATGATCTTCCTCAATTACAAAATCTTGTAATTAATGAAGCTAAAGAATGTAAAAAGGAAAATTTTTTGCATATCGCGTTACCAATTACATCTGAACCAAATGAAAATATTTCCCAAATAACATATAATATTAAGAAAACAATTCAATCGTTTAGAAATTTAGCTGAAAATTTACAATTGAAATCGGTTAGTATCGCGAAAACAGCTACCATTAATCATGTGAATTGGAACGATATCGAACTAATCTTAAAGAAAAGTTTTGAAGGTTCTATAACGAAGATAATTATTTGTGAAGGTTATATTCAATATGCAACTAAGGAACAAAGAGAAATACTAATCGAAGAAGCACATTCCTCAGTTATAGGTGGCCATAAAGGAGTTACAAAAACGTATAGTAGAATTTGACAGAAATTTTTTCGGAAAAATATGAAACTCGTTATTCAAAAATACATACAGGTTTGTTTACAATGTCAGTTGAAAAAATTAGTTTGTGTAAAAACTAAAAATCCTATGATCATTACTGATACGCCAGGAACGGCTTTTGAAAAAATCTCAATGGACATTGTTGGACCTTTAACAACTACTAATGCAGGAAATGAATGTATTTTAACAATTCAAGATTGTCTAACTAAATTCTCAGTAGCAATACCATTACCAAATCAACAAGCAAGTACAATTGCAGATGCATTTGTTAAAAGATTTATATGCATTTATGGATCTCTAAAAGGCGTATTAACAGACCTAGGAACAAATTTTTTAAGTAACCTTATGAAACGACTCGCTAGACGTTTTAGAATCAGACAATTTAAAACAACTTCTTTTCATCCTCAATCAAACGGCTTACTAGAAAGATCCCATCACGTTCTTACAGAATATTTGAAACAATTTGTCAATAAAAATTCACAGTGGGTTGACTTGTTAGAATTATCAATGTTCTCCTACAACACTAGTATTTATGAAGGAACGAAATGCACTCCTTATGAACTTGTCTTTGGAAGATTAGCAAGATTACCATCCAGTTTACCCCTTCTAGAGGAAGAAAAACTCGAAACCTACGATAATTACTTAATCAATTTAGTAACGAAATTACATGAAATTCAAGCATTAGCACATAAAAATTTAATTAAATCAAAAGAAAAATCAAAAACCTACTATGATCAAAAAAAAAAAAAATCCCCAAAATTTTAAAATCGAAGATAGTGTATTCTTACTACAAGGTCCCAAACCTAAAAAACTAGGAAATCAATATACAGGACCTCATGAAGTCTTAGAAATTTTATCAAAAGGAAATATAAAAATTAGAATAAATAAAAAGCCAAAAATTGTCCACATTAATAGGCTTAGATTGTCTTATATTAAGTATTAATAAATTATTTTGTTTCAGATAGCGGAAAGAAACAAAAATTAATAGTAAACTTAAAATGGTTAGAAGATCAGAACGTGTTCATGACCTTCCTAAGTTTTGTAATTTACCTTTAGAAATACCAGTAATATCACCATTTTTAATTAAAAAAGAAGTATTATTTGAATTTAAACACAATATTAAACATAGTTATGTAAACAAGAAAATACTTAGCCATAATAATTTTGAATCAGTATCAGATGGGCATAGTATAAATAACATGTACATTGAATCAGAAGGAGTAATCTTCTTAAAATTAAATGAAACATTAACACCCTTTTATGTCATCAGCGAACAAGATGCAGAGATAATTAATTTGCAAAACGTATTTTTAGGCTACAAAGAGGCTTGTGAAGTAGGATTGTACAATTAATAAAAAAGGGGATTATTCAATAACCATTGACATATTTTTTATTCTTTTTGTTTAAGAATTTTCGAAAAACCATCATGGCAATCATCCTAACCTTTATGTTATTGATAACGGGGATCTTCTCTCCTATAACAACGGTACAAGCAATTATTGGATACGATTGTGCTTCAAACCGACTTAATATTACAACCATTTCGTTACTTGAAGTAGGTGACTGTGATATCCCTGAGATCAAATCACAATCTAAAGAAACATATATTCAATTAATACAATTTAGTGGAATAACTACTACCAAGGTAATACAATGTAAAGTAGAAATTAAACGTACTATATATTATTGTGGCATGCATTCACATAATTCAGTCGTTTCAAATGGTCATGGAGAATATTTAAGGGAAATATCTTACGATACATGTAAGAAATTTCATTCTACTGGAACTTATAAGATCGATGATAATTTAGTAATAAGCAAACTATCAGTAAATCAAACTAGTTCACATGGTACAACTTTAGCAGGCGATATAGAAACTCGGGGGTTTTTGGGGTCGCTGATTACGAAAATGATATTAAATTTTCAAAATTCAAAATGGCGGATCCAATATGGCGGACAAAAAAAATTTTAAATGTCTAAATTCGCTTGAAACTCGTTACTCGGGGGTTTTTTGGTCGCTGATTACGAATATGATGTTAAATTTTTAAATTTAAAAATGGCGGATCCAATATGGCGGACAAAAAAATTTTAAATGTCTAAATTCGCTTGAAACTCGTTACTCGGGGGTTTTTGGGGTCGCTGATTACGAATATGATGTTAAATTTTAAGAATTCAAAATAACGCATCAAATATGACGGACAAAAATATTTAAAAATAGCTAAATTCGCTTGATTTGTGTTATTCGGGGGTTTTTGGTACAAAAAGTTGAATATGACAATCAAAATAACAAAATAGGATTAAATAACATTTAACCTTCGCAAGTTTACGAATATTGCAAAATTGAAAGTGGTTCAGGTGCACTTGAGTACCTGTATATTTCCAATTTTCTCTCTTCTGTCACTTTAAAAGAGTGTGAACTTTGAATCTTTGTGAATGGAGGTGCTAAAGAAAATCTTCTATTGCAAGCTAGCGCGTGTAGCTTTAAATATTTTTGGCCGTCATATTAGATGCGCTATTTTGAATTATTAAAATTTAATATCATATTCGTAATCAGCGACCCCAAAAACCCCCGAATAACGAGTTTCAAGCGAATTTAGACATTTTAAATATTTTTGTCCGCCATATTGGATCCGCCATTTTGAATTTTGAAAATTTAACTTCATATTCGTAATCAGCGAACCCAAAAACCCCCGAGTAACGAGTTTCAAGCGAATTTATCAATTATTAAATTTTTTGTCCGCCATATTGGATCCGCCATTTTGAATTTTGAAAATTTAACTTCATATTCGTAATCAGCGACCCCTAATACATAATATCCAGTCATGTTTTGGTAAATTGCAATTATTTTCAAATATTATTTAACACAATTGTTTTTTGAGTAGGGGAAAATTTATGCAAAAAATGGCGTGGAGGGTACGCCATATTGAATTTTTGAATTCGCCACTTTTTATTCGAAAGAATATGAGCCTATGAATTTTTTAAGCCATAATAAGTCGATTTCTATTGCTTAGATTTTTGGGCAGAGCAATTGTCCACTTAACGCGAAACGTCCCATATATAAAATATATTATAATTATATTATGCAATATAATATACAAAAAATAATATTTTTCCACTCTCTGCTTTACCCCGCATAAACTCGTTGCGTTACGGAGTATTCATGGTTAGCGCGCAACGAGTTTATGTGGAGCAAAACGTCGCGCCGCGACCACGCTCGCAAAAAAAATTCGTAGTTAATAAACTATTTCGGTCTACCAAATTTTTATTTCAGATATTAAATCCTTGATTTATATAGTTTAAAGATCTTAAAAAAAATTTTACAAAAAAGGTCCAGAACACAATTAATTATTAATTTCTTTAATAATAACAATAATTTTTTTCAACAATGAAATAAATTTTTTTTTAAAGTTCCAATCTTTATGAATTATGTGCAAAAATTTCCATTAAAATCCGACAAATCGTTCCTAAGATATAAAAGTTTTAAAAAAATTTTACATTAAAATTAAATTGTTTATAAAAAATAAACAGATTCTTAGTTCGTGACATACGAATGTTCTTATATAGCATGAACTAAAAAAATTTTGATAGAAATCATACGATTTTGCAAAATACTGTCAAACATGTATAGGTATACAAATTTCAGTTTTGTTTTAAAAAATGACATATATATATGGGGGATTCCGCGTCAAGTGATCAAGGGGTCTTTTGGTGCAATGCTTATTTCAATAATTTTTTACTCTTAAACAATTAAACATACAAATTTGACAAAGTACATTTTGGAAAGGTTTTTTCATGCTCTTTCGATTGGAAATAAGCATTTTGAAAAAACAAATTTTTTGACCCAAAAAAATCAAAATTAAAAATAAATTTCAATTTTTGGGGGAGAAAGACCCAATTTTTTTTTTTTTTTTTAAACGAAAGCTGAGGTTTTTTCCTAAAAGGACATATAAATGGTAAAGTGGGACTAGAATGTTTAAACATTGAAAAAAAGAGTTTTCTACTCGCCGGAGCGCTCTAAACACGGTTTTAAGCTCCTTTTAGGAGAAAATTCTTTTTTTCAATGTTTAAACATTCTAGTCCCACTTTACCATTTATATGTCCTTTTAGGAAAAAACCTCAGCTTTCGTTTAAAAAAAAAAAAAATTGGGTCTTTCTCCCCCAAAAATTGAAATTTATTTTTAATTTTGATTTTTTTGGGTCAAAAAATTTGTTTTTTCAAAATGCTTATTTCTAATCGAAAGAGCATGAAAAAACCTTTCTAAAATGTACTTTGTCAAATTTGTATGTTTAATTGTTTAAGAGTAAAAAATTATTGAAATAAGCATTGTACTGAAAAACACAAAAATTTAACCCCCTCCCCCTTGGAAAATATTGGACTAGATAAAAAAATATTTTCACAAAAAATTACTATCTATGAGTACTACAAAAGCCCCAAGTTTTGCTACGATTGGAGAAAATTTTTTTTCCACCTTGATCACTTGACATGAAATGCCCCATATACTCAAATCTCGGTATAACGACAATTTCGGGAGTCAAGTCTCCCTCTATTACGGGGGCAAAAGGAGAAATCCCCACTTTTACGATTCTTTATTCATTTTTTTAGTGTTTACAATTTACATAATGTCAAAATTACAAACGTAACCTAGTTTAATTTAAACTTTAATATACAATAATAAAAAGAAGAATTGGCAATCTTTTTGGGACTAGAATAAGACATTAAACATATCTTAACGTTTCGAGATCGGTACCGATCCCCTCATCAGAATTTATTAATCTAAAAAACCAAAACATTTTTTACATTGTAAATACGAGAAATAATTAACATAGTGGTTTTTAATAACAAAATGAAAAAAAACTCACCAATTAAAACTGAGTTACATATTAAAATGGTTTTTTACAATATATAACCAAGAAAATGAGAGTGAATAAAAAAGATGGTCAACTAAAAGAAATAATAAATTTTAAAAATTTTAATTTTTTAGTATTAGTTAATATAATTTAGAAATATTACCTTTTTTATTTTTGTAAATTTTAAAAATCAAATTTGAGAAATGACATTAAAAGAAACCATCAATTTTAACAAAACACTCGTCATTGACTGTACAAATAGATTTCATACAAATACAGTAGATAACAGGTTGTGCTATAGCAGCGTGTAATGCTAATAAAATGTAATGTAATGTAAGACCAAAGTCGTATAATATACATTATCTAGTCTATTATATGTTGAATCTAAATTAATTAAATCAGTTACTTTATTTAGACAATTTTCTTGTTCTTTTTTTATATAAAACATTTCAGCAATTTTTCGTTTTGTTAGATTTGATTCATGGTGTAAAATTTTGACATGGTCCCAATTCAAGTCATGAGAAATTCCATTTATTGGTTTTAATCTATGGTCAGAAATTACAGAATGGAACTTTTTGTCTAAACGATAATTGGTCTTATGTTCATTACATCTTGTACTTAAAATTCTTTTTGTTTGTCCAATATACGTTCGATCACAATTTTTACAATCTAACTTATATACTACATTGGAATTATCCAAAACTGGTAGTTTGTCCTTTCCTAATTTAATAAATTTGTCTAAAGTTGACATTGATCTAAAAACTGTAGTGAAATTGTAATCATTTAAAATTTTTTTGAATTGATAAGAAATGTTACCATGGAAAGGAAGAGAAACAATGCGAAATCGATCTACTTTGAAATCATTATTAGAAATATTATTATTATTATTGTTATTATTTATATTATTCAAAAGAAAAATTCGGTTTTTTATATGTTTAACAATAAATTTTAAAGGATAATTGTTAAGTAATAAAAGTTCTTCGATAATTTTCAAGTTTTTTGAATGGAATTGATTGACAGAAAGTAAAATGGCAGAATCCACCAAATTTTTGATAATTCCAATTTTTTGCGTGATTGGATGATTTGATAAGTAGTTCAAAAATCTACCAGAAAAAGTACTTTTGCGAAACCAGTTGGTTATGATTGAATTGTTAGACAGTCTAATAATTTGAAGATCTAGAAAGGAAATAGAATTATTTTGTTCAACTTCATAGGTAAATTGCAATCTAGGGTTATATTGATTAAATTTGAAAATAACAATATCTAATTTATTCTTAGGAATAATGAGAAAAGTGTCATCGACATATGTAAAGTAGCATAAAATGTTAAAATCTAAATTATTAAAAACATTCGTTTCTAGGTCTTGCATTACTATATCAGCTAATGTTGACGAGATAGGGGAACCCATAGGTGTTCCAAAAATTTGTTTATAATAGTTTTTATTAAAGGAAAAATAAGTCGAATCCACGAGGAATTCAATACTATTTTTGAATTCTAATTTAGTCATTTTTGTATTTTTTTCAATCATATGCCAACGTTTTTCGATACTATCCAAAACTAAATTCAAAGGAATGTTAGTAAACATCGCTTTTACGTCCAATGAAATCATAATATGATCATCTGGTACTTTTATATTAATAATTTCTTGTTTAAAAAATTTTGAATTTTTAACATTCGTTTTTGGAATAACAAAAGATTTTTTGAAAATATTATTAAGTATTTTTGCTATTGAATATGTTGGTGAATTTGGGAGAGAGATAACTGGGCGCATAGGACAATCAGTTTTGTGAATCTTTGGAAGGCCATAGAATCGCGCTAAAACTGTGTTATCTATTGAGATATCTTTCTTTTTAATATCATTACCCAAGTAACCTTTAATTCTCCAAGACTCTAAAATTTTTGTACATTCTTTTTTTAAATTCTTTTCAGGATTATAATCTAATTTTTTATAAGATGAAATATCATCAAGTAAAATGTGAACTTTATTTATATAATCTACTCTATTCAAAATGACCGTAACATTGCCTTTATCGGCATGAGTTACTAATAGTTGTTTGTTATCATGTATAAAATGTTTTGTTTCATTAATCATATGAATCATATTTTTATCAAAATCGGAAATTTTATTTTGATTTTTTAAATATTTTTCAGCAATGTTTATCACATTATTTCTAAATTCGTCTCTATTGTCAGGAGGGATAGATTCGATCCTTGCTTCTATATCTTTAATGGACTCGAATATTATATCACTCTTTCTTGATAAAAAAGATGAGCTAAAACCCTCACTCAACCTCAAAATGTCAGTAACGTTGTTACAAATAGTTGTATCTGATAAATTAACAATCCAATTATCACGTTTATTTTGTATTCTATGTAAATTTAAGTTAATATCAATTTTATTTTGTATTTGAGTTTTTTCTAAGTATATGTTTATGAGCGTCGTTTATCTCCTCATTTAGAAGCACGTGTTTTATGTTTGAGGTTGGTTTCTTGATCTTATTAATTATCTTACCATTGTAGAAATGTAAATGTTCAATATTCACAACGGAATCCAATATGTTTTTCGGAAAGATCCTTTTCCTTCGGCAATTGACCAAAAAAAGTCTCTTTTCATTCCATATTCGAAGATTGTCGTATGAATTGATGTATTTTTTGGTTATGATTGTTTGTTCAAAACCATATTCTTGTTCGATGTAGTTCAAAAACATACTCTTTAGTTAAGACTTCAACCGTGGTTGCCATGGGTTGTATTTAATTAAATAATAATTTGGAATGTCCCAATATATTTATTAATAATAAAAAGAAGAATTGGCAATCTTTTTGGGACTAGAATAAGAGTTTTTTACAATATATAACCAAGAAAAAAAAACTCTTGTTACTATATAACTTTTAAATTAGATAAACTTTGTATATTATACGACTTTGGTCTTACATTACATTACATTTTATTAGCATTACACGCTGCTATAGCACAACCTGTTATCTACTGTATTTGTATGAAATCTATTTGTACAGTCAATGACGAGTGTTTTGTTAAAATTGATGGTTTCTTTTAATGTCATTTCTCAAATTTAATTTTTAAAATTTACAAAAATAAAAAAGGTAATATTTCTAAATTATATTAACTAATACTAAAAAATTAAAATTTTTAAAATTTATTATTTCTTTTAGTTGACCATCTTTTTTATTCACTCTCATTTTCTTGGTTATATATTGTAAAAAACCATTTTAATATGTAACTCAGTTTTAATTGGTGAGTTTTTTTTCATTTTGTTATTAAAAACCACTATGTTAATTATTTCTCGTATTTACAATGTAAAAAATTTTTTGGTTTTTTAGATTAATAAATTCTGATGAGGGGATCGGTACCGATCTCGAAACGTTAAGATATGTTTAATGTCTTATTCTAGTCCCAAAAAGATTGCCAATTCTTCTTTTTATTATTAATAAATATATTGGGACATTCCAAATTATTATTTAATATACAAAATATTTATATAAGCTAAAATTTTGAAGATGTTCGAATTATTGATATAATTTCAAATACGAAGTGACTTTTTTATTTTCATTTTATATAAATAAAATTGATTTTAACCAAATTTGAACCAACTGAATGTGCATTTGTTTAGAAATAGTGGGGACAATCGGCAGAAAATTTTTCTCGCTATAGAGAGCGCTCGTTATAGAGAAGGTCGTTATATCGATATTTGAGTGTATATGTTTTTTTCGAAAAAAGAATCAGCTACGATTTTCGGAAGTGAATATTTACAATTTTGAAACGATTTCAGATAAAACTACGTTAGCACAATTTTGACTCATTTTAGGTAAACCTAAAAGTCATTGAGGACCACCGTGGGGTGGAGGATATTCTTTCTGGGAACCTTTACCAAAGAAATTTGCCACTTTAACAAATATCAACTACTCTATGAAGGATTCGCAAACAAACTTCACGATGGTACAACAGACGAAACATTATTTTCATTAATAACAAATGACATTACCTTCGTATTAGGTCAAACAGGACAAACATCAATTTTCCAATATATTTTATATAAAACAGAACATCCTAAATTATTTATCTTTGAGACAAAACCTGAACGTAAATTTTTAACTAATAAAAACTTAACTATAGAAGCAATGGACATTATGACTTACATAATCTCCAAATTCATGTATGTAGAACGATATATTCGTACTGAAATGAATAGTTTATATAGAGATGTCAGATTCCAACGATGTAAACTTGATCAAGAAGTATTTAAGAATTCCCTTATTATCGCCTCTCAAGGTCCAGATGAATTCGCATTACATTTAATGGGTAGCGAAGGATATATGTCTGTTGTTGCAGGAGAAGTAGTTCACATAGTAAAATGTATTCCCACAGAAGTAACGTATAGAAAAATAAACCAATGTTACCGACAATTGACAGTTTCTAAAGGAAATGAAAGCTATTTTTTAAATCCTCGCACTCATATATTAACTAATTTAGGAACACTTATTGACTGCAATTCTTTTGTACCACCAATGTATAAAATGGGTTCAAGTTGGTATAAAGTCGCCCCATATCCAGTAGAAACTTTCTCCCCACAAATTAGACAACCATTAAAAAATCACACCTGGACATATTCTAACCCAGCATCTCTTGCCACCAGTGGAATTTATTCTCAAGCAGACTTAGATAAATTAAGAGAACATTTAATGTTCCCCGCAGAAAAACCAATGGTATTAAATGCTCTAGCGCGCGGTTTCGTAGGACAAGATATCTCAAATCAAAAAATTTCATTAATGCATTTTATGGATGAGGAAACTTTAGATAAAATTGCAGCCTCAGCTTGGGGTAGATTTTGGTCTATTTTTACTAGTTTTGGTACAGCTAGTGCCGGTTTTATTGGAATCATTATCATTATGCGTGGAATCAAATTAATCGCTGATACATTTATACATGGATACGCTTTACATAAAGTATTTGGATGGTCTTTTCACTTGCTTAGAGCTTTTTGGGATTCTATAACAAATTTACTTTTACATTTTAACAGAGAAAACAATACATCCAATCCACAAACACATACTGCGTCTAATCAACCATCAACTAGTCCACAAGCAATATATACAGCACTTAGTCCACAAGCAACATTTACAGCACATTGTGCCATTAAAGAAGAAGACACTTTTTTAAAAAACACAGGTAATTCTGATGAAAGTTCACACAAATACCCCAGTTCAGAACTTAACACATTAATTAAAAAATCAAATTATATGGTCCACGTTTAAACAATTTATTATCAATAAAATGAATCACTATTGCTTTGTAGCATTATTACTTGACACTGTGAATAGATATAAATTACTAACTCCAAAATGTACTTTTGAAAAATTAGAAAAGAAGGAAAATATTCCATATTTTTCGTTTTCCTTAGAATATGGAAACGAAATATTTATTGCAACGGGTAGTAACAAATTTAAATTACAACGAGCCCTTTGTAAAACCTTGCTTGATTTATTATGGGAAAAAGAAGTTTTTAGTCCACAAAAATCAAAATGCCAAATTTTCCAACCTCTTTCTGACCTACAACTTGTATGTTCCATATACAACTTACCACAACCAACTTATACCTTTTTACAATTATACAATAAAACATCAGGATTTATGTTTATTGTCATAGTTAAAATACTTCATATGAAACAAGCAATATCAACAAATGACGTTGCTCAGGAACAAGTTCAAGTTACACAAAAAATGCTTACTCAAATACTTTACAACAATCCTGAATTTTTATTTCAAACTTCGCCCTATTTAACAACATCACAATCCCCTCTCCATACAATAAATATTCCACCTCCACCCCCACCCCCACCTCCAACACCAACTTCATCTTCACCTCTAGCAATTCCTTCAACATCACAAAATTTTCAGTTTTCCACAAAATTATCACCAAGAAATTTAACACCGCTGCCATTAAAAACTGAAGTACCTAATAAAAAACAAAGAACTGTCAATAAAATAACTATTTGTACACAATGTAATAATTGTGGTTATCACATAAAATAAGTCGGAATATTTTAGTAATCATAAAAAAAAGAAGATTAATAAATCTTCTTTTTCTTCCAGAATAAAACTAATATAATTATATCTGTTTCAGGTAATCTCTGGGCGTAATGGATCTTATTTATTACCTAATCTTTTTGCTTTTTCCTGCTATAGAATCATCAAGTACCAAAGTACCCTTTTCCCACATCCCTTTATCAAATAAACCTGCTGTATACTTTGACCATCTTAACACTGTTCGATTAACAACTGATAAATGGACGATTTTTACTTATATAAATACAGAAGCAATTTTAAACATCGAAAACAAAACTCTACAAATTTTTAAAAGTTTGGATTTCTCATCCGAATTTTCAGGAATTTTTGCTAAACAAAGTGAAGATAACCTAAAAAATGAAATCAATTCTAAATTTGTACAAGTCAAAAAAATATCTAATCTTATTAACGTCTTTTTAAGAAAAAACATTTTATCAATCAAAACACTATCTGAAGAAATTAAATTTTTTATAGAAAACAGCGGTAAAGATAATATTCAATGGAGAAAACCTTCTTCTCATATTCTTCCATCAAGTTTTAACAATATTATAAACAAATTTAAAAGATTAAATGAATCACTTGTACAAAAAAGTCACATTGAAAGTCCCTTTGTTCTGTTAATAGGTTTTATAAATGAATATACTATGATCTTAAACAACATTTATCAGTCATTAATTTTTCCCTCAAATAATATTTGGCATCCCGAGCTTTCAGAAGAAAAATATAACTTCATTCATTCAGATATTGAATCTAACAAACCCAATTCATTTTTACCTCTCGATTTTCCATCTCCAAATTCTTTTAAACTCTCAAAAATATCAACAGATCAATCTAAAAACTTTATTGTTCAAATTTCAGAGATCCCACTTCTTTCCAAACAAGAATTTCAAATATATAAAATTTTTCCTATAAAGGGAATTTCCCAATGGAATAAAAACTTTAGCACAATAACTAATATTAACCTGGCTCTATGTAATGCAACCAACACAATTAATACACATATATTGTTTAAATAATACCGAATATCCTCTTTATATTTTTCAAACTGGAAAATTAGAATTGGAATCAAACTGCAATAGTATTCAACCTAGTTTCATGTTCGAAAAAGAATACTCATTCCAATCAAAACATAACCTCTCTGCGTATTCGCCAATCTTAGACTCTATTAGTCAATATATTAAAAATTTTTTAAAAGAAGAAACATCTTTGACACAAGAAGCAATAAATAATTGTCAAAAATATATTTTAGACCAAGAATAAGTTTCTATTTCGAATCTAGAATTTTTTATACAAAACACAAAAGACATACTATACAGACAAAAA
The DNA here is from genome assembly GCA_032872475.1 of Leptopilina myrica (nomen nudum). Taxonomy (NCBI): domain Eukaryota; kingdom Metazoa; phylum Arthropoda; class Insecta; order Hymenoptera; family Figitidae; genus Leptopilina; species Leptopilina myrica (nomen nudum). The sequence goes on along the minus strand of CM065459.1, from coordinate 32,960,320 downwards.
CAAAATTCTCAATATTTCCCCATATTAACTTCCATTTGTATAATAATAATAATTATTATATTTACTAACATCATAATTATTATTATGATTAAAAGATTGAGATTTCAAGAACTATCTTACTGGCACAGTCATTTAACAACATTTGTTGAAAAAGAATTATACAATATACCCCAAACACAAGTCGCAGAATCCAATGTTATACACTATAGTGTAAGACCTTAACGACCTCTTTCTACAATAATTGAAGAAGTATTTTGAAATATACAAAACCTTTATTAAGGATATACAATTTACAACAAAAAATTTTCTATATAAAAGTCATTTTCATCAATTTCTATTATATTTTCATCCTGTATCGATTACCTTAGGCCTGCCTTCCCACCTCAAAATTTGTAAAAACGCGAGTATAAAAGACCCGCATTTTTGAAGACAGACCAGTAGTTAATTTTCCTGCGATTTAATTGTATCTCCCAACCACTAAAATCTTCAAAGTAACTCAGTATTAATTCTACATAAAAATCCTTGTGAAATTTTGTCTAAATCAGAACTCTTGCTTAAAACAACAATAATTTATTTCTCAAATTGTAAATCAACCCTGCGCCAACCTTGCGCCAACCTTGTATCAACATTGTCTCGACTTTACAACAAGAAAACCTACAATCTTGACCTATCAACTACACGGAAGTAGGTATCGTTTGCCAATCAACTGCCAACCTACTGCCAATCAATTGCCAATCAAGTGCCAATCAATTGCCAATCAAGTGCCGATCAATTGCCAATCAACTTGCGATATATCGTCAAACTATTGCCGATCAATCCAGTAAAGAGTTCAAATCTATCCAAGGAATTTATCTTGGTAAGTAAACTAATTTTTCTCCTATTTCAAAGATTCTCGAATTTAGTATACTAAGGTATAATTCTGCTTTCAGTGGAGTTATACCGAGTTTTGGGAAAACTGCTCACCTGCCAATTTCTTCGAGAACCCTGTGTATTGTGTGATTAAATAAAAGGACAAATTATCTTTTATCTAAGCGTTTGTTTTCTTAGCCTGTTCCCTTAGTTCAAAGCCTTCCGCTTTTTAAATAAATCAGGCATACCAGTACTGGTCTCCTTCTGATTGTGAGACGTAACAGTATATATATATATATAATTTTATGTGTACCTTATGCCCAAGACCAAATATTTGGAAATATTACACGATTTCCTCAGAATTTCCTTTAAAAAAATTCGGAAAAGTGTAGAAAACAAATTTTAAAAAAACTTTTGCTTTCAGCGTTGCACAAACAAAAGTAAAAAATGTCAAATTGAAAAAATAAGGTATACTACACAAGGTTGTTTCAAATTTCTGAATAGCACTTTTGACAATTTCGCCATTTTGGAAATATTGAGAGGGTTCCGGTTTGCTCCACTCTTCTCTAATATAATAATCTAATAATAATGTCTATTCACAATTCACATTTTTTTCATTAAAAAACAAAATGTTTAATTTCATTTGAAGAATTTCGTTATTAAGATTTAATTTTTTAGCCTTCTAAAAATGAATTTATTTTAAGTTTCATCTAAAAATCAATAAAAAAATGTGCATAATTTCTTTTTCTTTATTAAAAATCGAATAAAAAACAAAGTAATTTGAACTATTTATATTTCTCCATCAATATTTTTTTAAAAAACTTTCATTTTGTAATTAATTTTGACAATCATATTGTTTTTACAAAATTTGTAGTATTTTTTTCATCATTTTCTATTTATTTATCACAATTTTTTAAATAAATATTGATTAATAAATAATAAGAATAAATTATTTTGTATTTTTTTAATAATATGAATTGAATTGAAGTCTTATTTATTTTTTTATAATTCTAAAAAATAATTATTAAATTAAAAATCTATTGATTTTATTTAGTTTTTTGCTTTGCTGTACCAAGTTTAGAATTGGATTTAAAGCAAAAAATATTTAACTTTTAAATTTAATTTTAAAAATTAAGCAGGTGCTGGTGACAAATAAAAATCAAGAAAATTTCTTTTATTCTTTTCTATTAAAAAATAAGTGTTGTCAAAAATCTTTTGTCTGACAAATTGAATTACTATAGTTTCTTTTATTTATTTCTAACAAAATTTGAAAATTATTTAACAAAATCTTAATTGTTATTAAAAAAAGATTTAAAAAGTGGAATAATTTCTTTATTTTTTAAACATAATCTTAAACAAAATGTTGATTTTTTAGAGATAGATGATAATATAATTTTTTTGTCTTAATTAACTATTTTTTGTAATTTCTTTTTAAAATTTAATACTGAAAATAAATAATAATAAAAATTGTATAGCTTAAATTAACTATTAATTGTATTCTGGGTCATTCCAGCGAAAATCGACTAGAGCTGGTTGCTCAAAAATTTTTAAAAATTCCGTAATTAATATATAATATTCCTTAGTAAAAGTAGATTATCTTTTAGTGGTTTATTTCACTAAATACATTATACATTCTTTTAAATAATTTTTTTCAATTTTTAACTGGTTATGCAGTCTAACGTAGCCCATTTTTCGAAAAACTCAGTATGAATCATAAAAAAAATATAAATACTGATTTTTATTTTAAAATACGTATATTTGTATATTGAAAAGGGAATTTTAACAAATCATTTTAAACTTGATTTCTTTTAAAATTATACATTTATTTCAATTGGAATTTCCGTGGGCACTCTACTCATTAATTATTTAATAAATATGAAAAATTATATGAACTTAACCTGATTTTTATTGAATTTTTATTTTCAAGACTGGATTGAAGTTTTTTTTCTTTGAACGAACGATAAGGTGTTGGTTAATTTTTAAAATGAGGTGCAAATGATGAAAATTTATAAAATAGAAAATCTGTAAACTTTTTTTTTCTCTACTTTTTAATGAATAATTTGAATATTTTTAAAATAATTCTCATTGAGATAGATAAATTATCTTATCTTTCACATTTAAACAAAAAAAATTAGAGTTTTGTAACAAAATTTCGGTTGTTAATCCAAAATAATATATTTTCTTTATTTCTTATAAAATTTTTTTTTAATTATATTACAGAATGTTAAATTGTATTGAGAAAAAGGTAAAAAATTTTGAATAATTTCTTTTCTTAATTTTTCAATCCGGACTTTCAATAAATTTATGATTTTTTGAAAATAAATGATATAAATTATTATAATAAAATTCTAATTTTTTGGAAATAAATCATATAAATCTTTATAATTTCCATTTAATGATAATAATTGTTGTTAAGATATGTTTGTACTACGTACTGACATAAGTTTGATTTTATTTGTAAAAATTAGAAACACTGCGATAATAATTGTTTTGGTACAATTGACTACTTTTTTTAATTCAATAATAAAAATGAATGAGAATATAAATATTAATTTCAGTTCGTGAGCATAATTGTATTCTATTAACAATTGAAATAGAATGTGAACGCGCGCTTTAGCGCGCGTACCCTATACTAGTTTTTATTAAAGCAAGAATGACGAAGTTAAGCAACAAAAAGTGAAAAGTGATCCATTACTTCCCGGTCTCCCCTACATCAAATATTTATTTATATTACAAAATTAAAAGAATAAAATTTTTTGAAAAAGTTCTCACCTAACAGATTTTAATAAAATATAAAGCTACTAAGAAGCTCAAGTTCATAATATACTTTAGAAAAAGTTACAAGTAACTAAACTTCATTCCCTGCAGGAAGAATAGACTGAAATTGTACTGGGGAATTAGTACTGAGAGCTAGAGGAAAGAAGAATCTAAAGCACAATATATTTAATGAAAGACAATGGTTTTCTATGGAGACAAACCAAAGTATGGAATTACCAATGTGAATTACCATGAATTACCTTGAATAATTGAATTATTATTATAGTAGGTGTACACAAAATTTCTTAGTTGTTTGCCCCTTCCTTGACTATTTGTTTAGTAATATTGTTTATAATAATTTACATAAATTAGTTTATGATTTGCTGTTTAACTAGAGATTATAATATAGTAATTTAAACTGATTTAAGGCATGAGTAGTGCGGAATAAGAAAAAGAAAGTTCATTTTTAAAGTAAAGTATATGTATACAAATAATTTGTGAACTTTGATTTAAAAAAATTATAAACAATCGAATATTCTTAGGTTTGCATGAAGGGAAATGTTGAAAAATTATTCTTCTTGAATTTAAACCAAAAAACATTTAAATCCATTTAAAAATTTTAGGCTGTAAACATTTTTGAAAAATTACTTGAACAAAATCCCACAGTGAGGCATCCACCTGATTTTTGAAAAATGTTTTTAACTCAATAAACTCATCACGCCCACTCTAGTTCTTTTTGGAAAATCTTTTATATATTATAAGGTATAAATAAATTTTAAAAAAATATAAAAAAATTGGGTCCAAAGTTTAAAAAAATTAATTTGTTTAAAAAAGGTGAAAAAAAATTAAAACTCTTTGACAAATTTTTTCTAAACTCAATATTTTCAGACTTAAAGGCTACTGAAAATTGGTCTATGTTTACAAATCAAAAAATTCGAAAATTCATAACTCAAAACTTTGGCCTCCAAAAAGAAAATAAAAAAATATGTATCCGTTTATTTACAATACAGAATAGGAAAAAAATATTTTTGCCCGATTTTAAGAGGTCATAGGTAAATCTCACGTGGAATTGCCCATATGTATTAGTGTACTACCGACAGTAGTGAGATATAAAAACAATTGCACTAAGAGATGTCGTTGCTGTAAAATTCTTTAAATATGAGATTATAGAGTGTTAAGTATTGTAGCAGAAAACAGATAGCAAATGACAGAAGGTAAACAAAAACAGTTGTACGAAACTGTACTTTCTCATAATTTCATTTAAATACTATTTATTAATAGGTAAGTAATTCTTAATAATTTTATACACTAATACATTGATTTTTTTCTAAAGTTATTTTAGTCTATAGTTTCATATATTAATATGTATTGATAAAAAAATATTTATTAAAAGAGAAATAATATTTATTTCTAACAATGTTATTAAATTATTGGGTAATTAGTTGAATATTTAACATTTTAAATGTCCCGCATTTCGCGATTTGTAGCGATTTTTTTTAAGATGGCGCCGAACTTCTAATATTTGTTGTCATTATTAGTGATTATTAGGTTATAACGGTTATAACAAACAACTCAAACAAATAATCAAAATTTGTCGCTGTCTTTTTCGGCTAAAAACTAAACTTGATACATCCAGAAATGTATCTACATTTTAATTTTCTCTTAATAAAATATTATTTAAATTAACAGTTGCAATTCATGAAACCTATACTTACTATTTATAGAATTCATAATTTATCATGAATAAATCATACTGAAGACGAAAATAAGGAGAAATTTAATATATACAAAATAAAACTGTCAAGATTACCTTAAATTCTTTAAAAAATAAAGTGATCGGTTTTACCCCGAAGGGTGAGTACATTTACCCTGTAAAATTTTGATTTTGAGATTTGGTATTTGTGTATTAAAAATTTTCTCTAAGTAAAACTAAAACAGATAAATCAAAAATTCTTTTTTATTTTGTTTATAGAAATCATAAGCTTTCAAATTATATAAATTAACTTGGATTTAGAGAAAAAATTTCCTAGGTTTTTACCGTTCTGAAAAAAGTAAGCGGGTTTACCCCAGTCTCCCCTACTTAAAGATTTGATGTGTCAATAACATGACAAAAACAGATATTACAATATTTACTTTAAAATATTTTGATTCTTTTTATTTTTATAATTATCCGTAAGGGAGACTCGATTTAAATTTTAAACATTGCAAAAATGTTTTCTTAGGCAATAAATCCGCTTAGATGCAAAAATATATATATAAATACATAACACTAGCACACAAAAAAAAATTGATGCTCTGAGCTTTTGATCAGACTATAACTAAAAAAACTTAAAATTTAACCCCAAAATTTTTTAATTCACAACAATTTTTATTTTTAAGTCTTACTACAACTACTTCATGTTTTTAGGGTTGCTGGAACTAAATCTAAAGTTCATTTAACCCCATCACGTCAGGGTTTTGAGATAACTCCCGAAAAAACTCAAAATTTGACCCTAGCATTTTTTTAACCAGAAAAAATTTATTTTAAGTCTCACTATCACTTCTGTATGTTTGTGGGGTCGCTGAAACCGAAACTGAAATTAATTTAACCCCATCACGTCATCGTTTGGAAATAACCCCCGAAAAATCTTAAAATTTGACCCTAAAATTATTTTAACCAGAAAAATATTTATTTTCATGTCTTACTATCACTAATTTTTGTTTTTGGGGTCGCTGAACCCGAATCAAAACTTCATTTAACCCCAGCATGTCAGGGTTTTGAGATAACAAAAAAAACTCAAAAATTTGACACAACAATTTTTTAATCATCAAAAATTTTTATTTTTAAGTCTCACTATCACTACTCTATGTTTTTGGGGTTGCTGCAACTGAATCTGAAGTTTACGTAACCCCATCACGTCAGGGTTTTCAGATGACTTTAAAAAAAACTTAAAATATGACAAAAAATTTTTTATCAAGAACTTTTTTAAACAAATTTTGAGTTTTTTTGAGTCGACAGGTCTCAAAATCCTGTCGTGATGGAGTTAAATGAACTTTAGGTTCGGGTTCAGCAACCCCAAAAACATAAGGTAGTGATAGAAAGACATGAAAATAAATATAGTTCTGGTTAAAAAAAATTTAGGGTCAAATTTTGAGTTTTTTCGGGGGTTATCTCAAAACCCTGACGTGATAGGGTTAAATAAACTTCAGATTCGGTTTCAGCGACCCTAAAAACATGAAGTAGTTATAGTAATAGGGGCGTTCCATGGACAGGGCAAACTTTGAATCTCAGATTTTCTTCATACTCTGTCATTTTGTTGTCTTGGGGTTCAGTTTTAAGTTTCCAAAATAGTTTTGCCATATTTCCATTTTTTTGCAAGTTATTGTTAATTAAACTTTTTAGTCACTTTTTTCAGGAATTTTTATCTCGAAATCTATTGAAGATATAAAAAAATGTTTAATATGAAAATTGTTGGGAAAATGTTCAATTTAAATAATATTTTATTAAAAGTTGAAAAATTCAATTATTTTGTTAATTTATTTAAATAAAATTTTTTAAATATTTTTTTTTACCCGAAGTCCGTAAAATTTTTTTCTAAAAAAATATTTAAATTAAAGCTTGAAAAGTCCTTAAAAAACCCTGAAAATTTCAGAGACGTGTTTTTCCATATTTTTGAAAAATTAATTTTTGAATTTTGCGTTGCATGGCGCGGCCCGTGCGACGTACGTAGTAACGGCCGCAAGGTGTCTACCTTGGCCTAAAAATCGCTTGTAATTTATAGATAAATGCAAATTTACATTAATTATTTTATATTTATATACTTTTTTGACACTATTTACAAATTATTAAATCATTTTTACCAATTTCCGCACCACCCAGGAGGTAGAGTACATTTGGCGCGTTTTTAAAAAAAATTTTTTAAAAATGTGGTATCCCCAATAGGCCTAATCCACAAGTTTGTTGCATTCCTTTTGTAATGTAAAGTCATGTTAAAAATTGAAAATGAAATTATTATTAAAGAAATGTATTTATTCATGTTAGAATACTAGTACTTTGAAAAGAGTTATTTGGCAACCATGTAGAAGAAATATTAATTTTAAATTATATCCAGCATATAAGAACGTCGCAACGCGGCGACGCTATGCCTAAGGATATTTGACACCCTGATAACGCCGAATACCTCATCATGAGAATGCCTTTAACTAAGAAATGCTTATAGAAATAATTAGAAGGACAAAAGAAATTATTATTTCTCTTCTCCTTCTACACGGAGAGAAAAATCAAGCGTTTTTAGTATAGATGTTGTTCATGCTTTTGTGGTAGGGGCGCTTGGCTTACATATTAAGTATGAATTCATACGTTTCTTGTATGAGACACCTTTATACTTTAAAGGCGTGAAAGATATACTTTCCTTGTCTAAATTTTATACTGAAAAAGCATCGCCGCCTTGCGCATTTCGTATGTATACTCCCTTTACTACTATTGCAGACATTCTATGCCTTTTGAGTATAGGAATCTTGCAAATTGTATTTCAACAGTGTTCGCCGTGTCAGTTATATCAAGATATTTTATATTAGTGTCCTGTTCGATGTGTAATCTGAATTTTCATAACCTCATTTTAGTAAGTATAAATAATTTAAAATAAAAATCATTTTTGTGTTTATGTTATATATTTTAAACAATTAATTAGTAAGTATTTTAATTGCATAGATATTATTCAAGTATTTATGTTGTGTTTGCACATGGTCTCATAGTGTAAATTCACTGCAGATATAATTATATTTATTATTTCTTTCGCTTTTCACTTTTTCTTTAATATTTTCTCTTTCATACTGACACACCAAATTAGTTAATTTCATTTTATTTAAATTGTCATTCATAATATATATAAACATAACCTAAAACATTTCTAGGTTAAGTTTCAATATCAATCACGAAATAATTTAGGTTCTGTTTAAATACTGCAGAATTAAATTATTAACTGTAGTGTGTTTAATTTAACAACTATTATTAATTCTAGAAAATAAAAATTAACTTGCATATATTTAAAATAAAATTTTGCAGTTGAGTACCGCCAATGTGATAGTAAAAAAAAGAATTTTTTACAATAATTCCGTATTACTTACAAAATTATTAAAAATTTACAGATAATTTTTTTTTAATTTGATAAATGTAAATGCATTTCCCTTTTTGATATAGGATTTATGTAAAACAAAACAATGAATTCTCTTAGAGAGGGCGAGTTTAGTACTAGTGAGATGAGTGTCAAAATTGCTGAAGTACCGTCGTCTTCAACTTCTCAAAGTTCACAGGGTTTGAAAAAATGGTTTTGTTTTTAGATCCATTTGATTGATTTTTATATAAGACGAATTAAATTATTTTATTGCCTGTCATTTTGTAGACTTAAGTTTAAAGAAAAAACAATTGGCTCTTAGAATACACCTAATAATGATGTTAAAAAATGATTTTCATATCGAAATGCATACTATGATTTAAAAAAAATTTTTTTTTAGATATCTTAAACAATATTAATGGATTAGGATCATCAGCTTCATTCCATCTCAGTTCGGTTGACTCCTCGCAACTTGATAGCAATGTTAATTTAATAGATTATGAAAATAGTCCATTAATGTGTAAACAACCTAATACAACAAATTTTATAAATAACGGTGACGTAGAAATAATAAATCCTCGATTGCAAAATTATGTATATCAAATTTTGTCCGAATACGGTGAAGGAGACTTTCTGATTAGATGCTACGACTTTGAAAAAGATAGTGAGAATAAAAAACGTTTATTAGAAACAAAGAAAAAAACATTTTTTTCTATTTACAAAGTTAGCAGAATTTTAATTTACCACGAAATTCGACGAACACAATCATATTCGTTAGTATATGTTTATTTTGATAAAGCTCCATTTTTTCTATCATTGTTTACGATTTTGAATTTGATTTTTTCATTTTCTTACAAATTTTATGTGAAACTTTTTTTACAGAATAACATCAGATAGATTTGATATTTTGGCAGCAAGTGCTGCAGAACTCTTCCCACCATATTCAAAGAAAACGTTTTATTGTCGTGCTACTAAAGATACTGCTGCTCATAGAGTTTTCGTGAATTTCTATTCGAAGTTAAGGGAAAAAGCCATCGCAATAAATGTGATTCAACCATCTGTAAATCGCAAAAGAAAACTTGTGGATGAAGGTATTCCATTATTGTTTTTTCTATTATATAATGTTATAATGTAAGAAATTGTTTTGCATTATATAAATGAATTGATGTTTTTATTAAATTTTTAAATTGCAGATTCTCTTTTTCGTGAGGCTTGTAAAGAATTACTGGAACCTGTGCATATCATCGATGAAAATTATAAACAAAAGTGGATAAACACGGCAACGGAGGAAAAAGTTTGGTTCTTTTCAAAATCAGATTTCAACACAATTTTTTAAACATTCCCAGCTTTGATTAATCCATTGGGCTACACTTTGGTCAGTTATATTGTTTTTATATATTTTAAACATAATTTTTCTATTCAATCCTTTCTTTTCTTTATTCATACTAATATTTATAATTACTACAGATTCATGCTGAATTTTCTGTTGCATTTAACAAATCAGAAAATATTTTCGAAAATAACTGGCCGTCCTTAGCAAAAAAAGTAATTAAACTCGCTCAATCACTTAAAAGGGATAAAGATGTCAAGACTATTTTGCAAAATTACATATATTCAAATGGTGGTTTGTATTATTTCAAATTGGAATTATATATATATATATATATATATATATATATATATTTAATGTTATATTTGTTTTACCTTACAGAATCAGACAACAATTACGCATTAATATTAATGCCCTTTTTGTTCAAAAAAATTACAAAATTGACCAAAAAATCCAATGCTGGCAAAGCGTGGAATCCTGAGAAATCAGAAGTACTAAGTACATTTGTCTTTCATGTTCAGGTAAATATTTATGTTGTCTTGGAATTTAATTTCATATAGAAAAGGTTATAATCTATATTAGAATTATGAATTATTTTCTTACTTCCAAAATTTTTAAATAAAAGCGTAACAGATTTTTTTAACGGCCTATTTTACGAAATAAAGTATTTTTAAAAATAAATTGTGTTTATTTTTGCATTAAACATCATGAATTAATTAAATTTTATTATTTTAAAACAATTGTGAAAATATCCTATACACTAATATAGACTAATAGAACCCTTTAATATATAAAATTATTAATATAATTATGTCATTATTTATTATGAAACTAAAGAATTGAAAAAATTTTTTCCAGGAAAGAGAGAACATAAGTAATTCTTTAAAGGAGGTACAGGCTCGACTTGAAACTTTACACACTGAACACAAATTATTTATTGAACCATATGTTGTAATAAATGGTTCGAATTTAAATAATATTACGTCTGCCTACGTCGTCCTTGGAAACCACACGTATCAGGTGGCAAGCGCTTCAAAAGCCGTCAATCTATGCTTTCAAAGCATAAAAGTTTTCCGAAAAAAATTCCCGCATATTTGCAGCCACGTATGGCAATTTGTAGAAAGCGAAGTTTACAAATTTGAGATCGCTAATTTAAGCGGCGCAGTAACAAACCTTATAGATAAACTGAGTCAAATTGATTGAATCGTTTTGAATTCGGACCTTACTGTTAATCATTATTTTTATTATTTCATTATTGATTCAAATAGAGGAATATCTTAAAGTTTTACATAATATAAACAATTTATGTCCCGTGATATTCGTTAAACCATTTTGTAAATTGTGATATTAATTTAATAGCATTAAACGTTTTTTTGTATTACAAAATCTATTTTTATTGAACTCATTGTCAAATATTAGCACTTAATAAAATGGAGTCGATTAAAACTGCTTCAAACATCACAAGGAAAGATTTAAACTCTGAAATGTTGAAATTGTCACTTTCGTTGTATAATATTTCACACATTTCCAGGAAAGATGTAAATAAAGTGATTAATATTTTTAATCACTTTTTTACACACAAACTTATTCCTTGCATTCAAAATGAAATTGAATTTCTGGTTAAGCCATTATCAACTGAAATGCCTTATTCAAAGACGCAGTTAATATTAGAAGATTTTAAGGACCTATTCCAGCAAATTTCTACTGAGCACTTACGGTTCAAAATGTTCGAAGAGAAAAGTTCATATATACCGCCCCAACTATTCGAAGTTGGACAAGTGTCTACGTATCATTTAAACAACGACAAAAGTCTAACTGTTCAAATGCAACCTGCATACGCAGCAACCGTTTCTCTGAAAGATACACTGCAAGCGGCGCTTTCAATTCCTGGCGTGATGGAATCAATACTTACATATATGAATAATTTAAGTAAAGAAAAAGAATTATTATCCAATGTGTTACAAGCAGACTTATGGATCAAGAAGTATAATGAATTAAATAAGATCATTTTACCGGTCCATTTATATTTTGACGAGTTCGAGACTAGAAACCCATTAGGAAGTCATGCTGGAGAAGAAAAACTAGGAGGTGTATATGTTTCTCTTGCTTGTCTACCTCCTTCCATGTCTGCAAAGTTGAAAAATATTTTCGTGTCCACAATTTTTTATGCGAAGCATTTAAATCTTTTTAAAACAGAAAACCTTTTTAAAAAAACTATTGAAGATCTCAATTTCTTATCCGAGAAGGGTTTAGAAATCTTTTTTGACGGATCATGTAAAACAGTCTACTTCGAGTGTGTTCAAGTATTAGGAGACAACTTAGGAATGAATAGGATTTGCGGATTTTCTTCGAGTTTTATGGCGAAATATTTCTGTAGAATTTGTTCTGCAACAAGTGATCAATGTCACAACATGATTGAAGAGGATGAAACTTTGTTAAGAGAAAAGCAATCTTACCAGAAGGATGTTGTAGAAAATAAGTTTGAAAAAACAGGCATTAAAGAAGAGTGCATATTCAATAAACTTAACAAATTTGACATTACTGAGAATATGTCAGTTGACATAATGCACGACGTTTCAGAGGGAATTATTCCTTACACTTTGTCAAACGTATTGGAAAGTCTGATAAAAGAAAATGTTATTACTTTGGACACCATTAATAAGCGGATTGAAAGCTTTCGATACAACGAATTAGAAAAATCAAATAAACCGAGAGTTTTGTTTTTTTCCCAAGGGAAAAAAGGGGTCCAGAAATTGAAAATCAAGCAATCAGCTTCTGAAATGTTATGCTTGTGTAGGTACTTGGGATTAATGATAGGCGATCTCATTCCAGGTGACAATCGCTATTGGAAATTGCTTATTTGCTTAAGAAAAATTATTGGAATTTTGATGTCTCCCATTTTAGACAAAGGACAAATCCAAAATCTCAAAATACTTATAGCAAAGCATAATGCGAAATATATAGAATTTTTCGGCAATCTGAAACCAAAAATGCATATATGGGTGCATTACCACAGAATTATCGAGTTAAATGGTCCAGTGGTTCACTTTTCATCGTTGAAATTTGAAAGGAAGAACAAAGAATTGAAAGAAACTGCTGTTGGCACAACATCTAATGTAAATCTGCCTTTCACAATAGCTATCAGGCATCAGCTAAAATTGTGCTACAGTTTAGAATTTTCTCCACCTACTCACAGAAATATTATTTTAGGCCCCGTTATAAACTCCAATGCTAGTAGCCAGTTGAAAAAATTAATTCCGAATTTCTCAAATGATATTCCAGTATCGACTTTAAAACATGTTGAAATACTTGGAAATATGTTTTTAGATGAAACTGTATTTGTAACGAGAATAACTGAGGACGGTCCTCAATTTGGAATAATTAAAAAAATATTTTATTGTAATGGCGTTTATTTTGAAGCAATAGAATTCGAGACGATCAATTTCAATCATCATTATCAAGCATTTAATGTACAATGTAATTCTATTAAGCCGAATATATTAATAAATGTTGATCTTATTCCGCAAATACCTCCTTGTTTGTTATGCGAAAAAAAGGACGATGTTTTAATAGCGACAAGGTATGACATTTAAAAATACATTGCACAATTTGTGTCATCTATTGTACTAATAAGTAAAATAATACTGTTTTTCTAAGAATTCTATAGTTCTTTATTTTAACACCTGAATTGACGTAGTATTTATTTATCGTTATATTTTTAAAAATAGACTTTCACTAATTGTTAATAATTTTTTCAAGAAAAAGAATTTTATCAATTATAGTGCAAAATCAGGGTGTTTACTATTTTCCTTCAACAATATTCCCATTTTTCTCACGGCTTTGTCCTAATTTTTCCTGGATTTTTTGTCACCAAATTTAAATTTATTATTCTTAGAATAAAAATAAATCTATAAATGGCTTCCAAAATTTTTATTAGAGTTTTATTAGTTTTATTATATTATTATTATTAATTATTATTAGTATTTGTTTTATTAGTTTAATTCTTTTCACGAGTTATTTAAAAAAAATTTTAAATAGGGGAGATTGGGCCGAAAAGTTAAATTGTGAAAACAATTAAAATTCATTATCTTTCGAACGGAAATAGAGCATTGCAATTTTAATTATAGAAGGGTGTTATCACCCTAAATAATTAATAAATAATAAAATAATAAATCTTTAGTCACATTTTTTACATTTGTTGTTAAAGCCAAAAAAGCACCCTGGGACGAAAAGTTAAATGTATTTGTACATGTTATTAAAAATTGTTTTTTTATTTTTCGTTTTTTTGGGTTTATTTGTTTAAAAATGATTTATTTGACATTAGGCAAGTACTTTGTCAAAAAACAAGACCGTTCACGTGAAATAAGCCAAATTTTTTTTTTGAAATTTTTTTTTTAACTTTATAACTGTTCTAAAGCTTTTGTTAAATAAACACAGATCGTTTATTAACTAAATTACTTGTTTACGTATACTTTAACTTATCTACTACTTAATACCTATCAGAAAATAGTTTTAGTAGGCTAAAAATAGAATTTAACTTCTTGCCCCAGCATGGGGCGAAAAGTTAAAAAAACAAAATTTTCAAAAGAGGACAAAACATGTATTTTATGCGAAAATATCAGAAACTTTTTTATTGAAAGTTGAAGGGGATAAGTTGCCCTACAATATTGATATATACATATTTGCATCTAAGCGGATTATATTGTCTAAAAAAAATCATTTATGCAAAATTTAACTTTTCGCTCCAGGCTCCCCTACTGTTTTTTAATAATTTTAATTAAAAATTTGAAAAATAATTAAATTTAACAAGGAATATTTTCAATTTTTTTAAATAATCTTATCTGTTTATTATTATAATTGAAAATTTTATTAGTTCACTTTTTTTAAATACATTGATACTAATTGAATTTCTGCAAAGAATTTTACTATTAAAGAAGAAATTAAATCTTTCCAAAGAATGTTATTATTTATGAAAATAACTAAATGTTTGTGTAGAATTTTTGAAAATAATTGAATTGTGGACAACAGTTTATAATTTATAAAGACATTTGAAATTTTGAGATATTAGAAAAATATTCAAACATAATTGAATTTCTGCGAAGAATGTTGTGGAAATTTATGAAAACAATTGTTTTCTTGTGAAGATTTTTTTTCAAAAATAATATTTAAAAGAATTTAGTAAATCTGAAGAATTTTGCTATGTTTATAGAAATAATTTAATTCTTGAAAAGAATTTTTTTAGTTTCTAAAAATAATTGAATTCTTTCGACGATTTGTTAAAAAGTTTTAAATGAAATTCCTTAACAAATTTAATTATTTTCAGTTGAATTTCACAAAATTTATATTCGATAATTTTTTAAACATTTATTTACATATTATATTTGAATCAGTGACTGATTTTTTACTATCTAATTAATTATTTTTAACTAATTCAAATTTACAGAGAACAGTATAAATATTTATAAAAACTAAATAAATAGCTATTTATTAAAAACAAATTAAAACAATAAAACATTTTTTAATTTGGTGAAAATTTTTACGTTTAACAATAATTAGAACTCGAAAATCAAATTCAGAAATTTTTAAATATATGCAATCTTATACTGAAGCAGAAGAGGTTAGGAGTACTCAAAATACAATTTGCAAGATTCCTATACTCAAAAGGCATAGAATGTCTGCAATAGTAGTAAAGGGAGTATACATACGAAATGCGCAAGGCGGCGCTGCTTTTTCAGTATAAAATTTAGACAAGGAAAGTATATCTATCACGCCTTTAAAGTATAAAGGTGTCTCATACAAGAAACGTATGAATTCATACTTAATATGTAAGCCAAGCGCCCCTACCACAAAAGCATGAACAACATCTATACTAAAAACGCTTGATTTTTCTCTCCACTAAATAATAAATACAGTAAACAGTTATTAATAATTGTATCGGCGCAATCAATGCTGCCTACATCAAACCTTGCGGCAATATTACCTAAACAATTTCAAATATTAAATGTAAAATTGTTATCCAAATTTTAATTCTATAAAACATAAAGAAGGCGCATCTGCAGCCAAAATATGTAATGGATCAAATCTGTTAAATTCAAAATTTTATGTTAGTGATTGAAAGAATTACATTGAGAGGTTGTGCGTGTGCGGGAGTGGTCGGCGGCAACACACACAGCTGCGCAACCGCTGGTTATGGGCACCAACACACTCACTGGCTCCATGCTACAGGCACTAACAAGCGCGCTATGCTTGCCTCTAATTGCTACCTTGTGCGTAGAACTTTCCTTTCCCCTCGGGGCCCATAAGCTGTGGAATACAGTATCAAAACAAACGCACGTGCGTTACAGCTGACTCAATGTCACAAGGCTTGCATGCCTTGTGCTATTTAAACCTATGCTGTTTAATCTTACGCATCAAGCTAGATGCGCAAACAACAAATTGACAATAGTTAAACATTTTGTTGCAATCATTTTAGTTACAACAAAATGCCGGAGGACATTAGGTTGTGTGTATATGTGCATACGCATTACTCAATATGTAACTACATATACAAACAAACTATAAAAAGTAGGAACAATATAATTACAATAAATAAATTATATGAACTGTAATAACTAAGATAAATAATAATTTTATTAATTAAACAATATAATTATTATTTAAATTCTAAGTTATTTCAAAAATAATGTCTCGAAAAGTATCATATTAACAGACTATTTCCGTTCTCACGGACCTACCGTGAGATCCAAAAACGTCAGCAAAAATGCAGAGACCAATGGGCCCACGATTTTCTCCTACTCCTTACTCCTACTACCAAAATTTTCCGTCTTCCCCACTTTTTGCACTAAAGGTAAGGGTTGGAGGCTTGTCGCGAAATATCAATCATCGCAGTACGAATTCTCGCTTCTTATCGAAGACACCTCTCCTGGGTCTAACCTGGCAAGTGTTTTGGGACAGAGAAATTTCGCGAACAAAAAGCCCGTCCGCGACCTGGAACCTGAATTGCATGATTCAGGGCAGACGTTAAAATTTTCAAATTCTCTGAGCCGGTGGAGTCCAGTGCGGACTGATTTTGGAGAGATTCCAGAATTATTAATATAAATCATAATTCTGAAATCTTGTTGTTTATAACCGGCCGGTTGCATAGATATTGCCCGCGTCCGTTCAAACTTCAGTGGCCCACAAGTGAGATCAAATTCCCTGTCTATCTATCGGTTGCATTGATATTGTCCGCATCAGATTGATAGAGAAGAGATCCACAAGTGTGATCGAATTTCTTATAAAACTGTCGGTTGCATAGATATTGTCCGCACCAGTTTTCCTAGGAATAGATTCACAAGTGAGTTTATACAAAGGAGGAACGGCCGGTTGCATAGATATTGCCCGCGACCGTTCAACCACAAGTGCAATCTCGCGAATAAAGAAAGCAAATCCTTTGCTCGTAATTCAACGTCAATAATTTTCTATTAATTAAAAGAATATTAAAGACTGTAAGACAACGTAAATCTTGCCCGACGGTGGTTCAATTTTGTGATACCAAAAGGAGCAACCCCCGACGGTAGCTGTAAGTAAATTGTATCGTTTCAATTATATGTAATCTACATTAACACTAAACTACACTTTTCCACACTTTCTATTTCTGTATGGGTATTAAATTGGGGAAATAAACATAAAATTTAATTAAACTACATCCAAATTTTCTTACTTACCTGTCTAAATTACATCCTTGTTTTCTGAAATTAAATAATAAACAAAGCAGAACGGTAACTTTTAAAACAGTAGGATAACGATCCCGCAGTAATAAACAGAGTTCAACTCTGGCAGCTTTGAGCCTCCCCAAATCGACTAATTAAGGGCCATCTCAAAAGCCCGATTCAAAATTAATTTACCGGTTTGTAACAATTCAAAAAGTTAAATATTGAATACAGAAGAAAAACTGTCGTCAAAATTTGAAATTATTTTACATCGAATTTTATTATTGGAAAGTGGAATGAATGAAAACTACGAGTGCCATTAATTGTCTTACAAGTTGAGAATCTTTTAGCTAAAAACATTTTTACTTCCCTATATTGCTCATTGGTACAATATTCAAATGTCATTGTATCGAATTTATTTTTAACTACATTGAAAAATGCTTCAGGAGACGAAATTGGTATACTATCTGGTCTTCTTAAACTTTCATGCCTAACGTATCTTTTTATTGTACCACCAATTCCATCACAAGCATTTTTCCCATGCGATGTAGCAAAAAAATGCCACTCACATTCTATACCAAAATCTTCAAAATGATATGCTAAGTTACGAAATTTTTTTTATTTTTATACTGGGATGCTGCACCATCAGAAAAATAATAAATTTAATTTATTTGGTTTGATTCATATTTACTTTTAATCCATGAAATTAATTTTTTTTGAAAAAGATAAACAGCTTCTGTGCAGTGATCATTATTTTCCGAAATTAAAACAAAACTTTCAAATTTCAAATTATTACAGTTTTCTTGATCACGTTGATAAATAACAAAAGGGTGAATTGTCGTTTGACTATTATTCCAATGATGACTCTGAATGGCATTTTGTATTAAAAATGAAAAGTTTTCTGAAAAATCGCCAATAACAATTAGTTCTCCTTCTTTCAAATTTAATTTAAGATTTTTTAAAAATTTACTTTGTTGCTTTGCTATGAAGTTATGGACTAAGAGAATCTCTGCTTGTTTGGTCATCGTTTCGATAAACGATTGCGCCTCTTGCGTGATGGTTTCTAAGGAAGAACGATCAGTGTCAGTCCATTGTTGATAAACGATATTAATAATATTCTTATTACAGAGAGCTTCTTTTATTTCAGAAGCAATATCATTGAATCCAGGACAAAGATTACATTTCTTTAAAAAACAATTATTACTCGGTTCACAGCAAATCATATCATCTAAAATCTCTTCAAAAGAACATGCAGAAATGTCTTCAAAAATCATTTTTAAACCATCTAACATTAATTTAAAATTTTGGTGTATTTTGCAGACACAAACAGTATGTGTTCCATTACTGTCAGCAAGGGCACATTGTTTTGGACGCAAATTAGCAAATTTACTAAAACCTATTTTAAAATCTGGAAATAAAATTTTAAATTGAACATAAGCTTCTTTTAAATTACATAAAATTAAAGGCTTTTGAACTTTAATTTTTTTACCATTTTCCTGGAGAACAGAAACGCAATCTTTTAGTCCTGGCATTATGCGACTTATTTCATCAGATAAATAAAAATTAGTTACTTTTTCAATATAAGTAGAAGGGAAAGGTTTAGAAATATGAGGTAAATATAATCCAAACCCGTATAGCTTTTGAAGAGATTTTGCTTTTTTGCTAATTTATAAGTAATATTAAATTCATTCTTTAATTTCATAATACTCCAACTTAATGGTGTTACAGTTAACCAATGAATTTTTTCTCGAAAATTTAACGCAGATTTTACTTTTTGTTTAACTAAAAATAACATTTCAATTCCAACGTCTCCCTCTACAAAATCTAAGTCACTTTTACGCGAAATAGGAGTTGATGATCTACTTTCAATTTCAAAATTTTCATGAAGAGGAATATTATTATTATCATTTATAAAATTAGTTTCACTTACATGACTATTTTCACTTACATAACTATTTTAAACTATTTTAACTTCTTTAAAATTTATAACTAATTTATGACATGGGAAAAAATAATTGTAATAATTTGTAAATAATGTAAAAAAAGTTAATAAATACAAAATAATTAATGTAAATTTGCATTTATCTATAAATTACAAGCGATTTTTAGGCCAAAGTAGACACCTTGCGGGCGTTACTACGTACGTCGCACGGGCCGCGCCATGCAACGCAAAATTCAAAAATTAATTTTTCAAAACTCCGGCAACAATATTTTGTCCCTTTTTATAAGACAAAAAACGCGCAATGGAAAAAACCAAATGTTGTGTATACCACGGAGTTACAAAAATTTCTATTCACATTCCTTTTTTTCTCATATGATGCTCCGTGAATCTCAGCTTTATCATATACGTCGTTTCGCGATTCGTTGTCTATTACTTCTCCTGCTACCCTTAAGGCTTCAATTTCAATGTTTAGAGAAAGTCTACTAACTTTACTACCTACACCAGTAAAATAGTACCCTTGTAGGAATTTTTATGGAATCTTCAGAGAATTTTCTTTAAGTAGATCTTTTATTTCATTCTTACTGTCTTTGACAATTCCATCCATATTTAATAATGAAGTAAACTGATGCCAGTTTCGCCATTCTGTGGATTTCCACTTTTAGTAATTATTTTTAATTCTTCTAGTTTGTCTGGAAATTTCGGTAGGAAACTTGATATTTTCGACTATTGCATCAATTTTAGTTATATTTTGTGGAGCTCCAATAAACCAATCTGTCGTGCTATTTCCCATAAAGTATTTTGTTAATTGCTTTATGCATCCTTCAAAGTGTCCATGACAATCATCATGCACACAACCAAAAACCAAGTCAAACTCTGGTAAATTTCCTAAACATCTGAATCTCATAACTCCATTTCTGCTTTCCCCAAGCGCAGCATAAATCATGTTGTTAAACATATTTTCATGAGTACAAAACTCATTTCTTCCATGTGGAAAAACTGTTCGTCCATTTACCCGTTCACCTTCTATTTTACAATAAAGACAGCTGTAAAATCCAGTGCATGCTTTTAATCTTAGAACTTCTGATGTGGCCACTGAAATCGCAGTAAAGATAATTGCTATAAATTTACTCAATATTTCAGGTGTGCCGTCAAGTTGCGATTTTAAGCCTGTATCATGAAGATACTTCAGTTGTTCGACAATAGGAAATAAGACAGTGCTAATATTAGGTTTATGGTTTCCTACGACAATTCCAGCTAAAATAAGATGCTTACTTCAAGCAAATGGTGGTAACTCATTTATTTGTAACTTAATGGGAGTAGCGTTAGTATTAGATGACCTTGCTAGTGAAACTCCATCCACCCAAAGACTTAATGATAGATTATTTGGAATCGATAAAAAATTGACATCTTGAAGCAATTCTTTATACATTTGTCCGTCAAAAATATCCTTAATATTATCATTTATCTACTTTTTCCTTGCATAATGTACAAAATTGCAGTAAAAGTTAAATTTGATTCATTACGGTTAATCGTTTTCCAAAATTGTTTTTTTGTTGTAGGTATACCGCACTCAATATACGACTTATTAGTCCATCTAAGTGTTTCGCGCTATGGCAGCCTATAAGTGGTCGAATGTTATTTTGAAGTATGCGGTACATTATCCTATTGTTTTAAAATCCTGGAAAAAGTGATCATTTTGCACCTTCCGACGCATGAAATTTTTCACCTAAATCATCATTTGATGTTTCAGCTAAATCCTGATCTGATGATTCATCTGAACCTGGAAAATCTAATTCGTCTGTTTATCCTTCTAAATCTACATATATACCTTCCTCGTCTACTAAATTAATTTCTGAGGCTGCTTCTATTTCCTGTAGAGAAGGATGTTCTTCTTTAACTTTATTCTCATCGACATAATTCCCATTTTCGTAGGAGGCATTTATTCCTGCACTTAAAGATGTTTCTTAGTCATGTAACATTTCATAATAAATATTTATTTCTTCGCTTGAAGATGCATCCTCTTCCGATGAATTCTGTTCCAAAAGATTCTCATCTTCGTGGGAGACATTCATATCTTCACGCAAAGAAAAATCTTCTTCGGATGTATGAAGTTGACCGGAAATTTCTTCTCCTTCTACATCATATCCTTTAAGATTTTCTTCTTCAGAAGAATTCATAGCTTACTTGTTACTTCTGGAAGAAGTATAAGAATATTTGTCGGTTTTTTTTATTTGACAACATGGAAATTCTAATTTATAAGCAATTGTTATTCAAAGAGCTTTAAAAAGTGTAAATAATTGTCAAGTAAACATGTATTAAAAATTTTACTTTAATTTTGTAAGAATACTAAAATTATAATCGTGACATTAATTACTACATTTATTCATTAATTCTGACCACACGTGAACTTGAACATATTTACATATTTTTTACTTTTGTATATAGAAGAACTACTCAAAAACTATAGAATGATATAAGTAACTCAAAATTAATTTTTTTGCAGCTAAGGTTCTTGCGTTTCTTTTGTAGAATTACATTTGCATTTCAATTTTCAATACTTTTCCATGCCCAGCGCACCGCCCATTTTCATTCATTCACGCTCCCACTTTCTCTCTTACTCTTCTCTCTCCGTCTCACTATAAGTGAGACGGGCGTATAGCCCATCTCACTCGCACGTTCACGCGCACAGGCCCATTTTCCTGGCACGCGCTGATTCGCCGGCGGGCGCCCGGCCCGTTTTCTTTCACCCTCCACTCTCAACATTTCCTTCCGTACCTTTTACTCCCTCGATTCTCGAATATCTCCGTGGTGGTTTGATTTTCCTAATACTTTTCGCGCTTAAAAATTAAGAAAATTGTTTAAATAAACGCATAGTATGTAATTATAAGATCGCGGATTGATAAATAACGTATGGACATATACGTTGGCATCATATAAGTATATGTTCATATGCGTATATATATATACCTATATATGTGGACGTCCGCATGAAAAGGGCCCATTTTGTCGGTTCTAGTTTTCGAGTTATTTGCAATTTAATACTTTTTTGAGAAAAACCTTATTTTTTTTTTATTTTTTATTATCAATCTACATGTTATGACAAGTCAAATCATGACGTTTTAATTAATTTATCGTTAATTTAAGTGTGTAACTTTATTGGTTCTTTAGAAAAAGAAAATGGCCCATTTTGTCGGTCCTTTGCAAAAATATTCCGTATTTTTGAATTAGAGGGTCAAAAAAATTAAAACCTCTTAATTTGTCATCTTTAAAGTACCCTGAACTCAAAACAATTATTATCTGAATAACTTCCAAGAAGAACCAGAGATATTAATGTTAGAGTCATTGATTACGTAGTCGTAGATGTAAAAAATATCGATATTTCGTCAAAATTTCATAATAAAACCTGTTAAAATTTTTTTAATAAGTTTAATTTCTATTCTTTACTTTTAAATAACACAATAAAATTGTTCCCAATCATTAATCTTGTACAAAAATGGTTTATTAATAAGAAAATTGTCTTTTTTAGAAAAGGGCCCATTTTGTCGGTTTTATGTATTTTCAAACAGAAAGGGGGGGGGGTGGTTTTAAAAATTTGAAACCTATTGGTTTTTCATCTTTAAGGTGCCCTGGACTGAAAACAATTATTATCTGAATAACTTCCCAGAAGAACCAGAGATATCACAATTAATAGGTATCACAATCTTTAATTCCGTTTTTCTCGAAATGAGGTATTTGTCACTATAAACTTTGAAATTCTGTAACTCATCGAATTTTTGACCAAAAAAGTTGTATGACCACCCAAAATTTTCGTAATTTTGCAAGGAATTCGCCTATACAGATAAGTCCAATAGTACCAAAATGGGCCCTTTTCATGTGGACGTCGACATATATATATATATATATATATATATATATACGTGTAGGCATATATACATATAGCAGCCAACCCTATATGAACCATACGCAAGGAGTCTTAGACGCAAATTATTATTATAATTATTATGATTAATATGAGTTAAATGTTGTATGCAAATGTGTGTGTGTCTCTTACAAAAATAATTTGAATATTACAGAACTGTATGTTAACTCTTGATCCTTTCGTTCGGTATGCAAATTGTGTGTACGAGTGAGAGAGAACGAGCGAGTCTGTATGTAGTCTTAAAGGACTAGTGTCAACTTTTGACGCTACGAGCGTTATCTTTAGATTTTGACGTGTAAGATAGAGTTCTCTCGCATTCGACATGCCTCATTATCCCTATATAAGGCGGGGGTGCGAGACCACCCAGTCAGTCGATCACTTCCTTGCACTCGATGTTGATCCTCTCCTCTAACGAATAAAGTTCTTG
This sequence comes from Leptopilina myrica (nomen nudum), assembly GCA_032872475.1. Classification (NCBI taxonomy): domain Eukaryota; kingdom Metazoa; phylum Arthropoda; class Insecta; order Hymenoptera; family Figitidae; genus Leptopilina; species Leptopilina myrica (nomen nudum). The sequence continues at coordinate 32,936,312 of CM065459.1, read as the reverse complement.
AAACTCAATTCATTAGAGTATTTTTTATCTGTTTTGCCGAGCCTTACGTGTTCCTTCACATAATTAACAGTATGCATCCGTACCTTTCACAATCTGATGAGAGAAGTATTCTCCTCGTACTGGGGAAAATTCTGTATCGCCTATCTCGACGATATACCCTCCAGCAAACCCAACCGAACGGCGCAATCAAGAAGTCAAAAAAGGACTGCGTTTGAGACTACACGAGGGGAAACAATATACTTTTGTCTATAAAGAATTCAATATATGTGGCAGAGAAAGTTAAAAGGGTCCTATAGTTTAAGAAAATTAATTTTTTATTTTTTAGTGATTCTGATAAAAATAATTTTTTTCTGTCAGAATCACTAAATAATAAAAGAAGATTTTTCCCATGCGTTTTTAGTTCGTTTCTAGTGAAGGCTAGAAAACAACTGACGCCTAAAAGAAAACTTATACCGAAAAGCTATGTACAGGAAGTTAGACCAGTAAAGTTAAATTTTTTAAAAAACAATTTTTGTGCTATTTTTTGCCAAAATTGTATATTTGTAAAGTTCAAAATTACGGGCACTTAAACAAAAATTTGTTTTTTAATATAGAAACTAAAATTAAAAAAAAATTATTCTAATTCACTGTGCACGACTTGTGTTCTTATGTGTCAATATTCCGGAAGAAAAAACTAATGTTTAAAGAAATAAAAAAACGCCAGTTGTTCTCTTCTTGAAGTTCAAATTTATTCTACGCAAACCTTTAAATTCCGGGATAAAATCTATTGATCCAACAAAAAAAATCAAAATTAAGATAAAATGAAACTAGTGCTCAGCAGTTTTCGACTTGTGTTCTGGTGAGCTCAATTTCGTTTTAGGAAAAACTCAAAATTCTGATAAGAAAAATCAATAACTAATTATTATTTAAAAAATCAAAATTATCAAAAAAAACTTGTAGGGGAGACCGGGGCGTAATGGATCACTTCAATTTATTCAAAATTTGGCCGGGGCGTATTGGCTCGCATATTTTATTAAGAAAAACCTATTATATTTAAAATATGAATAAAATGATAACCAATTTCAACCTTTTATAAAAAAATAACTAGAGAATTGATTTTTTTAAGTAAATGGATTTTGCATTTCGCTACAACTTTTTATAATTTGAAAATTGCATGAAAATGTTTAAAGTTTAAATTAAATATGCTCCTTTTTCAATATTCTTTATCAAAAAACAAAACTTGTGCTGAATTGTGCTAGGTTTGTGCTCAATTGTGCCAAGAAAAGTTTTTTGAAAAAACTTATATTTCTTTCAAAAATCGACAAAAAGAATTATAAGGCCTAAACTGTAAACATTAAAATAAACATTAAAATATCACGGGCAACTTTGATCCCGGATTTTCACAAAAATTAAAATTTTGAAAAAGTAAAAGTTGTGCTAAATTGTACTAGTCTAGCACAATCAATATCAATCTAAAAACATTTTTTGAACTTAATTTGCAACAAAAATCGATTAATACTCAATAACTAAAAATATCTCGGGCAACTTTGGTCCCGGATTTTCACAAAAATTAAAATTTTGAAAAGTAAAAGTTGTGCTAAATTGTGCTAGTCTAGCACAATCAATATCAATCTACAAAAATTTTTCTAAACTTAATTTGCAAAAAAAATCGATTAATACTCAAAATAAGGAACAACATTTAATCATTACAATTTTTTCGAGTGGTTTTGGTCCCGGATTTTTTTTAAAATTGAAATTTTGGAAAAATAAAAGTTGTGCTGAATTGTGCTAGAAAAGCAAAATAAACATTCGTCAAAAAATATTTTTAATTTTATTTCCTAAAATATCGATCAATATTTTATATATACAATTTTTTAGGGCAATTTTGATCCAGGAGTTTCTTTAAAATTATATTTTCAATTAAATAAAGTTGTCCTGAGTTGTGCTATTTAGACTCAATAAATATCCATCAAAAAATATTTTTTTAAATTTAATTTTGCATAAATACGATCAATGTTCAAACTCTAACTTTTTCTGGGCAAGGTCCAGGATTTTCTTAAAAAATCTAAATTTGATATAAGTGGAAGTTATGCTTAATTGTGCTAGTCTGGCACAATTTAATTTTAATTTTAATTTTTTCAATGTTCAGTATTTTCGATGTCAAAAAATCGGTTTGTTGTACTGTCACTCAGGATATGAAAAAAACAACAAATGCTACAAAACCGATGATTGAAATATTATTTTAAGCTATTCGGGCATAAATGTTGTAAAAAGTTTGACCGTTCACACCACAAATACGACTACTCACGCGAGCAAATTTTTTTCCTTAAATTCACATTTTTATATTTTTAAACCAGTTCAGGACTTTTTCAAAAAAATTCAACAACCTAAGGTATCCGAGATATTTTTAGTCATTGAGTAATAATCGATTCTTGATGCAAATTAAGATTAGAAAAATGTTTTTAGATTAATATTGATTGTGCTAGACTAGCACATCACAACACATTTTTTAGTTTCTCGAAATTTTAATTTTTGTGAAAATCCGGGACCAAAGTTGCCCGAGATATTTTTAGTTATTGAGCATTAATCGATTTTTGTTGCAATTTAAGTTTAGAAAAATGTTTTTAGATTGATATTGGTTGTGCTAGACTATCACAATTTAGCACAACTTTTATTTTTTCAAAATTTTAATTTTTGTGAAAATCCGGGACCAAAGTTGCCCGAGATATTTTTAGTTATTGAGCATTAAACGATTTTTGTTGCAATTCAAGTTTAGAAAAATGTTTTCAGATTGATATTGATTGTGCTAGACTAGCACAATTTAGCACAACTTTTACTTTTTCGAAGTTTTAATTTATGTGAAAATCCGGGACCCATGGTTCCCGAGATATTTTTAGTTATTGAGTATTAATAGAATTTTGATGCAAATTAAATTTAGAAAAATATTTTTAGATTGTTATTGCTTGTGCTGAGTTAGCACAATTTAGCACAAATTATACTTTTTCGAAATTTTAAGTTTCATTAAAATCTGGGACCAAAGTTGCCCGATATATTTTTAGCTGTTGAGTATTAATTGATTTTTGTTGAAAATTAAGTTTAGAAAAATGTTTTTAGGTTGTTATTGATTGTGCTAGACTAGCACAATTTAGCACAACTGTTACATTTTCGAAATTTTAATTTTTGTGAAAATCCAGGACCAAAGTTGCCGGAGATATTTTTGGTTATTGAGTATTCATTAATTTTTGTTATACATTAAATTAAAAAAAAGTTCTCTGCTAGTTCATCTCTTAAAATCTTAGTAGTTTTTGAAATTTCAATTTTTTATATAGCAGGTGCTCAAAAATTTGCTGATATTTTGGGCCATATGTTAAAGTTTTTTTGGGTTTGAGTTGAAGAAATTTAATTTTAGTAGAAAGTTTATTGAGGCTTTTTACTTTACTTGTCTAGGACAATTAAGCACAACGTTTATTTTTGAGAAATTTTAAGTTACATTTTTTGAAGTCGACTTTTAATTTTCGGATGTTTTCCTTAAATTTTAATTTTTTCCTAAAATGTTTTGCGGCACAACGTTGAGGATTGTTAGAGGTTTTTCTTAATAAAATATGCGAGCCAATATGCCCCGGCCAAAGTGATCCATTACGCCCTGAGGTTTTTTTTTGAAAATTTTGTTATTTGTTATCAATACCGTAAATATTAAACCAAAATTGTAAATTGTTCTTTAAAAACAAATGTTAAAAGCTGAAAACCTGATAAACAAAAATTGTTTACAAGTAATTTTGAAAAAGATATAACAAAAAAACAAAGCACAACTTGCGTTTTTTTATTTTTAATTTTTTTAAACATTAGTTTTTTCTTCCAGAATATTGACACACAAGAACACAAGTCGTGCACAGTGAATCAGAATAATTTTTTTGTAAATTTTAATTTCTTTATTAAAAAACAAATTTTTGTTTAAGTGCCCGTAATTTTAAACTTTACAAAAAATACAATTTTGGCAAAAAATAGCACAATAATTGTTTTTTTTTAAATTTAACTTTACTTGTCTAACTTCCTGTACATTGTTTTGTATGCTTGTCGACAAGAAAATACATCTGCAGAAAATCAAACTCTTATAAAAGAAAGGTGCGTATCTTTCGTAAAATATTTCGAAATTGAAATACGAGATCGACTGCCAGACAATATTGATATTTTTGATAAAATTCGAATTTTTTCTTTATAGGAATGTTTTAAATAGAATGAAACCAAGCATAACTCATATAGCAAAGATGTTTAATAAAAACAGCATTGAAGTAACTAAAATAGACTTCTCCTAGGGATCGTAAGACCTTGTTGTTGGTGGAGAAGCTTACGGGCCTAATCGGGCAACGTCTCTGGACCCCTTTCTCTCTCTCGTAGTCTGTCGGTGAGGGCCCACTCCCCGTAAAGGAGGGACCGTCCGGGCAGCAGAGGGAGTAGAAAGGTGAGGAAGCGACCATTGGTGGGAAGTAATGACCACCACTGGAAGCGGAGGAGACTGTTGCCTGCGGGGCCTTAACTAAGAAACGGTTCCTCTGGTTTCCGTGGCAAAGGAACTAGAGTATTGAGCGCGAGCTCTGCCCCCAATCTAAGACGTACGGATACGTGTCGATGGATGGATGGCACCAGGGTTACCAAAGCCGCCGCGTGTCCCGGGCGGATCGGCCGGACGTTGGTCTGGGCTGTACTGGCCGGGCTGTGAACCCGTAAAGCTCGGGGGATCGGCCCGGTTGGGGCTCTGGCTGGTGGACGTTCGATCTGTCCGGGGCGCTGTGGATGGTGGTGTCGCAAACGGCGGTCAGGGATACCGGGAGACCTCCCTGTACTAATTTGACTCCTTACTCCTACATGCGGGGCTCTGTAGGAGTGGACATTCTGTTTTCCCTAGCTACTCGTGGGACTTATATGGAATCTCATTTTAAGAACCTAAAAATCGACACACGCCAAGGAGACGAGGCGGCTGCGTCTGAGGTCTCCTCGGAGGCTAAAGACATGACGGCCCCTGTTCCCGAGGTGGTGAGCCAACCGCCTCCATCGGCTGGCCCAACGGTCCCATTGCGGGCTGACGGACCAACGGTCATGGAGCAGGTTGGATCTGGCTCGACTGAAGGGCCCCAGAATAAAAAAAGGAAAAACCTCACCGGTTCTGCAAAGAAACGGTTGAGGAAACAACGGCTGGAGGCCGGTAATAATGATCCCACTTCTTCGAAAGTGGTCGAGACCGGGTCGAAAAGAAAAAACGACCAAAAGGACTCCCCACCGGCGGATAAGTCGGACCATAAAAGACCAAAGTCGGTCCATCATGAAACCAGGAAAGATGGTGGAGGGGCTGGGCTAACTTTGGCACAGAAGACTAATCCTCTGACGATGGTGGTCTCCGACGTCGGCTACCCGGAGGAGGTCCTTTCTGAGGAGCAATTTTGGCTTTTCAGGAAGGCCTTAACGCCGCTCGTTCGCAACGAGCCGGCGGACCGGCTGCCGAGGTTTGAGGCCTCCTTCTTTAGAGGAGGAGTCTTCATTTTTGTCGCATCCAACCCGGAGGCTAAAGCTTGGCTTACAAAAACCGTGGCCGAGCTAAGGCCCTGGGAAGGAGCGCGATTAAAAGTCAGTGGGGTGGAGGTGCTCCAAAGGATGCTGAAGGCTACGGTGCGGATCCCGGGTGAACTGGAGGACGTGCAAGTGGTCTTCAAGACTCTTGAGGCGTACAACCCCTCACTGAAAACGTCAACTTGGCGTCATGTCAATATTGACGGACCTCAGGCGGCTGGTATGGCTGAGAGGAACTTTCTCTTGGTTATACAGGTCCCTGAGAGTCAAGCGAGAGCTCTTGCTGCTCTCAACTTCAGACCCTTCTATGACTTCGGTCGGGTAACCTTTAGGGTTGCTAGCCTTGGTCAGGATGGGTCTGAAGGAAAAGGGGCAAGTGAACAGCAACCATAAGGGCTGCCTGTAAGCTTACCCTTAAACAAATTAACTTGCATCACAGTAAAGGCGCCTCAGCAGTTTTGATGAGGGGCATGACTAGGATGCACACAGGCATATCACTAATTCAGGAACCATGGTTAGTTCGAGGTGCTATTAGGGGACTTGGGGGGGCTGGCTTTAATGTTTACAGGGACCCCAAGGCTACCAAACCAAGAGCGTGTATCCTTACGAAGGGCATTAATGTTGTACCTTTGCTGGACCTGTGCACTGGAGACCTGATGGCGGTATTGACCGACTTCGAGGGTATCGGAAGGATGGTCATTGGATCGGCTTACTTTCCGTATGATAGCAAAGTTAATCCCCCAAATGAGGTATGTAAATTGGTGGATTACTGTGTAGAGAGGGGACTGCCCCTTTTGTTGGGCTGTGATGCTAACTCGCAACACAGGGTGTGGGGGAGCTCAAAGAACAACCAAAGGGGACAGGAGCTATTGGAATATCTATTGGGAACAGGACTGGATATTCTAAACACAGGTAAGGTACCGACATTCAGTAATGCTGTCAGGGAGGAGGTGATTGATATCACCCTCTGCTCGTGCAGTATTGCACATAAGGTAAGAAGATGGAGAGTATCTAATGAACCTTCACTTTCTGATCATTTACAGATAGTCTTCGAGCTGGACGCTGTGGTCCCTTCGGAAACCAAGTGGATTCGTAATCCCAGGAAAACGGATTGGGCTAAATACAGCGCAGAACTGAAGGAGACACTTTCTGTATTACCAGGCAGGATTAGAGATCATGAAACCCTGGATGAGGTGGCTGGTACTTTTACAACAGCCATAATAACAGCTTTTGAGAACAGCTGTAAACCAACGAAAGTTCGTTCGGCAAAAGAGACCTACTGGTGGAATGAGAGGCTAGAAAACCTCAGAAAAGAGACCAGGAAGTTATTTAAACGTGCTAAAAAGTACCGCACGGCTGATAGTTGGTCCACATATGCAAAAATGAGGGACAACTATAGAAATGAAATAAGGAAGGCACAACAGGATAGCTGGACTGCCTTCTGCTCTAGCATCGATAAGGGCAAAGAGGCAGCGCGGTTAGACAAACTGCTTTCAAAAAACCCAGATGCAATTTTAGGCACCTTAAGACTGCCTAACGGAGGATTTGCCGAGTCGGACGAGGAGACGCTGGCTCACCTGGTCCAGACCCATTTCCCAGGCTTTTCTAGATCTGAGAAGGGCGGTCCCGATTCTCGGCCTCTGAGTAAACTACCGCAGACTGAATATAGGCCGCGGAGACAGTTGGCTAATGGAATCGTGACTGCCGAGAGGGTCAGGTGGGCCGTGGAATCCTTTAGCCCTTATAAGTCTCCCGGACCAGACGGCGTTTTCCCCGTCCTTTTGCAAAGGGCGATGGATCAGGCGGTCGGACCGTTGGTAAGGCTTATCAGGGCAAGTCTAACTCTTGGATATGTCCCAAAAGCGTGGAGGGGCACTAAAGTCGTCTTCATACCAAAGGCTGGCAGGAACGGATATACCTCACCAAAGGATTTTCGTCCAATTAGCCTAACATCTTTCATTCTGAAGTTGGTTGAAAGATTAGTGGATAGATACATCCGCAGTGAGATCTTAAAGCAAAATCCTTTGCATAGAGATCAGCATGCCTATAGAACGGGATGTTCTACAGAATCAGCCCTTGCCAGAGCTGTTAACTTAATAGATGGACAGCTACAGGATAAGGGTTTCGCAGTGGGTGTTTTCATGGATATAGAGGGAGCTTTCAATTATACCTCCTCGGAGATTATAAAGGAAGCCATGATCTCTCATGGTATTCCCACAACCATTGTTGACTGGACCTGTCACATGTTGGGTAACAGGAACCTACTAACAACTAAAGGGAGCTCAACCCTTCGAGGAACAGTTAATTCTGGATGTCCTCAGGGAGGAGTTCTATCGCCCTTACTTTGGTGTCTGGTAGTGGATGAACTGCTAAGACTCCTCAGTGAGAAGGGATATCATGCGATTGGTTATGCGGACGATATCTTATTAATCGCTCGCGGTCCTCATCTGGATGTATTACTAGGTGTGGTGCAGCAGGCGTTAAATATGGTAGATGAATGGTGCGGACAAACTGGTCTGTCAGTCAATCCAGCAAAAACGGAAGTTGTTATTTTCACCAGACGATACAAGTGGAAAGCCACATGTATGCTAAAACTGGCTGGAAAAGAACTCCAATTCACAGAGAAAGCGAAGTACCTAGGAGTCATCTTGGATAGTAAGCTTCTTTGGAAAGAACACTTGGATGAGAAGTGTAATAAACTCACAGCTACTCTATGGCAATGTAGGAGAGCTATAGGATGTAGCTGGGGTCTTAAACCGGATACACTTTTGTGGATCTACGAATCGATTCTGCTTCCTAGGCTGACCTATGCGTCTGTGGTCTGGTGGAGCAGAGTTGAACTTAAAACGGCAAAAGACCGGTTGGAGGGCGTAAGGAGGCTGGTCCTGAGGAGCATCACTGGTGCTGTGCGCACTACGCCCACGATGGCCCTTGGTGCTCTTCTGGGACTAGAACCTTTACCCCTGATCATTAAAGCAGAGGCGGCGAAAGCTGCCCTGAGATTAGGTGGGGACAGAGGCCGTAGGGAAGTTGGCAGATGGCGTCTCCCCAGCAAATTGGTGGAAAAACCCATTCTCAATATGATTAGGGATAAGGTGACTCCACTTTACCTCTTTGACAAGAAGTATAGAATAAGTATACCTAATAGAGAGGATTGGCATGATGGGCCTGCCCTTCTTCCCAGAGATGCTATTGTCTGGTATACGGACGGATCGAAGGGAAGAATTGGCGCGGGCGCAGGTGTCTATCAAGAAGCAGTGGGGGTGGCTCTCGCATATAGTTTGGGAACCATCACTACTGTTTTACAATCCGAAATGGTAGCGATTCTCTACGGTGCTTCTGAGGCTCTAGAGTGCTGCCAAGATAGAAATATCTATATTGCTTCGGACAGCAAGGCAGCCATTTGCGCTTTGAAACGATATGTTACGACATCCCAACTGGTCGGAGAGTGCCACGAGGCGCTCAACAGGCTAGCTGGAATTAACCGTGTTACCCTCATCTGGGTCCCAGGACACTGTGGAATTAAGGGTAATAACGTAGCGGATGAACTAGCCAAAGAAGGTGCTAGGAAACGATTTATCGGACCAGAACCAATAGTTGGTGTCTCCAACAAGTGTCTGACTTTGGAACTTAAACAATGGCGGACACTAGAGCACCAAAAAGAGTGGCGGGCAGTTGCAGGTTGTAGACAGGCCAAAGCACTCATTGGGGAAAACTTAAATCCTAAAAGAGCGGCGGATTTCCGCAGGCTTAATAGGAAAGAGGCGAAAGTCATAACAGGTTTGTTAACAGGCCATGGAGATTTACGCTATCACAGGCATAAGATGGGTATCGTCGAGGATCCCAAATGCCGTAAATGTGGTGAGGAAAACGAAACCTCAGCTCACATTCTGTGTCGATGCCCTGCCTTGGTGAGGGAACGATATCAGATCACAGGTTGTTACTTCCTTGAGGAAACAGCAATCGCTACTAAAGAACTGGCCGCGGTCCTGTTTCTATGGAAGGGGCTTTGGGCTTAGGTCAGGCGGTTTAGTAGGACTTTGGGGACGTAAAGGGATTATCCAAGCGTCAGCGGCTGCTAAGCGGCTGCAACCCTAATAGTTAATAATAATAATAACTAAAATAGAGCATCAGTGGCAAAACTTATATTCTGCTAATTGAAATGATTTAAAGGACACGCTATTATTTTGGTCAGAGTGACTATATCGACCGCACGGACGATGAAGAAGATTTTACCCTTTTCCCTTGTAATTTTAAGGAGAAAAGAGAAAAATTTCCCCTTCTACATGTTCAAAGTCCAATCCCTGACTGGATCTTCTTCATCGTCCGCTCGATTGATATAGTCAAACAGTTTAATTTTCGCGAAGCGTCAAAAATGCTATTTAACAGGTCACTTTATTTTGTTATTTTAATAATTGTTTTTTATTACTCATAGTCAAAAACTTGGTAAAAAGAAGATTTTAAGGTTGCTGAATAAGAATCTAAAATCGAATTCTTTAGTTTCAAAATGGTATATCCAATATGTCGGTCAAACATAAAGTATTGTTAAAAATTTATCGCTTGAATCTGGCTAATCAGGGGTTTTTGAGGTCCCGGAATACGAATTTGAAGTCAAATTTTAAATTTTCAAAATCAATCGACTGATCAATACTTGAGTTTTATTAACCAATCGTAAAGAACCTTTTTTCTATATTCTAAGCATGTAAATGCCCTATGAAATATTATGCAAAGTTTAGTTTGATTTTTTAATTTATTTTTATGCAAATGCGAGACAAAATACTGAAACAGTAAAACTTTGATTTTCAATCTTTTTTGCATTAGAAAATAACTTACACTATGGCATTGCTAATTGTCAAAATAAAATATTGGCATAACTCAGAACATCTTGTACGTTAACTGAGGTAAAAATATTAAGGTCGCACTTATTTAAAAATTATTAAATTTGTGAATTTAGCTGAAACATTACATTTACCCCCTGTTTACATGTACTCCAAATGACCCTGCACTGTAAACATTTTTAAAAAATTTTCTTACCAAACAGTTAGAAATATTTCGAAAAACGTTGAGAAAATGATTTTGCAATACAAAGTTCGAAATTTTTCAAAAAGTGTAGAATAAATTCGAAACTTGTTTGAATTTTTTCAAAAAGTGAGTAGATTAAGTAAATTTCGTAAGAAGTTCGAAATTTTTCTTAATTATTTCGAATTTTTTCTTTACTAGTTATAAAATATTGCAAAACGTTTAAGAAAATTTTCTAATTTTGTCACAAATTACAATCTTCAAAAAACTTTAAGATATTTTTCCATCCAAGTTCGACAAATGTCTAATAATATTCATAAATATTATTTATATTGTATTTATAATATTATTTAGTAATAACAGATTCTATATTTTTCAATATAGTAAAAATGATTAATTAATTACACTAAATTTTTTTGTTAATGTTATTAACAATTTAGTTTTTATGTAGTCTTAAATTAAAAATTTTTTTTCTCGAAATCCAGTTGACCGATTTTAAAAATTAAAAAGGGGTTTTCTTCTTCTTGAAACAAAGTATTTAAAAATAATTTTTGTTTTTAAAAAAATTAATTTTTAATAGTTTTTTATATAATTTGTTTATAAATTGTTAATAACAAATTGTGTTCTGCGCCTCCTAGAAAAAAAAATAAAAATTGTATTGTATTGCCAATATCCCCCTGAGAAAAAAAGTTATTAAATAACACTAGTTTACAAAATTTAAAAAATTTTCTGACCTGCTGTATTTTACTGTCAATTCTTATGTAAAATTTGCTCCCGAATCCGAATATGAAGTCAGATATTAAGAAAGTAGAACAGTTTTCGAGATAAAGCTAAATTTCAATTTTTTGAGTATCGACAAAAAGTGGATTCACTAACTTACAATTTTTTCTGAATGTAGTGGATCGATTTCAGATTTCTTTGAAGCAAATTAAAGGTTATTAAGTTTTCCATAAAAAATATTTATAAGATTTTTAATTGGACTGACCAGTTAGGAGCAATTTATGCGTTTGTTTGAAATTTTTCATTATACATAACAACATTTTTGGAAACGATTGACTTTTTGTTTAATTACGTCATAAAAAACGTGTTTACTTCAGGTTTTCTTTCACTGACGTCAAAGTTCAATTTGTTAGAAAAAAAATAAGCTATCGCAGATTAAAATTAAACTGAAAATGTAAAAGATGTAAGCACTTAAGTTCAAATATAGAAAATGTCGTTTTACATATGTAATTGTATGAATTTGTTTGCTATTTCACTCATAGTGAATATTAGCAATGCTTCTTAGATTGTCTATTGAAACAATATTTCTTTGGTTGACTTTACTTTGTTATTAAAGTCAGATTCATTATTTACAGTTTTTAACTGTCGATGTAATCAGATTAATCCCAATGAATATGTTCCGTATTAGTACAATTGCTGACAAATGGTTTAGTACCTCACTAGCCCTATAATTCCAACACTAGCGTGCCTGAATTCACGTGGAAATGGTTGTAATAATGCACCATTACTACACCAATATAGTTGTCTCAGTAATGGAAGTTCAGTACTGACCCAATGTTGGCGCAGTACTGACTGGAAGAAATTAAAATTGCTTTATGAAAAAATTTATTTTATTGTACTATTATTATATTTAAGGAGAGGTCTAACGTGTAAAAAAGGGTCTTTTTGTGCATTTCATCAATTTTCATGGAAGGAACGGTAAAAGTATACATGTTTGTTTGTTTTTGCATATCTAAATAGAACTACGACATTATTACTGCAATGTCGCGCCTCTACTGGCATGCAGTATTATGTCGGTAACCAACATTTTTAAATCTCTGGATTTGCGCTATGCCTATGAACATGATGAATCTACTTCCGTTTGGATTTTGTATTTTCGACCTTCCATGATAAAAATTTCATCAACGGCTCACATTTTATAATATTATTTTTAAATTAAAAAATATATTAAAAAATTTAAGCAGGTTTTTTATTGCACTTCAAGAGTGTATTTATTTATGTGTAGAACCTCACATTATTTGTCAGTATTTACAATTAAAAACTAAATAAAATTTACAAAAGTAGCATTTTTTAGCGCATCTAAAGTGCGCACACCCTTTAGGTGCTTACATCTTCTAAATTTTTAGTTCAATTTTAATCTGCGTTGGCTTATTTTCTTCCTAACAAATTGAACTTTGACGTCAGTGAAAGAAAACCTGAAGTAAACACGTTTTTTATAACGTAATTAACCAAAAAGTCAATCGTTTCCAAAAATGTTGTTATGTATAATGAAAAATTTCAAACAAACGCATAAATTTCTCCTAACTGGTCAGTCCAATTTAAAATCTTGTAAATATTTTTTATGGAAAATTTAATAACCTTTAATTTGCTTCAAAGAAATCTGAAATCGATGCACTACATTCAGAAAAAATTGTAAGAAATGATATTGAAATGCCGCAGGTCAAAATCTTTGTAAACTAGTGTAATTAGTGTCGCGGTGCAGAGCGATATATGACTCGCAAGCACGGTTCTCATGGCACCTGTGTGCACTGAGGCTACACTATAAGTTTGTACAAAGCCTAAAAGTCTCAATATTTAAGGAAAAAGTAATACACTTTAATTATTCGTATTTTTATATAACATTTTGTTTAAAAAATACTAATATTACAATATACCTAATAAAATAACAAAATAATTAAATATCGAGTTTAACGTCTTGTATTGCTTTACACGGTTATTAACATTTTATAAATAAATTATTTAAAAAACTATTAAAAATAAATTTGTTTCGACAGTAAAATTATTTTTAAATACTTTGTATTATAAAGAAGAAAATCCGATTTATTATTTTTAAATCGGTCAACTTTATTTCTAGAAATTTTTTTTTTATTTAAGTCAACAAGAGACTAAATTGCCAAGAATATTAACAAAAAATTTGTTGTTCTAGAATTTTTGAGGTCTTTTTTGTATTTAACGAGGAATTTTTTTTATATTTGAAAGTTTTTTAACTAAAAGATGAATTTTTATTTTTCTTTATTGATTGGAATTATTCCTCTGAAATTAAAACAAATTTACATTAAAAATAAGATTTTTAAGTTGCTTTTGTATTTCTAAACACAGCTTTAAATTGGTTAAAAAATGATATTTACTAATAAAATACCTATAAAAAAGAAAAATCCTCTCAATTTGAAAAGAAAAATTTAATGCCAACATATAAGAGGAAAAAATGCTGCAAAAGAAGAGGAATCGTATAAAATTAAAAATATTTTTTTGGGTGTAAAATTCACAGATGAAATCTAACTATTTTCAGTATAATTTTAATAAAATTTTTTGAAATGATTAAATTATTTTTCTAAATAGTAAAAATTTTCGTAAGAATTTAATTTTTTGATAGGAATTCAATTATTTTTACTACATGTTATTAAAATTTCTCGAAATGATTCATTTATTTAATTGTAATAAAATTTTTCTAAAAAATTTAATCAGGTAGGGGAGACTGGGGCGAAAAGTTAAATTTTGCATAAATGATTTTTTTTTGCAATATTATCAGCTTAGATGCAAATATTTGTTTATCAATATTGTAGGGCAACTTGTCCTCTACAACTTTCAATAAAAAAATTCTCGATATTTTCGCATAAAATACATGTTTTGTCCTTTTTTTAAAATTTTGTTTTTTTTAACTTTTCGCCCCATGCTGGGGTGAAAAGTTAAATTCTATTTTGAGCCTACTAAAACTATTTTCTGATAGGTGATAAGTATTAGATAAGTTAAAGTATACGTAAACAAGTAATTTAGTAAATAAAAGATCTTTGTTTATTTAAAAAAAGCTTTAGAATAGTTGTAAAGTTAAACATAAAATTTCAAAAAAAAATTTTTTTTTGGTTTATTTCATGTAAACGGTCTTGTTTTTTGACAGAGTACTTGTCAAATGTTAAATAAATAATTTTTAAACAAACCAACCCAAAAAAACAAAAAATTAAAAAAATTAAATACATGTAAAAATACATTTAACTTTTCGCCCCAGGGTGCGTTTTTGTCTTTCACAACAAATATAAAAAATCTTACTAAAGATATTTAGCAAATACCTTTAGGTATCTCTTCAGGGGACCCAAATAATGAAGTAAAAAAATCGTGGTGAGGATAAATGCAAAAAATATACTTAAAAGTTGATATTTTCTTTTTCGAAAAAATTTTTAAAAGTAGGTTGAAAAAAAACTTTCAATATAGACACCACAAAAATTAACAGAATTACACACAACCCCGGACATTGATTTAGGGTGATAATACGCTTCTATAATTAAAATTACAATGCTCCAATTATTCCCGTTTGAAAGATAATGAATTTTAACGGTTTTGGCAGTTTAACTTTTCGCCCCAGTCTCCCCTACTATTGTAAAAATTTTAATAAATTGATTTACAAGATTAATTTTATAATTAAAATTATTTTAAAAAAGTTTTAATAAATTATTTATAAAATTCTATTATTTATAAAATATTGAATTAAATTTATTTTAAAAAACTTTAATATACATTACTACAAATAAACACGATTACTTTGAATATCCAAAAAAAATTTATTAAATTCAATTATATTTTCAAAAATTTTAGTTAAAATTATTTATAAACTTATTTAAAAATACTAAATCTGATTTTCTTCTTTATAATATAAAGTATTTAAAAATAATTTTAGTGTCTAAACAAATTTATTTTTAATAGTTTTTTAAATAATTTGTTTATAAAATGTTAATAACAAATTGTGATCTGCCCACGTTAATTATGAAAAAAGTTAGTAAATAATAACCCCGGCCGTACAAACTCTATATATAATTATATTGTTATTTTATTAGGTATATTGTAATATTAGTATTTTTTAAACAAAATGCTATATAAAAATACGAATAATTAAAGTGTATTACTTTTTCCTTAAATATTGAGACTGTTAGGATGTGTACAAACTTATAGTGTAGCACCAGTGCGCACAGGTGCCATGAGAGCCGTGCTTGCGAGTCATATACCGCTCTGCACCGCGACACTAATTATTTAATAACTTTTTTTGTAATTGATGTACATTTTTTTTCTAAACGTTTTTTTCCTCAGGGTGATATTGGCAATACAATACAATTTTTATTTTTTTTCTAGGAGGCGCAGAACACAATTTGTTATTAACAATTTATAAAAAAATTATATAAAAAACTATTAAAAATTAATTTTTTTTAAAACAAAAATTATTTTTAAATACTTTGTTTCAAGAAGAAGAAAACCCCTTATGAATTTTTAAAATCGGTCAACTGGAT
The DNA here is from genome assembly GCA_032872475.1 of Leptopilina myrica (nomen nudum). Taxonomy (NCBI): domain Eukaryota; kingdom Metazoa; phylum Arthropoda; class Insecta; order Hymenoptera; family Figitidae; genus Leptopilina; species Leptopilina myrica (nomen nudum). The sequence continues at coordinate 32,920,479 of CM065459.1, read as the reverse complement.
TTCGAGAAAAAAAATTTTTTAATTTAAGATTTCATAAAAACTAAATTGTTAATAACATTAACAAAAAATTTTTTTTTTGGTCTACTATTTTCAGGGTCTTTTTTTTACTCTACCAGGAGTAAAAAATAATTATTTTGAATGGAAATAAAAAATATTTTTTTTAAAGTGATCCGTTTGAGAAATTCTGACCCTTATATACATAATCCTCCCTTGTTATTAAGTTTTTTTTGAACAAACTATTTTTTATTAATAATCTAAGGTCCTTTATTGTAAACGGGTCTATTTTATAAGTTTTTCGGTTCTAGTTTTTTTCTTATAGAAATTGTTTAAAGTTATTTTTGTTTCATAAGGAAGTGATTTTTTTTAAATTTATGTTGTAAAAATTATCAAATTAATTTATACAACAAAATAAAAAGTTTATTAGCTTTGAAAATTCTAAATTTTTAGTAAGAAAAATATTCAAAAATTGTACTAAATATTTCGGAACACGTTACTATAAATATCGAACAAAGTTTCGAAATTTATCTTAATATTTTGTTGGAAAAAAGTCGAATAGGTTGAAGAAATTTTTCTTAACGATTAGTTAGAAGAACATTTATTTTATTTGCTTGAAAATCGTTCCTCGGGGGGTTTTTGGGGTCGCTGATTAAAAATATGGCATAATTTTATGAAAAATAAAAATGGCGGATGCAATATGCTGCACGAAAAGAAAATTAAACGAAAAAAAATTTTAATAAAAAAATTTCCTTTTCCGCTATATTGGATCCGCCATTTTGAATTTTGAAAATGAGTATGAGTAGAGAGGATGAGTATTTTATTTGTTGTAATTATTAAAAAAATTATTCATAAAAAATTAAATATGAGCAGTTTCCAACAGTCTAAGCTGCAACGACCTTTTCTTGAAAACAACAAAATCAAAATATCTTTTCCATTTGACGAACTTAATTTAAATAAAAAATACACATAATAAGATTCATTCTATATGAAAACAAGAATATAAAACTTTAATTTATGTAAACTATTTTGTATAGCAATTTGCAACAAGAAGAACAAATCTGACAGATGTTTAGTGATACATAGAACCAAGAGATGGCGCCAAAGGTACCAAAACGGACAAATTTTCATTATTTTTAACTTTTAATTAACAACAATGAGACATAATGTCTTCTTTTCGAGTGAAAATTCATTAGTGATAAAAGATACACAACCCGTGTGGAAAAATTTTAGGGCGCTGACCAAGCGCTTAAGAGACCGCCTAACGTCTTTCTAGAGTCTAGACCAAGGAAAGACGGTCTTGTCGAGCGGCTGTTCAGAATTGAAACGAAACTTCCACGCTATCGTCTAGAATAGACCAGCGTTTCTAGTCTGATTATATTTGAAATAATTTTAATGACTTTTTTACATGAAAAGTATAAAAAAATATTTTAACTCTATGTATTTTTCACTTCAACTTTCTTTAAGCGTAAGTCTTTGTGCCCCTCCCAATCTTTGGCATTGAAGATAGTAGTATTTTTGTAAAATAAAATTTACTGCAAATCAAAACAGCCAGATGAAACTAGCAGTTGTATTCAGCACCAATCTTTAGGCGTCAACCACTAATTAATGAAATTAATAAATAGAAACTTACTATATTTGCTATTTAGTGGATATTTGTTCTTAAACAACAGTACCCGATGGTTTTTAAATTATTAAGTATTACTAAATTTGAAGGAGAGGCATATTAATAGCTGACGCCTAAACATTGATGCTGAGTACGACTGCTAGCTTCAGCCGTGTAATCAAAACTCATAGAAACACATTAAAATCTATTTTTTTCAGTGCACATTTCAAATGAATTTATACAGAAAACAACAACGACAGAGCACATTATTATTCACATAAAACAGAAACCACAACGAACACTAAAAATCACAAAGAAAATGTACCATACGCTGACTGATCTAACGACGCCAAACAACGCGACGCCATCAAGCTGCGGTTACACCTCTGCAGGCTGCCTGTCTGCGCAGGCAGGAGCAACGAGAGTAAGGAAGAAGTTTAAAGTCACTGACTCTCTTACTCTTGTACGTTACCATGACAACCTGCAGGCAGGCACGCTGCCTTCAGAGGTGTAACCGCAGCCTTAGGCGCCATGTTACTTAACAGCTGGGCACACATCGACGCATGCGCATATAACATCCTAGACCAAATCTAGACGGACTTAATAACACCGTACTAGACAGACATATTTGACTTAGGTTTCTTATTCTTTATTTTTCCACACGAGTAATTTTACTTTTTCATTTTGTCAATTATTTTTTTAGGTTATGTTTTGTAGTTACAGTACGATACTTACCTCCACTATTTAAAAACAATGAAATTTATAACATAATTGGATTGTGAAGTTTTAAAAAAATTATGTATTCTAACTTTAATTTCATTTATATAATATAATTACAAAATTTGGTTAAAATTCGACCATGTGTAATATCAACTGAATGTTATGCACGCCAACTGTAAACTGCCATAACTTATTGCGTCTTGCGAGTCACTGCTCTCAGCTTGAAAAGACCGTCTAGATAGACGGACTCAACGAGGTCTATTAAGCTGCTACTTAGCCGATAGCAAGAGAGGCTAGATTAGACGGGCTACACTATAACTGTATAGTCTCTTCGTAGACACCAGACTTCCATAAAATTTTTTCACACGGGAATGGGAGAAATATATTTTGTTCAAATTGTTAAAGAAAAACTAATGTTAGTAAATTAAATATCATGTGCTACCGAACAGCTGTCACTTATACACTTTGGGAAGAATAAAGTTATTATTTATTTCTGAATGGCAAATGAGTCTCATCCTGTGTATTTCCCTACTAAATTAAATTTCCTAAATGGAAAAATTATTTTGTATCGTTGTTTTCGAGAAATGGTCGTTGCAGTTTGAGCTGTTGTCAAAAGACCTGTTACAGGAAAACTGTTCATATTTAATTTTTTATGAATAATTTTTTTTCAATAATTACAACAAATAAAATACTCATCCTGTGTATTTATGTTAAGAAGTGAGTTTGTCAAATTTATAGGTCATAATATCATATATTTTCCAAGAAACGGTCGTTGCAGATTTTTAGCCATTTTAAATCTGCATTGTCGGTATGTGGGATCCCCTTAATTATTAAGTTTTATAAAATTCCAAAAATTGTAGGGCAGTATTCAATATATTGATTCATCTTAGGGGTAAGTTTTGAGATAGGGGTTGAGGTGAAAAATTGAAAATGATAGGCTGTAGAATGATATTACAATTAATCAACCATTAATTTAAAAAAATTCAAAAACATTTACTTTTATTGTTATTTTTTTAAATAAATCGAAATGAGGATAGTTTTGCGATTGACAGTTTGATCTGAAATAATATTAAGGGTATGGTGAATAGTCTCAATAACGTTTAAAGAATTTTTGAATGAAAATTTCCCATTTTTCTATATTTTTTGCAATAGGGTCATTTGGGGTAAATGTAAACGGTTTATCTATTTTTTACGAAAAACATCAGTTTTTTTGTTAAAAGGTAAAATGGACGGATTTTTTTTGCATGAACTTGTTACTAGAGCTCCCTAGAAAAATTTTATGAGGTTCAAAAAAATATTGATGCACCTGAATCGTCTACAACTGACTGTTTACATTTACCCCGAGATTTTGAAATTTGCCTAAAATTCGGGGTAAATGTAAACACCTCTGTAGTTAAGCGAGGTTTAAGAAACAAGTTATTTCAAGCATACTACTGTCTTAAGGGATGGAAAAACTGAAAAAAAAATTATTCGTAGACGTATAGTAAATCAACCAGTTGACTGATAATGTATCATATAAAATAAACAATCAACTATTACAAAATTAGTAATGTAAAAACTTGAATAACTTGAACAAATTTTAATAGATTTTCATTCAACTTGGTAAAAAGAAGTTTTTAAGGTTGCTGAATAAGAATCTAAAATCGAATTTTTAAATTTCAAGATGTCGGATCTAATAGTTTATTCAATTATTTTCTTTTAAAATGTAGTTGGAGTACTGTTTACATTTACCCCGAGTTTTCGAATTCTCGGGGTTAATGTAAACACTTAATTATTTATTAACTAAATTGACGAAAATCAAAAATTAAAGTCAATTTTTGTTCATTGGTGCAAAAAAATGTTTAATTTTGTCGGACGGCTTTTTAAGTGCAAAAACAGAAATAAATGTATTAATTAATGTGAATAAAATAAGAACGCTTTATTTACTAAATAAACAAATTCTTTTATCATTCTGTAAACATAAAAATCCAATATCTCTTTTTGACATGAATTTTGTTTTCATTTATAAGCTTCTGATATGATAAAAACTTTCCAGGATAAGTCGCCATCCTGACAACTTAAATTTTAGTACATAGGTTTCATTATGATATTTTCTAAAGAAATTTAAAATAAACATTTTTTATGTGTAAACATTTTTAACAAACATTTATTTTTTAGACATAAAGAGAATTTTCATTGAAAAAATTTGTGTAAAAATGGTAGGAAATTCAACTAATGCTAAAATGACATAATCCTTCCGGAAACTTCGTTACTTCCTGGTACATTTTCTTTTTTTGTTATTAAAGGTTAACTTCTTCAAAAAAATTGACTTAAATATAGTTTTTTTTAACTTTTACAATCCTTTAAAAAAACATAGTCCATCTCCCCCGGCCTTACTCAAAGTTAAGGAAAAAATTGTTAAACTATAATGTTAAAAACAGAATTTGAATTACAATTTTCGAGAAATGGCGTACACAATCTAAATGAGTAATCTTCTTTCTCTTGTTGCTAATTTGACTAATGTGTTACTAATTACACTTACATAAAAATTGCCACGTTACCAAAGAAACATTTTCTCTCTCTCAATATGTAGAGATGCAATTAAAAATTTCTCGAATAAATCAGCGGAAAGAAGATTGATCTTTTTGTGGTCGTTTTAAGATAAAAATCTACTCTTATAGAGGATACCTTATATTCTATAGGCAAGTGTACGCACGTACACAATGCGCTGGCAAGAAAAGAAGAATATTTACGCTTTCTGAATTACCACCTATTATCCAGTATTCTCGGTGAGTCTCCCACACATAATAGAACTTATAGGTATATAACCAACTTAAAAAAAATATGAAGAATAATAATTAACGGAACGTAGACAATGTGCGGAATGCCAACAAGAAAATGTATCTTTTAAAAAAAAGACAAACACATTCTCTTTTGGAATCGTTTAAGTACGACAAACACGGATATTTCACGTCACTCACCGTCATAACTTTTGTACGAGTTCGAATGAAAAGCAACGAGAAACGCGCTTTATCGAAATGTCCATGTTTTTTTGTAACTTTTCTTTCTAAAAAAAGAGCAAAGTTTAATAATTATATAGTCTTTTTTCCTTCAGAGGATGCGACATGATTACTAACCCGGTTACAATTCTGTTTTGTAAGAAAAGTGAATTCGTCACGCTTACCGCGACTTATTACGCACGAAGAGAAGAAACGTCGCGTCGAAAGAGAGGAAACAGTGAAATGTATATTATAACAGTTTCAACTTTTGCATGTATACTTTGTAAATAATATACATTTTCAGGAGGGTAATTTCTTCTTATACGATTCCTTATGTAACAGTTACGGAAAGTTGTCTTTATTATATAAATTTGAAATGTACACTCCTAGTTTCAAACTGTCAAAAGGACCTAGCGGAGTAAGCAAGCAAAATATGCCCCCTCTAAAAAAAATTTGAAATTTTTGTTACATGTTGGCAGCATTAAGATAAAATTTTTCACCAAATATTTTTTCAAAAAATGTATTTTTGTAAGAGTTATAGAGAGGGAAGAAAATTAAAAAATTTGTTTTTTTTCGAAAACCACTAAACCGATTTTAATGAAATTTATACGAGTTATATAAATCAATAAAAAGAATTTAAAAAAAAATTCAAAATTTTTTTTTGTATTTTCAAAAAAAAAAATTTGATCTTAATTTGGAGACACTACTTTGGAATTTTTACAGAAAGTTCTCCTAAATATGTACTTTTAAGAAATATTTTAAAAAAATTTTTAATTGGGTACCACATAGTGGAAAAAATTAAAATCCTAGATGGTGCATCATTCCGGCTGAAGCACAAAGTATCCAGTAACTAATTATTTTTTAATTTGCTTAAAACTTAGTAATTTTGTGTTTTTGGGGCCACTCATTACGCATGAAATTGAAAAATTTATCGCATTTGCTTGAAACGAACGATGCGCCACCTAGGATTTAAATTTTTTTCACTATGTGGTACCCGATTAAAAAAAATTAAAAAGATATTTTTTAAAAGTACACATTTAGGAGAACTTTCTGTAAAAATTCCAAAGTAGTGTCTCCAAATAAAGACCAAAATTTTTTTTTTAAAATTAAAAAAAATTTTTTTTGGTTTTTTGTGGGCAAAATTTGAAATTTTTTTTTTAATTCTTCTTATTGATTTAAATAACTCGTATGAATTTCATTAAAATCGGTATAGCGGTTTTCGAGAAAAAACAAATTTTTTAATTTTCTTTCCCCCTTTATAACTCTTACAAAAATGAATTTTTTGAAAAAATGTTTGGTGAAAAATTTTATTTTAATGCTACCAACATGCAACAAAAATTTCAAATTTTTTTTTAGAGGGGGCAGCAATTGAAAAACTGAGACAAATTGTCGTCGGCTTGGTGGAAAACTATACCATTTCGCGAGAAAAAAAGTTTTTGCTTTTTTCCAAGTTTGTCAACACTGTTTCCAGACATATGATAAGGTTATGCATTTAAAAAAAAGATGTTTTTACAATATACTTTTCGTATGTTTTATAACAAACTTTTTAAATGGTTTATGAATATATTATATATATGAGGCATTCCATGTCAAGTGATCCAGGTGTCTTACGGTGTAATGCTTATTTCGATAATTTTTTCTCTTAAACTATTAAACATGAAAATTAGGCAAGGTACATTTTGGAAAGGATTTTTCATGCTCTTTCGATAGAAAATAAGCATTAAAAAAAATTTTTTTTGACCCAAAAAAAATCAAAATTAAATTTTAATTTTTTTGAAAAAAGGTCCAATTTTTTTTTTAAACGAAAGCTGAGGTTTTTTCCTAAAAGGACATATAAATGAAAAAGTGGTACAAGAATGTTTAAACATTGGAACACAGAGGTTTCTACTTACTACATACGGTTTTTAGCTCAGTTAACGAGAAAATTCATTTTTTCAAAGTTTAAACATTCTTGTCCCACTTTTTCATTTATATGTCCTTTTAGGAAAAAACCTCAGCTTTCGTTAAAAAAATGGGACCTTCTTTCCAAAAAATTAAAATTTAATTTTGATTTTTTGGGTCAAAAATTTTTTTTTTAATGCTTATTTTCAATCGGAAGAGCATAAAAAAACCTTTCCAAAATGTACCTTGCCAAATTTTTATGTTTAATAGTTTAAGAGTAAAAAATTATTGAAATAAGCATTGTACAGAAAATCCCAAAAATGTTACCCCCTCCCCCTCGGAAAATATTGAACTAGGTGAAAAAATATTTTCACGAAAAATTACTATCTATTAGTACTACAAAAGCCCCAAGTTTTGGTACAATTGGATAAAAATTTTTCTCCACCTGGATCACTTGACATGGAATGCCTCATATAATTTATAATGAATTCGAGAAATGGTATAGTTTTCCATCAAGCCGACGTTGTATTGACACCATTATAAACAAATTTAAATATTAATTCTGTATATTGTGAACTCTGGATTGTTTGTAAAATTTTTCTATTTTTATTTCATCATGAAAATTTATAAGGTAAGTAACCTATTGTAATTAAACAATAATTTCACTTGTAACCCATTTCGTACGAAAAGTCTATTTTTTGCCTTTACATTTGTACTTATTACCATTTTCAAAGATGGTGGTTTTAAAAAAATTGACACATAGTGTTTCTTTTGTATTTTTTCATCCTTTTGCTTCCTCGTGAGGAAGCTTTGTAGTCGTTTAATTTACAAAATTTTTAAAAATCCTTTTGACAAATTTTCTTCTATATGGGACTATGTTATATAAGACCCTGAACAATTGTCCGGATGTATGTGTGTGTGTATGTGTGTGTGTGTGTGTGTGTGGGGATCCCGATTTTTGTGAACACGATAACTCGAAGAGGTTTTAACGAATTTGGCTAAAATTTACTAGGTATATTTATCATAAAAATATCTCGAACTGTATTGATAGACTTTAAAAAATTCTCAGAAAAAATTTTTTTTAAACTGTTTTCTAAAAAAATTTTTTTTCAAAAATTTTTTTTTAAGTTGGTTATTGAAGTTAATATATAATAAAATCTTATTCTTTGCATCAAGACGAATCGATTGGTATATAAAAAGAATAAATTGTATGAGAGTTTATAGAGTTAATGACAATTAAAGCAGAAAAATGACCTTTTTTTATCAAAAATTTAGTTCTTTCATCAAAATTATATTCCAGTACAATAAGATTTTACTCATTTTTTTCAATAATCTTATCCGTTGCATTAAAACGGATCGATTGGTATATATAAAGTATATATTTTATTTGAATTTATAGAATTAAACATAATTAAAACCAAAAATTCGCACTTTTATTAGAAATTTATTTCCTTCTTAAAAATTATGTTGCTTTATAATAAAATGTTAATCTAGACTTAAAAACAAACTAAAAATCTTCATTTCATCAAGACGAATCGATTGATGTATAAAAAGAATATATTTTATTAGCATTAATAGAATTAAATAAAATGAAAAAATTCACTTTAAAGCAAATTTTTTGCTTATCGTAAAGAGGAAGCAAAATGTTCATGTAATGAACATCTTAATTCACAACTTGTTTTAGAATCTGCAAGAAAATGAAACTTTAACTTTAGGATTAAAAGTTATGATTATTTAAACAAAAGAACAAAAATATTCATTAAAATAGTTGTAAATGTTTTTTGGATTAATTAAATTTAGTATATGATGTTGTTGTTTTTGTTCTAAAAATCCACTTATTTATTTCTCTTTTCTACATTACCTTTCGCCCAACTACGTTGGGCCTCTTCACATGAGAATTCTAGAGAATAAAAATTATAAAAAAAATTATATTCTATGAAGAGTGAATAATTATATTTTGAAAAAAATATAACATAACCTCAAAAACTCACCAAAGTGGATTAATTCCTTCAATTTAAAAAATTATCTATCCCTATTAATATAAAATCATATCGCCGCCGCCGCTGTTTCAGAAAGTTCTAAGGGTGCCCTTTTCCAAGAGGCCGTCAAAACTTACGTTAAATTTGACCTATTTTTTGACCTATAGGTCAAAAAGAGGATAAATAACGGTCTTACATTTACTCTCAAAATTTAGGTCAATTTTGACGGCAGTTTTGAACAAAACGTCAAAATTTGACAAACAATTCCCGCAACCCTCAAAATTTAGGTCAATATTGAGGGCATTTTTGACCTAAACTTTAAAATTTGAGAAACAATTTCCGCTACCCTCAAAATTTAGGTCAATTTTGAGGGCAGTTTTGAACTAAACGTCAAAATTTGACAAACAATTCCCGCTACCCTCAAAATTTCGGTCAATTTTGAGGGCAGTTTTGACCTAAACGTCAAAATTTGAGAAACAATTTCCGCAACCCTCAAAATTTAGGTCAATTTTGAGGGCAGTTTTGAACTAAACGTCTAATTTTGACAAACACTTCCCGCTACCCTCAAAATTTAGTTAAATTTTGAGGGCAGTTTTGACCTAAACGTCAAAATTGGAGAAACAATTTCTGCTACCCTCAAAATTTATGTCAATTTTGAGGGCAGTTTTGACTTCAATGTCAAAGAATTTCTGCTACCCTCAAAATTAAGGTCAATTTTAGGGCAGTTTTGACCTACGGGTAAAAAGAGGCCACAATACCTTTAGGTATAAAGAAGTATCTATAAGGGCACTATGAGATCAAAATCATGTTCGTAAAGTAAAATTCTTTTAAAGTGATTACTTTTAGTATCGCCTGATATAATTTACTCTAACTTATTACCATGCTTTTATATTAAGAGAACATGATGTGAAAATTAGTAGTTAGGGGGTTGGCGCGCGAAGCGCGCAGGGGGGCGGAGCCCCCCTAGTATATATATATATATATATATATATAAAATCATTACTATTTGAAAGCGCATTTTTTAGCGCGAAAAAATGTATACACAGTATAAAGTCTGGTTGCCGCATAATGTATTTAACGATACATTGTGCTTGGCAAACACGTGTGACTTGATCCTTTAAATGTTAGAAAATTGATTCCTTGTAATTTTTTTACAACGATTCTACGGTTTTTAAAAGTTTTGAATAAAAATTAATGATATTTAAAAAGATGGGTCAAACCATTATATTTCGAATAAAGTCGTTGCGGCCTAATTTAAAAAAAATTGATACTTTTATAATTAAATCTGTATGATCTCTGAATAAGGAAATGAAAATAATTATATTTAAATATTTATTACTTTTTTTTAAATATGAGTGTAAAGCGGAGAAGGTGAGAAAAATGGCACTTTTTTAGCGATTAGAAAATATTTAAAAAAGTATTGATAAATTCTTAAAAGTGCAAAAAGATTTATTGATTCATGTTTAAAATTAGTAGAATAATTATTCTTTAATAATAAAACTAGCAGGGACCGCTACTAAAACGAAACTAAATAGAAAATTACTTTCGTTTTAGTGTTTGAATTGACACGAAACTAAATTGACAAAGTGACTTTAGTTTCAAGTCGACACAAAACTAAATTAACAAATTAGATTTAGTTTCGTGTCGACACAAAACAAAAGATTGAAAAACAAAATTATTTATGGTCAATTACAGAAAAATTGCTTCTCCTGACTTACGTAACTAGAGCAACGTAAGTAATTAATATAAGTTACGTTACCAGAGTAAATTACGTAATCACAGTCAATTAAGTAAATGGTCAAAATTACTTAAGTTTTGAAACTAGAATAACTTACGCAATTAATCAAATTTACGTCAGTTACGCAACTAGAATAACTTATTAAATTAAATGAACTTACGTATGTTGCGCAACTAGAATAACTTATCCAATTAAATAAACTTACGTAAGTTACGTAACATACGAAATTAATCAAACACACGCTATTAAATATACTCACGTAAGTTACGTAACTTACGCGATTACTCAACCGCCCGCTATTAAATGAACTTACGTAAGTTACATAACCAGAATAACTTACGCAATTGAATGTACTTACGTAAGTTACGTACCTAAAGTAACTTACATAAATGGTCAAATTTACTTACATTACGTAAATTCATTTAATTGTGTATGTTATTATTAATACGTAAGTTACGTAAGTTCGTTTAATAGCGTGCGGTTGATTAATTGCGTATGTTTCGTAACTTACGTAAATGGTCAAACTTACGTAAGTTACACAACTAGAATAACTTACGTAATTAAATAAACTAACGTAAGTTACGTACGTACAGTAACTTACATAAATAGTCATACATACGTAACTTCCTTTAATTATGTAAGTTACTATAGTTACGTAAGTCAGGGGAAACTATTTTTCTGATTGACACTAAATAATTATGTTTTTCAATATTTTGTTTTGAGTCGACACGAAACTAAATCTAATTTGTTAATTTAGTTTCGGGTCGACACGAAACTAAACTCAGTTTGTTAATTTGGTTTCGTGTCGACTTGAAACTAAAGTCACTTCGTTAATTTAGTTTCGTGTCAACTCAAACACTAAAACAAAACTAAACTTTCGAGACGGTCCCTGAAAACTAGTAAAAATATAAAAATATTAGATAAAAAGGTTTTTAAAGTCGATCTACCAAATAACCTAATTTTGACGTTTTTATCAATTAATTACGAGAAGGTGGAATTATTGAATTAAATAAAAACTCACCAAATATAAAGTATTTTTTATGAACTTTCAGAATTTCTTATTACTTTTTTAATTTTTCCTTTAAACATACAAGAAATATTGAGTTGAAAGTACGCGATTTCTAAATTGTTGCGTACTTTACAACTTAATAACTCTGTTAAAAAATTTTTTAAAAATTTGGCACTTTCACAACTTCTAAATAACAACGAAATCTATATACTCAAAAATTTTTGTTTTGGTCCCGAGACTACTTTAAAAAATATAAAGGTTTAAAAATTGCACACTTTTTCAGGTTAAAACTATTTATTTTCTTAAAATTGAAGTTGAATGTTAATTTAAACACTATGATCGGAACGTGATTAACAACAATAAACCAACTTCAAATTTAAGAAAATAAATAGTTTTAATCTGAAAAAATGAGCAATTTTTAAACCTTTATATTTTTTAAAGTAGTCCCGGGACCAAAACAAAAATTTTTGAGTGTATAGATTTCGTTGTTATTTAGAAGTTGTGAAACTGCCAAATTAAAAAATTTTTTTTAACAGAGTTATTAAGTTGTAAAGTACGCAACAATTTAGAAATCGCGTACTTTCAACTCAATATTTCTTGTATATTTAAAGGAAAAATTTAAAAAGTGATAAGAAATTCTGAAAGTTCATGAAAAATACTCTATATTCGGTGAGTTTTTATTTAATTCAATAATTCCACCTTCTCGTAATTAATTAATAAAAACGTAATTAATTTTTATTCAAAACTTTTAAAAACCGTAGAATCGTTGTAAAAAAATTACAAGGAAGCAATTTTCTAACATTTAAAGGACTTTTAACTTACATTTTTAAATAGAATCAAAAATTATTTGTAAAGAATATTCTGCTTCAACTGACTCTAAAGTAGTGGATATTCAATAAACCTTAAATAGGTTTGTGCGCGTGGACCGCGTGACGTATAGTGAGGACATCACATATGTGCACCGTCGGACTAAAATTTGAATAACTTCCATAGTTTTAGACCCTCCATCAATTTTTTTTTAATGAAAAAACGCGGGAAATCATAAGGAATCTAAAAATTGTGGTTTTATTTAACTAGGTCATGGCCAAATAAGTGTAAAACTAATTTCAAAAAAAATTTTGACTTTTTTCCGGGCAAATTTTTTGAAATTTTTTAAATTAAAATTTCTATTTTAAACGGTTATAAATCTTAAGATCATCCTGAAAAAATGAAAAAGATTCATTAAAATTTGTCAAAAATATCGCATTTCAAAGAAACTCTAACCTAAAAATTAAAAGCACCGTAACTCTAACAATTTTGAAAATTTTTGAAAACCCTTTGACTTACAATCACATCTTTTCTAACACTAAAGATATGCCTATTTCCAAAAAAATCGAAAGACCCTTGACCAACATTGATATTTCTGAGAAATTTTGACCCAATTACTAATAGATTCGAACTTATTTTTCCATATTTTTCATTTTCTTAGGTTAAATCTTAGTACAATCACTTCTAAAAGCTTTGTTTCGTACTGATAAAAAATGGTAATATCTTTTAAAAAACAATATTATTTTAATGTAATTAATGTTTTTCAGTCATAATTAGTAACCATCTTTGTTTCTTAATATTTAAACTTTTCTACATAGCATTAATTTCAAAATAGAGATTTTATCCAAACGTCATTAACTTTTTGTCATATTCTATGTCCCATTCCTCCTTAACAAAAGTTTACATGTAAAAACTTCGTTTTCTATTCTTTTTTCTATAGGATTAATGAATTATGTAACTTTATTGAATCAGGAATGAAATTATAATTTATATTATGAAATATTATTACAGTATTATTCTCGTCAGTTTATAATGATATCAAGAAAACCGATTTAGATTTTTAAACTTGAAAAAATTTTCAACAACATTTTATTTCTTCAATTTTTTTGTCAAATTTGTCGATTTCTGCAACCTTTGTATAAATTATTAAAATTGTCAGTTATATATCATTAATGGTAGAATTTCATAATTTTTCGAATGGTATATTTGTTAACTTTCTGACATTTATATTTACAAAAAACCGTGTTTCAATATTGGTATGGTTTTGGACAGTGCGCGTGCAGCCGTACCGATAATTCCCGACGGTAGTGCATATAATACTACATTTTGCAACAAACGAGGTTACCTCCCTTGTTCCATACTTTGCTTTATACGACAAAGGCGTATTATGGTTACTCTATGCTACCTGTACCGGTGCATGCTAAGTTTTCCCATATAACCCAGCTGGTCAATAAAGTAACCATTATTGCCCTAGGGAGATAAAGGGTACTTTATTGACCTGTGAGCGGTCAATAATATACCCTTTATCTTTCTAGGGCTATAATGGTTTCTTTATTGACTGTTGGGTTATAAGGGGGAACTTACACTGAAAAAAAAGTTCTGGTTAGGGTATATTTAACACGATATTCTAGTTAAAACAACCAGAATTCTGGTTATATTAACTAGAATTCTGGTTAACCTAACCAGAAATGTTATGGTTAGGGTATATTTAACACGAAATTCTAGTTAAAACTAGGATTTCTGGTAATTCCAACCAGAACTTTTTTTTCAGTGTAGTACGCGCCTGTACAGGTAGATAAAGTGACCATAATACGCCTGAGTTGTATAAACATTTTTATAATTATAATAGAAATGGTAGAATTAAAATAAACAATTAAAAAAATATATTAAAATCATTTGATAAAAAAAATAATTAAAAAAAATTAAAGTATTGTATGTCTAATATTGTAAACAATAATAAGTAGCGGAACTAACTGTGCGAATTTTGTTCCTCTACTTATTATTGTTTACAATATTAGACATACAATACTTTAATTTTTTTAAATTATTTTTTTTATCAAATGAATTTAATATATTTTTTTAATTGTTTATTTTAATTCTACCACTTATAGATAAATGTTGCAAGTATTGTTTTAATATTTGTGTACGGAACCCGCCATTGCAGTGCGAGTTCAACTCGCACTTGTCCAATTTTTTTTTAATTTTATTAAAAAATTTTTTTTTAGATTTTTAAATATATTTTTTATGATCAGATTGTAAAAATATACTAATAAACAAACAAAAGTAAAAAATGTCAAATTGAAAAAATAAGGTATACTACACAAAGTTGTTTCAAATTTCTAAATAGCACTTTTGACAATTTCGCCATTTCGGAAATATTGAGAGGGGTCCGGTTTACCCACCGGTCCGGTATGTCCCACTCTCCCCTACTTTTTTCCAAAAAAAATTTTTTTAAATTAAATATTGAAGTTAATATATAATAAAATCTTAGTCTTTGCATTAAGAAGAATCGATTTGTATATATAAAGTATAAATTGTATGAGAGTTTATAGAGTTAATGACAATTAAAGCAGAAAAATTACCTTTTTTTATCAAAAATTTAATTCTTTCATCAAAATTATATTCCAGTACAATAAAATTTTACTAATTTTTTTCAATAATCTTATCCGTTGCATTAAAACGTATCGATTAGTATATATAAAGTATATATTGTATTTGAATTTTTAGAATTAAACATAATTTATAGTTTGTTTTTAAGTCAAGAGTAACATTTTATTATAACGCAACATGATTTTTAAGAAGAAAATAAATTTTTAATAAAAGTGCGAATTGTTGGTTTTAATTAGAGGAGAGTCACTACGATCAGGACACTTTTTGACTTGTGCGCCCATTACGTCGTTTTTAATTTGAACTACTCTATTATAAATGAAGTTGTCCATACAATCTATTACAACTATTCTAATGATTAAATATTATGAAATAACCGAACTCTCTTATACTGTTTGTTATACTATATTTTAATATGAAATAACATAAAACTTGACAATTTCAGAAAGTGTGTTTTCTTAATACTAACTTTAATTATTATATAGGTGATTTTCACGTAATATTTATTAGTTTTTCAAACTAGTTTTAAAAATGTTTATCTCGTTTCTCTTAAAATAACTTGAAAACTGTATTAGTATCGAGATTTAAAAAAAATTGACTCAAAGCAGAAAAATTTGTATTTGGGGGTTTTCGAGGTCGCTGATTATGAATCTTAAATCAAAAAATTTAAAATGTCGAATATAAAAATTTGGAAAATCGATTGATTAGGGGAGAGTGGGGCAAAATGGGGTACCTTTTTGTAATTGGCTGTTTACAGAGAACCAAACAAATAAATCGATTCAACTAATCATCAGAATTCTTCTTTGTACTCTTAGGTTTGAGGAAATTATGATAATAGCGGAGAAAAAATTTTTTGAAAGAACTTATATCCCATTTTCTGAGAAGGTGCAAAAACCTCATTTTGGGTGGTATCAAATTACCATACAAAACATGGAATATTTTTTCAAAATTTGTTAAATTCTTGTTGTAAGAGATTATAAATACAAACAAAAAGTAAGATTCTTTATTATTATGAAAAAAACAAGCCGTATTTACTAAAAATTAACAGAAAAACATCGATAATAAAAATTTCGATAGTGAAACATCGATAGCATAATACCCCGAAACAAAAATTTGACTTTTCTGCGGAAAGTTGTTAAATGTGCATAATATAACGTTTTTAAGTAGTTCAATGAATATTAAATACCACCCGCCATGGCCCAACACATAGGTACCCCATTTTGCCCCGCACTGCATAGTACAACAAAATGTAATGTTTACAAATTGTTGTAAACAATTTAACAATCTATCCTATTGGAAATTACTCTAGAATAAGTGCTGAAAACGATTCCACACTTGCCAAATTTAATAAATTATCCCAAAAAGTTTTATAAGCACTTTAATTTCGAAAAAAATCTATATTTTTTTCGCTCAAAACTTTAATGTTGTATAACTTTCAAAAAAAATTTTTTTTCATATTGCTCTCATAATTAATAACATTTTCTTATCAAAATGAATAATATATATCGAAGATAAAAAAATTAAATGTACCCATCATAGAGAAACAGAGGTACCCCATTTGACCCGCCTACCCCATTTTGCCCCACTCTCCCCTAACTCAAACTTGGTATTTGGGAGTTTTTGAGGACGCTAATTAATACGAATTTTGAAACCGCCATTTTTAATTTTTTAATTGTTATTTAAGATTCGTAATAAGTGACCTCGAAAACTCTCAAATACCAACCTTTAGTCAAATATATCAATTTTCAAAATTTATATGCCCGCTATTTAAAATTTTTTTAAAACGACCTTACATTCAATCAACAACATTCAGCAAACACAAAAATGATAGATAACAATAAATACCGCAAATAAAATTAATAAGTAAGAGTGCCACTCTATGTACCGCTCTTTCTTCTAAAGGTTTCCGATGAGTTAGCCATTGAAATTAATTTTTTATCGCTGTTGTAGTTATTAAAAGTTGTGCACAAAGTAGATAGGATTTTTTATCGCTGAACACGATGACCTTCAAAAGTACCCATCACGTCGAGATTTTGAGAAAAATGGACGCACAGTCTCAAAAACCTTGTTTTTGGTCTTTTTTTATTATGTGTAGAGAATGATACCGACGTGCTAGAAGTTTCTAATCAGGTTTAAATTAAAGCTTGAAATGTTAACTATAAGAATCAAATCGAAAAATTTCTGAATCAGTCAAAAATTTTCATGTAGCACAACTTTTCATGAGCGCGCGCTCTATTTGTACTCCTAGAGTGGTACATAGAGTGGCACTCTTACTTATTAATTTTATTTGCGGTATTTATTGTTATCTATCATTTTTGTGTTTGCTGAACGTTGTTGATTCAATGTAAGGTCGTTTTAAAAAAATTTTAAATAGCGGGCATATAAATTTTGAAAATTGATATATTTGACTAAAGGTTGGTATTTGGGAGTTTTCGACGTCACTTATTACGAATCTTAAATAAAAATTAAAAAATTAAAAATGGCGGTTTCAAAATTCGTATTAATTAGCGACCTCAAAAACTCCCAAATACCAAGTTTGAGTTAACCAATCGATTTTCAAAATTTTTGTATTCGACATTTTGAATTTTTTGATTTTGACTTAAGATTCATAATCAACCACCTCGAAAACTCCCAAATACCAATTTTTCTGCTTTGAGTCCTTTTTTTTAAATCTTGATACTAATACAGGTTTCAAGTTATTTTAAGAGAAACGAGATAAACATTTTTAAAACTAGTTTGAAAAACTAATAAATATTAATAAAAGTTCATCTTTTGCCGTTATGTTGCTTACCGGTTGAAGATTTATTCGTTTTAAGAATTTTAATTAACTTATTTATGGGGTCATTCCAGCGAAAATCGTCTAGAGCTGGTTGCTCGATGATTTTAAAAAATGCTGTAATTAATATATAATATTCTGCAATACAATTAGATTATCCTTTGGCGGTTTTTAGCACCAAATATATATTACATTCTTTTAAATAATTTTTTTTAATTTTTAACTGGTTATGAAGTCTAACATAACCCACTTTTCGAAAACTCAGTATAAATAACTAAAAACAGATTAAAAATACTGCTTTTTATTTTAAATATATATACTTTTGTTTTATTCAGCTAAATAAACGAAAATTATTTAAAAATAACTCACCAGAACATTTAAAACAGTATTTTTTTGTACTTGCACAGTATAATAAACATCATTTTCTTTTTCTTATATCTTCTGAGGAGAAAAAGGAATCTTCACGAAACCTTTTAAACTGGATTTGTTTTAAAATTATAAATTTCTTTTAATTGAAATTTCCTTAGGCACTCTACTCATTAACTATTTAATAAATAAATATGGAAAATTATATAAATTTAACCTGATTTTCATTGAATTTTAGTTTTCATGACTAGACTGAAGTTTCTTTTCTTTAAACGAACGATAAGGTGATGAACTTCAGTCTGATCATTAAAACGAAAATTCAATGAAAATTAGGTTAAATTCATATAATTTTTCATATTTATTAAATAATTAATGATTAGAGTGCCCAAGGAAATTTCAATTGAAATAAATTTATAATTTTAAAACAAATCTAGTTTAAAAGGTTTCGTGAAGATTCCTTTTTCTCCTCAGAAGATATAAGAAAAAGAAAATGATGTTTATTATACTGTGCAAGTACAAAAAAATACTGATCTAAATGTTCTGGTGAGTTATTTTCAAATAATTTTCGTTTATTTAGATGAATTTAGCAAAAACATATATATTTAAAATAAAAAGCAGTATTTTTAATATGTTTTTAGTTATTTACAGAGTTTTCGAAAAATGGGTTATGTTAGACTTCATAAGTCGGGTAGCAGTGATAGGCCCAGAGGCGCTCACTGCTACCCGACTGGCATTAGCTCGTGTCTCCGAGCGTCGGGCGAGTTATAGAATTGAAAGGCTCAATTACAGCATTTTTTAAAATCATCGAGTAACCAGCTCTAGACGATTTTCGCTGGAATGACCCTATGGTTTTTTGACAAAGAAGTTATTTTTAATAATTTTATTTATTAACTAACCTCGAGTATATAAAATAGCCCCAGTTGACAGCAGTATTCAATGCATGGGTGGGAAGGAAAGGTTTCAGTAGGAGAGACAAGGCAACGAGCAGAGGCATTAGCATCATGCCTGTATGTGTGCCCGTAACGCGAACTCACAGCTGTGTTAGTTCTCGTTTCTTTTAATTATTGCTCAAAATTTGAAGTATTAATGTTGTTTATAAACTTATGCATATAATCAATATTATAAAGTCTAGAGATTTATATGTTTATAACCTCTGGCTTACCTTTTGAAACTTTATAACAGGAAAAATAATATTAAAATAGTATTTATTAGTACCTTGTACGTAACAGTGTTTATAATCATTTGTAATTATTTCAAAATTATTATTAATTTTTACAAACTCAGATTATTTTAAAGACTGTTTCACATGTTCATTATATTCTCTTGGCTAAAAATTCAAAAATGATATTTGTTTTTACATGTCAATTATAATTTACGAGATAGCTTATATTTTCTTCAAAATAAAGTTGTTTATAATATATTTTAGATCTATGGAAACATAAAATATCACAGATTATTAATTTTGTAATTATAAACTTGAATTAGTTAAATTAAACAAATTTCATCTTATACAATTGTGGTAAGCTTACAAGTAAAGGTCATCGTAAGCTTACATGTGTCTGTTAAGGTAAGCTTACATGTAAAAATTGAGGTAAGCTTACAAGTAATGGTTGAGATGAGCTTACATGTAAAGGTTGACGTAAGGCTGTTGGAAGGTTATGATCAAGTTGTAAGATTCTTGTAAGGTTGTACTGAGTATACCTATTATGGTCAATATTAACAAAATAATTTGTAACGTAATTAATAAATAAATATTAAATAAAAAAATTAAGTTTGTTGCCCTTCTCTTTATTAGAAACCTAACATTCTGAAGAAAATTTTAAAAACAAATATGGGGAGTCTAGGATTCGAACCCGAGATCGACGCGCATAAACCTAACTTCCTAACTAACTGAGCTAAGATGGGAACTGACATAGACAAAATCAATTTTGCTTTTAAAGTGAACTAAGAAAATTACTATCACTTTAAAAGATCACTATCACATAGACAAAATCAATTTTGCTTTTAAAGTGAACTAAGAAAATTACTATCACTTTAAAAGCAAAATTGATTTTGTCTATGTCAGTTCCCATCTTAGCTCAGTTAGTTAGGAAGTTAGGTTTATGCGCGTCGATCTCGGGTTCGAATCCTAGACTCCCCATATTTGTTTTTAAAATTTTCTTCAGAATGTTAGGTTTTTAATAAAGAGACGGGCAACAAACATAATTTTTTTATTTAATATTTATTTATTAATTACGTTACAAATTATTTTGTTAATATTGACTATAATAGGTAAACTCACTACAACCTTACAACTTGATCATAACCTTCCAACAGCCTTACGTCAACCTTTACATGTAAGCTTACCTCAACCATTTCTTGTAAGCTTACCTCAACCTTTACATGTAAGCTTGCTATGAGTTTTTCGAGTAAGCTTTCAATAGAATTAGGTGTAATCTCACATCAGCTTTTATGTGTAATCTTACGGAAATGCGGAAATTTTTAGACTAACTTATGTCTACAGCAGACTTACATGGTAAACCTTACAACCTCAAAAGATTTCCTCACTGTGGCCTTACAACAATAAGTCGTGCTATCTAAGTTAAAACAAGAATTTTATAACTTAAAACTTCTGCATTTTAACTTATTCAACTTTGTAATATAAAAATTTAGAATCTGTGATACTTTATGATTCCAAATATCTAAAATTTATTTTAAAAAAACATTTGTTAAAATAGATTATAAAGCATCGTTTTACGTGGGTATAGTCATTTTTAAACAATGAATTGTAAAAAAATCCTCTTCTTCTTGAGAATTTGACAAAAATTTCTTAAAAGTACATATATTTGTCAATTAAATCCTAATTTTGAAATAATTTTTTTTTTATAATCTCTAAAAACCGAATTTTTTTGAAAAATTGTGCATAAAACTTTAATTTTGTATAACTTTTCCAATTAAAAATATTTTTTTAAATCCTCTTAAGATATCATTTTGTACCATAAGAGCTGCAAAAAATATAATTGGTTTTAATTTTAATGAATGTTGGTGAAACAGGGGGATAGTTCATGGAGTCTGACTCGTATTATTATGATAAAAATAAAAAATTACAAAAAAACTTACTTCTTAAAACTATAAAAATGCACTTTGCTAGTAATTTGTTTTTTCAAACTTTTTTATTTCACAATTTCTTCAATTTACAACAACTTTTTATTCACAAGAAATTTTGAAAAAGAGAAATCCCACCCGGCAGCACGGCGAACGCTATCAAGAAGAAAACAAAAATGGCGTAACATCACTGCGCGCGCGCAAAGATGTATTTTCGCGTAATTACAATAAAAAAATTTATCAATTAACAAAAACATTTTTTTACTAATATTTTAATTAACGAACATTAAATTAACATTTATGAAACTTACTAAAATTATTTATTTAGTTATTTTACACATGATCAAAGTTTTTTCCATATTAATTCTTCATATTAAAAGGTTAAACTTTTTCAAAACTGATTCGATTTAAGTCAGTGATCGCTTATTTTCTTCAGAAAATTATTCTCTATAACTTGTCCGCTCAGATTTATAAACAAATACACCGTTTTTTAAATATGCTTATTTGTTTAAAAAAGTGATTTAATTAAACAAAATGTTTAAACAAATAAACATATTTTCAAAACGGTGTATTTGTTTATAAATCTGAACGGTCAAGTTATAAAGAACCATTTTCTAAAGAAAATAAGCCGCCATTGACTTAAATCGAATCTGTTTTGAAAAAGTTTAACCTTTTCATATGAGAAAAGCTTTGATCATATGCAAAATGGTTAAAAAACAATTTTTGCAAATTGCAAATTTTTTTCTTGAAATTTGATATTTCTTCTTCCAGAAGATACGAATAACAATAATATTAAAAAATTCCTTAAACAACCTCCTTAATTAACATTTAAAATCTTTAATTCGTAATTTCGATTGAAAAAATATATATACTTGTTTGACTCTCAACACAATGCACCAATAGCAAGCGTTGTCGCCGATACTTTTAGCCAATAGCGACCGTTATCATATAAAAATATATTAACTAAATACTATAACTTCAATATTCAATTAAAAATTTTTTTTTTGAAAAAAGTAAAAAAAAAATTTTTTATTCATTTTTTAATGTCCATCAATCCATTTCGAGATATTTTTATAATAAATATGCCTAGTAATTTTCAGCCGAATTCGTTGAAACCTCTTCGAGTTATCGTATTCACAAAAAACGGGATCCACTCACTCACACATACATCCGGACAATGGTTTAGGGTCTTAAATAACATACACGGAAAAAAGTACGTGAATCATTCCTTGAAAGTGCTTGACTTTTGGATAGGACATAAAATACAAGACGGTATCATATACTTTTTATTAGAAAATATAAGAAACTGCTAGAATTCTTTTAGTGCTAGTATGGTCCACAGTGTCTTTTAAATTTTAACCAAAAGTCATTTGTTCAGTTTTATAAAGTACGTGAAAGATTAGTTGCATGCGCTTGAAAATTCAGTAGAACACGCGCAGTGTGCGTTGCGCGTTTCTATCCAAGGTAAATGACAGCTGATGTATAGTGCACTATACTAAAAATATGTTTAAATAATATCCTACCAAATTCGTTAAAACATAAAAATCGCGTTCTAAATCGTCAATATAAAAAAGATTTCATTGAGAAACAAAATTTTTTTGTAAAAATTTCCACATGTATCAAAATTAAAAATAAAAAGTATAGTGTTGTTTTAAACCTTTATAAATATTGAAGTTTAAGTTATACGCGAATATATATGTGTGTGCTATATGTTACTTCATAAGTGTTGATAAACGTCGAAAAGTGATACAATAATAATTTATTGTTCTTTGTTTGTGTGATTAATTATCCAAATATGTGAATGAATGAGTGAATTTCAGAAAAACTGTGAACAAGTGGAAATTATATTTTCTATTTTACAGAAATATACAATTTTTTTGAATGCCAATGAAATTCTCAAGCAAGGTACTAGAAATTTTCATTGACTGCTTTTGAAACTCTCATGCAAAAGTACTAGACTGTTTCTAGTATTTTATGTCGTATCCAAAAGTCAAATACCGAGTCAATGAAAATTTTACGTACTTTTCTTCTCGTATAGTCCTATATAGAAGAAAATTTATTTGAAGGATTTTAAAAAATTTTATAAATTAAACGACTACAAAGCTTCCTCACGAGGAAGCAAAAAGAAAAGAATAATAATAATAAGACATAAAAACCATTATAATAAAAAAAGAGAACAAAGATAAATAATGGAACAAATCAAGTTGACAATATTTTTTAAAATCAATATCTTAAAAAATTAGTAAGGAGTTATAAAAATCAAAAATGAAATTAAAGATTAAAATTATTTCTAATTTTTCTTATTTTTGGAAAATTATTACAAACAAATTTTAAGTTGAGGAAGAAGTAAATAAATCTGATTCTTTGGAACATTCTAAACATTAGAGACATAATACACTGATTGTGAGAGAAATGGATAGTATGATTTTTATGTTAAAAACATTGTTACACGATAGTATCATTATGCTACAGGCTTCCATCAAGGCTTTCCATGTTACAAAAAATATAGTTTTGCTACCCCGTATTATCAAGATGTTACTCTGCATAATCTTAATGGTAACTGTAATACCCAGGTAGAAATTTTGACTCGGTTTTATCAAGTCACTGAAAAGTTTTTCTGGTTGCTGGCCAGTGACTATCAAGATAATCTAACAAGTGACTGTTCAAAAATGTAACGCGATGCTTTTGCAGTGACTGGTAAGATTATCTGTCCAGTAACTGGACAAGTTCTGGACAGATACTGTCTAAAATCTAGGAAACATTTTTAGAAAAAAATAAATTAAGCGTTTGGATACATTAACAATTTAATTATATTATCAAATTTCACTTAATGTTCATTCCTTTTACTTTAATCGTTAAAGAACAAAGGACAAATAAGTGATTTCTGATAATATAAGAAAATCGTTACTATATCCAGACAGACAATCGTCAATTTTAAAGAATTAAACTTTTATTTATAAAGTAAAAGTCCTAGTTATGGAACGTTTTCACAATGTTGTCCCTATTATGGTTCAGTATTACAAAAATTAAAATAAATGGAATTACAATTGGTGATAAGAATATTCTAGTCATTTCAATAAATTTTACACGATATAAGAATTATTATTTTTGTATACTATATAATTTAAAAAGAAATCTTTAACTGTATTTTAGCTTTTAAATTAAGGTAAGCCGGGTTTTCTGTCAAACTAGCGTTCCACATTACGTCCACTTATTATTTGCATGTCCCAATTGATGGAACAGGAAGAAAATATACATTAAACATAACCACAAATATTCTCAATATTTTTGCATTACTTTTCTACCCAAAAAATTGGTTTTACAATTATCTGTTTAAATAGAAGTTGTTCTTTGTATTTAATTCTTTATAGTTAATATTAAAATTGTTGAGATAAGATAATACATTTTTAATTACTTATTAAACAAAATAAGTGTTTCATAATTGGGACATTTATTTTGTAACATCCGTACATGCAGAAAACCATCGTTTCATAATCGGTACAAGTGCAAGGAGTCATAATTTAGTTAATATTATAATATTATTATAACATTTTAGGACCTAAATACTGTTCACTAAATACCAACCTTTCAATCTATACCCGAATTATTCATATTAACGCTCCTAATTCCAAGAAATATATCATAAAATTTTAGTAAGCTTAAAAAGCGTTCCATAATTGGGACCTTTACCTTATAGCTTTTAAATTAAACAATATTACAAATGTAACAATAGAAATTTTTTTAATACGGGTACTTTTATATTATAGATTTCACTTTACTCTTCTTTGAACTTTTCATATTTTAACATTTTATTTACTTTGTACCTTATCAAGAGTTAAAATCTTCTTGGTTCGCTGTTACAGAAGTTATATTTTTTTCGTCAGACGATGGCCAAACCAATCTTTTGAGTTAGAAATTACAATCCTTAAATCTTTGTAAAAATTGGTGGTTTGAAATTCTGATTTCTCTGCAATGGACTTGCTTTCTCACGCGATGAGTTACCGGACCTTGAAAGACTGAGAATAAAAATTGCGGAAGAGTTCGACGCTCGTCGGGAAACTGACAGAAGTGGTGTGCAAAACGCTATGTTTGTTCGAAAAACAGAACATAAAGGTAAAAGTGATCGACAGGTCAATTCACAGAATAGAGACTCGGCGAAATAGGAATGGAAAATAAAGTGTTACAAGTGCGGCAGAATCGGTCATACAGCAAAATTCTGTAGGACGCCCAAAAACGTTAAAGAAACCGCAAGCACAGCGGAAAAAGTGTGTTTTCTAACTACAATGGACACGTCGACGGATAAATCATTTCAAATTGATGGTAG
The DNA here is from genome assembly GCA_032872475.1 of Leptopilina myrica (nomen nudum). Classification (NCBI taxonomy): domain Eukaryota; kingdom Metazoa; phylum Arthropoda; class Insecta; order Hymenoptera; family Figitidae; genus Leptopilina; species Leptopilina myrica (nomen nudum). The sequence goes on along the minus strand of CM065459.1, from coordinate 32,894,610 downwards.
TGCGAAAGATAGTGGCTGGTGCTTTGACAGCGGATGCACGTCCCATATGTGCAGGGATAAAGCATCGTTTACTAAGATTCATGAAAATCAGGATTTCGGTAAAGTGAGTCTTGCCAGCAGTGTGCACGCGAATATATCTGGAAAAGGCACTGCGACTACAGTGACCGAGGTGTACAATGATAAAAAGATCTTCGAGTTAGGTGACACTTTATTTGTTCCGGAACTACGGACAAACTTGATTTCAAATAGCAGAATAACCAACGCGGGACACAATGTGATGTTTAGTGAGAACAAAGCTAAAGTATTGGACAGCAAAAGGAATTTGTTAATCGAAGGAACGCGTAAAAACGGTTTGTATTATTTACGAAACTCGACCGAACCTGAATGCAAAATGTCAGAATCAGCCGTGACAGTGCCTAGTCTAAAGGAAAATTCGTTAGAAGATTGGCACATTCGAATGGGACATTTGAATGTCAAGTTTCTCAAGGAAGTTATAAAGAATGGATCCATCACAGGTATCAAGCTTGATGGAAAAGAGGACGACTTCGAGTGCCACGTTTGTCTTCAGGGGAAGATGTGTCGACCCTCTTTTCCGAAAGAATCCAAGCGAATGACAGTACCCGGTGAGTTGATACATTCTGACATTTGTGGCCCAATGCGCGTGGAATCAAACAGGAAAAATGTGTTCTTTATAACATTCATCGATGACGCGAGTCGGTGGTGCGAAATTCGCCTTATAAAACGAAAAAGTGAAGCCTTGATCGAGTGCGAGAAATTTTTAGCCCTAGTGAAAACCCAACGAGGAATAAGTGTCAAGTTCGACGCCGTTCTACAGAAACACGGCATCAGTCGACGCATGACCGTTTCGTACAACCCGGAGCAAAATGGCATAGCGGAAAGACGAAACCGAACTCTCGAGGACATCACTAGATGCTTACTTATCCAGTCAAATCTGCCAGCGAGCTTTTGGGGCGAATCAGTGAATACAGCGAACTTTATTTACAATCGGTCACCTGTCAGCAAACTCAACGGTAAATCCCCTTATGAAATTTGGCACGGGAGTTCGCCAGATGTGTCTAATTTCAGAAAATTTAGCAGCGAAGTTTTTGTCATGTATCGATCGCCAGGAAGAGGAAAGTTTGAACTAAGGTCGAGGAAAGGTATTTTTGTGGGATACAGTGCAGTGTCGAAAGCTTACAAAATTTGGTTACCAGACGAGCGAAAATTCGAAATATCGAGAGACGTAACATTTTTGAAGAAGGAATCACGTTTATCGATGAAAAATGTCGAGACTCCTTTCCTAAAAAACGACTCACCTACAATGCCACGGCCGTCATTGGATAATACGAACGAAAATAGAGCAATCGAACTCGATTTGTGTGACAGATCAAAATTCACGGAAACAGTTAATCGAGAATTAGAACTGGAGGACTCTGACAACAATAGTTACCATCTCTATAACATTACACTTCCGGTTTTTACTTTCTGTTAAGAGACGCTTCGGTTTTCTGTTAACCTTTTATCTTTTGTAATCCTAAGTGTATGATAAAACCCCGTTTCTGATATTTGTGTGTTACCGTTTTTCCCTGGCATCAGAACCTTCCGTCAACAATAATGATAATTAAATATATTTATTATTTTAAGAAACTTTTATTTACTTGATTTTCTCTGAATAACTGATTTGGAAAGATTACGTGGAGGTGTGTTATCACCATCAGAACAGTAGTTCTGTTGTTATACATTTGTTTTTGATCGGTTCGTTGTTTTTTAAATACATATTCTGAATTAAGCACATTGTTTTATCCTTAAATATTATTGCATTATCAGAACTTTTAGCAGTTATTGTAACACCTTTGTATTTAGCTTTTGAATTTTCAAAATGTTATTTCGCATTTGTTTAGATTAAAAAATTTGTATTTCAGGAGGTAAAACTGCTTTTGATGTTGAAATAAAATATTTTTCATGTAAACGGCGACTAAGTTGGGCCAAAGTTCGATTTACGCTACGAATATATTTTTTTATTTTTCCTAATGTGCTTTCGAATGGAAAATAAATTATTTTACTTAAGTTGCACTTTGTATTTATCACATCGTCGGCTAAATGGATAAGGTTGTGTGCATTTATAATTTGTGACGCTGGTCCATAACAGTATTTAAAATTTTTTTAAAACTTATTTTGATAATTGACTCTTTTGAGCATTGCTTAATTTTACAGAATGATTTCTTTTAAACCAATATTCGATTAGTTTTTTTAGTAATGCCAATGCAACACAAATGCATAAAATCCAGGACAAAAATGGTGACTAAATTCAAAGCTAAGATTATCAATGGAGTACTTCCTTTATAATGCTTTTCCTGTTTTTGGGACCTAAAGGATTCATCATTCTTTTTTTCTTTTGTTATTGAAGGATAAACAACGCGACCCTTAGATTTCCCTAGCAGTACAACATTTTTGCCACGTACGGTGCAGCGCTCACAAGCATAATAAGCTTAATGGCCTTTCACATCTTTCAAGAAAGAACGAGCAGAAATATCACAGACAAAGCAATGTACTTGAACTTTAAAATATTTATTTCCAACAATAATCCCATTCTCCAAAATATTATTAAGATCTATAACAAACTCCTCTAAGTAGTCATCTATGCACATAGGTTTCGTGGTTCCGGAAAAGATAGCTACTGGAAACGGTTTATATATGTCTGGTTCATAATGTATTTTACAAAGAACAAGCCAAAGATGTAAATAATTTGATTTAAAAAGAGGCAAACCATCTTCATTTATTTGCAGTCAAATAGTATCGCTATTATGTATTTCTTCATTAAGAGAATTTATGATTCCTTTCTTAAGGCCAAAATACACAAATTCTCCGGGTTTACCATCGCTTCAAGCATTTCCCTTAATTCATATTCTGCAGAAGATGTACCCAACAATGTTTTTCCAGAAGCTGGCAAATCAAACAGTAGCCGTTTTCTTAAAATTCTCAATAATTGATCAAGATGGCTTTGGCAGATGTTATTTTCTATTGCCCAGGAACGTATCTCTTTGATTTCTCTTTTTGTTCATATTCATGATGATCTAAATGATCAACTTCATTGTCAGAAAATAAAAGTTCCTTTTCTGAACTGTTACCACTTGATGACGATATATCACAATCTTTCACTTACTTGTACATTTTTATCTAAACCACAGTTATACTCTTAACTTACGTGCTATGAACAGTTGCTATCAACAATTAAAAGAATTCTCTTAATAGAATTCGTCAAGTTTTTTTAATCAGTGGTGGACCAGCTTTACTGAGTGGAACCTTAAATAATTTTTCAACCCAGTGACTGCTCAATATCTCGAAAGAAAATCTTATTACGATTATGATCAGATTTTCTGGTCAGTGACTTGACAGAATTACTAAATAGAAAGGGAAATTTTTTTGGTTACCCTGTAAAGTCAAGTGGCGATTTGGTTGATCGCATAAAACGCTATCCCAGCAGCTCACTTCGAGGGCTATCCTATGAGACTCGGGGTTGGAGTCCGCCTTACCCTCATGTGTGCTATAGTTGTGAAGATCATATTTTTTAATTAAACCCACTTTTTTATTTTAAAACAATGCAAAATTTAAATAAGTTAAATTTTTTAAACCATTTTAAATAATAATTTCACTAAAAAATTTTTTAAATAATTTTTGGAAACTTTCTGGTAACTTCTAGGAACGTTTCCATGAGAAGCTTCTAACCTGCGGACATTATTGTATTTTCTGGAAATTTCCAGGAAGTTACCAAGGGTAAATTCCGACGGTTGCCATGGAAAAAATTCCTGAAAGTTTCCGGGAACTTTTTGTGCTATGTGGTTGTCTACCCAGTAAAAAGAGGCGTATTAGGCACAATGCATTGGCTTATTCAACAAGCTGTCTGCTCAATTGTCCAATGCGGCATTTGGACAATTGGGGTGGTTGTTCAATAAGCCAATGCATTATGCCCAATAATCCAAAACTTATTTCGTGCTTAAAACTGGAGAAACCCAACTTAATTGTTTAGAAAACATTAATAAACGTTAAGTTATTTATAAACACACAAAAACTAGTTATAAAAACACTTTTAATAATTAGAAATTGCGATTTTTCGGAAGTGTCAGTTTTCTACTAACAGTTTACTGCTATACTTATAAATTCTGTCGGTAGAAGTTATGAGTATGAAAAAGAGTAATTCTTTTTATCGTCTCTTGATATGTATTTCAAATTATAATACATGATTGTAGGTTTCTTTTTTCAGAAATAAAAAGCGCATTTAATTAAGGAGAATTTAATTAATTAAATCAATTAGAAATTGGTAAGTATTATATTAATTTTTAATAATTATTTATTAATTCCATTCTTAACATAAACAAATAATTCATTATTTATTGTAAAAAAAATAAAATGAAAAAAGTGAAAGTTTTGTTTTGTTTAAACAATTAATTATTATTTATTTAATTTCTTTTTTTTAACAATAATATTCAGTTTGTAAAATTGGAAAATCAAGATAGATTGTATGTATTTAAAAATGATGTCTCATAAATTAGTAAATAACAACAATTATTTACTTAAACAATTATTGAATTCTTATAATTAAAAAATATTTCATATTATACTACTCTGTTTAGTTAATTATAAAATTTTCTAGGTATTGTGTGAAAAGTATGTAAATACAATAATCATTATTTTAAAAAATTAAAAAATTGTTAAAATCATAAAATATATGAAAAATATAAATTTGTTACATAATTATTAATAATAAGTAATAAAGAAATAAAAAAGTAGTTCATTTCATGACCATTTCGCTTCCTCAAAATATTATAAATTAATTGCTTAATTTAATTTTAATATGTTAAGGTAATATTTCAAATAACACAAAATTTGAATTTTTTGTGAAAAAGAAAAATATTGATTAATTTTATAAATTTTGATGAAATGTGCACTTTGTATATATCAATCGATTCGTTTTATTGTCAAAAATGTAATTTTGAGAATAATTTATGAAAATATTAAGAAATAAAAAAGTTATTTAAAAAAATACAAAAAAATTTTTTTTTCAAAATTTTGAAAAAATTGTATAAAAAAAAATTTTGTGGATAAATTTGAAAATCCTTGTGTCAGATTTTAGGTATTAATGACTGCAATAAACCTGCAAAATTTTAGGGCAATCCATTAAAATTTGTTTGAGATAATTTGTACACAATTTTTTGTAACATACACACACACACACACACATACATACACACATACATCTGGACATTTGCTCAGAATTTAATATACATATATCCTAGATGAAAATGAGTCCATATAATCATGTTTTGAAAAATTGAAAACCGTCACGAATGGAAAGCTTTCTTATGAGGAAGCAAAATAATAAAAGTATAAAAAAATAATAATAATTTTTTGGTTAAGAATTCGCTGAGTTACGGAAAACGGAAATAAAGATTGCGATACCAACTAATTGTTGTATCTTTGGTTCTCTTTTTAGAAGTTGTTTGGATAAGAATTGTTTACAGTATAGGACACCTTAAAGATGAAAAATTTAAAGGGTTTTAATTTTTCCACACCTCCATTTTTAAAATACAGATTGCTTTTGAAAATGGGCACTTTTTTATTATTTTAATGAATTAATGAAATCAAACAGTTAAATTATTGATACATTAATGAAAACCGCATGATTCAACTTATCAAAACACGTAGATTGATGCTAAAAAATAAAAAAAAATTCAGATTTTGCTCCAAAATTATTAAATTGTAATTATCTCGAAAACTAAAACCGACAATATGAGCCCTTTTTATGTGGACGTCCAAATATATCTCGAAATGGATAGAAAGCTGCAAAAATCGCACTTTTATTAAAAGTTTAATCTCTTCTTCAAAAACATGTTGCCGTACAATAAAATTCTTTGCATTAAAATGAATCATCAAAAATCTTATTCTTTACATGAATACGAATTAAATGATTTATATGAAGTAAAAGCCTAAAACATTGTGTGGTTAGGCGAGTGGCTGGGTGCAAAAAGGGCGTATAAATTAGTTTTGAAAAACATTATCATTAAATAGTTAGTTGCTAATTTCTCTTAATTTAAAAATTGCATTTGATTGCTTAGTAAAAGACTAATTAATTAAATAGAAGTTTATTTGGTTTGAATGTACAGTTTTTGAGCAATTAAAGTTTAAAACTTTAACTTGAAATATCTCCGTCCATCGTTTTTTGTTATACGCCCTTGTTGCATCCAACGCTTCAATTGTCAATTTTGCGGATTGGCACTTTTGCGAATCCCCATTTTTGCGAAAATTCCTTTTGTGAATCTACATATGCGTACAAGTTTACTAAAGTAATTTTCGCAAAATTGCCAATTCGTAAAAATGACTTTTAGCAAAAATAACTATTCGCAAAAGTGCAGTACGTAAAAATGATATTTGGGAAATAATCATGCATCACGTTAGTTAATAGTAACAACTATTTGTATAAAAAGATTTTTTAATTTTTGAATTGCTAAAACATTTTAACGTTGTACTACTCAGTTTCGTTTACTACAAAAAGTGCAAAAAGTATATATATTTTTAAATGATGTATACAAAGTTAATAAAGTTTCAGGACTTGAACCCCACCAAGTACCACAAAGGTATTTTATAATATTTAAAGCTCTGAAACATTTCTTAAAAACATCGTTAATATGGGGCAGAAAAGACATTTTGTAATCAAATATGACACCCAAAAATCGAACCGAAGAACTTGATTTAATTACATGACCTTTAATTTTATTTTCTACATTACCAGGGAGAATTTTCATATTAAAATCAACAAACTGTGTTTTAGACGAAGAGAGTTCAAGTCCAAGAGAAAACAAATTATTATCAATCCTATTTATAGCCTTAGACAACATACTTAGACCACTCTTGACAGATTTCGTTTTTATATACAATGCAATATCGTCTGCAAATTGAGAAACAACAACGCATTTATTTAAGTTATCGACAATACTAGAAACATAAATAAGATACAATAGTGGGCTCAGTACGCCACCCTGAGGTACCCCCTTAAAAACTTTTCTTATCTCATCTTGTGTATGAGCTGTATAAATATCTTTCATGAGATACAAAACTAACAAAAGAAATCAATTTTAACGAGCATCCAATTGAAACCAGCTTAGACAGCAGATAATCGATATTAACATTATCAAAAGCACCTTGAACATCAAGGAATGCTGCCAAAACGTGTTTTTTCAATAAAAGCTTCATCAATCTTTAAAGTTAAGTTGGATAGGTTATCCATACAAGATCTACCCTTTCAAAACCGTTTTGCGTTTTAGGAATTAAGCTCTGCGTTTAAGCCCGCCACTGTAATCTACTTTTAATCAAAATTTTAAAAGGCATCAGAAAACAGGAAGTAAGAGTTGTAGGTCTCAGACCAATATTATCAGGTTTTTTTTTACAAAATGGACAAAACACTCCCTCCAGCTCAAGGGATACTCTCTGGATTGGTAAAGCAAATTAAAAATGTCTTAAAGAATAAACCTGTACTTTATTGATAATCTCTTTAAAATGTCAAAATCCACGCCATCTAAACCAGGCGAAGATTTAGTTTTTTTTACTGTCCAAAGAAGCATTAAATTCAACAAAGTCAAATGGAGCGTCAAAGAAGACACTTTCTTGAGCTGGAGGCAGCCAATCTGGATCCGTCTGAACCCAAGAAGAACCTATTTTATTTAAAGCTTCTCTAACCTCATTTTTCATTTGTTAGTTTTCAGAAGTATGAAGAGATGTAACTTTAATCCATTTATTTTTAAAAATTTTACATTTATTCTAGACAAAAGTAGGATCCGTATGGAAGTTAATAGTTTCAGCAAATTTTTTAAATCCATCTCTTTTCTTTTTTTTATAAGTTTTTTTTGCCAAGGCACTAATTTTTTTATACTCTATTAGATCAATTATATTTTGAGAAAATTCCCACTTTTTATAACTAGCATTTCTTAATCTCTTTATTTTATTGCAATCTTCGTCCCACCATGAAACTGGATTTCTTTTATTCGACGTTTTTCTAAGGGAAAGTTTTTTCTCTTCGGAGTACAATTGAGGGGCTGGATGCTATAATGTGTTACGCGCCATTTACTTAACATGACGCGTAACACATTATAGCATCCAGCCCCTCAATTTTTAAGAGCATTATTTATTTTACTAAGAAAGAATTTATATTTATTACTTGGAGACATTAATTCGTAGTCTAAAGACAAAAACTCGTTATAAGATTCCTCCAAAAGACTCCAAAACTTATCCCAATTAGTACACAAAGACTTGATCTTAAATGACCACCTATCATAAAACACTTTTTCAGAATTTAACAAAATAAACATCGGAAAGTGGTCTGAACCCAAGGGATTGTCACTAAGCCGAAAATGAATTTTGTCAGACAAGTTAACAGTAGATATAAGAAGATCGAGATTTGATTTAGTTTTATGGTACATATTAACATAAGTAGAAGAACTAGTATTATGTAAAAAAGGTCATATTCTTGAAGTGAGTTTTCCCATCTAATTCCGTTTGCATCAGTATGCATGCAGTTCCAACTTCTGTTATGAGCGTTACAATCACCAACAAAAATTGCATTATCACTGACTTTAACATTTTGGAAAATTTTGTTCCATTGAGATTGCACAAGAGTAAAACCAGTAGGGGGATTATGATTGGAGACGGTGCTATATAGCTCAATTATTTATATTTTGTCAAATATTATAAATTTTTATTAAAATATGTTTTACATGATGTTAATAAACATGAAATGTTATAATTGTTTAAAAAAAGTTAAGTAATAAGAAATAAAACAAAAGAGAAATTTGTGTAGCGCTATGAGTTAGCGAATTGACAAGAATTTTCTGTCAAATCGCTACTATTTTGTCTGAGAATGATGAAAGCATAGAGATCGCATAGAGACAGCTATAGATGCAGTACTTATAGATGTTTTAAGATTAGAGAATAAAAAACTAATTACTGTCATCTAAAACAATTATCCCTTTCGTGTGTATATAAAATATTATATATTGAAAATTCAAAATGGCGCATAATTTAATTTTTATAACTTTTATTAAATTAGCTTCACACTTTTCACCCGGGGTTTGCGAGGTCACGAATTACAAACCTATTATTAAATTGTTAAAACTTAAAATGGCGGATCTAATATGGCGGACAAGTTTTTATAATTTTTTTAAAATTCATAATGGCACATTCAATATGACAACATGTAGGATAATGAATAAAAATCAGTGATTAAAGCATACATAATGCGCCTACATCTTAGGGTTTCGTGGCGTAAAAGGATACAAAAAATTAATAAATAATATAATTAATTTTAATCCCGTGGAAAAAAAAATTTCGAGAAAAAGGGGACTAAAGGCCACCCGGGGTGCAGGAACGGCCGGGTTTTATAGCGCGCTCTGTTCTCACATCTTGTATACATATTTCTCAGTCATGCCGACCTTCGGGATTAATTCTACATTATTAGCAATTTATTATTTAAATTATTTAAATAGCAATTTACGCAAAAAAAATTTCGATTTTTTTAAAAATGTTTGGAGGAACATGGCCTTAAATATCAAAAATGGGCAAAAATATCATTATTTGAATTTTTTATATAAGAATTTTCCTTTAACTATTAAAATACTATAACTATCTTATAGATTAATTAAAAGAACAATTATTGAAGTGTTATTCTTTAGAGGGAACATCTTTGTTTTGACAATAATTTATTTGAAAAAATTATTTTGGAAAATAAGTATGTGCACACTTTTTATACCAGATACACATAGATCCAATTGTGTACTCGCCGTTATATTGTTGATCATTATCGTCAAAAATGCACTTTTTTAAGTTTGTTTTTAAATATTAATAATTTGAAACCTGTTTAAGAATTAATAATAATATAAAAAATTATGTATATATGGAATTATATTAATAAATAAAATGAAATGAAAAATTAATTATTATTAAATAAAAATTAAAAAGAAATAATTTTGTTTATGTTAAGCAACATTTGACAGACATAATCTTTATATTTTAATATGTTAGGCCCGTATAACAATGTTGGACAGAAAAATAGTTTGCGCATTCGAGAAACTCATAGAAAACTACTGCGCAGGAGTTAAAAATATAAATGAATTAATTGAAGAAACCGTGTAGGATCTTTAACGGGTCACTTACAGGATCCTTTACACTTAAGTACCTGCAGTTTACAAAACTGCAAAGGTTCCTGTACAGAAACCTTTGCAAAGTTTCCTATACATGAACCTACAAGATCCTGAGAGGATCCTGTACGGGGATTTTAAGCTGAGCTTTTTACTTCCAGATTGTTCATGCAAGATCTTACAAATGATTTTACAAAGGAAACTGTCCAGGATGCTATGTTGTTGTTTGTTTCGGTACAAAGGATAACACGCTTGATCTTATTAAGTTTCACTAGAGAACCTGGGTACATAAGAACGCTACTGCGTTCTTATGTACGAACTTGCAAAGGATCTTACGAATATTCCTGAAACAGGATCCTGTATAAGATCCTTCGCAGGAATTTTTAACAGGGTAGGCAAACGTCGAAAACAAATGTCGTATATTTGCGCAATTCTTTTTCTATACTGGTACTTGATAATATCCTGAGACAAAATCAATTGTACTAAAAAATTTCGTTCCTTCATGTTTTTGTAAAATATTGCCTATGGTTTGTGGTTCCTCATGTTTGGCTTCAATTATACTATTGAGTTAGACTTCCTGAAAGGAGACACCCAAAACCTTTTAATTTTTTCGTACTAATGTAATCATGTTATCAATGTAAATAAAAAGAGGCCTTAAAGGCCTTTTTTTATGATTTTAATCGATTGATTAGAATTCGAAATTTATCGGAGAGGATAAATGCTAAACTATTCATTTTATTATTTTATTTTATTATTTTACTTTAGAAACAGAACAGTTTCTAAAGAATAGTTTACATTTGGAATTATTGTTAAAAATGTTTTAATCCAATCCAAATTTTAATTCTAGTTCGCTCATTATTTTTTTTAATTTCAAAGAAAATTCAACAATTCGATATTTTAACAATTTATGCAACACATCTGTAATTACTATTCAACAAAAAGAATTAATTAAATGTTTCATTAAAAAAAATTAAATGTAAAAATTACATTAAAATAAATTTATTTCTAACATAAATGTAGTGTTTGAGAAGCGCAGTCGTTTCAGCGATCAGAAACAATAACACGCGCGCGAAGGCTCAATAAGGACCAGAGTCGCTGAATCCAAAAAAGTCATGTACAAACAAATACTTCCCTCACTTAACCCCCTTAATACCTTCTAGGAGGGGGTTGGCATTTTAATTTTGACGAAAAGTCGACCCATAATTACACAAATACGCACCTATAAAATCGAATAGATATTTATTTTACTACAGTTAGCGCAACCCAGGAACAACGGCGTGGACGTTGTAGTTTTTCGTTTTGAGCACCCTCCAAAAAAAGGATTAGACACAGTACTCTACTTTTCGTAAAAACTGTAATTCCAACCCCCTCCCAGGGAGTATGAAGGGGGTTGTTGGGAATCAAGGGAGAGAAGGCTTTATTTTGTGTGTTGTTTTTCGGTTTTAGCGACTAAAAAACTTAGAATTAGATACCATACTCGACTTTTGTCAAAATTAAAATTCAAAACCCCTCTCAAGAGGTATTAAAGGGGTTTTAGGGTAGGACTGGGTAGGAGGGGGTGGTTGTGGGAAAATGAGCAAGCACAAAAAATTTTCATTGTCATATTCAGTTTGCAGTACTGATTTGGTGTTAAGCCAGTTTTTGCCAGTACTGATTTTAATACATTTTTAACTCCGACATAGTACTGATTCGGTTTTGGAGTCAGTAGAACTGCGCACGAAATCGAGACCAGTCTCTGTGTTGATATTGTCTCGAAAAGCGAGACAATACCGAGATGATACTAATAATTATTTTCCAATACGAGATCGAGACGACACTACATTAAAGCAAATCTCGACAAGACTCTCGCTGAGACCTTTACAATATATAATCGTGATTCAACATTCACTAAAAATATCGAAAACGGAACAACTTTTTTTGCGACTAGTTCAATACCCCAACTCTACAAACGTAAAATAACCGCACGAAAATTGATCCTGTATTCGTTTCGGGTGAAGTCATTATACACTGGAACTCCAAGAGAGTCACTCGCAGAGTCTTATGTGACTCTCTTGGAGAGTGACCTTGACCTTCAAAAATGAAAACATTAAGGGTCGTAGGGTCTATAAAAAGAATATTTGTACGTCAACATGAAAGGGGCCCATACATTCTATTTATAATTTATGTACATCGTAATAATTTTTTTTTATTTTTTACAAATTAATATTATAAGTTCAACAAATTTTATTAACCCATTTAGTCCCAAATGTCCGTAATTCTTAGTACAAGTTCGAGCTCTTCGTTCTACGAGCTACGATTTTCAAAAAAATCGGGAGGTAGGTTTTTTTAATGGTTTTAGTGTCCTCTTTCAGAATCTGAAAGAAAATTTCAATTTCAAATTTATAGTAAAAAGTTATAATTGTTTAAACAAAAAAAATGCCGTTTTTTCAAGTATTTTTTTTCTTTAAAATCAGATTATTTTTTTGCTTTTTAAAATTTTTTTTTGCTTTTTTTTATTTTTTTTAATTTTTTTGTTTTCTTTTTTTACTTTTTTTTTGTTTTTGTTATTTTTTAATTTTTAAAAAAATTTATGATTTTATGTTTTCCTATCTTATATTGCAGAGAACAGTTTTTTAACAGGAATGTTATAAATTATAATTTCATCTGTCGTTAACTTTTAGGAATTAAATTTTTGAAAACACGCTTTGCATTGATATTGTTTGCAATCGATGCAAAATTTCTGCGTTCGAGACAAATTTATAAACAATTTATATTGGATGGGTCCAAATGTAATCGCCCCGACTAAGACATTCATTCGGAACGTTTTTAAATTTTGTTTTATTTTTCGTTTTAAAACAACCGAGTGATAATATCATATAATAATTTTAATTTTAATAAATGTTATAAGCAAATGTAACAAAACGTTCCTTAGCCGCAGAAAATGTATTTGTTGCCCGACTCTCACCACTAACTTATTTTGAGAAATTATTTTGACATTACAATAAAATTGATGTATCAACCGTAGCACCGAAATTTATAAAGTTTTTAAAAATGTTATAAACAAATGTAACAAACGATTTGCTAAATATTAAGTACCATCATAGATAAAAAGCATTTTATAATCATATAATGCATTCTTGTAATTAAAACCTTTATGAAAGATAAAATTTGGCATTTATCATTATTTAGAAATTTTTTAAAATGTTGTAAACAATTTTTTATAATTGTTAAAAACATTTTTTTGTAAACAAATTGAAAAGGAAAAGTACTTTAGGCGATTAAAATTTCTCTGTTGTCCCATTTTAGTGCTTTCCTGGAAGTGATGGGAACTACAGTCTTTGCGCATGCGTAGGATCTCTTACAACGCATGAGCAGTAAACAGGGTTCCTACCACTGTCCCATACTCGCTTTTTCTTATCATTCCTACTTTTTGTGTCTTAGCGTTTTCTATAGCTTTAAATTTCTTTTATTTTTTATACTGTTCAGCAACATTGAATTTGATTGTAATTTTTATTTTCTCATAGTATTATATAGTTTTCTATAGTTTTAAATTTCTTTTGTTTTTATACGGTTCGGCAACATTGAATTTGATTGCAATTTTTATTTTCTCATAGTATTATATACACTTTCGCAAGTTATGGTATTTTAGGTAAGTATTAACTTTTATTGTAAATTTAAAATGCCAAAAAGAAAAAGGTCAACTGGGACGTCGTTACAATCTGACTTGGAAATTATTAAAAATGACAATTATGCTGATGTTTTGATTAATTTAGATCAATTAGATGAGAGTGAGTCAAATTGCAGTTCCAATGAAAGTGATAGTTCTGCGTACGGTAGTGTTGAAGATTCGGTTCATACTATAGGCAACGCATACATTTTTATTCTAATGACAAACCAAGCAAAATGTGAAAAAAAAACATTTCTTTCCACTCTAAAATTCTTTTTTTATGAAAATTGTTTATAACATTTTAAAATCTTGTTAAATAATGTTAAATTAAAGTTTGAACCTTTAGCAACATTCGGATTACAAGAGAGCGTAAAGTAATTAAAAAATAATATTTTTCTACGAATTCATTTCATGTTTTGCAAATTGTTTATAAAAATTGTTTATAACATTTTTAAATATTGTTAAATAATGTCAAATTAAAGTTTAAACCTTTAGCAACATTCGGATTACAAGAGAGCGTAAAGTAATTAAAAAATCATTTTTTCCCCTACGAATTCATTTCATGTTTTGCAAATTGTTTATAATATTGTTAATTAACATCAGATAACAATTTTTTTGTTGAAGCAACATTTTTTTCTTCAAATGAAGCATAAAAAAATAAAAAAAATAATTTTAGCATTTTTAAAAAATATTTTTCCAAATTTGAATATTTTGGCGGCCATTTTTGAAGCGCCATTTTGAAATTTGAAAAAAAATTTCGGCATCATGCCTATTTGATAGTCCCATTATTTTGGACGCGATATTTTCACATCCCGGATTTTTTCTAAACCGATTTCGATTAAATAATCTGATTTTAAAGAAAAAAAAACACTTGAAAAAACGGCATTTTTTTTGTTTAACAATTATAACTTTTTACTATAAATTTGAAATTGAAATTTTCTTTTAGATTCTGAAAGAAGACACTCAAACCATGAAAAAAAACCTACCTCCCGATTTTTTTGAAAATCGTAACTTGTAGAATGGAGAGCTCGAACTTGTACTAAGAATTACGGACATTTAGGACTAAATGGGTTAAAATTTACGCTCTTGCTTTACGTTAGCTGATTTTGATCCCGCCCATCTGTATCCCCCTGACGTCTTTAAGAGCAGCGACCGCAGCTGGTGACTCTCTTGGGTCGGACTTTCTTGAGAGTTCCAGTGTAATACTGTCTTGTGGCTATGTTTACCATCTCGTTTCTAAATATATTTTAAAGCTACCACAGTTTTAATTGGCTATTTTGTAAGAAACTACAGGAATTTTAAACATTTTTTAAATTCTTTATGAGCTATAGCGAATAAAAACTCTTAACATATAAGAATCTCGATTAGTGACAAATCAATTCAAGCCCATTATTTTGTCTTAATTCATTATCAAAATCTGAATTTAAAAAAAATTTTAGATACTCTGTGAATTTGAAATTACATTTTTATGTGCATAGCTTAATCTGAATTTGGGATTTATATTAGATTCTTGTTTTATTTTTCAGACCATTTTTTCAAATAGACGAGACCATGATTATAAAAGCGAGACAGAGACGATATCAAGGTTGACGAGACCGATACGAGACCTACAAATTTTTATTTTTCCGAGACGAGACTATATAAAATCTTGTCTCGTCTCGTGCGCAGCTCTAGGAGTCAGTATTGTCCCAGTACTGAACGGGTTCCGACAGTCAGTACCATGCCGGAGTTTAATTCCGTTATAGTTCAGGACATTTCTACTTGGATAAATATATAAAATGAATTCTTGAATTCAATTTTATTAAAACTGCTAATTTTATTTAAACTCGACAAGACCTCGTTCAGCGAGGTTAGAAACATTGAATGGCGATGTTTATGGGGTATATTGTGTATATTTGTTCAAATGTCCACATAAATAGTGATGCACGACAAGACTCTGTCCTTTCATAAAAGAAAAGAGATGCAAATATCACATTTAATCGTTTTCATTGTTTTTCTCGCGAGATTCTCGGTTTTTCGAGACGAGACTCGCTCAAAGTGCATCACTACACATAAACAGAATATTAAAAAAATTTTTAAATTATGGTTTTATTGAAATAGTCCAAGATAGCACGAAAACTTATGGCAAACAAGCTGTGTGATCTTGACGAGCTTGCAGCACAATATTGTCGAAAGCTTGCATCAGTACAGCAGAATGTTTAATACATAGCAAGCTAGAAAGCATTGATGAGAATTAAAAACAGATTTAGGACACTGGGATTTAAACCCGGGTCCGACGGACGTTAAGCAAAGAGTCTAACTAACAAGCAAAATAACCAACTATTAGAGAGAAAAAAATCTTACTCTTAATTTTTTATAAAATCGATTTCAAGTCCGCAAACTTTAAAGATTACATTCTAGAACACAAATTCAAAGTAGTTCAAAAGCTTATTTATTATTTTAACTTCTTTGCATAAAAAAGTTATAAATTTTTATTTTTTTAAAAAGAAAAGTGATTTTGCGTTTTCTTCTCATCACGACGAGCAAGTTACAACTATTAAAAACAAAGAAAGTTGTAATCAAAGGGACAAAATTTTAAAGTAAAAATTTTCATCTTTCATTCTGAGAATAATGAATTAACTGTTATTTTCTTATAGCCGGATCTTTTGAATTCAACCGAGCGAATAAATAGTGGTAAATACAGTGTATTACCTAGAGAGCAGACTTCGTGATCACGGGAGCAGGTAGGCGTAAAAATAATATTTGTAGAGGCAGAACGATCAGCCAGGATATGTATATCGCGCGTCTTCCTTTCTTATATGTAGAATGCGAATATAAATGTGTGAAGCAATGAGAAAATAAAATAAGCACCTACTATTTTCGCACTGCTTTCCGCTACCGGGTTGGGTATTAGTGTTCATATCCAGAAAACCGAAGGCGATGCCGTGCAAATAAACGCGTGCAACCGTGACAAGAACGCCAAAGGAAGCAGATTCCATTATCCTTTTATCGCGACTTGGTCTTCGACAGCGAGTGTAGTTATAGCGATTTGAGAGTGAGGAAAGAAGAGAGAATAAATCAATTTTTGAAAGACAAACGACAACAAAATTGCTGCTAATTTTTTTTCGTCTTCTTTTAACATTTCCATGTGTAAAATTATATGTCTGATAAAAATGGATTATATCCAGTTTGTAATCTTAATTATACTAACCACGATATTGCATTTTTTATTCGATATTTTAAAATGTTCGCATTCATGTACACGAAAAAAATGTTCCAAGATATTTCAAGAATTATTTCCTAACTCTTGGATACGGTGTAACAACACTGAACGAGTGACGAACATTCAATAGTAATCAAGGATAAAAGTGTATGTGTATGTGGTTGTGTGTTAGTGAGCACGAGTCAAGGAAGGGAACCAGAATAGATTTTTTCTTGCATTCGTCAAACTTTTCGATTTTCTTGAACAGTTCCTTACTTTTTCAAGAACAGTTTGCCGAAAAGTGGTGAAATAGTAAATGACATATTTAAACAAGGCAACGTTTAGTTCTCTGTGAACTACCCGTCGTATCCAAGAGTTACGAACTAAGTTTCCGAATAATCGTCGAACTTTTTTTCTGAATCCTAATAAGAAATTTAGTAAATATTTAGACTAATGTAATTTTATACCTATAATTTAAGAATATTTTTACTGTAATATTTTCAAAATTAATTTTATTATTTCAATTCATTTATTATTTTCTACAATATTTAACAAAAATTCAACTTTAAATCAATTATTTAAATTTTTTTTAAAGTTCTTTAAAAGTTTCCTAATTCATTTATGGAAATATTGCAGTTCAAAGCAGAAAAAAACTATA
The DNA here is from genome assembly GCA_032872475.1 of Leptopilina myrica (nomen nudum). Classification (NCBI taxonomy): domain Eukaryota; kingdom Metazoa; phylum Arthropoda; class Insecta; order Hymenoptera; family Figitidae; genus Leptopilina; species Leptopilina myrica (nomen nudum). The sequence goes on along the minus strand of CM065459.1, from coordinate 32,876,941 downwards.
ACATTTATTTTAAAAATTTCTTTTACATGTAATAAATGATTTATTTAGGAATTTGTAAAAAAAAATTTTCCATTTTTATTTCAAAATGGCGGCGATATATGCCATTTTCGAAAATACCCATTTTCGTTGGTATGATCGATTCCAAACTTTCTAAAACAGATAAAACCAAAAACGAAGTGACATTCTCTTCGTTTGATATTTCTTTAGGTGAGGAAATTCAAAAAAGTGGAATTTTCTTCCGTCCCTTTCTTTGGAATTCTTTTTCAACAAAATATGCCAAAAAGGTGTTTTTATTCAGAATTTCTCTTTTAAAAAAGGGGAGTTGAAAATTTTCCAGTTTTTGAGGTTCCGCTTATACTCATGATGACGCTGAATCAAAAGTAGTTTGATTTCTAAATATCGCTTCAGAAGAAGTCGACGTATCATTACCAGATCAAAAAAGCCATTTTGAGAAAAACGCATTTAAAGTTTTGACATTTTTCTTAAAAAATCATCGGATTTGCTTGAAAATCGTTACTCAGGGGTATTTGACGTCGCTAATTACAAATATGGAAACAGAGTTTAAAATTCAAAATGGCGGATGCAATATAGTGGAAGAAAAAAAATTAAAATAAAAAAATTTCTTTTCCGCCATATTGTATCCGCCATTTTTATTTTTCTTAAATTTGATATCTAATTTGTGATCAACAACACCAAATACATTTTTGTTTGTCTTTTTTCAAAAATGAATTAAATTCGCGTTTAATTTACTATTATTATCTATTATTATTTTACTTTGCAGTACTAAATAAAGTTTTCTTAATATACACACAAAGAAAATTTGTTATACTTGCTTTTATAATGAATTATAATAATTTGTTCTACAATTGCCCCAAATGCAAGGCAATTATGGAGCAATATTTATGTTTAAATAACTCCGTCAAAAAAGAATTTTTTAAATAAAACTTAAAAGAAATCTTTAGAAAAATGTTCACAATATATTTGAACAGTTAATAAAATTTTTTTGTTCACTTTAGATTTTTAGTGAAGAAGAAACTCAAAAAATCGCGTTCTTTGTTCCATAATTACCCTTATTGACGGTAATTAAATATACAGGAAATACAATTTTTTAAATAATTAAAAAAATTCAGTTAAATTGTTTCAAAAAAATTAATTCTACAGAATTTTAGATAAGAGCATTCCTCTTAAAAATTGCTTTCGCGCTTCTCTTTTCATTTCTAAGTGAGAAGAGTTACGGAGGTGAGTTTTTTCGATTTAATTAGAGGAGAGCTTACACAGAAAAACTGAACTCAAAATGAGTCAGAAAAGTGAGTCATTATGCATTGCAACAAAAATTAGTCCAATTTTTTCTTTCTACTGATAGAAATCGTCTTCATATGGTGGCCCAGAACGTGCATATTTTTGGTAGTACCCGCGGTTTGAACTACCCATGAAGGAGAATAAGGAGATGAAACGGCTATGAAGTAGTTGTAGTCTCCTTAACCTATCGGCCATGTATATTCAAATGAATCATGGCCCCAAAATCAAACGTGAGAATTATGAACTAATAAATGTCTTCTGTTACGCATGAATTTGGCGGAAAAACAAGCAGGTGTGTTTCTGTTATTGTTGATAAAGCAAGTGACAATTATTGTGCATAGAAATAATTAAACATGCCGATTTGCACAATTACTAATTGTGATTCTGGAAGTGCATTACAAGTTAAACGCGATGGGAAATCTAAGTCTCTGTTTAAAGTACACTCAGATTTATTAATCCTGTCCTTGCGGTTTAAACGAATTTTGAAAAGTCGTGTCATTTCTATCAAATATTCTTAGTTAGCGACATACGAATGTTCTATTAATGTCATGAACTGAAAACATTTTGACAGAAATCATACGACTTTGCAAAATACCGTCAAACCGGAACGACAGCATTAATGCATCTGAGTGTATTGTGAAAATATTATTAAAATGTTAAGAGGTTTAAAATATGTTATGGAAATAAAATTATTAGTCCATGTTTTTTGTAGGAAGAAATGACGCGTTCATGGTCATCTGTATTAAATAATTTAGGCCTAACTAACAAATCAAATCTGCAATTCATTAATAAACTGCATAACATCAATAAGTGAAAAAATATTTTTACAAACATTTATTCAAATTTCTTAATTGACACCTTAAGGAATCACTGCAAATTACTTTAATAAATTAAATAAATAACACAAAACACGTCAGCATCATAACAACCAGGGAGTAAGACTAAGGAGACTGAACTAACTGTGTGAAGTCTCTCAGAAATGAAACCTTTTTCTGTAGCGGAACTATACCCGCAGAATGACAAAACTTATACTCTGCGCGCATGCGCATTACATGCGTATATTTCCCTCTCTTTTTAAATCGTAAAATATAAGCACGTGAGAAAACAAAAACATATCAAAAGGTTATGGTTGTGTTTCTTTATTTGTAAAGTATATAATTAAAGTAAATTACAAATTCGTAAATAAATGGAATTACAATTGGTGATAAGAATATTCTAGTCATTTCAATAAATTTTACACGATATAAGAATTATTATTATTGTATACTATTTAATTTAAAAAGAAATCGTTAATTGTATTTTAGCTTTTAAATTAAGGTCGGGTTTTCTCGTTACTCGGGGGTTATTGGGGTTGCTGATTACGAATATAATGTCAATTTTCCAAAATTCAAAATGGCGGACGACAATATGGCGGCAGAAACTAAATAAATGGCTCACATGTGAAACATAGTGCTCCAACTTTTTTAAGTCACCGAAATAGACTAAAACTCGTTACTCGGGTGTTATTGGGGTCGCTGATTACGAATATAATGTCAATTTTCCAAAATTCAAAATGGCGGATCCAATATGGCGGACAAATTTTTTATAAATGACTCTATATTGCTTGAAATTTGTTACTCGGGGGTTTTTGGGGTCACTGATTACGAATATGATGTTATTTTTCCAAAATTCAAAGTGGAGGATCCAATATGTCGGACAACATTTTTAAAAATGACTATATTACTTGAAATTTGTTAGTGGGGAGACAACATTTTAAAAAATGACTTCACATTGTTTAAAATGTTATGGTCCGTTTACCGTCGAATAATTCGCCGTTGCCCGACTCTTACCGCGTAGAGGTGGACAGAAAAGAGTCTTTTTTTATATTTATTGTTTTTTATATATTTTTTTGTTTATTTTTTCTTATTTAATGTGAGAATCCTGGAAGCAGGAAACACATAAATATTTTAGATAGCTTCGGCTTAGACTTGATATCTTCAAACTTGTTGCGACTCATAGCTCTAGCTACAGCATCACAAGCCAGAAGATGATTTTGAGACCAATAATCTCTTTGAGATTTCCTTTGGTTAAAAATAAACAAAATAATTATTCCAAGTAATTTGTCTAATTCAGTCATCGAAATTTGACAATCATTCTTACATGTTGCTTCTAATATAAATTCTTTTAGCTCCATGGAAAAGAAATATTCGAACAGTTCCGTTGACGAGGATGACAGAATTTCTTATGCAACGAAAATGTGTTGAGTGTAATGCATATTTATGCGTTTCCTGCTTCCAGGATTCTCACATTTAAAAAGAATAAATAAACAAAAAAATATAGAAAACAATAAATATAAAAAAAGACTCTTTTATGTCCACCTCCACGCGGTAAGAGTCGGGCAACGACGAATTATTCGACAGCAAACGGACCATAACATCTTAAACAATGTGGAGTCATTTTTAAAAATGTTGTCCGCTATATTGGATCCGCCATTTTGAATTTTGGAAAAATAACATCATATTCGTAATCAGTGACCCCAAAAATCCCCGAGTAACAAATTTCAAGCAATATAGAGTCATTTATAAAAAATTTGTCCGCCATATTGGATCCGCCATTTTGAATTTTGGAAAATTGACATTATATTCGTAATCAGCGACACCAATAACCCCCAAGTAACGAGTTTCAATCGATTTCGGTGACTCAAAAAAGTTAGAGCACTATGTTTCATATGTGAGCCATTTTTTAGTTTTTTGCCGCCATATTGTAGTCCGCCATTTTGAAAAAAAATTGGCCTCTTCAGGGTTTTGTAGCTGAGGGTCCATGGACGCGATATTTTGATGTTTTGAGGGCATCTATTTGCATTTTTCTGGTGAAAATTCTGATGAAAAGAAATTTTTTCTCGAAAAATCGTGTTTTTTTAAAATTGTTTATAACTTTTTAACAATTTGTTGTAAACAATTTTTAACATCAGAATCTGAAAGAGGAGTAAATTTTACGTTAAAAATATTATTTGTCAATTTTTTTGTATCCATTGTTCTAATAAACCAGGTCCTCAAAATCCATTGAAATTTTTTGTCCGTCTGGGTGTTAATGGGTTAAGTAGGAACATTAAGGGAGAAAAATATACTTTCGTTTAGAATTGAGCCGCTGGATCGTAGAAGGGCACGTAAATTTTTTTTGACCGAAATCAAAGCTCTCCTAGACACTCAAAATTCAACTTTTGAGTTTAAATATTAAATTGGTTTAACTTGTTTGTGGACAACACTTACTCCTGAAGCATGGTTGGATAGATTAGAACTCGCGCTTGGGAGGTACGAAAGATATTTAATATTCTCTGATATTTTTAGATTCGAATACTCCAATTCAAAATTAGCCAATACGCTTAGAACACTCGAAAATGGTAATACTCCATATTTATTAAGACGACGTAAATTATTTCTACCAAAGATATTTGTTAATAATTGCAAATAATTTATCAAAGACATTAATTGTTAGTTATTAATGTTAATAAATTTTTTTTTATTTATTACTCTTTCCCTGCACAAGTTTATATCCTCTCATCCACATCTATCCAATACACGCTCCCACTCTTCAATTTGAAACTAACAAACTCTACACAATTTTTCATCTTCACTCATTCATTCCGTCTTCAATTATAAACCTTAACACTCTATTCCTTTTCCTTTCATCCCTTATTTTCACCAAATATTTCAGCAATTCTTCTTCCGTGACCATCTTGTACGACCTGTTATATTTGGACTCTAATCTTTTTCCACCTATTTTCTCCACTTCTTACAAAGAATCGTCGATTCTCCAATAAAATTTTGTTTATTTTATCCCTTCTGCGACTAAAACTCCTCCTTAAGGTGGAGCTCTTTGAGAACAAAGGATTTATATTTTTTATTAGCTAAAAACTTGTATTTCAATTCGTACGTAATTCTATGATCTCTCTCCAAAAATAATTTTTGTCACAACTTTCCTGTATAATTAAAAATTATGTAAAATTGTTATGTAAACAATAATTAATTCGATTATTAATGAAATATACGAAATTACTGGGGCGCATGATTTAGGGTTAACTCTTCTGGGCAATGGTTACTCATTTTAAGACTTCTTTCGTAGTTTTCTTGAATCTGTTGAAAGTGGTCGTTGATACCAGATACGTCTATCCCTAATATAAGTCTCCATGTCTGGGGGTACATTTTTGTGACTCCCAAGTTTTCGGCGTATATAGTGGTGCCCTTTAGCGACTTGATTACGACGTTTCCTTGAATCCCTTCGATTATTATAAACATCCAAATGAGAAACATGTTGGACCTAAAATGTAATAGTTGTATGTTTTCAACCTGTCTGCATGAATAATGAATCGATTATTGTTAAATAATATTTCGTAATTATTTTTGGGGAGAGCTTTTATAACAACGGCAGGACCTTTCCAATCAGGGCTTAATTTACTTTCTTTTGCGTTTTCTAACATTACGAGATCACCTGTGTCGAATAAACGCTGGGGTAGAACAATTTTAGCGTCTTGAATTCGTTTATATTTTTCTTTTGCTTTCATTTTTTGTTCTTGAGCTTTACTAATATATCTTTCATGTCTTTCTTGTCATAATCGTACTAACTCCGAATATTTTAGACTTGGCGTTGTGGCTAAAGTAGATGAAACATTTGCATCTCTTCCAAATGTGAGCTTAAAAGGACTGAATCCAGTGCCTTCGCGAGTCATAGTATTATAGGTCATGCATATAAATTTAAGTGTCGAATCCCATTCGGTATGTAGATCCGCCATCGCTGTCCTTATCAAGTCCTTGATAGTACCATGAGATCTCTCTAGAGCACCATTACTCTGAGGGTGGAACGCAGTCGTTTTGACATGTTGGATTTTGAATAAGTTTTCGAAATTTTGCATTAGTTCTGATACTAGATTCTGACCTTGATCTGTTAGAATGTGTTTTGGTGATCCGAATATGTAAATAAAATGATCAAAAAGTTGCTCAATAATTGTCTCGGATTGTGTACTTTTTAACGGGATAAGCACAAGATATTTATTTAACATGTCTTGGATAGATAATATATATTCGTGACCTTGACTTATTTTCTCCAAAATGTTGAGACATTATTGATCCGTGACTTTCACTGATGATTCTTTCTCGTTCTTCTAAAGTCAGCTCTGTAGTGGAATTATAACAGCTATGAATTTTTAATTGTGGATACTTAAAACTAATGAATCCTATTAACGTTTTAAGTTTAATGCGTTCTATAGAGGTGATAGTTGGATCGTTGAAATGTAAACGGAGAATACTCAATTTTTTTAATATGCTCCATTCTGTGATTTCGATAAATATTTTAAGCCAACTTTTGTCAGAGTATTTAGGTAATGTGATGTGATTCAAATTGTCAGTAGGTCTCTTCGTAAATCTTTTCCATAATTTTCCAGTGGCATTTGGTTTCTCGACTTCGCGTGTGTCTGTCTTGTTTTTAGACCACCTATAATATTCTTGCATTATTTTGTTGTCGACAGGTGTCGTTGGTGGTAAGTTAACGGCATTTTCGTCATTATCATCTATATTATCTTCAATAGACTATTCTAGTGGAATTTGCGACAATTCTCTTGAGATTGTTTCGTTTTTTTTTTGGTGAAGGCACAGGTGTATTTAAATCAAGCTCCTCAGGCATTTCGATGGTTTCTATATCAGGTAATTCTGATTCCAAATCAAATTCTGCTTTTGTAGTTTAACTCTTGGATCGGTTGTACTCTGGATAATGCATCTGCGGCTGTATTCTCTAAACCTTTCTTGTACTCAACTTCGTAATCATATTCTTCCATTTTAAGTCTCCATCTCATAAGTCTAGATGAAGGGTCTTTTACATTAAATAGCTATTTTAATGCTTAATGGTCTGTAAGGATTTTAAATTTCCTGCCTAAAAGATATTGTCTGAGTCTTTTTGTCGCCCATACTATTGCAAGTAATTCTTTTTCTGTGGTGGTATAATTTAGTTCAGGTGCATTGAGAACACGAGAAATGTAATAACAAGGATGTCCGTCCTGAGATAGGATGGCTCCTAACCCTACATTTGAGGCATCAGTCGTCAGTACAAATTCTTTTTCGAAGTCGGGATATCTTAACACCGGCGCACTACAGAGAGCGTCCTTTAATTTATCGAATGCATCTTGACAATTTTGAGTCCAAATAAATTCCTTTGTATTTTTCGTCAGTTCCGTAAGAGGTTTAGCGATTGTGGAATACCCTTTTATAAACTTGCGATAATATCCCGAAAGTCCCAGAAATGACTTAATGTTGGTAACGCTCTTAGGTTTTGGAAACTATGTGACCGCCATAATTTTTTTTGGATTAGGTTTAACGCCTTCAGCCGTAATGACGTGACCTAAATACTCTAATTCTGGTCGCAAATATTCACATTTATCGGGCTGTAGTTTCAGACTAGTTTGGAGTAATCTTTCGAACATCGTAACTAAATTTTTATTGTGCTCTTCTATGGTAGATCCAAAAACTACAATATCGTCTAAATACACAACACAAATTCTGTTGATTAACCCATTCAAAGAATTGTTAATCATTCTCTGAAAAGTAGCAGGTGCATTTTATAATCCAAATAGCATGCGTTCGAATTCGAAATGACCTTTTGGAGTTGAGAAAGCTGTAAATTTTTTTTAACTTTCTTCCATAGGAATCTGATGAAATCCAGCGCTAAGATCGAATGCAGAGAAAAATTTTGCTTTGCCAAGAGTATCGAGAATATCCTCTATGACCGGTAGTGGATATGAATCCTGATCGGTAATATCATTAATCTTCCTGAAATCTATTACTACTCGCCATTTCTTTTGTCCTGACGCATCTGTCTTTTTAGAGACTATCCAAACTGGAGAATTGTATGGAGAATCCGAATGTCTTATTATAAATTGTTTTAAGAAATCCCTAACTTGATCTGTCAGTTCCACTTTATGACATTCTGGGGGTTTGTATGACCGGTTATTTATAATTTTTATCTTCTTTCAACACTATTTTGTGGCTTGCGAGGTGTGTTCCTGGTAAAGGGTCTCCAGGAAGTCTGAATATGTCGTGATAGGACTGAACAATTTTTTGAATTATTTCTCTAAAATCTGATTCAATGTAATCTAATCGACTATTTTCATTTAAGAGATTTAAACGTTTGGATAAATCACTACATGACATTAGTTGAATTTCTTCATCAGGGATAGCTGATTTAAAAGGTTGATATTTAAACTCAGTTGAATTAATGTGCTTAAATTCCGAGGTGTTATTACAAATGGGAACAGTAATTGTTCGATCTCTTATTGAATAGATAGAATCAGGGATATGTGGATTATCAAAAATTACAACATCACCCTTTTTTTCAAATACTAGGATGTTAATCAATTTGATTTGATTTGGCGGTATAATATATCCGTCATCGATTAATGTATGCTTTTGCAGATTTAACTTCAAGTTAACATTTGATAAACTATAATCATAACTTTGCATAAATGGTAATCCCATTATTCCATCCTCAGGAAGAGGAAAGTTATCGTCAAAGATGTAAAATGTATTAACTTCGTTTAAATATTTAATTTTAACTTTAAAATCGGAAAATTGTTTCCAATTTCCCATTTGGAATTCCTTTTTGCATGCCTCTTTTATAATCAATGGAGGTACTAAAGAATTTTTTATTAAATTTATTGAGGAACCGGAGTCCACAAGTAGTCGCAAGGGTCGCGCAAATCCTGTGGATCGTACGGACACTGATTGTAGTCGTCCGGTAATGCGTGTAATTCTGTCGATAGATGATCCGTCGTTTCCTGCTGTGTTTGTGTTTCTTCGATCTGTTCCTCCGCTGAGGGTGTTTCGCTCGTGTAGTGAACTCCTTATCCCTACTCCCATTTTCCGTGTCGTCATCTTCAGTTATCAATGCATTGTTTCGTCTAGCTAAAATTTTTATTTCCTCTGTGCGTTTTATGTTTTAGTCGTTAAGAATTGCGAGACTTGAATTTATTCTATTTTGGTTTTCCTCAATTACTGTTACTTTAGAAACAATTTCTTTAAGACTATTAACAATTGTTTCTAAATTTGATGTTGCCATTTTTGTTTTAGAAATTTAGAGGGATTGGGGTTGATTTGGGACGATAGTAAACACTGATTATTATTAACGGATTCGTACCCGGATAAATAACTGAGATAAGATTTAAAAGCCAGCGTAATAAAATGTGATTAAATATAAATTTCCCTAAATTATGTTATATTTTTATTTAATTTATTTTAATATAGATCATTTACGGAACTAATAGTGACATATATTCATCATGTAAATGCCAAGTTGGTTGGGTGGCGTCTCACCCTTTCTAGGACTTATACCCACGGAATCACTGTCGAACTTACTCAATTCGGCCCGAGTTCGTGTTTTCCGGTGATTTCCAGTGAAAATTTCACCGTATAATCCGTCACATTTATTATTTTTTTCACAAAAAAAAAATTTTTCACAATAATATTTTTTTTTTCACTGGTTCGCACTATGATAGTCGATTTTGATCGTAATCGTGTCGAACTATCCTGGCAGGATCGCCAATTTTGTGACGGGAAAATAATAATTTGGTATTTTTATTTAATATTTTATTTTTAATAATAAACAAACACTTGTTTTTTATACACTTTAGTTTTTAAAGCGGAGAGAAAATGCGTCTCACACGTATGCCAGTCAGCATCAATCTGCCCTTTTTGTCCTTTTTGGGAAAAGTCAGGCTAGTTGTCTTTTGTATTGCGTAAGGAATGCAGTCTAGTCCGGTTTTTGGGGGAAATGTTTCCTGTCTATTGAAAAGTCATCTTGTGCGGTATTTGTCATTGTACTTAAAAAGAGAAATCGTAGGGCCTCGTCACATTACGTTATAAAGATTATCATCCGCCGCTCGTCGCCCCATAATATAAACTAAATCTTACTCAGAACTAACTCTTAGATAGTTAATATAGAATTAAATAAAGATAAATTTTTGATACATTTTATTTTAATAAATTAACACGCCTTCTCAAAAATTATTCGTATTTAATAAAAATTATCATATTTCATTTTAATACTATATAATTTATTTAAGTATCATAATTAATAAATGAATGCATGCTCCTCGTGTATTTCGGACTAATATACATGTGGCTCAACATTTGTTGCACAGAATTAGGGAAACCCAGAAAACCTAATCAGACCACCTTATACTATATATATACATTTTGATCTTTAATCTTGAGATGAGTCATCAGTTTACAATACGCTCATGCTCGTTCTGAACTCTATGAATTTTGGCGCTGGTAATGGTTTTGTCAGTACATTTGCCAGTTGTTGACCTGTTGGAATATAATGTAATTTAATAACATTTTTCTTCACTTGCTCTCTTGAGAAATGATATTTTATGTCAATGTGTTTAGTTTTCTTGTGATTAGTTGGATTATTTGCAATACTAATACATCCGTTATTATCTTCATAAATAATAATCGGCTACATTTTGATCTTTATTCTTGAGAGGAGTCATTAGTTTACAATACGCTCATGCTCGTTCTGAACTCTATGAATTTTGGCGCTGGTAATGGTTTTGTCAGTACATCTGTCAGTTGTTGACCTGTTGGAATATAATGTAATTTAATAACATTTTTCTCGACTTGCTCTCTTAAGAAATGATATTTTATATCATAATTTAATTTATTTTCTAAAGGGGTACTTGCTGGTTTACATTCATGCATATTATATTTCTTTAAAACTGTTTTAATGTATGAATTTTTGTCTAAAGTGATTTTATAATTACTTCTAGGAATTTTTATTCCCAAGAAAAGATTTGTTTCTTTTAAATCAACCATTGAAAACTTTTCCATTAAATATGCTTTAACATTTTCCATTGTTTTAATTCTTGCTGTAATAATGACAAGATCATCTACATATAAAACAATGTAAATATTTTCAGAAATATTTTCCTTATCTAATATATAAATGCAAGGATCTACTTCAGAGCTTTTAAAACCCTTATCAATTAAAGTTTTCTCAAAAATTTTAAACTAACACCTTGCTGATTGTTTAAGCCCGTATATTGCTTTATTTAATTAACAAACTTCATTTTCATTACTGTCAACACCCTCAGGTACTCTCATATAAATTTCCTGCTTTAAATTACGATTTGAGAATGCAGTTTTTACATCCATATGATGGATTAGCATATTAAACTGATTTGAAAAAGCTATTAATAATCTAAAACTTGCAATTCTATCAACAGGAGCAAAAGTTTCATTATAATCAATGAGATATTCCTGACTAAATCCTTCTGCTACTACACGAGCTATATATTTTACAGGATTCTCAAATTCATCATTTTTAATAGTAAGTACCCATTTACAATCTACTATATTTTTATTTTCAGGTCTCTTTACCAATGTCCACGTGTTATTTAATTTTAAAGAATTAATTTTATATTTCATTGCCCTTTCAATTTTATTATTTATCTTCTCTACCATTTATCTCACTGAACAAATTTGGTATTTTAAAATTTATCGATTGAGCACACATTATATAATTTTCAGAAATATTGTTTTTATTATAATGAATAGGAGGAAGATGTTTTAACCTTTCACTTCTCCTGACACTAGAGGACATTTGTTCATTGTCATTATTTTTATTTGACGGAAAATCATTTGTATGCAATTTTTGAATTTTGTTCGGACTTTCTTCTGTATCAGTTACCATTGTGTTATCTGACTTGTTACTATCAGATTTATTAAATACATCTGATTTATTTTTATCAGATTTATTGAGTCCAGAAAAATCTGTCTGAGAGACAGAATTATCAGACTCATTTTGAGATTTTTCCGGATAAATCCCTTCAGACTCAGCTATAGGCCTGGATTTCAGAAAATTAATTTCATCGACTATTACGTCTCTGACTACAATCAACTTTTCTGAATCCACGTTCCACACTTTATATCTACTTGGTTCATAACCAACCAGTATTCCTATCCATGATTTTTCATCAAATTTCGATTTTCTGGTATTATTATGGACATAAACTGTTGACCAAAAACCTTAAAAAATTTAATTTCCGGTTTTTTTATTATGCCACAATTCGTATGGTGTTATGACAATTAACTATGTGGCAGTTAGAACTGCCTCACCCCATAAAATCTTATTTAACTTGGCACCACTTATCATAGATCTAGCTCTTTCTATGACGGTTCTTACTATACGTTCAGACACACCATTGAACTGTGGAGTATGTGGAACAGTTAAATGATAACTGATACCCTTTTCCACACAATAATCCTTCATCTCATTTGGCAAATATTCTCTACCATTATCGCAATATAAATTAATTACTTTTGAGTTAAAAAGAGCTTCACTTTTTGCAACAAAATCGCGAAAAACTGAAAATACGTCAGATTTGTAAGTAATTAAATATGTAACGCAATAATGTGTAAATTGATCTATAAACAAAACAAAATATTTTTTATTGTTAATCGCAGGAGCTTCACGTAAATTGTCATCAGGTGTTACCTGATTAATTAGTCCTATATCACTAACCAATTGTTTCTTTTTCATTTCTAAAAATTTATTTTTAGCAATGTGCCCTAATCTTTGATGCCGTAAATCATAATTAATTTTTGCTTTATTATTAAATTATAATTAAATTGTTTAAGGAATTACTTTTAATTAGTCTTACCATCTTTACTTATCTTTACACCTCCGGATCGAAAATGATTGTTAAACCATTTACCTGCATCTTTAAAACAGAAAGTAAATTGTGCGGGATCTCAGGACAATACTTTGTCAGTTTCATCTAATTTTCCACAAGCAGCTGATAAATCGGTAATTAAATCGTCAAAACTGTAAAATGCTTAAATAGTGAAATATCACCTTGTAGTTTTAGCAACAATAATTTCTTTCAAATTGATAATTGAGTAGCAAAACTTTGCCGTTCATAAATTTTGTCCAAATAGTTTAATATTTCTTTTGCAGTTGTATGCTCTTTTGCAAAACTAAAAAAAGAATCTGACAAATATGCAATTATCACACTTTTAGCAGTATCCTCTGCTTTTGTCCATTCACTAGTCACTTTTTCAGGAATAACTTTTTCGATCACACGAATCACACCGAGTTCTTTTAATAACAATAAAAGTCTAAACTTCCACACACTATATTTTTCACCATCAAATGGTTTAATGTTTCTCTTCACTTTTAAGTTCACCATTTTTATTGACAAAAAGTCAATTACCCGGAAAAACGATTTTCACGGATAAAAAATTGTTTATTAAAAATAGAACGTTTCTGGGCCCATAACCTATAAGGATTAAGGGTAAAGTTTAAATAACAATAGTGAAATTATAATTTAATTAAAGAAAGTCTTTATTTAATTATCACTTGGAAGATGCATTTGTTCTTTACTCTACCTAAGCTTTCGGCAGACTCTTGTGACTAAACGAATCAACCGATTTTTTTTCGATGTGTTAACTTTAATAAATTTTGGCAAAAGGTTCGGTTTGCCCCACCCCCTGGAGTAAACCGGACCCCCCAATGTTGGGTATATAATAATTCGGGATTGAATTTTAATTAAATAAATATTTTTTTTAATAAAAAAATTAAAATGTTTATTATTAGGGTTAGTTGGGGTAAATCGGAACAAGGGGTAAATCGGAACAGTAGTTATTTTAGATAAATAAAATTTTTTAAAAATAAATACGGCCTTAAACCTTGTACCTTAGATCACCCCCAACAGGTTCTAAGTATTTTCCCATTTTCAGTTTGTCAATTAGCAGCAATATATACAAAAATATTTCCTATTGCATAAAAAATTGAAAATCAAAGAAGACACCCTTTCACATTTTGATTCGCATTTGAAAAAAACTATAAAACTGGTAAGTGTAATGAAACAAGAGAGAATGAGAGAGTATAAGATAGAATGAGAGAGGATGAGACAGAATAAGAGAGAATGAATGAGAATGAGTGAGAATAAGAGAGAATGAGAGAGTATAAGTGAGACCGAGAAAGAATAAGAGAGATTGAGAGAGAATAAGAGAGTTTAAGAGAGAACGAGAGTTATGTTAAACCAATCTGTTAAAATTTTTTAAAGCTGTTAAAGCCTTTATAATTGTTTAATGTGTTAGAATTTTTGGTATGGAATACTTTTAAACTTACATAATGCATTATTATTTCTTATTTTGAAATATTTTATGACTAACACCATTTTTTATCTAAATCTTTATATCTCTTAACATTTCCAGATTTGAAATTGATTTTTCTCTAATTTCGTAACAATTAAACAACTGTTCCTATTTACCCCTAAATTTTAGCAAAGTTGAAAAATTTATACTCACACTTATACACTCAATACATACACATGTATACTCACACATATACACTCAATACATACACATGTATACTTACACATATACACTCAACTCATTTTAAGACATGCGTGAGATACCAGATTTTGCAGTGTGTATACTCACACATTCTTGAAAAAACTTAAAACTCGGGGAATTCATTTTTCTGTAGTAATGTGCCCTAAAAAATTGAGGAGCTGGATTCTAGAACCGGCTCTTCGCTCGGAGAGCAAGCGCTAATACCAGTCGGGTGGCAGTGAGTGGCCCAGAGGCGCTCACTGCTCACTGACTGGTATTAGCGCTTTTGCTCCGAGCGAAGAGCCGGTTCTAGAATCCAGCTCTTCAATTGTTTTGACTTTTCAAAAATTTGATAAAAGTTGGAGGCGAGTCAATTTTACTATTTTTGTTAAACCCCGTCTACTTTTTCAATTTTTTCTGTACATACTTGTAATAGGAAAAATTTTGTTCTGTGTGTTTCTGAAAGGTTTTTTCATGCTCTTTCCAATGGTTCTTTATACTTTAAATAAATAATAAAAAGACTATTTATATTTAATTTATAATTATTATACATATATTATAATAATTAAATAATCTTAAAATGTACATTTTTAAAAAGTGTATTTCGTCATCTCAATATAATTAATTAATTGATTTATTTTTCTGTATTTTCCGACAAAACATTTAAAAAATTAAAAATTTCCTATTCTTGATGAATGATAAAAACATTACTCCACCAGTAGACCCTAAATAAGTTTTTCTTCGTTTTCAAACAAATTTTACTTTTTTAAAAAAGTATAATTTACTTCAAGGAATCTAAATTTTATTATAAAATCCGAGTAATATTTAAAATGTCCCGAGAAATCAATACTCTGAACGAAGCAACTTTTATTATGTTGTCATTACACTGAAAAAAAAATTTATTTGATTCAAATAACCGAGTATTTGACTATTATCAAATAAATATTCACTTAAATCAAATAAACTGTATTTGAATCAAATATTTCAGTATTTAAAGCAAATATTATTTAATTGATTCAATGAAAATTATTTGATTTAAGTAAATATTTATTTTATAATAGTCAAATAATCGGTTATTTGAATCAAATAAATTTTTTTAGTGTATTTATTATACTTTTATTTTTAGTTTTTACTCGAAAGAGTCATCGTTAAAGAACAAAATTTTATGTGTATGTTAAATATTGTTATTAACCCTTGTGTTCATACCCGGGTACCCACGACTAAACATTTTTTTCATTTTACTAACGTATACAATTTTTGTTGGTTTGTTATAAATAAATAAAAAATTAGTTTAAACTATAGATATGCAGTGTCAGCACTTTGGGTGGCTGAGACAAATAGTTTAAAAATTCATTACACAGAAAAAAGTATTGAACCAAGATCATTTTTCTTGATTAAAACAAATCGTGAGATTGAATACGGCCAAGACTATTATAGTATTGAATTAAAAAAACGATTTTTTGACATAGTATATTTGGGAAAAGAACATATATTCTTGATCCGAGAAAATGTGGAACTCGACCAAGAAGTTACTTTTTAATTTGAGTTAAAACATTTATTAACTTATATTAATCTTCCCATTTTCTTGACTCAAGACTAAGAGTGTTGGATGAAATAAATAGTTATATAAAAAAACAATGATTTGTCCAGTGCTCAAAATTACTTGACACAATAAAATATGGGTTTGTTTCGAGGGGGTATTTACTCGTGTATTGGAGTGTACGTTTCTCACGTAATAGTCATGTAATAGTCACGTAATTGAGTGTAATAGATCATTATTACGTCAGTGTAATACCACATAATATACACGGAAAAAAGTGTGCTAATATCATACTAGCATATGTCGTCCGAAAATTGCATCATGTGAAACGTGCTTTTAAAGGAAGCAAATTCATGCGTTTAGAGCATCACTTACTTTAATATGAAAAAAGGTTAGAACATATAGATAGATTTCATAGATAGATTTCATAGATTTAATAGATTTCAAGCAAATTTTACATATGAATGTAAAGAGCATTTCTTTCATGTGTTTTGAACGTTTTTAGTATAATGATCAAACAAAATTAGTATATATCGTTTTCTGTTTTTGCAACAAGTAAATTCATGTAATGAATACATGTTTTCATGAAAGAATCTCTTGCTTCACGAACGATTTATACATCAAATAGTGTCTAGCGAAAAGTGCATTAACGCTTTATGTAAATTGAGCACAATATTTTATTCCGTGTAGAAGTAATATCATGTAATAGTCGGTAATACCATGTAATAGTTATGTAATAGCCTATAATACATGTAATAGTTGGAAAATTTGGTGTATTAGAGTGTACACCTTTTTAACAAGTAATTACCCCCTCGGTTTGTTTAAGTAGGGGAAAGGTGTAAGAGATAATCCCTTGGGGCAAGATGATCCTTTCGAACTTTTAAGAGCCTATTAGCGTTACCGTTCAGGTAAAAACAGTAATACGTTGCCAGTGACGTACCTACACGGAAAAAAATAGCCTAAGAGATGCGCCAAACAGTTGGACAAGTCGTGTGCTTTAGTTCAGCGCGTCTTGTGTACCTTTTTGAAACAGCAGACATACTTAGTTTGGCGCTGTGCTTTGCAACTTGTACATTTTATAAGCACAGCGTCTGCGCAGAAAAAGTATGTCTGTTGTTCCAAAAAGGCGAAGATTCGCGTGGTGACGCTGCGATCGAATGGTCGTGTGTGAAAGTGCCTTGGTGATTTATCCAAAAATATAGTGCTGTAACTTCATTAATTTTGTTAAAAATGTCCTTTAAAGATATAAACTCTAGATTCTATTTACATACACATTCTTTCTACTATTAGAAAAGTTACAAAAGTCCCGATTCGCCCCTAAAAAACTTGAATCGTTTGACCTACACTAAAACATTAAATTCTAGATATAAAAATGTCATAGTCGACGTGAAAAGCTCAGGTTTTGGCAGACTCGCTGTCTTCACAAAATCAGCTTCTGCTGCAAATATCATTCTCGATGATAATTCTCTTGAAACCATAGGTTTAAAAGCTTCAATTCCCTCATACTTTGTTTCCTCTCAGGGTGTGATTAAAAACATTCCACTTGACATCTCTGAACAAGAGCTCTTGAACAACATCGAGATTCTAGGTAATTATCACAGCAAATCTGCTATTCTTGAAGTTCGTCGCCTTACCAGAAAAATCACTAACAAAGAAACAAGTAAAACTGTATATGTCAGTTATTAATAGGGTGACCGTTATTTTGCAAAAGTTGGAATTTCTTAGGTCGCCGGGCAGAATTTGCTTCAGAATGTGAAAAAAATGAGCTATGCACAAGAAAAGCGTAAACAATCAATATTTACCCGTGCCACTGAAGGGTTAAGGTTTAAATGGAGTTTAACCTAGGCTTAGTGCACATTTATACATTTTCTATGAGAACTTTTTCTTTAATTAATCTTTTGCCTTAGCGACATTCATATTTATGGTTTTTAATGTGCTGAACACGAATCCGATGTTAAAAATAAGGTTTGACAGCTTCCAGCTGTCAAAAAAGCTGTCAATCTTTTTAAAACGACAGTTTTTGTGTTTAATTTAGTATATCACACCAAATTTTGCTCATATAAAAATATTTTAAAAACAACAAGGTCAAACTAAATAGTAATATGTAATATTGATAGTTGACAGCTGTCAATTAAACTGTCAAACTTTAAAAAACGAGAGTTTTTTACAGTTTTTACATTAAATTGCTCAAATAAAAATATTTTTAGGGTATTGAGGTAAACCTGAATAGAAATATGTAAATTTGACAGTTGACAACTGTCTATTAAGATGTCAAACTTTTTTAGCAAATTTATGGAAAAAGGTACTTACTTACAAATTAAATTTTTATGGTTAAAAAGTAAAATTCTCTTATTAATTTTTTGACAGCTGCTTATTGTGAAAAATACATGTCGCTAATATGATTAACCTTAGTGTGTTTAAAAACACTTGTATACAAGTAATTCAGCACATCAAAAACCATAAATATGAATGTCGCTAAGGCAAAAGATTAATTTAAAAAAAAGTTCTCATACAAAATGTATAAAAGTGCACTAATCCTATGTTAAACCCAATTTAAACTTTAACCCTTCGGTGGCACAGGTTAATATTGATCGATTAGGGTTTTCTTGTGCATAGCTCATTTTTTTCACATTCTAAAGCAAATTCTGCCCGGCGACCTAAGAAATTCCAACTTTTGCAAAATAACGGTCACCCTAGTTATTAATTGTATCTCTTTATAGAGTCCCTTCACCAGACAATATAATTTCTGAGAACACATGGAAAAATTTTTCTAAACTCAGTCACAAATCTTCATTCAGATCATATTTTTATAGCGGGAGATTTTAATGCTCACCATTATCTATGGCGCAGTCCTAGATATTGCCGGTCTGGCGAAGCTCTTTATTCCGCATTAGATGATTCAGATCTTATCTGTTTAAACAACGGAGAACCCACATTTATTAACAGACCTCATGAAAATACATCTATTCTAGATCTCTCTTTTGTCAGTTCAAATCTCTTCACCTTTACTTCACATCGTGTCTGGGAAGACTCTCTGGGAAGTGATCACTTTCCAGTAGCCACACATCTTAGAGCACAAGTCCCTATCTCTAAATTCTCCTCTCATAAATATAATTTTTAAAAAACCGACTGGATTACATTGGTTCCAGCTCCATGGTGGAACAATGATTGCGATAGGGCTATTCAAAACAGACGTGAGGCCTTAAAAGTTTTCAAAAAACAGGCAAATTATTATACAAGGTATAAAAGAACTAAAGCTACGCAACCTGCCACATCATCTTTCTCCTCGGACTCCGAGACTATCGCAAAGTTGAATAAGTTAGTGGACGATATGTGTCCTCCTACTACCTTCTTCGACTCCTTCCCAACCAATTTTCAACAAAACCAATTTTTGGAATCAAACTTCACATCTACAGAACTAAACATTGCTATTTCATCTTTAAAAATTAAAACATCACCAGGTTTGGATAAAATTAATAATTTAATTATTCAAAAACTTCCAACAGAAGCGAGATTAATTCTTTTGAACATTTTCAATCAAACCATTTCATTTGGTTCCATTCCCTCATGATGGAACGAATTCTTAATATTTTTTATTGCCAATTTAAATAGTGGCTCTTTCAGACCTATTGCTCTCGCTTCCTGTATGTTTAAAATGGTTGAAAAAATTGAATTATAATAGACTTAGTTGGTATTTGGAAAATAACTCGATTCTGTCTCCCACTCGATTTAGTTTTTGCAAAGGAAAGTCTTGCGCAGATAATTTATCTCTAATTACTACCGAAATATGGACCGGATTTGTGGAGAGGGAGGTTACTGCAGGTCTATTCTTAGATCTGAAAGAAGCTTTCCCTAGTGTTATTCCTAATATTTTAATGCAGGATCTTCAAGATATAGGAGTTCCTTCATACATACCCAAATTTATATACAACGCTACAGCTTGCAAAAAACTTTTCTTCAATGTGAACGGGGAGATGATTGGACCCAGGATCAGCACTTTGGGTTTACCGCAGGGTTGTACACTGAGTCCAATTTTATATTCCGTTTACACGCGAAAAATCCATGAAATTCTTCCTTCTCACTGTAAAAAACTCGAATTTGCCGATGACATTGCAATACTCACAAAATCCAATGACCCAATCTAATGTAATAATAATCTCTCCAACTTTGCCTTAATAATCTTTCTACGTTTTTATCCGATAGAGGATTGTAGATTTGTCCAGAAAAAATCAAACTTGTCCTATTCAACAGACTTCAAATTGATATTGAAAACCCTAATCTTGCTCTAAAATTAAATAATGCCAACATCTTTCCTTCCACTTATGCAAAGTTTCTAGATATTTGATAAAAATATCATTAATTCTCAATCATCCACTCTATAACAAATTAACAGAACTTCTAAGATTGGCCTCCCCTTAAAATCCCTACAATGTTTTGAACTCTTTCACTCTTTTATCGGCTGTCCAATCAGTCACCACATTTCAACCATTAATTAAAAAGTCTACGATTCTGCCATATTACGAACTTCCCTATAGTGACCACTTATTCATTCCAAAAGTAATCACTGGCATAGGTCATGAGGTTCAAAAATCAATTGATCCTCCTCCTCCACTATTATTCCAAGACATATTAAACAATAAATTTAACAATCATTTATGTTTTTATACTGACGGCTCCAAAACGGAAAACCTAAAAAGAGCGGGATGCGTCTCAATTTGTCCTTCAACTAATTTCCCTCTATCGTGGAAATTGGATTGTACTGCTTCCATTTTCTCAATAGAAGCTTTCTCTATATTTCTGACTCTTGATCATATCATAAACAATAGCTTAAATAAAGTCGCCATATTTTCCAATTCTTTAAGTATGTTGACGAGTGTCTCATCACCCAATCCATCCAATATTAATGCATACATCATATTTCTAATTAGAAATAGATTACCTGTATTATCGTCCTTAGACTATGACATTTCTTTAATCTGGATACCTGGGCACTTAGGCTTAGAAGGGAATGAAACTGCAGATAAAGCTGCTAAACTAGCATCGATTAATGGTCCCATGCTGAATATTGGACTTTGAACTTAGGTAACTTTTGTTGCAGAAGCTGGAATTCAAAATTCCTTGTACTTATAGCTTCAGTATATCTTCAATTAAGTGTTCTGATATATGCAATTGTGCATCAAGGTAATGCAAAATTGTATCATGCATCACGTTAAATTCATTTTTTTTTGAAAACCCATAGCGGTCCCACAATGAAACTTACCAGGGGTGCAATTTTGTAACTTCACTTCACTTTCACCTCACTTCACTATACTTTCACTTTACTATTACTTCACTCTACATACGCTTTACTTTCATTCCACTTTTACTTTATTATAACTTAACTTTCACTTCACTTATACTTTATTATAATTTTACTTTCACTAAACTAAAGTAAAAGTGAAAGTGAAGTGAAAGTGAAGTGAAGTTACAGAATAGCAACCCAGATTATCTAAAAGACAAATTTTTTATTTTTCAAAATTGTCAAATATAGTGCAAAAATATTTTTGTTAATTATAATATTATTTAGTTTAAAATGTGGTATTTTACGAACACTTTCTGATATTGAAAGTTAAAATCAGATTTTCTGAGTAGAAGTTATGCATTTTTTTAAAGTACTAAAAAATTCAAAGTGTCATATCTCTGCCATTTTGTTATTTTTTTCAAAAAATATTTGGTAAACTTTTTTCCCCAAATATTAAGGAGTAATATGGAGCATATACTAAATACTATAAATATACTAAGGAGTATATTCACAAAGTAGGGGAGACTGGGGCTAAGCCGGACGGATTTGGTCTTTGACCAGAAAACTCATAGAAATTTTTTTTTTTGCTAAAGAGTAATATACCGTTTTAAAGCTTGTTCCTTCACCTACAAATCGCACTTGTTCATTTTTAAAAAACTACAATAGCTTAGGAGATATATTGCTTTGAAGGTGACTACCTCATAAACGAAAATCCCAACATTGGTGGGGCTAAACCGGACACCCCATGGGGCTAAATCAGACACGGCTAATTAATTAAAGACAAAGTCACAAATTTTCCTTTTTTTTGTAGAAAAGTCAAAATAATTCTTTGTTTATTTATTTATAGGTAGTTATATGCAAAGAATATAATATAAAATGTAAAATATATAATTAATATAATATAAAATGAATTACAGTTTTCAGACTTGCTTCTTTTCAGCAACTCGCTTGCTAATTCGTGTTTTAAAATAAATTCTTAATTTAATTATTGATAAAGTGGTTCTATGCAAAGAATATAATATAAAATAGGTCATTAATATCAAATATTCGCAAATTTCATTGTTTTTTATCACGACGTCTGATTTAGCCCACACCGTCATGTAATAATTAACCTGCAATAATTTTTTTTTCTTAACGTTTTCCATTAAACTTTATTTCTACTAAACTCAGTACACCTTCAGCTAATAAAAAAATTTCCATATGGTATATGCACTTTAATAATAACAATAAAAACCCAAAAAAATAAAAAAAATTTTTTTACTTTTACTGCAAAAAACGACATTTTTGTATATTAACGGCAACTATTATTACAAAAAAACTTACATGTCCCTAAAACCTCATGCAATATATGCTTCACGAAATAGCGCTTTCAAAGGTTATTAACATTATTTAAAATTCCTCGTGGTTTCGAAAATATTTGACGTGTCCGGTTTAGCCCCAGTCTCCATAATATTAACCAAATCCCAATTAGTCTAGAAATATATGTGATGAGTTGACGTCCAGTTCACCATGATTAAACAATTTATACTTTTTAATACGATAAAACTTCTTGTACAAGAATACACAATATAAATACATATTCAATGTCTATTTACAAAACGTAATTCAAATATTCAGAGAAGAAAATTGTGTAACAGCAGTTTTCAATTTTTCTGGTATGCAGGATGATTTGATTCGTTATCTTAAAGATGCACAACGAGCGAGACAAGCAATAAATTTATAGAAACGAAAAAAATACTCTGTTATTAACAATAAATCTCGTTCTTGTTCTCGTTTTAAAGGACGAAATTGTAATATGCCGAGAATCTCGTTGTTTCTCGTTTTACAGGGTGGACGATGCACCGGGAAAACAGGGTAATGCAAGAGAATTTTTTGAACCATGAAAAACCAAGAAATGAAATTCAAAACCGAGAGTTTTTAAATTTTTTATTCAAAGCACTGATTATTTTGTAAGAAAAAGAAATTCGACTTTTTTTATCAACACAAACTTGATTATTTTATTAATCTATATTCCACCATCTTTAAATAATAATTTTTTTTGTAAAGTTTTTTAATCTTTTCAGGATTAATCGTTCTCACTAAATTGTAAAATACTTGTTCTTGGGGACTTTAATATACCCCACTTTATTGAATATGAAAGACACTTTAGTATGAATGAATTTTTTCATCGTAATCTTAAATCAGAATCACTTTAAAGCTTCATTAATACCTTCAACTTGAAACAATATAACACTGTTAAAAATATTTTTGGACAAATTCTTGATTTTATATTTTCTCAAGATTTAATTATTGTTGATAAAGCTTCCTTTCCCATTGTCAAGCTTGATAATTAGCTTTTACTAAACATGAAACTGCACTTGAAAACCAATTGTTCTTAAATCCTAAACAATTTTGGAATAAAATAAAAAGAAAACATAAATCTAGTATACCTGAAATAATGAAATTTAATAACAATGATATAATTGGTTTTCAAGACGTTGCTGATGGATTCGCTGACTTTTTTTTCTCTGTGTATCATTTGGACTTTAACTACCACGATTACTCTGATCCAATAGTGCATTCATTTAATGTATTTTCAATTGATTTTCAATTGTCTTCCAATAATGTTAGTGATGCAATTAAGTCTTTGAAACCAACTTTTACAGCGGGAATCGATAACATTCCGGCATTTCTTTTGAAGGATTGTCGTCCTTATATTTGCGATTCGTTATGCACTGTATTTAATAACATTTTAAAACTGGATATTTCCATGACTGTTGGAAAACAACAAAAGTTGTGCCAGTTTATAAGTCGGGAAATGTTGACAGTGTTACTAACTACCAGCCAATATCAATTATTACAAACTTTGCGAAATTTTTGAAAAATCCATTGCCTCACAAATAAAATAGGGGCTGTCAACTCACTTGTCGACAGCTCAACATAGTGGAATCGCGAAAAGATCAACCGTCACAAATCTTTTAACTATGACTCAATTCATGTATGACTCTTTCGAAATCAATAATCAAGTTGACGTTGAGAAACTTTTATTTGTGGATGACTTTAAGATATTCCCTAGAGTCAGTTCAACCAACGATGTTGCACTTTTGCAAAAAAATCATGATGTTTTGTCGAGTTGGTGCACTGTCAACAAGATTTTAATTAACCTACTCAAATGTTGTGTTGTTTCATATTTTAAGAATACTTTTTGCCCAATAATGTCTAACTACTCTATCCAGGGGACGACATTACCTCGCAAACAAACTATTTGTGACCTTGGGGTTATTTTCACATACCAATTAAACTTTAATGATCACATATTAGTGTTTATAGCTCTGCATCTAGAGCTTTAAGCAATCTTCTCAGAAATACTCGTAACTTCAAAAATCTTAAAGTACTAAACATTTTATTTAATCTTTTTGTCAAAAGTAAAGTTGATTATGTATGGCTTGTTTGGGAACCTCACTTTAAAAAAAACTTACTCGTCTTAGAGAGAATTGAAAAACGTTTTTTAAAATTTTGTACTTTTTTAAAGACTAACAACTATCCTCCTTAAGGGTCTGATTACCTTCTACTTTGTAAAAGTCATAATACTCTCACCTTTGATCAACGCAGTAGCATAACATTAGATTATCAGACGTTATCAACCATTTTTTAATGATCGACCTTCTTCATATACTAGTTATCATGCACCGATATACAATATCACAGAGACTTTAAATTTTTTTTATAGAAATAGCACTGTAGAAGTTAATATTTTCACTTCTACATTGACAGCGATAGTTAAACTCTCAAATTGTTTATTCTCTTCGACACTGTAATGTAATGGTAACATAAATGAACAAATGTTTAATTTCTTTTTTCTAGTATATTATTTTTTTTTGCTTAATTTTCTTCTTAGTTTATTATTTGGTTAAATTTTATGTCTTATAGTTTTCTATTGTATTGCCCATCCTTGTGATAAGGGCTCTCGTTTACATAAATAAATGAATAAATAATATAATATGTAATTTAAATCACATTTTCTTTATCGAATTGAATCTGCAAAAGAGCATGTGACTTACGAATTAAGTAACATTAAAAATCTAATAGAGTCATCCTTTAATCGATTGCGCTGTTTTGTAACAGTTAACGAACTCTGCAAGAATAAACGTTCACAAGAAACATAAGTTGCTTGCATCGATAAATAGTCTTTGGCCATCTTGGAGAGAATAGTATATGTTTTTTGATGATTTTTCCACCAATCCAAAATGTCTGTTAAACTGTCAGCTAGTTTTTCTAATCAATAGATATTGAACTGTCGTTGCCAGTCATTTGTTGGATTATTATATGAGGAATTTCTTCAAAAAATGCATTTAAATCAATATCATCACTTTCATCATTGTCAATTGAATTTTCGAACTGATTACTCTACTTATATGTTTCATTAGGTGCCTATATAAATAAATACGTTGGATTAAAAACTTTGTTTTTATTTCACGCTTTAAAAAATTTTTTTATTTATAAAAATAAAATCAATTCTTTTTTATTTATATAAAAATTAATGTATTAATTTAAAGAAATTTTGTCTTATTCCACATTTTTTAAAAGTTAATTGATTTATTTTAGTTTCTTTAATAATAAAATTCTTAATAAAAAACAATTTTTTAAACAGATTCAATATGACGGTTATTTAAAAAAACTAAAAAAATAAGTACATTTTTAAAATATTTATTTTCAGATTTAAAAAATATTTTTAAACATTTCTTAAGTATGCTATTGGTGGGCAAAATAGTTGTACTTTCACAATATAAAATCAATAAATTATGATTTCAAGCAAATCCAAATTAAAAAAATTGTCCCCCGATTATACATTTTTAATTGAATTTGCAAACTTTTTGAATGTTGGTGTAAATTTTGATTTTTTTACTATAATGCATTAACTTTTTTAAAATTTTGATTCCGCCATCTTGAAATACTAAATCTCAAAAAAAACTAAAATTAATGCGATTTGAGTGGCGAAGTGTGTATTAAGGTTTTTGGGATCATTGAATCCGAATTTGAAGTCATATTGAAAGAACTTAAAATGGCGGACCCAAAATGTCGACTAACAAAATTTTAAAAGATTTCAGATTCGCTTGAAACTTGTTACATTGAATAAATTTTTAATTTTGTTGTCCGCCATATTGGATCAGCCATTTTGAATTTGTAAAAACTGACTTCAAATTCGTAATCAACGACCCCAAAAAAACCCGAATATCAATTTTCAATTCAATAAATTCAATTAAATAAATTTTTCACCTATTGGTGAGACTCTTGTGTCCGTAGCCAAATCGTGTCCCCCCTAGCGGCTAAACTAAATGACCTAGAGAGCTCAAATTTGGTACAGATACGTATTTTAACGCGAACATTACAGGAAAAATATAGAGAACTTGCTATGTAATAATGGCCATAGCGTTGTCAAGGAAAAACTAAAAAATTAAAAAAAAAATTTTTCTAATTTCCATATCATTTGATTTAATTAACTGAAAATGAGTTTATTAGTACATTTTCACAGTCTGATCACAAAAAATATATAAAAAAATTTTTTTTAAGTTAAAAAATTTTTATTTTCTATTTTCTACATTATTTGATCTAATTAACTAAAAATGGCTTTATTAGTATCTTTTTACAATCTGATCACAAAAAATATATTAAAAAATCTAAAAAACAATTTTTAAATAAAATGAAAAAAAAATTGGACAAGTGCGAGTTGAACTCGCACTGCAATGGCGAGTTCCGTACACAAACATTCAAACAATACTTGCAACATTCATCGGTAAATGGTAGAATTAAAATAAACAATTAAAAAAATATATTAAAATCATTTGATAAAAAAATAATTTAAAAAAATTAAAGTATTGTATATCTAATATTGGATTTTGTGTTAATCGAATCGCTATTTTGACCCCAGAATCTGAAAGAGAGACCCCCAAAACCCCCTACATCTCATTGCTGCTAAAATTCATTATTTATAAATACTTCAAATCGTGTATTGAAGTCCAAGAAACTGCCCCAAGCAGTTTTTTCAAAAGTTTCAATTTTACTTGCTGCAAAAATCCGCTAATGCACACGTCACTTGCGTCCGTCTAAAGCCTAAATTTACGCCCTGGAATAACATGATGTAACGTAACGGCATTCATAAAATTTTGTTTCATACTCTCAAATGCAATATCGTGCTGAGATGTCCAATTCCATTGATTCCTTGAAGACATCAAATCCCTGAAAGCTGACACATAATCGGAATGTTTATTAACAAATTTATCAGGATCAACACGAACTCCAGTCTTGTCAATTATATCTCCCAGAAATTTGACCGATTCACGGACAAACACGATTTTTTCAAACTTATGGTAAAACCCAATTCAATTAATTTTTTAAAACAATTTATCCAATATATCAACATTAGGGTGGACGTTAAAAACGACATTTTGGAATTTTGTCCATTTCCGGGTCTTATTTTGTCACAAATTGAAAAAAATTAGATATGTATTTTTTTATTTTTTTTAAATTAATATTTAGTAGTGCCTGGGGTGCGTTCGCGTAATTACACTCTCAATTTCACTCTCTCTTTCACTTTCACTTTTCCAAAATTTAATTAAATTTTCACTCTCTCAATACACTTTCACTTTCACTTTCACATTTCTAAAATTTAATTAAATTTCCACTCTCACATCACTTTCACTCTTATTTTCACTCTCAATACACTTTCACCCTTACTTTCACTTTCACTTTTCCAAAATTTAAATAAATTTTACTCTCTCATCACTTTCACTCTTACTGTCACTTTCACTTTTCTAAACGTTAATTAAATTTTCACTCTTACTTTCACTTTTTTAAAATTTAATTTCATTTTCATTTTTAATACACTTTCACTCTTATCTTCAATTTCACTCTCACTTCCACTTTTCCAAATTTAAATTAATTATTTACTCTCACTTTCACTTTTTCAAAATTTAAATACAATTTCACTCTAAATACACTTTTACTCTCACTTTCACTTTTTCAAAATTTAAATACATTTTCACTCTAAATACACTTTCACTCTCGCTTTCACTTTTCCAAAATTTAATTTAATTTTCACTCTCACTTTACTTTTACTTTCATTCTCACTTTTCCAAAATTTAACTTAATTTTCACTGTCACTCCTACTTTCACTTTTCCAAAATATAATTTATTTTTTACTTTCACTTCACTTTTAGTCTCAATTTTACATTTCCAAATTTTTATTTAACTTTCTATTTTACTTTCACTTTTCCAAAATTAAATTTTCCTTTATACCTAAACTTTTCTCAAATTTAATTTAATTTTCATTTACACTAACACTTTTACTTTTCCAAAACGAAATTCATTTTTCATTTGCATTTACACTTTTTCCAAAAGTAAATTTAATATATACTTACACTCTTACTTTCCAATTAACTTTTTCGGAACTAAACTTAAGTTTTAATAAAACTCATACACGTTTCCTAGAACTTTAATAACATTGTGAAAGGTAAAAATACATTTTTTAAATATTCTAAAGACATCTTAACAATGTCTTAAAATAGTTTTCAAATTCTATGATTGGTTTAAAGACGTCCAAATGTGTCATGAGAACATGTGTGGGTCAGTATCGACAGTCTTAAATATCTATAAACACTAAAAGATAAAAAATTGCTTTTTTGCTGCCATTATTTAAATAATAGTTTGAACAAAAGTTAAGATAGAAAAATAAATGCGATTTTTAAATTATTATAAATAAATAAAATTAATTAATTAAGAGCTTCTTAACCAATAAAGTCCCATACAGAGCGGAATTTCTAAATTTAAAAGGAAGTAACCCTATTACCTTACTTAATACTTACCAAATTCTAAACATATGTGTACGTTCACAGGAAAGGGGCTCATTTCGACGGTATTAATTCGAGAAATAATCAGAATTTTTTGCTAAAAGTGGTTAAAATTTTTTTAATTTTATAAAAATATGTTAGTTATAGGAAGAAACAATTTAATAAATGTGGTACTTTAGATTTAAAAAAAACAACTATTAAAAGTTTATTATCATGCATAAGAATTTAAACATAAAAATTTGTTGTCAAATATTTTATGAAAAATGCTGATGTATGAGGTTGGTCCGAACTTCTTGACCTGCTTCATGAAGATCATTTTCAATTAAATTCTCTTGAATTTCATCATCAACATTTACAATTGCAGGATCTGGTAGATTGCATCGTTTGCAAATGTTGTGCAACGCACAGCACAAATTTACAATATATCCTAAATATATATATATATATATATATATATATATATAAGTATTTAATATTTAGTTATTTACTTAAAGATCATTCACATATTTTGTCAAAGGTTTATTTGTTACTTATATGTAGCAAAATGTGATGAATATGGAGGGGTTAAATTTTTTTTAATTTGCTTGACGTAATATGTGAACGATATTTTATAAATTAAGATTACTCTGGAATCTACCTAGCAAATCTATAGACCTTTCTGACGGAGAAAAATGAGTTTGCTATTATATGGATAGCTAACTTTTCTCTCTAAATCTGAATTAGTAGAATTCTACTAAGAATTAGTAAAATTTTACTAATTTTTAGTAGTTTTCATGAACGACTTTTCACCTTTTTAGTTAGTAGAATATTACTAATTTTTAGTAAAATTCTACTAATGTTTTAGTAGAATTCTACTAATTGAAAGTCACTTTTTCACTAAATGAATTAGTGAAACTGTTTTATCGACTATTAATAAAACAGTTCTACTAATTGTTAGTAGAATTCTACTAATCAATTAGTAACGCTCTACTAAAAATTAATAAATTTTTACTAATTGTTAGTAGAATTATTACTAAATCATTTAGTGGACGACTTTTCACCATTTCATTAGTAACTTTCTACTAATTCAGATTTAGAGAGTTAGCTATGGCGACTAATAATTATCTGTTTCAACAAAATTCACTAGTTAGCTATCCATATAATAGCAAACTCATTTTTCTCCGTCAGAAAGGTCTATAGATTTGCTAGGTAGATTCCAGAGTAATCTTAATTTATAAAATATCGTTCACATATTACGTCAAGCAAATTAAAAAAAATTTAACCCCTCCATATTCATCACATTTTGCTACATATAAGTAACAAATAAACCTTTGACAAAATATGTGAATGATCTTTAAGTAAATAACTAAATATTAAATACTTATATATATATATATATATATATATATATTTAGGATATATTGTAAATTTGTGCTGTGCGTTGCACAACATTTGCAAACGATGCAATCTACCAGATCCTGCAATTGTAAATGTTGATGATGAAATTCAAGAGAATTTAATTGAAAATGATCTTCATGAAGCAGGTCAAGAAGTTCGGACCAACCTCATACATCAGCATTTTTCATAAAATATTTGACAACAAATTTTTATGTTTAAATTCTTATGCATGATAATAAACTTTTAATAGTTGTTTTTTTTAAATCTAAAGTACCACATTTATTAAATTGTTTCTTCCTATAACTAACATATTTTTATAAAATTAAAAAAATTTTAACCACTTTTAGCAAAAAATTCTGATTATTTCTCGAATTAATACCGTCGAAATGAGCCCCTTTCCTGTGAACGTACACATATGTTTAGAATTTGGTAAGTATTAAGTAAGGTAATAGAGTTACTTCCTTTTAAATTTAGAAATTCCGCTCTGTATGGGACTTTATTGGTTAAGAAGCTCTTAATTAATTAATTTTATTTATTTATAATAATTTAAAAATCGCATTTATTTTTCTATCTTAACTTTTGTTCAAACTATTATTTAAATAATGGCAGCAAAAAAGCAATTTTTTATCTTTTAGTGTTTATAGATATTTAAGACTGTCGATACTGACCCACACATGTTCTCAATGTGTCCTCAGAATGTCCTCAACATTTGCTGCGAAAATCTTAATTACTTTATAAAAATGTCCATATGACACATTTGGACGTCTTTAAACCAATCATAGAATTTGAAAACTATTTTAAGACATTGTTAAGATGTCTTTAGAATATTTAAAAAATGTATTTTTACCTTTCACAATGTTATTAAAGTTCTAGGAAACGTGTATGAGTTTTATTAAAACTTAAGTTTAGTTCCGAAAAAGTTCATTGGAAAGTAAGAGTGTAAGTATATATTAAATTTACTTTTGGAAAAAGTGTAAATGCAAATGAAAAATGAATTTCGTTTTGGAAAAGTAAAAGTGTTAGTGTAAATGAAAATTAAATTAAATTTGAGAAAAGTTTAGGTATAAAGGAAAATTAAATTTTGGAAAAGTGAAAGTGAAAGTGAAAGTGAGAGTGTAATTACGCGAACGCACCCCTGTATGCTATGCTGGTGAAATTTTGCATGTATTTTGCATGTGAAAAAAACTTTTTTTCGTACATTTCCTGTAAAATCGTTGAAAATTAATATTTTTTGACCGGACTACTCTGTTTCTCTTCATAAATGTTCAAGGAACAATATAAAATTTTTAACAAATGAAATTTGTTAAGTTATCTTTTTTTTACAGGATCCAAAATATATGGATATATTAGGGATTTTTTTCAGTGCATTAATTTTATAGTAAATTTGATTCCGCGAGGAATGAGCTATATTTGAATGTAATCTGATAAAAATTGATGGAGTTATTATGTGAGTTTTAAGAATATTAAATTTTTTACTCATTTCGTATATACGTATAATTGACTTAGAAACAGCATTAAGACGTGTTGCGAAGCATGCAAATTATAACAAGTGTCATTACAAATATATAACTTTTATTAGAATATACCGTAAAGTAAACACAGAAAAAAATTGGACTCATTTTTGTTGCAACTCAAAATGAGTCTATGTTAAATGACATAGAACGTGGCGCCATCTACGAGGTTCATTTTTGTTGCAGCTCATAATGAGTCACTTTTCTGACTCATTTTGAGTTCAGAACACAACAGAACATCGATCAGAAGTAATATATTTAAGCTTGAAGAAATCATTGTAGCCATCAACCAGAGTTTTATTATTCTTTAACTTAACACGATGTCTCTGATCCACCAATAAACCACTTATAAAACAAAACTTATTGCGATTATCACACATTTTTTCTTCAAAAATTAAAGCAAAGCAAT
The DNA here is from genome assembly GCA_032872475.1 of Leptopilina myrica (nomen nudum). NCBI lineage: Eukaryota > Metazoa > Arthropoda > Insecta > Hymenoptera > Figitidae > Leptopilina > Leptopilina myrica (nomen nudum). Next base: position 32,844,337 of record CM065459.1, on the reverse strand, counting down.
AAAACTTTGACGTTTCAATAAGGTTAAATTATACAATAACTCTTTCTTTTTTATTCAAGATAAACAAGATATAGTGTGAACTTAGTTACATTCGAGAACCTTTTTCATATTTCTATTAAAAAACAAATGCGTGATAATCGCAATAAATTTTCTTTCATCTACGGTATATTTGAGGATAAGCAGCATTGCTTGAAACTGTGATTGATGACCTTAATCATTTCTTTGCAACCTAGCGTATATCACGTCTGATCGTTGGTATAAACCGGAATTCACGTAGGCTTCAAAATTCAAGAAATGGGAATCGAAAAAATGACAAGAATTTAGAATTAAGTTATCTTCTCCGGTCGTATTATATCATAAAACAATCCAAAATGCTCACGTTTCAATTGAAACAAAGGAATATCTTCGAAGAAGATTTCAGGATCTCGCTAGTCCGTAAAAGTTGATGATCAAATTCTTTCAGAGAAATTTACAACTCTGGAGGAGACAATAGGAGCATACAAAAATATGAAATTTCTGCTCTCACTCTCTCCAAGTCGCTCCCCATCTAATTAATAACAGCCTGTTGTTCTGTGATTTTGTTTATTTGTTTTTGAAGCTCTGCTTTAAGGTCTTTTTTAGTCGCCATGATTTTATGGAAAATATACAGAGAGAGTTAAAATCACAAGTTTAATTTTAATTTCACAAAATTTTAAATTCTTCAATATCAATTTCAATCAAAAAATATTACCTTAATCAGAAAACATAAAAAGGCCTCTAGTTGGGCGCCAATTGTAGTAAATTCTACTTTATATTTACTTTCAAATTATTAATAAATCGAAATTATTGTAAAATATTTTTTATAATAAACTTCTATCAAGAAATAAAGTTGAACAATAGTTTTTCTTCCTTTAAAACAAGATTGTGTATTAATACCAATAATAATAAAGATACAATTTAATCACACCATTTTTTCACACATATATTCCATTTACAATTTCATACGATGTCGCGATTTCTATTTCATTTTTATTATTTTAGTTTATAGTTCCTTTTCCTTTTCGTTATTTATGATAAACAGTTTTTTATTTCAGACTGTCAGGAGTGGCTCTAACGAGACCACCGCAAAATCTTACAAATTAGAGATCTATATACTTTGGTGCCCTCTGCGAAACGTAAATAATAGTTGAAAAGCGAAACAATTTTTTAAGTTACTAAACACTGAATTTAAGGATTTGAAGTTTAAATATTGTATTTTAAGGTTCAAAAACAGTTTTTAACCCTTTCGCTGTTTAGAAAAATATTCATAAGATTGGTCAAAAGCTCTAGAAAAAATTTAATTGATGTATTTTATTTGTCTTTAAATTTCTATATTACTTAAAATAATAAATAATTATTTATTACTAAGAAGTTCACGATCCAACGTTAGGTCGTTAACAGTCAGGGCCATCTTTTTTCATGACACAACGTTGGGTCGTTAACAGGCAAGAGATTATTTAGAATCACGGCTTCTGCGAATTTTAGAGATAAATGATTAATTTTTTTTGGAAAGGCTTTCATTCAGCTAGAAAATAAAAAATTAGGTAGGGGAGGATAAAAAAGTTACTTACAGAACGCCAGGGCTGGGAAACAAATTTTTTTTGTTTTTGCCGTTTTACTCGGTAAATATTAAAAATTTTAAAAAATGTTCTACATAAAAGTTATAGATCTTGTTAAGATACACATTTTATGTTACATGCAATTTTTTCATAAATTGAGTATTTTTCGAGAAAAACACAAAAAACGGAAAATAACAATAGAAACGTTTTAATGCAGAAGGGAGTCTAATTAATTTCCTAGATGGTACTAGAAGGTATCCAACTTAGACCAGACCCCCCTCCAACGTTTAAAAAAAGGCGTTTTGAAGGTGCATCCACAACGCATCGCTCAAAGGCGGGCCAAGCCCGCCGCACCTGATTTCCTTTAACGTTTTAATGCAGAAAGGGAGTCAAATTAACTTTCTAGTTGGTACTACAAGATATCTAACTTAGTCCAGACTTCTCGCCAACGAATTTGACTCCCTTTCTGCATTAAAACGTTAAAGGAAATCAGGTGCGGCGGGCTTGGCCCGCCTTTGAGCGATGTGTTGTGGAAGCACCTTCAAAACGCCTTTTTTTAAACGTTGGAGGGGGTCTGGTCTAAGTTGGATACCTTCTAGTACCATCTAGGAAGTTAATTTGACTCCCTTCTGCATTAAAACGTTTCTATGGTTATTTTCCGTTTTTTGTGTTTTTCTCGAAAAATACTCAATTTATGAAAAAATTGCATGTAACATAAAATGTGTATCTTAACAAGATCTATAACTTTTATGTAGAACATTTTTCAAAATTTTTAATATTTACCGAGTAAAACGGCAAAAAACAAAAAAAATTGTTTCCTAGCCCTGGCGTTCTGTAAGTAACTTTTTCATCCTCCCCCACCTAATTTTTCATTTTCTAGCTGAATGAAAGCCTTTCCAAAAAAAAATTAATCATTTATCTCTAAAATTCGCAAAAGCCGTGATTCTAAATAATTACCGGTTAATTTTTTAAATATTATGACCGCGAAGAAAAAGTGGGGCCAATTTTTTGCCTTCGCAAACGCAAGTACACCTTTATCAAAATAGTATTGACCGACAGATTAGCTCGGTCGGATAGGTGCCTGGCTCGGTGGGCGGACCAAGGGTACTTGGTTCGCGTCCATTAGCCTGGGATTTTTCTGGCATGTGATATAATCTGAGCGGGAGGTTTGACGTCGAGGTATAATGATGTGCAGTGTCGATTATTGTCCAGTACACACCGTTAAAACTCGGCTGTCGATAAACCGGTTGTACTCAGGAGAGGTTTTCTACAGTTTCCCTCTTCTCTGGCGAGAAAACCCATTGACGGGTGGTTCAGGCAAATGCGAGTACTCCTAACCTCAAAAAGTCGTTCTGTAGAAACGCCAATCTAGTTGGTATATAAGTGTGTGTTCTGACAGTTGGCCAAGCTTCAAGTCATTTAAGAAGAAAAAAAATAGTATTGGTTGTAGAAACGCTAGGACGAGCAGCAAGGATTTCAATATTTAATGATTTTGAATCTTGAGATGATGCTTTAAAACATTGTACAAATGATGTTTTTTGGCTACCTAGAAAAACATTATTTTGATTCAAGACCACAGTGAATACAAGTCTAAAAATATTTTTTTAAAATAATAAATCTAATTAAAATTGTAATGTTTTATAAAATCTTAAAAATTGTTTTAAAAAATAAATAGATATTACCAAACATACACGGATAGAAATCTGGTGAAATAATATTATTTAGTATCAATAGTCTAATAGAATTTAACCATTTAACGCGACTAATATTAATATGAAAACATGAAAATATTCTAAAAGAGCTTCAGATAGAAATAAAGCAAATGCTAGTTGTAAAATTTCCATCTATTTGATGTAAAAAAATGCTCGTAGGCCTTATTACAGGTTCATCACAAGTCGCCTGTTACTATTCTATCAGCCACCACTAATTTTCAGGCTGACTTTGTACAACACAAACCAACCTTTATATACCTGCATGATCGTTATACACGCGATCTGTCAGCCAATGTATTGCTTGTGTGTATGTGTTCATGCATGGTATATCAAGGTTAGTTTGTGTTGTGCAAACTCAGCCTGAAAATTAGTGGTTGCCGATTTATCACTTTCTATCCCCAAAATTATATGTATTTCTATCTTTTTACTTCCAGTAGGGACTGCACTGAAAAAATTAGTGTTTCAAAAGCACCAATGCTACTTAATTCAATTTTTTGAAGCGATAATTGCTGTTTGAAATTAAGTAAGTCTACTTTAATATATAATAGTTCATAAATTACAACTATACCCTGTTCCACGAGAGAATGCTCCCGCATAGCACCATATTATACTTGGCGCCTCGTTCGAAGATGATTACATGTAGTAGTGTCTAGCTGCTAGGAACTTCACAACGTTTAGAGTTTGAATTGGGAATTTTTTCCCGCGCGTACGCGCCTGCTGGCCCGCGCGCGCACTCAACTTCATTGTTGTTTCGTTGTGCAAGGAACTCGACACGTTTTTTTCTCAAACGTATTATAATTTCAATTAATTCCAGTTATTTACCCTTATCTTCACTAATGGATGGTTCAAGCAAGAAGAGATCAAGAAGCAGATCCAGCGAAAGACGTCCCTCCAAAAGAAAACTGGAGAAAAGAATAGTTAGCGTAGAAAACAAACTACATAACTTCACTAACCTCCTAGAGCAGTTCGTTACCGAGAAATTAAAAAGTAAATTAACTTTATTATAAAAGAAAAATACTTACATGAGACTCCAAACGAGCCCATGTTTAATTATGTAAGTTAAATACTACATAATACGCACAAAATCGTGCAAATATTGCTCTCTCTCTCATGACGACTAGTTCCCCACGAACAAAATTTTCGTCTCTCTTTGCAAATAGCAAAGAGGCAAATTCTAAATTAGGTATTTTTGAATTTCAGAAATACCTCAGAGCACAGTAACAGATCTTTTGCAAAATGGAACAAAAAGTTCAAACGATAACATTCTCTCCAAACCGTCAGATCAAGGCAATAAGCTAGACGAGGTACAAACTATTCAAATCGATCCACCAGGCGACTCCGGCGAAAAAATCGCCGATCCCGATCCTCAAAATCTAACAGCCACACAGTCGGACACGGATCCTAGCGTCGACGATGACGTCCTGGCAGCCTTGTGGGAAGACCCAAGAGAGTCAGTCCAATATCAAGGCGATACACACGACAAGGTTAAACAAATCTGGGAGCACTTAATGAAAGTCGGAATTAAGGAAGATCCACTAAATAAAATGTTGGAGAAATACCCTCGCGAAGGTTCTTTCAGAACTGAAGCACCAAAGGTTAATCCAGAACTTTCGCCTGCCTTATCGGAGATAGCCGTAAAAAGGGACAAACATTTTTCCTTAACACAAAAATGCGCAGGTTCAGCTTTAATATCTCTTAGTTCCGCAATTTCAATTATCCTGGATGAGTCAGTCGAAGGAACAGATCGCTTAGATTTAATTGAGCGTTTAGGTGATACAGGTCGCTTACTGGCTGATATATTCCATCAAAATACAGTTTGCCGCAAATCTTTTATCACCCCTCTCATGAACAAAACTATAAAGCCTATACTTGAGGCAACGGTAGCGGACGAGTGGCTTTATGGCAAGTCCTTGTCGGATCAGGTAAAGGAAGCTCAACAAATCGCAAAAGCATGCGAAAAAATCAAAGCTCCGGAAAAGTCGCTTGCCAAAAAACCATCCACTAGCAGTCAGGGAAACTGGAAGGGCTTTTCTGCGCAGACCCAGCAGAGGAGCAATTTCCAAAGGGTCCATTGGAAATCGCAACCGTATTCGAAATCGAGAACATACCATTCGCAGAATCGAGGCCCTCAACTAGCACAGAGTCGTCCAAAGCAGAATTATCAAACATCCAAGAAGAAATAGAGGAGGTAAGGAATTTAACAGGCAGGTTAAAATATTTTCTCCCCGCATGGGAGTCAATTACTCAAGACTTATTCATTTTAAATGTCATAAAAGGCTTTAAAATACCCTTCAAGGAAACCCCACGTCAAGAATATTCTCCAACATGTACTCCTCAATCGACCGTAAAAAATGATTCTTCGCAAAATGCGATTGATCTACTTTTATTAAAAAACGCTATAGAAGTCTGTAAAGACTGCAAAGGTCAGTTTTTGTCCTCATTCTTTCTGGCCAAAAAATCCGACGGCTCTGATAGATTTATACTAAATCTGAAAAAGCTCAACCAATTTATTGAGCCCGACCATTTCAAAATGGAAGATATCAAAATCGCAGAAAATTTACTAAGCAAAAACGCGTTCATGTGCTCAATCGACCTAAAAGACGCCTTCCTTCTCATTCCTATACACGCAGAAAGCAGAAAATTCTTAAGATTTCGTTTCAAGGGAATACTGTACCAATTTACATGTTCACCTTTCGGTCTATGTCTGACTCCCTTTTTATTTACGAAAATAATGAAGCCGGTTATGTCGAAACTTCGATCAAAAGGGTTCTTATCGGTCATTTACTTAGACGATATGCTATTAATCGCGAACTCTCACGCCTTATGCAAATCAAACGCGTCGCAATCTATTGCCTTACTTAAAGATTTAGGATTCATAATTAATTACGAAAAAAGTTATTTAGTTCCTTCTCAGTTATGTACCTACCTCGGCATGATTTTAAATTCAAAAGATTTAACCTTGGAACTAACAAAAAAGAAAAAAAACCGTACTATCTCCCTTTTAAACCAATTTAAGGTTGGTACCGAGTGCGACGTCAGAAACTTCGCAAAGCTGTTGGGAGTGCTAAACGCATGTTCCCCAGCACTTGCATACAGTCCTATTTACTGCAAGAGATTAGAACGAGAAAAATATCGAACATTACTATTCAACGGCGACGACTACGACGCAAAAATGTCAATCAGGGAACACCTTCGAGAAGATCTCCATTGGTGGAAATCTCACATTCCAACATGCTTTAATCCCATTAGAAGCCACCAGTTTTCACTCGAAATTAACACGGACGCTTCGTTAATCGGTTGGGGCGCTTATTGTAACGGTTCATCCGCGCAGGGTTTCTGGTCAGAAAAAGAAAAATCCTTCCACATAAACTATTTAGAACTCTTGGCCGTCTCCTTTGCCCTAAAAAGTTTTGCCAACCAATTATCAGATTGCGAAATATTATTGCGAGTGGATAATACAACCGCAATAGCTTACATCAACAAATCAGGCGGAGTGCAGTACCCAAAATTAAACAATTTAGCTCGCGACATCTGGCAATGGTGCGAAAAACGTAAAATTTGGATCATAGCGTCATATATTGCCTCAAAAGAAAACGTAGAAGCAGACGAAGCTTCAAGAAAAATTAATGTAGATACGGAATGGGAAATAAACGATAAATCATTTGAAAGAATTACTCGCAAGCTAGGTCCACCAAAGATTGATCTATTCGCTACGCGTATTAATAAAAAATGCAAAACATTTTGTTCACGTTTCCCGCACCCAGAAGCAAGTTACGTTGACGCATTTACAATTCAATGGAACGATAAATTCTTTTACGCATTCCCACCGTTCGCCCTAATTCTACCCACATTAAGAAAAATTATTCGGGACAAAGCTACCGGTATCGTAGTGGTACCAGATTGGCCCACCTAACCATGGTACCCACTGTTCCTTTCCATGACGCGCGAACCAATTCTCTATTTCGATCCTTCACCAAACTTACTAATTTCTCCTTCCAGGAATCTCGTGCACCCCCTTGCGAGGAATCTGACGTTAATAGCAGCCAAATTATGCGGGAAGCCTTCTTGAAAAGGGGAATACCAGAGGAATCGCTAGACCTGTTTCTATCATCTCTATCAGACTCAACGCAGAAACAATACTCAGCACCATTGATAAAATGGGCAACTTTTACAAAAGTCAAACAACATCGACATGTTTCGACCGGAAATAAAAGATATAATAAAATTTCTTACATTAAAATTTAAAAATGGAGCAAAATACGGCACGTTAAACTCCGCTCGCTCAGCGATCTCTCTAATATCGGAAACACAGATTTCCAAAGACCCTCTATTAAACAGATATTTCAAGGGAGTCTTCAGACAGAGACCTATAAAACCTAAGTACTCATCCACATTGGATACAGGACCTGTTCTAAATTACATCGAAGAAGTATCTGCGCGTCCAGACCTCAGTGCAACAGAGAGATCAGAAATCACAGCCACCTTGTTAGCGCTTATTTCCGCTCACCGTATCCAAACTTTAGCCGCGCTAAACATCCTAAACATCCAAACATCGTCGAAAGAAGTTAGGATTAAGGTTCCTGACTTAATAAAAACGTCGAAACCTGGGCGATGTCAACCAGAAATAATTCTCCCTTTTTATCAGGAAAGACAAAATGTTTGTGCAGCTAAAGCGATACTAAATTACATCACGTTTACGAAAGATAAAAGGGGAGACAATTGCAACCTCTTTATTTCAACGAGAGTGCCTTACAAATCAGTTAGTTCTCAAACGATAAGTCGATGGATCAAATCCTTATTAAAAAAGGCAGGAGTTGACATGAACTCCTTCACTGCCTATACTACTAGACACGCATCGACATCTAAAGCGTACAAAGAAGGAGTCGACATTGACACGATTAAACGGACCGCAAGTTGGTCAAATACTTCTTTAACCTTCGCTCGTTTTTATAATTTGCCAATTCAAAAAGAAAGCGACGCTTTCGCTCGTTCGATTCTACAAAAATTGTAGATTGTTTATATTAGTTTCACAAAAAAAAAGTTATTTAGTTTAAAGATCCGCAACGATCTATCACTGTATCCAATACCGTGTGTTCATTAAATAATAAATAAAAATTAAAAACTAACTTTAATAAGAAAACGTAAACCTCTGAACATCTACATGTAATCTCGAGAACGAGGCGCCAAGTATAATTATATAATCAAACGAACTTACCTGTACGTGAAGTTCGATTATAATTATACGAAGGCGCCTCGTTCGAAGATGATTACATCTTTAACTCCCATTATCGCCCAATAGTCTTATCTACCCAATAATCATTAATAAACACGAAACGTTTTCTTATAATAAAAAATAAATTAAACTCTAAAATAATGAAGTTGAGTGCGCGCGCGGGCCAGCAGGCGCGTACGCGCGGGAAAAAATTCCCAATTCAAACTCTAAACGTTGTGAAGTTCCTAGCGGCTAGACACTACTACATGTAATCATCTTCGAACAAGGCGCCTTCGTATAATTAAAATCGAACTTCACGTACAGGTAAGTTCGTTTGATTATATAATTATGCGGGAAGCTAACGGGAAACTAACCATGTTAGCTTCTATAGCTAACATAGTTAGCTTCCCTGGGCCTATAAGTGTCCTACGCTTTTTAGTTTTCCGTGTTAGCTTGCAGAAAGCTATCTAAGAAAATTTTCTGAAAGCAAGTAGAGAAAAGTTGGTGAAATATTAAATTGTTAGTTTTCGATAATTTTGCTTGTTTATGTTCTTTAAAACTATCTCTGGTAAGTATCTGTAAGCATTAGAAGGTAGTTTCTAGTAAGAGTCATAAGGTAAGTAATATAATATAAATTGATATTATACAAATAATCATTTACGGAATTACCGTAATTATCTATTTAATGTGCACTTAAACTTATTTAATATTTCAGTTTATTTATAACTATAAAAATAATATTTATAAAGTTAATAGAAATAAATTAAAAAATATTTCTCTCTATAATTTATTTATTGCCGTGAGCAATATTATTTATTCCTTATCTATTCCTCATTATCAATATTATTGAAGGAAATTTTGAAAATAAATTTGGAGGGACTGGGGATAGAAAAAAACATAAAAAATTCAGAGTTTTCTCATGAATTTTTAAAATTCAATTTTTTCCAATACTTTTAGTAAAAATCCCTTGACTTTTCCCTGATTTTCCTGACCAATTTTACTTTCCCTGACTTTTCCCTAAATTCCCTGACTTGTGGCAACTCTGTTCAAGGTCAAAGTTCTTTGTAGCGTTTTAATAAAAGGCTAATTACTCGCGATCGGATTAACCGATTTTAATAAAAATTGGTAGAAAGTTTACATGAGAAATTGTACTTTAGATAAATGATCAAAATTTTAATTAAAAAATATAATTTGAAACATAAGAATGAAAAAAATTCACCAACCCAATAAAAAATAGGAGCCCACTTTAGGCATTCTTACCAATAAGGTAAATGTACACAATCACTTTTTTAAATACACGGAATTACGTTCGTTCTTCTCACACGAAGTACATTATTCCGTGTGACACACGTAAATATGGATTTACATTGCTTTATATTACTTATTTTAATAAATCTAATAAGAATATTTAATATACTTACACTTTTTAATAAAAAAAATTCTAAACAAACAAATGAGGTAATTACGTGGTAGTGTTTTACTATTCATATATTAATTATAATATGTTTTATAACTCGAATTTTACGAACGGAATTAGGTTCAAAACATTTTATATACGTTCCCAATTCCGTGCTATAACCTTATTTGCTATAGCAGATTGATAGAGACGACATCCTCATCTACAATGCTCAAAATGGTTTTAAAGAACTAAATTTTAATGCACTATTTAATAACCGCGAAGTATATTATGTTATTAATTTTATTAAGAATAATAATTATTGTCAAAAAGATTGATATTTTATACAAAAATGCATAAAAACGGAATATGCCGCAATTATGGACAAGCTAGCACGGAATTACCTACATGACAAAATTTTGGCACGGAATTACGTTCAATTCAGTGTTTTAAAAAATTAATAAAAATTAATATAAATTTAGTTTTTAAACAGATAAAAACAATGGAAAACTGCTCTCTAAATTTAATAAGCGAAATTTCACTGTTTCACAGCGATAAGTATACAACTAATTACAAAAAGCGTATATACGCTAATTAATTAGTAAAATTTCACTGATTTTTTAGCGAAATTTCACTAATTCGCAGTGTATATACACTAATTGGAACCAGTTGTATACTTATAGATGTTTCAGATTTAGAGAGTGAGAATGATTAATTAACTTTTACGATGCAAATGTTTTCTTGCACTTTAAGTTATTTACTAAAATAACAGAAATAAAATTATCAGCAAGGGCCTTAACATGCCGTAAATATGTACATTTACCTTATATGGGTTTTACAGAAGTATTAAGTTTTATATGAAACACCAACCACTTTCCAGAAAAATTTTTTCGACTTTAGCTTCTCTTCAATCACCTCTACTTCATTTCTATCTTTAGCGGGAAAGAGTTTTAAATCTGCATCTGGAGAATCAAAATTGATAATTTTTTTAGTCTTCCTTCGTCCTCCGTTTCCATGATGGGCTTTCAAATAGACTTTTACATCATTGATCGATTGCAAAACAAGTTTTGTTCCACGATCCACTGTAACAACATAATGTTAAAGTTAATATTTTTAATTAAAAAAGTTAATGATATTATAGTGTAAAGAGGACGACAACGATGACAAGAAATTTATTTTTTTAAAATAAAAATGGAAATCTTTTTATATATACCTTCTAAATTTTTTTTTTTGGTCTTCATGCAGTTGGTCGATAAATATCGGGATCAATTATAGAGTCTGTGTGATTAGACGATACTGAAATATAAAAAAGTAAATAATTATAAAAATTTAAAAATTAGATTATTTAAAACACTTTTGTACAATTGGAAATTTAACTATTTATACGCGGAAAAAAAATTCTCGTTTAACAGCGATACATTTCACGTGGAGTCTGTTTTTCATGTACATTAAATTATATTAATTACATAAACACCATTTAGACGATTATTATTAATTATAAAAGTAAATGTAATTATAGTGTAAAAAGGACGATAAAGATGATAAGAAATTTATTTTTTTTAAATAAGTGGAAATCATCTTTTGAACTGCATTTTTCTTGTCCTGATGTAGTTGATCCAGAAATATCGAGATCAAATGTTGAGTCTGTGAGATTAGACGATGCTAAAATATAAAAAAGTAGTAACAAAGTAATTATCGAAAAATTAAACTTGACAAACAAAAAAATTCGTTTTAGAAACTTCATAAAACTTACAAAAAATTCCATTTTATATTTCATTTTCTTGACATTTTCCCAATTTTTCATAAAAAAAATATTTACTTCTTTCTTATCCTGCTAATAAATTCAATTCCTACAACGAATTTTGTAAAATTTTTTAAATAATTGATTTCTTTTGACATATTTTTTCTGCACATTCTAATTTAAATTTTTATTATTTATAAAAATAATTGAATTTTTGCGAAGAATTTCATTAGAATTTTTTAAAACAATTGAAATTCTGTGAAAAATCTTATTTTTGAAAATAATTGAATTCCTGAGAAGAATTTTATTATTTATGAAAATAATTTAATTATTGTGATAAATTTTATTTAAATGTTGGAAAATAATTGAAATTCTGTGAAAATTCGGTTATCTTTTAAGATAATTTAATTCTTCATAAGAATTTTATAAACATTGTTTTAAATATGTAATTTCTTCGAAATATAATAAAAATTATGAAAACTTTACTTTAAATAATTGTATTCTTGTGCAAAACTTTATTTGTAAATTTTAATTATTTGATTACTTAATTTAAAATAGAATTAAAAGTAATTCACATTTTTAATGAGTTTTATTGTTTATGAAAAGAATTTAATTCTTGCTTACACTTTTATAAAAAATTGTATTTCCATGAAAACTTTTATTATTAGTTCAAGTATTTGAATTATTGTAAAGAATTGTATATAAATTTTGTTAAATAATTGATTTTTTCGAAATTTTTTTGAAAATGCTATTCTAAATTAATTGAATTCTTGTAAAAATAATTTATTTGGGAAAATAATTGAATTTTGTATTAAATTTTTAAAAAATTAAGTTTTGAATTAAGTTTAGTTGTTAAAATCATAAATGAAATTAAATTAAAATTTGTTTATATTCTAAACAGAATATAAAACAGAAGTTTTAAAGAATACGTAAGGAAAAATTCGACAAACAATCGGAATAAAAGTTTGTCCAATGTCATAATTTTGTATTTTAAACAAAAATTCAAATTTAATTTTAAAATACTTTCGGTAGAAGCGTAAGAAATTAAAATTTCTACATTTTGAACATTTTAAAGTTATATTTGAATAAAAATAACATTTTTTGTTAATAATAAATGAATATAATAAATGAATAAGAAATTTGTAATTTTTATTTAAATGCAACTTGTAATCGTTTTAAATATTTAAAATTAAATTTCTCGTCTTCCACCAAGTCGAATTTAAAATATAATTTGTGTTTTTTAGAGCTGTGCAAAATAGTTCGAACCGAACTGTTCGAATATCGAATATTCGACATTCGAGTTAGCTGAGTTCGAATGTCGAAAATTCGACATTCGAGTTACTACAAAATTTGAACCGAACCGAGTTTTGTTCGGTTTTGGAACGTTAAAATGTCGAATTCTAAAATTCGACATTTCAGTCGCTAGTTCGAATGTCGAATTATCGACATTTCGGCGCCTCAAAACCGAACAAAACTCGGTTCGGTTCGAATTTTGCACATCTTTAGCGTTTTTCTTTTAAATCACGAAATTATGACATTGGAATAATTTATGATTTAACTCTCCGTTAGATTCTTTCTTAAAAAATTAATTTTACCAATTTTTTATTTTATGTAATACTGATCTCATACCATCTTCATGAACAGGCTGACTTTGAGTACCTTCTTCTCGAAGCTCTTCATCGTGATTTGAATGGGGAACTGCCTTTCTTATGATTTTTGGAGGATTCCACACTTTTAATTCATCTTGAATGCCTACTGCGTTTTATTTTTTCACTGATTCTCCCTTCATCGCTTTCAATGTCTGACCACTCCATGTAATTTTGAAGTTTTCTATTGGCACTTTCAAGAGTTTCTGTAAAATACGATATTATTTATTATTAAATTATGTTGTTTTAATAAAAAAAAATTTCTACAAAAAAAGATTCTATATTGGTTGAGATACAAAAAATAATGGGACAAAACAAATGTTTGATTAACGTCTCGCATAAATGAAATTTTCAATACTAAGTTTATTAGGATTTTATATACTGTTTCTTAAAAACTACTTAATGTAATAATAAAGTAAACTTATGGTTAGAAACTTATTTTAAGACAGATATTGAAAAAAATTTCATTTTTTCCATACACTTTCTATTTGTGCACCAGTTTGCATCCATCTTTAATTTCCCCCTACCTAACTTGAATAACCTCATTAAGTATACTTAATATGGTTAAGCGTATATGCTTGGTATCAAACGATAGATGTTATTTCATATTTTTACACCTAATGTGACATCTTCACTACAACGAAGAAGACACATAAACCACAAATAGGACGAATTGAGATATTTAAGAAAAACATATTGGATAACAAATTTATAGAACTAAGTTATCATGAATAAAAATAACCCTGTTGGGTAGATTGCATGTGCTCTTCCTATTTTCACAATGAAAAGTTATTTAAATAATGTTTAATAAAAAATACACTTGCTTGCGTTATTTCTCTATTTAAAAAGCATTGAGAGGTTGGGATGTGGTTTGTGAACGAAAGCGAGCTCGGCAAAATTTATAATTTATTTTTTATCAAAATGTAGCCTATGTGTACTTTTCAATCGTAGGTCAGACATATTATTTTTAGTTTTAAAAGCAGTAAAGTCTTCAATTTTTCTTCTTCAAAAGGAAGATTTGCATTGCTGACGATTTTCTAAAAAAAAATTTCTAAAAAATAGGTTGTAAACAATTATTTAAAAATAAAATGCATATTTCTGAAGTTTTAAGCCAAATATCTATGGTATATGGGCTTATGTATGTAACATTTTTGTCACTAAATTATCTCAAAATTATTTTTCCCTTCAAGCTATCAGGGTTAGCCAAGTAATACAAATTTTGTAATATCTGCTCAACTTTTGCACCTTTCTAATAACGTTTTTAATCACAGAACAAAATTTTCCATACTTTCAAAAAATGAAAAAAATAGTTATTTATGATACAAGTACGTAAAATCGTTGATTATACGAGTGTGGCGTTTGCAGCTCGAGCCGAAGGCGAGTGCTGCAGGTCACACAAGTATAATCTGATTTACGCACGAGTGCCATACGAAATTTTTTGCAACACTACAACAAATAATCTTGTAGCAATATTGCCAATATTACTGTAAGTTTAGGTGTAGTGGGGGCACTGTTAAATGAAGTTTTTATAAACTATAATAAAAAAATGTGATTGCAAATTGTTGTTTAAAAGCTTAATTTCATTGTTTCTCATCAAACAGTCACAAGAATGTTTAAAGTAACCATTTTACGCACTAAAAATTACTTTACTAGCGGTGTGTAAAGTAACACTTTACACACCGCTATAAAAAGATGTACTTTACACACAGTTTTCTGTGTGTAAAATTCAATTTTACAGGTTAGTGTTGCAAAATAGTTATTTATGATATAAGTGCGTAAAGTGAGTGATTATACGAGTGTCATACAACATTTTTTGAAACACTCACCTCCCCCCTCTCCGAATTTTACAAAAATATTGATAATATTTGGGCAACATTTCTATACAATTGTAGTAACTATGGGGGGAATTGTAGTTGTTCATTTTTATTTATATTATATATATTTTATTTTATTTTTTTATATATACGAATATATAAATAAATGAAACATAAAAATTAAAAAACATATACATATACATAGTAAATACATGTATAATCATCAAAACATACAAAACAGTGCGTAAAGTAAATTTCAGTGCGTAAAGTGAATCACTTTACACACCGTTTTATAAAGAGGTTTTTCACACATACTTTTAGGTGTGTAAAATTTAACTTTAGAGGTTAGTGTTGCAAAACAGTTTTTTATACTACTTTTCAATTACTTTGAACTACCAGACATTTGCTCGGATAAATGAAATATTTTTCTATTGTTATATTCATTTCTTCATATATGTAAAATGCATTTAACTTTTTTCGAAGAAAACGAATTCAAAATTAAAAACCTAGATTATATTTTTTCTCAAAAATCAATTTTTTAATCAAACTATTCCCTCAGCAACTGTACTTTTCACCCTAAGAAATATAGAAAAAACATACTAACTTGCCAAAGAAACAACTTTGGTAACAGCAAATGGTTTGCCGTTGTCGTCGTACCAACCTTCTTTCTCAGGCGGAGAAGCAGTTTTCGATTTTAACAATTTATTAATCTGCTGTTTGTTAACATTGCCGGGAAAGTAGCTAGCAATTATTAAGCCTTTTTCCACAATTGACCACTTCCTTCTTATTATTTCAACTCCGTATTCAAATAAGACAACTGCATATAGGTCATCGTCCATTCTGCAAAAAACATTAAATTATAAAATTACACTTAAATAAATTAAAATTTCACTTATTGTTGCATGTTTTGAAAGAGTACAACCAAATAATAATAAATAATTCATTTAATAAAAGTAAAAAATGTAGGTAAATTATATCTCTTCAAAATAATATCTTAGGTAAATATTTCAATAAGGTACCTTCGTGCAAAAGAAACGACTAGTTATTCCTTTAAAGCAACTGAATTACATTTTTTCGTAACCTCACCATATTCTCTTTCATGCATTTTTCATTTAAAATAAAAAATGCATAAAATATTTACAATTTAATGTAATAAAGATTTATACTCTGTCAATAGTGACTACTGATTATAAATTGTGTTTAGATTTTTCTTGCGAATTATAACCTTCACTGAGAAAACATTATACTTAATTCAAATAGAAAAATAATTTGAAGTGATTTTGGTTAATTGAAATTAGTTTGTAAGCTTAATCCCAATATATTCAAAATATCTACTGATTCAAAATATTATTCGTCTGAAAAATTATGTTTAATTTAAATAAAATAAAATCGTTTTCTCAGTGTTTAAATATATATAAAACAAAATATAACCAGGTTATGAGAAAAAATAGAGTTCGGATTCTTTAGAGGAAAAATTGAACTTTGGTTCTTTTACATTTTTTAATAAGTTAGTCAAAAAGGCGTGTCTTTCAAAATTCTCCAAAATGAGAGAAAAATATTATACGGTGTCCTTTTTTTAAATGTTATAGGAAAAAGCATTTTTTTAAAAGCAAAATCGAAAGAAGGACAAAAATATTAATATTTATGTGAATAAAAGAGTCACAATTAAAAATTATTACATTTAACTTATTCTTATTCGAGCCAAAGGTACATTTTTTCATCGAAGTGGCTATTTCGCCCGTCAGTAAAAATGCATGGGAAAAAAGACAGGCGAAATAAGAGAAATAGTTTATTTCGCCCGTCAGTAAAAATGCATGGGAAAAACGGGCGAAATAAGAGAAATATAGTTTATTTCGCCAGTCAGTAAAAATATATGATTAGTATTTAAAAATATTTGTAAATTTTTCTGTTTTTATTTGGAGGAGGAAGGAGTCATCCACCTTTGGTTTTTTTGAATTAATTAAAAAACAAAAAATATCACAATTATCCCTTCTATCAATTATATTTTGATAATAAAAAAAATGACCAACCCAAGGTGAATGACTCCTTCCTCCTCAAAATAAAAACAGAAAAATTTACAAATATTTTTTTCGCCCGTCTTTTTTCCTATGCATTTTTACTGACGGGCGAAATAAACTTTTTCTCTTATTTCGACCGTCTTCTTTTCCATGCATTTTTACTGACGGGCGAAATAAACTATTTCTCTTATTTCGCCAGTTGACGGGCGAAATAACCACTTCGTTTTTTTATTTTTAAAAATTTTGTTATTTATAAGAAATATTTAGAAGGTACCTTAATTTATTTATTTAATATTATTTAAAAAAATGTCAAAAAAATATTTAATTTTTAATTAATTATATTTTACAAATAATTTTCTATAAATTATATTAATTAAATATTTACCTATTAATTAAAATAATTGAAGAATATTGGAACTCTCTAATTAGTCCTTTACTTAAATAAGTATACTACTAAAATTTTATAAACCTTAATAAACTAGTCTTAATGCTTGTATGACTCGAAAGATCTTCAAAAGAAGAAAAAATGTCGCTGCAGTTTTGCATTTACAAAAATTAGATTTGTAAATATCAATTTTTTAATTAATATTAATAAGTAATAAATTTAACAAATACTTTCCGTAAGTAGTATTACTATTAGTACTAATTAAAAAAACAATTATTACTTACTCATAAAAATAATTTTACTAGAGTTCTTGAGACATTATACGGAAAATTTTTCTTGTATGAAAGTAACCGAAACTTGATGGATATAGCACTTGCAATATTCTTTGAATAAACAAGTTTTGGTTTAAAATAATCATGTTGTTTACATTTAAGCCAAAGATATTGCAAGTGCTATATTAATCAAGCAATTTTCTCCGTGTAAGTCATAAAAATCCAAAAAGGAAAAAGAACAAAAAATTTTCTTTTATAGAAGCGTGGGTTTCGTAATGGTGACGCGAATAATGTTTATTACTGCAATTTTAAATATTAACATACCTGTTTAAAAGTTTTCAGACACTTTGATATTCTCTCTTGTCGATTATTATTTTTTGATTTTTCGCACAATGCTAGCGATGTTTGAATAAAAGTCCAAAGTCACCACACAACTTAAAATGTAGAAATTAGTTTTAGACGCAAAAAAATTAAAAGATTATTCTCAGAAATTAATCTAAAGATTCACCGAAAACGAATTAGAGGTTAATATATCACATACACATCACGAGACACAAAGTAAAAAAATCGAGAAAATATAATATGGTGATAAATTTGAAGTACAATATATTCCGAAAAAAATTAATGGCAAAAACTATTTTGTCGCCTTTTGTGAAAATGTAGATGCCATTACCACAAGACGCGATAAAGAACGAGGAAAACGAACGAGTGGGGAAAGAAGAAACCTTATTGGCTCATTTGATGGGAGAAGTGTCACGTGGGTCATGTATCAGATTCGCGAACGTTGTCAGCGAATCAGTTGTGCTGAGGGCTTTAGTGCCCTGCTTTTTGTTCCGGTTCCTGATTGTCTTAATAAGTCATCTCACTTGAATAATTAAAGTAATAGTTTAAACAAAGAAACATACTCCTATACATATAAATTTTTAAAAAAATTTTATTGACACACACATTTCTACTGTAGTGAGTTTCTTGAAGCCTGGGGACGTGAGAAACTGTTTTACAACGAATACCTTGTGTGACTTGTAGCAAAATTGTTCCTTAATTGTTCTTGTAGAAGATCGTGGTTTTCACCTGAAACAATTTCCTTGTGTACGATTAAAAAAGTTTAGTTTATTGTGAATATTATAAATTCCGGATGAATCTGGGCAGTATAAAACAAAACGGGAAGGTCACTATTCTAAGCGTCACCTGAATCGCATTATTAAAGCCCTAACGGAGAAAGAATGCAATGATTTACTGAAAACCATTGAAAACGAAAAGTCACAAAATGCCAAACGTTTTGCATCTGCGGGAATTAGCAAAGAAAGACCTGAAAGGTAAGCAATTTAATGTTTTATCTTGTTTTGAATAACCTTAATATTAGCATACATATTTTGAAATCATTTCACTGTAAAAATCTCTTAAATTTGCACGCCAATTTTCCTTACAATTTGTTATTTTTTACGTGCGTTTATCGAGTCGTCTTAACGGTGTTGTGAAAATTCTTTGTTACGTGAGACCTCCGATAATCGACCAAAACAAAAACGACACTGTATTGTTTAAATGATTTCTGGTGGGCGATAATAATCGGATGTCTCACATAACCTCAAAATTTCAGAGACCTCTCAACGCCGTTAAAGATATGTCAATTCTGTTTATCTTAGTGATCGTTCATTAATTTTGGAAAACTTTAAGATAAAGGAGGATATATCTAATTCATAAGATTAATATAAAAAATGGTATATAAAATATCTTTTAGGAGTGGGGGCAGTCAGAGTTAAAAAAAATGTTCATTTAATTTATGGACAGCACTTTATTTTGGAAATAGTCTGATACACGTAACAATAAATTTTAATATCCGAACAGTATTTTTGTTATTTGAAGGTTGAACTTTCTACGTATGTTTGTATGCAACTAAAATGTTAAATCACACTGCGAGACGTTGAGAATTTTCGTCTTTACACATATCCCAGATAGCACAATACTTTGTAGGAACTTAGCAGGAAACTATCCGCGCTAAGTTCCGAACTTAACGCGGTTAAGTTCCTGCTAAGTTCCCTGAACTTTTAAATGTCCTCCGGTTTAAACTTAACGGTGTTAACTTCCTGTAAATTATCGATATAAATTTGCTGAAAAATTGCAATGTAACTTTTGTGAAAAATAGAAATTTAAGTTCAAAGCAAGTTTTCTGTGTAACTTTCCATAAAACTAGCTCTACTAAGTTCCCTAAAAAATGATAAGCAAATTTTCCCAAAAATAGAAATGTAAGTTTTTAGTAAACGTAATTGATTAAGTTACAAAATATAATATATACTATATTATATAATTATAAAACATTACATTCGGAAAATTAATTTTAATTCATTACTTATTAATACAATAATAAAAATAATAAAAAATTTATTATAATTATTTTTTTGTTGACAAAATAAATTATTAATTATAAATAATAAACACCATTGTTAATTTCAATGAAAAAATAATTTTAAAAAATTATTTGACATCTTATTCTCATCTACTTAATTTATTACTACCTGAATTAATTTTAGATTTCTAACAACAATATTTATTGCGAAAGAAATATTTTTTTAAAATAAAATTTGGGGAAGTGGGAATTGAACCCTAGTTTGCAGAACAGAAATCGAGAACCTAACCACTAACCTAAACGACCATCTGAATACAGGAAATAACTTTGTATATAGTTACTTAATATTTATTATATGATTTGTTATTTAAAAATTCATAATATAAATTAATTTTAAAACATTTCTATAAACAAAATTAGAAAATAATTAATTTATATCTTTAAATTTTTTTTAAATAGAAATTTTTTCAAAAAAAGGTTGCAAACTTATTGTTTGTTATTAACTTCCTCTTCTTCCAACCTCTGTTGTTCCTCCCTCAAACGTTGTGCTTCCATTTTTGCTCTAGAATAACAAATATTTTAATGAGAAGTTTTTATAATTTATAAATACATTTTTTGAGATTTTTATTATATGAAATCCAATTTTCGAAATTTGCAAATTTTAATTTTATCATTTTATTTGAAGAATTTAGTTTGGAAATCAAAATAGTTACTCGAAAGTTTTAAATAAAATTCGTTGTAAATTACAATTATTTTCAAAATTTTAAGTAAAAATTATTTTAAAAAAACAGTCTTTTCAAGAAAATTCAATAAATTCTTCAAAACAATTTAATTATTTTAAACAATTTAAAAAAAACCTTTTCTATATTGTTAATTATTTTATTTGTATTTGCAATACAAGTTCAAAAACATTTTCTCGTAATAATTCAATTATTGAAAAAAATCAATTATTTTCAAATTTTTTAATAAATAGGTACTTTACAAGAATTTTATGATTTGCAGTATATTAATTTTAAAATTGAAAACATTTAAAATGAAAAATTATTTCAAAAGCTAGAAATGAAAAAAACAAACAGCAACTAACTTCTAACTGCGCACAGATTCCCAGAATACTTTGATTATTAATATAGATAGATATGGATTAAATTCGATTATTTTCAAGAATATTAATATAAATTGAATTATTTTCGACAATTTTGATAAAATTGAAAAAAATCATTAATTTCAACATTTTTAATAAAATTCTATAAAAAAATTCAATTATTTTTCAAATTCGGATATAATTCTTCAAAACAATTAAATTATTTTAAAGAATTTTATTTAAAAAATTTCCAAAAATTAAATTGAGGGGCTGGATGCTATAATGTCTTACGCGCCATGTTAAGTAAATGGCGCGTAACACGTTATAGCATCCAGCCCCTCAATTATTTGCAATACAATTTCGGTATTACATTTTCTCGAAATAATTCAATTATTGAAAAAAATGATGATAAAATTCTTGAAATTAATTAAATTATTTTTAAATTTTTTAATTAATTGGTTCTTGCAAGAATTCTATGATTTTCAGTTCATTAATTTTAAAATTGACAACATTTAAAAAGAAAAATTATTTCAAAAGCTGGGAATGAAAAAAGCAAACTGCTAATTTCAAACTGCGAACAGATAACAGGAATACAACGATTATTAATACAGCAGATTGTAAATTATTTTTAGCAATTATACTCACTGAGCGCGTTTCTCATTTCCCTTACACGTATATAGCCATCGTTGAACCGCGTTAGAAACCTCTTCATGGGTGAATTTTTTTCTGCAAGTCAACTTATTGACCGCTTCTAAAACAATAAATTATTGAAAAACTAAATTATTTATCTTCAATAATTTTTTCAATATAAATGAAAACTTACGGTGTATGACTTTATTCAAACTTAATTTTTCGAATGCTTCTTTCTTGTTTGATCTCCCTTTGTAGCTGAATTCTTGTCCCGCTTTAAAGTCCATAAGTTGGTTCATAATTTTGCTTACAGTTATTTTTATATTTATGGTAAAGCCTAATAATGCTGCCGCGTCAGCCTAGAAATATTCAAAATTATTAATATCAAATAAAAGTTTGGTTTCATTAAATAGGAAAATTATTTATTTGCAAGATTGCTTTTCATTGGAAATTATTTATGAGCGGGTCGTTTTTAAATAGAATATTTCATATTTAAATTATATAAACTCTCTTATTTTCTTTAAAAATTATTTATGAAAAACACAAACCACTTTTGAGGAAAACCGCTTGGATTTTTTCAATTTTTTTTTCAATTTTTGACACATCCGCCTTATTTTGTGCTGGAAATAACATTAATTCTTCATCTTTATTGTCAAAACTGACTTTTTCGCAATTGTTTCTTTCTGACGATGGACCAGCTAATGATTTTACCATGAGTTTGACTTCATTTATTGACTTCAACAACAACTTCGTCGACGGATCCACTGTAAGAAAACAATAAAATAAACTTGTTACTACACCTCTTTTATCCATCGTGAATTTAAGTTTTATGTCGTTAAGACAATCAATATTATTATAAGCTTACATTTTGCACCTTACAATATATAAAATCATTTTGTAGTAAAAATCCAATAATACTGAAGTTACTTTATTACTTAACATTAATTATGTTTACTATAATCAACAAAATATATATATATATAATTTTTTACTTTAAATGATATAGTGAAATGAAATTTCCCAATAAACTATTTAACAATCTTATTTACTGCCAATTTTTAATCTGATTTTCAAATATTTAGAGCTGAATATTTAAATATTTAAATGCTAAATTATCATTTAAGTTATATTTTATTTTATTATTTTTCTTAATTAATTAAAATACCTTTAATTACTGAACTAAACATTAAAAAATACTTTCTATAGATACGTTCTTAATACTTAAATAGAACAACGTTATAAAAATTAAGGTTGGCATTTCAAATACATGTGCTCTCTATTGTGAAAAAGCTAATTGTTAATTTCACGAAATTTCAATGACGTTCTTTGACAATTAAATAACACAAAACATACTAATAACAATTATGCTGAAATTAGATTCTTGACAGAAATGAAGACAGAAATTGATAGCGATTAAAAATAGTTATAATTCTAATTGAAAAATTAAAAATCTTTAATTGAATTATGAACGAAAAAAATTGTATAACATACCTTTTGCATTATTTGTAGAAGTAGATTCAGAAGTATCTACTAATCCATGAACTGGAGCGCAGGAATTGAAAGAATCTCTATCTCCTATACGATTTACAGGATCTGTAAAAATTTTGTTAAATAAAACTCTGATAAAATTAAAATGAAATATTGTAATAATATTTAAAAGAAAATTTTTGCATATTTTTTTACGAGTTTTCAAGTTGCAAAACTGTATAAAATAATAGTAAACAGTGCTCGAATCAGTAAAAGTATTTAAATTCACGGACTCAAGAAGACTAGAGCCAGGAGGGGTAACTTGGCTGTTTTCTCACTCACAGCAGTGAGTCAGAATTAGTGGGATTATGAAGGCGTGGTTAGATTGCGCCAAATATCTTGTTTCGGTTCTGCACATCTCGCACACTCTTACGTTATATATTTAAATACGTGAAACGCGTGTGAGACGGGAAGTGCAGAATCAAAACACGATATTTGGCGCAATCTAACCACGCCTTCGTAACCCCCCTATATTTGTCCTACCCCCACTACTGCAGTTAGCCCTCCTGTCTCTAGTCTTCTTGCACGGACTTTATGGATAAAAAATTACGAACCGCAATTACTTACAACAATATAACTATACCGAAACAAATAAGAAAACATTTGACTTGAATACACAAATAAAATTTTTTTATGTAAAGAAAAGAACAATTGTATGTAAACTTTGAATCAAAATTTCTTGTTTCTTAAGAGGAATTTCTCTTACTTCTATGCTTAGAAAAAATTGATATTGATAAAAAATATTCTTCAAATAATAGTATATTAAGCAACAAGGGACGTAAAGGTAGCCATTTATTTACGGTGATTTTTGTGACACGAGTGGAGGTCGGGGGCGCCGTAGGCGCCCTGAGACCGTAACGAGTGGCACAAAAATCATCGTAAATAAATTGGCAGCCTTTAAGTCCAGTGTTACTTACGATATTTTTTATTCCAAAGGCCCAAAAGTGGCGATTTCAGATAGCAGACGACAGGGAGTAAAAGTCATTCACTTGTTCGACTTGCATGAAAATAGCGGCCTTTTTTTCCCATGAGCAAAATAACGCATGGGACCATAGCTGTTTTTTTGCCCATGGGAAAAAAAAGTCGCCATTTTCATTCAAGTTGACAAATGAATAGCTTTTAGTTCCTGTCGGCTGCTATCTAAAAGCGCCTATTTTGGGCCTAAGGTATGAAAAAGTAATTAAAAAACCCATAAATAATGCTGAAATTAATAATTTGGATTTTGTTGATAAACAATGTCAGGATTGTCACAAAAATTTAATTTTGTAATTTCCAGAATTTTCAAATTTTGACGAACTTTCGACTTTTGCCCTGAACCTATGAAGAATACTCTTATTCCCTCTAAAAATGATTAGAATTAATTTTAAATAATTTCTACAAGTAATTATATAATTATAGTTCTTGAAGAATTAAGTCATTTAAAATTAATTTTTGTCATAAATAAAAAAAATTGAAGATTTTCTATTTGAATTCGTAGTAATTTAATAGTTTAGAAAGCAAAGAAAAAAGATAAAAATTATTATTATTTACGGTAATATAGTGTTTACTAACTCTTCATATAACTGTAGGGTTCGATATTTATGTTAATATAAACATATTTACAATAATCAAAATTCTGGATTTTCTTATGACTTTAAAAAAAATTTCAATATTTTTAATAAAAATCTCAGACTTTCCTGACCTATAATAACCCTGAATTTATGACAATGACAATATTTAATCATTGTAATGTAACAATAATAATAGGCAATAAATTTTTGAAAACATACCTCCTGAGGGCTGAATGGTAGAACCTGAAGCACCTCCTAATGCAATACGAGAAGATTGAGAATTGACATAGTTCCTTTTACTGCCATGAACTCCGTTCGCAGTGTCTGTCGAAATTTCGTTAAATAAAACTTAATAAAAAATTCGTTACAATTAAACCATACATTTGAAAATTAATATTAATTTTTTATGTTTAAAAGTAACTTACGGATTTTATTTTTTAAAAGTTTAACTCAGAAAATTTTTAATATTATGCCAGTGGCAAAATTTAATCATTGTAATATAACAATAATAATTAGCGATAAATGTTTGAAAACATACCTTCTGAGGGCTGCATGGTAGAACCTGAAGCACCTCCTAATGCAATACGAGAAGATTGAGAATTGACAGAGTTCCCTTCACTGCCATGAGCTTTAACAGAGTGGTCACAAATTTCAGTTTATCAATTTCTCTGACATTCCCCTAACAATTTACTGACATTAAAATTATTTTCTCTGCCAAAATTTTTTTTACAGGAAAATATTAAAGATCACGGAAAATGAGTAAAATTTATGAAATTTAATAATTTCAAAATTACAATCAAATTTTTTATATAAACTTTAAATCTCCATGTTTTTGCTTCCTCATAAGGAAGCTTTGCATTCGTGACGATTTTCAATTTTTCAAAACATGGTTATATGGACTCATTTTCATCCAGGATATATGTATATTAAATTCTGAGCAAATGTCCAGATGTATGTATGTATGTGTGTGTATGTGTGTGTGTGTATGTCACAAAAAATTGTGTACAAATCATCTCAAACAAATTTTAATGGATTGCCCTGAAATTTTGCAGGTTTATTGCAGTCATGAATACCTAAAATCTGACACAAGGATTTTCAAATTTATCCACAAAATTTTTTTTTATACAATTTTTTCAAAATTTGAAAAAAAAATTTTTGTATTTTTTGAAATAACTTTTTTATTTCTTAATATTTTCATAAATTATTCTCAAAATTACATTCCTGACAAAAAAACGAATCGATTGATATATACAAAGTGCACATTTCATCAAAATTTATAAAATTAATCAATATTTTTCTTTTTCACAAAAAATTCAAATTTTGTGTTTTTTGAAATATTACCTTAACATATTAAAATTAAATTAAGCAATTTTCACGATCTCCGTTCGCAGTGTCTGTCAAAATTTCGTTACATTAAACTCAATAAAAAAATTCGTTAAATTTAAAAACATATTTAAAATTAAATTTTTTTAAAACTTTAAATATATTTATTTGTTCACCATTTACAATCTTAAAGTTTTATTGTTATTCAAAGTTTTAACACAAAACGTTCTAAAATCAATCATTTTTATAACAAGGCTAAACAATTTTTAAATAATTTTAATTTACAGTTACTTTAATTATTTGTTAACAATCTGTATATCTCTTTTACCATAATTATAAATTTAATTAAAATAATAGTTACAGCTTTGTTTGCTTAATTTGAAAATATTTATTGCTTCTAAAATCATGAATTCAAACTTTTTATAGTTAAGAATTTTTAGTACAATAATAAATAGTGAAATCAAGCAAATAAATAAATTAAATATGTTCATTCTTTTATTTAATAAGGATCTCTTACCAGTATCAAAACGATTTTGCAAGTTTTCTTCGCCAGGAGGAGTGTCGACAGGTGATTCGAGAAGTGGCTTTGTTAGTTTGTACATAGAGTTTGTGATATTATCTGTCGAAAATAAATAATGAAAATAATTTTGTGAATAGACTAATAAAATTAATTTATATTATTTTCAATGAACTTACTGAATGTAGCAAAAATACTTACTGAACGCACTTCGCTTTTGCGAATTTGATTCCTCAAAAAAGTCATCATTATTTTTTTATGCATCTTGAATGCCGGCTTCTTTTTAATTTTTCAGCGATTCTTCCTTCATCACTTTCAATCTCTGATGTTTGTATATAAATGCTTAATCTTGTTAATGCAAACTCCAATGTTGCTGCAAAACATACGAATATTATTAAATTTTACTTCAAAGATGAATATGTTCATTTTTTGATAAATTAAAAAAAAATTTGAATGATGGATAAAGTTTAAAAAGCGAAAAAATTATTTTTTTAAGTTAGAGGCATATTTTGAATATTGCATGGGGTGTCTAGGCACCCCAGTTACTCTTTCTAGAATTATGAACCTTGATTCAGATGTTGACTTTAACTTTATTAAATTTGAAAAATGAAGAAGATTGGTTTAAATATGTCAGTGTACAAAAATTGTGGAGGTAAGCGTAAAATCAGGGTGTCTACTATTTTCGTTCAACGAAATTCCCGGTGTTTTCCTAATTTTTCCCGGGTTTTTTCTCATCAAATTTAAATTTATTTGATTTTAAACCTAGATAATTCCACAAATGGCTACCAAAATTTTTATTAAAGTTTTTATAAATAATTAAATTCTTTCCACAAGTTTCTTTAAATTTTTTAAAAATAATTTTAAATAAAAATTTGTAAAATAATTTAAATAAACCAATAATTCTTTCAATATTTTAAAATGTATTGATACTAATTAAATTTCTGACAAGAATTTTACAATTTATAAAGTAATTGAATCCTTCCAAAGAATGTTATTACATATTTAAGAAAATAATTAAATGTTTGTATAGAATTTTATTAAAATTTTGGACAACAATTGAATTGTGAAGAATAATTTAATTATTTATAAAGATAATTTAAATATTGAGGACAATTATATTACTTTTGAAAAAAATTGAATTATTTTTTAGAATTTTATAAAAATTTATGAAAATAATTAAATTTTTGTAAATAATATTTTTTAAACGATATTCAAAAGAATGAAGTAAATCTGAAGAATTTTGCTATTAATGGAAATATTTGAATTCTTTCGACGAATTTTAATAAAATTTTTAAAAATAATTGAAATTCTGCAATGTATTTTGCTATTTATCAAAATAATTGAATTATATTTCCACGAAATTTTAATTATTTTTAATAGAATGTAAAGACATTTCAATTATTTAAAAAATTTTCAATTATTTGTTTATAAAAATTTAATTATTTTGAAACAACAGAATTGGAAATTTCAAAAATCTTATTTAATTTAATTTGATTTTATTAAGAGATTTTACGTTAGTACCTTGTTTTAAAATAACTATTAAAAATTTTAATTATAAATATACGCACTAAGAATCATGAATACTTTAGAATATAACTCCTTATAAAATTCAACTATTTATCAATTTTTAAATTAAAATACTTCGAAAATTCGATTTGTTAAAAAGTTTGTAATGAAATACTTTAATAATAATTTCGATAATTTTTTCAAACTTATTTACATACTATATTTGAATAAGTGACTGATTTTTTACTATCAAATTAATTTTTTTTAATTAATTTAAATTTAGAGAACAGTTTAAACATCTATAAAAATTAAAATAAAAAGCAATTTTTTAAAAGCAAATTTAAATAATAGAACTTTGTCCAATTTGGTGAAAAAATTCCCACTCTGGAATAAAATAAAATTCCCGGTTATTTTCCGGTTAGTAGACACCCTGAAAATTGCAAACCTAAAATATTATTCTTATATTTCAAACACGAAATATATATACTTACATACGGATTCATATACTTTAACAATTTTATACGGTTTCCCATCATTGCCAGACCACTTTTCTGTTGAGAAATCCGTTGCACCTTTCGCACGTGACAATTTGTTTAATTCAATTGCTGTAACATTGGGCGGAAAATAACTAACAACCCATTCTTCACCTTCACGAATGGCCCAGTCGCTTCGGACTATTTTTATGCTATTATCGTCGAACAATACAATTAGATACTGTATAGGGTTGTCCATAGTAAACCACTTTTCTGAAATTTTTTTTAATTTTGTTATTTTATAAATATAATAAAAACTCTAAAGTTATTTAATAATGTTATCGAAGTTAAAAAAAAGAATTGTTTCCTTTAAAACGTATTATTTATGCTTTGCGACTTAATGTGCATAATTTTCTTTTAACAATAAGCAAATATTTAATACAAGAAACAACACAATATTTTTAGAGAAAAGGTTTAATTTTTACAAATATAAAGAATATTTAAATTTCATAGTAAAAATTTTGTAATTAAAATTTTTTTTTCTTTTTTTGAAAACAAAACTAAAACAAATTTATGAAAAATTTTCTTTTCTTCTTATTTTTTGAAAATAATTGGTATTTTAAAAAAATTAAATGCAAGCTTGATAATATTAAAAGTTTTTAAAAACAAAAAATACATTATTTAAAAAATAAAAGTAGCTTCCGATTATTTATTTTATAGAGAATTATTTCAATAATATCGTTTGTTCGCACTGTAAGGCTATAAGCCATATTGAACTATTGCAATTACTTATTAAACGAGATTATGCTTGCACTTATAAAGAAAAATGTCGTTCGATACACGGTTGTTTGGCCCCTTGTATCGGAAAATACTATTTTTCTTTTTTTTAATTTCATTATTTCGCTTACCGAAATATCTAATTTAATCTCTGCATCGACAAAGCTCTCGACATTTCGAATACGCGATTCCTCAAAGTTTTGCAATTAAATTTCCATCGTGAAAAGAAAGCCGACACGACTAACGAAATTAAAGAAAAAGAAAGAGAATAAGGGTATTGCATATTAGACATAGCCCTTTGATGGCAAAAGGTAGCAGCAGTAAATTCGCAAAACTTTTTATTCATTGTTAAATCAAAAAAAAATTCACGAATAAAATAAATAAAAAATAGCGAAAATGAGTAATAAACTAATTGAAAAAAGTGACTTAAACGTAGTATAAAAAATTCATCTATATGTTTGTGTCAAAATTCATACAGATTAAATTAAGGATAAACTTATATGAGACTGCTTTTTGGCCTGTCTACGTTCCGGAATCTCGTTCAGTGAGCAATAAAACGTACTCAAATAAGTCGTCTTCTATATTCTAGATAGTTTCTGAAATATTAGTAAAAACGAAAATGGCTTAAGATAATTTTTTGAAAGAGGAATTTTCCTCTCAAAATACAAGAATATTTTTTTAGTGAAGAATTGCTTCTAAATTACAATCAAAAACATTAAAAAGCTTTATATGAATTATATTAAAATGTAATTTAAGAAAAATTTATTTTTAATAACATAGAAATTTTAATGAAAAATACCTACCTCTGATTTGATAACCGGCTTCTTTTAGAAACACGTGGTCGCCATGAAGAGATAAAAACTTATGAGCATTATAAGAGAAAGAATGCGTCGAAGAAATTTCATTGGTTAACATAGAAAGGGGGTTGTCACGTGATGTGCGCGAAGCATACTCGATGCGCGATAAGACGAGATCATTCAAATTATTTCTCTTAAAATTAGAAACAATAATAAAATTATATATATATATATATATATATATATATATATATACATAAAATAATTTATAGTTCATAATTATATTATTTAGATTAGAAAATCCTTCAGAAAATTCGACAAATAAGCCTACGAAATTAGCTAAAATCATATTTCCATAATAAAAATTGAATCCAACTTCACATCGTTAGGGTATCGCCAGTTAATATATCGATATTTTTCACGTACTACCAAAGCTTACCGCAATTGCGTTGAGCAGACGTATATACAAAATGCGAAAAAATAATCAGCCATTTAAATAATTGGGTAATAACGGTTTTAATTACTGAAATTCACTCTCAACTAGCAATAATTAAGCTCGACAACATATTTCAATGCACTTAAGTACTCCATATTCCAAAAATATTGGAATATTGTTTAATACTCCAGAATTATAGATATATATGTATCCTGATCAAGGCAATTATAACGTTCACATTTTGAGGTTAGTAGTCAATTTACTAATTATTTTTATAAACATTGAAAGTAACATTTATAAATTAACTGAACTCCACAACCTTTTTAAAATATGCATAACTTTTATTTGTCAATAACAATATTGTTTACAAACTGATTTTTTTCTTTTGGGAAGAAAAACACTAGATAATTCTATTTTTTAATATTTTTGTAAAAAATTCTCAATTTTCATAAGGAAATTATTTGCATCAATTCTATTTCTTAATTTCATTTCTTATAATAAAATTCAAAAAATTCAAAAACTAATTTTAATACAATTTTTTAGAATAGCAATAATTTTCAAGGAATTTGATTAAAATTCTATTACAAATAAATTAAAATTCTGTAATGAGTTTTATTTTTTCGGAAAATAATTGAATTATTGAGAAGAAACTTATAAAAAATTTGTAATTATTTGAATTCCTGTGAAATTTAAATTATATTATATTATTTTATTTATTATTTATAAAAATAATTTAATTTTTGCGTACAAATTTATTTAAATTGTTTTTAAATAATTTAATTCTTTTGGATAATTTTATTAAAATAGTAGATATTAAAAATCATTTAAATGAGGAATCTTTTTTTTAAATAATTGAAACTTTGAAGAAGAAATTTTTAATTTATTTGTTTAAGTTTCAGCCCTGAATCACAAGGGCTGTGACTTAATTTACTAAAGTAACATATTTATTAAAGATAATAATTGGTGTTTTGTAAAATTTTTTTTGTAAACTTGAATATAATTGGATTTCTGCAATAATTTGTAACTTCTTAAAAATTAAATTTTTTAGTGTTTTTAACTAAAATTCTTCCAAACTTTTTAATAGTTGAATTAATTTTGAAATATTTAAATAAAATTATTAATTAAATTATTTATTTATCTTAAGATTGATTGAAGTCATTTAAAAAGAAATTTTTCTCAGAAATTGAAAACATTGAAGGTTTTATATTAGAGTTCGTGCTAATTTTATAGTTTATGAGTCAAAGAAAAAAGACACAAACATTCAGAATTCTAAACATTTACTTTTTTCTAGTTTTATTAAAAATCTCTGACTTTTCCCTGAATTCCCTGTGTCAGAATATATGATTATCAAAATTATAATAATATTAAAACTATATTCCAATTCGTAGTTTATTGTTATAAAAAAATTTGAATTATAAATTTTCAGGTTCTATTATTTTTAAAATAGCTAATTTTATTTAAAAGTTACTTTTTGGTATTGTACAAATGTTCTAACTTTGCAAATACTTTTTTATATAGAAATCAAGTGGAAGCGGAATGTGAATGAATTAAATGAAAAGTGCTCTCGCTTTTTTGTGAATTTTCCAATTATGGATGAATGTGGGCCATATAAATCGGAACGGGAGTATGGTTATTCAAAGCGCCACTTCAGACGGCTTGTTAAAAAAATAACTGAGACAGAATGCGAAGAGTTGGTGAGAAAAATTGAGAAAGAAAACTCAAAAAACGCAAAACGTTCTACATTTACAGGAATTGCCAATAAAAACCATGACAGGTAAGTAATGATAATGCTTTAGAATTTTTTCATTGTAGTATAGCAAATCAACTCTTGTTTTATTTTCATTAAAAATCGACTATGCTCAGCAACAAGCTTTTTTGACATTTTAAATTTAATTTTCTAAACGATTTGACGTTCTAGAATTATGAATAAATGTATAAATAAATTATTGACAATTATATTTGCAAATTTGTAAGCAGCAACAAAAAATGATGGAAATTAACCAGCATTAATTTTAGGACAGGGAAATTCATTTTTGTCGGATTATATTTAATGAATTATAAGTAAGAAAATTTGCAAATGAAACTTGATACAATATTAATGTAAAAACTTGATTTCAATCTAGTTTTACTGGAAGAAATATTTTTATGCTCTCAAGTTTGTCGCAGTTATAATATTTGAAATAGATACCTATTGGTAAAAGTTTAAAAGCAATAATTTTTTTAAGTAATTATATCAAAGATGAAAAATATTATTTCAAAATTATATTGTTTTATTAATAAATATTCACAAACTTCGTCCAGCTAACTAAACTTTATAAAATGTTTGACTTTTTTAGTTCTCATGGAAATCAACCTACTGCACAATGCTCCATTTCAATGGAAGTTCAAGAATTTTCTAGTAATGAAGATGAAAAAGAAGTCAGTGAAGAAGTATGTGCGGATCGATTTCTTAATTGCAGGTTGTTATAATAAATTTATTTTTATAAAATATTATTTCAATACAATTTTAAGATGGAATGTTTATAGATGATAATAAATATGGGTCATTCTATTTCGAACCCGTTTAACTGAGAAAACAGAATCGCAAGGAGAGCGATTTTCTAATAAACTTTATTGCAAAAAAATCTAATTATTTATAATATATTATATACTGATTCGAAAGAGAATTTCATTAACTTTCTATTTATATTATTATTATTATTTTTAAATATCTCTCAATTTTATAGATAAATTATTGTTTGAAATGGTAAACTCTTAATTTCTCAAACCCCTCCGTTCATTTTCAACAAAATGATGAGAAAATGATGCTTAACTTTTGCAGTTCTCATTCCCGTATTAAATATTATGGACATTTAATGGGATTAATAGAAAAAATTGTTTCAAAAAAGTGTTTTTCAGAAATTTCACTAATGGTTCGAAGTTGAATTCAAACCCATTCAACGCACATATTAATTAAATTTAAATGTCACAGAATTATTACGGTTTAAAGTTATTCTCTCAGCCTCAATGCCTGCCTGTGCAGGCAAGCGCAATCAGTACACGAAAAAATAAATAGTTTTATTGAACAACTAAAAATTTAACTGCATTAGCTATATTCTAGAAAACATTTATCGAAGTTCTAGCTATATTTTCAATTTTTTTTTTCTTATTTCTGTCCAATGCTCTCTGAAAATTAGTTTTAAATTTCATTTTATTACTGTGAATTTTTCAAAACCATTGTTGTTAAATGGGTTAGGATTCAACTATTTGTCAAATTATTGAAAAACCCATATTTTCAACAATTTTTTTTCTATTAATTCCTTTAAATATCCATGGTAACTAGAATAGATATGCTTCATTTTCACATAAATTTGATAGAAATTGACGTGTGGGTGTTTTGAGATATTAAGAGTTTAACATTATACAAAGAGAGATATATTAGGAAAATGCTCGCCTTACGATATGTTAATATTTGCTTTTTCTGAAATTTGAGATAGTAAGATGTCAGAAAAATAATAATTGAAAGTGAACGGAAATGATAAGATGTAACTTATTCTACTAAGAAAATAATGAGGAATAATCACAAAACATCAGACATTCTGATTTATTCTTTACTTTTTCTGATGTTTTTTCGTGACTGATGATTTGAAATTTTTACATTCTCATCAAAAATGAGAAAGTCTTGGATTTGTGCGATTTTGAGCATTGTCTAATTTTGCTAAATCTTTACGTTTCATGACCCCCTGATTCCAAAAAAATGGTTTTTAGAAAAGTGTCTGTCTGTCTGTCGTCTGTCTGTAGAAAAATTTGTCTCGACGATAACTCGAATGAATTTTAATGAATCGACTTGAAATTTGGCACTCTTTCTTAGTCCGTAAAAATAAAGCCTAAGTTCGTTGGGCAGCCAATTTCGTCAAAAAACAACAAAAATACAACATTTTGAAATTTTCAAAATTTTGTAATTTTTGGAATTTTCAAAAAAAAAATTTTTTTTATTTTTTTCCTTAAAATATGAGCAAAAACAAACAACTTTTTCTATCAACACTTTTTTGTACAACAAAAAACAAAAAAGTTATAAATTTTTTTGAAATTTCGAAATTTTCAAAATTTTGTTTTTTTGACAATTTTCAAAAAATTATTTTTTTCTATTTTTTTCCTCAAAATATGAGCAAAAACAAACAACTTTTCCTTGCAACACTTTTTTGTACAACAAAAAACAAAAAAGTTATTTTCAAAAAAGTGCAAAAAATTGAGATTTATAGTGAGTGAAGCATTAGCCGAAACATGAAGAAACGTTAGAAACATATAAAAACCTTCCGTTTTTTCTTTTAGATGCCAAAGTTAGGTAAATATACGAAACTAGGAACAAAAAAGAACTTCAAATATGCAAAAATTTTGCTCTTTTTAAATTTTTCCGTAAAATTTGCTTTTTACATTCTCATCAAAAATGAGAAAGTCTTGGATTTGTGCGATTTTGAGCATTGTCTAATTTTGCTAAATTTTTACGTTTCATGACCCCCTGATTCCCAAAAAAATGGTTTTTAGAAAAGTGTCTGTCTGTCTGTCTGTCGTCTGTCTGTAGAAAAATTTGTCTCGACGATAACTCGAATGAATTTTAATGAATCGACTTGAAATTTGGCACTATTTCTTAGTCCGTAAAAATAAAGCCTAAGTTCGTTGGGCAGCCAATTTCGTCAAAAAACAACAAAAATACAACATTTTGAAATTTTCAAAATTTTGTAATTTTTGGAATTTTCAAAAAAAAAAATTTTTTTATTTTTTCCCTCAAAATATGAGCAAAAACAAACAACTTTTTCTTTCAACACTTTTTTGTACAACAAAAACCAAAAAAGTGCAAAAAATTGAGATTTATAGTGAGTGAAGCATTAGCCGAAACATGAAGAAACGTTAGAAACATATAAAAACCTTCCGTTTTTTCTTTTAGATGCCAAAGTTAGGTAAATATACGAAACTAGGAACAAAAAAGAACTTCAAATATGCAAAAATTTTGCTCTTTTTAAATTTTTCCGTAAAATTTGCTTTTTACATTCTCATCAAAAATGAGAAAGTCTTGGATTTGTGCGATTTTGAACATTGTCTAATTTTGCTAAATCTTTACGTTTCATGACCCCCTGATTCCAAAAAAATGGTTTTTAGAAAAGTGTCTGTCTGTCTGTCGTCTGTCTGTAGAAAAATTTGTCTCGACGATAAGTTTAAGTTTTTGGATCAGACTTTTTTTATAAGTTTTTGGGCCAGACTTGTTTTTAATGTATCCTTGTTGATGTTAAGGTCATGTTATTTAGTGGGTAAGGATTTAGTATAAGGAGACCTCACGCCAATGCTTAGCAGCGGCAAAAATCAACACATTTTAGGGGGGTTAGAGTTATGAGTATTTGCACCACTAGCAGAGGTTGCGCCATTACGGCTGAAATGTAAACCATGGTCGCCATTACACTTCGTCGTATTTCTTTAATTTGTAGGTTATGTTCATATACAGTAGCAGACGAAAAATGTTAGTACAATGCTTTAACCATAGAGGCGCAAACTCTGTTAGTGGTGCAATCTCTGAGATCTCTGTAAATTGTATTGTCGCGGAATGTATATGAAAAATGGGGAAAATTGACAGTTTTACATGAGAAAAGAATAATAAGTTTTTCTTTAATGGAAAAATTTTAAATAAAGCGCGCATAACCTCAAATTTTTTTTTGGAGAATGTCAGGCTATAAATTCGTAAGAATTCTGTGCAATTTTTAAATTTATTTTTGTTTAAACAAATTATTAATATTATTGTTAATTACTAACTTTTTACATATTATACCTAGAGAGGTGTATTTTCTTTTAATTTTGCAATTTACCAGAGCTAACATAAATACTTATGCATGATTTTACTGTTTATGAATGACTATAGCCAAAAATTTTAAACCGATTAGAGTGTTTTTTGTTTAAAATAAAAGTGGACATTCCTGAAGTCAATTAATAAAACATAAATTATACAAATTAAATTTTTTTTTTAAACAGTGCCAAAAATGAATTATCTCAATTACAAGTGTTGTTCCTTCTGTGATAATCTTCAAATCAACACATGTTTGATGAGAATGTAAACCTTAAAGTCGTAGTAACTTTAAGACAAATAAATATTGTAGCCTCTCAAAAAAAGTACGGCGTGTCTAATACAAAGTCGCAGTTGATTAAATTCGAAATACAGCGAAATATCTTTTGTGGAGGAGTCAGGAAATTGAATTTTAACTTTTTTATAAAATATATCTAATATATAGCTGAGATACCAGAGTAACTTTTCTAGGAGATAAACATTTAATTAAAACAAAAATGTCCGAGTAAATCAACAAAGAGTGAAAAGTTAGCCATTACGCTCCGGTCTACACTACACAAAAAAACTTGATACTAATACTTTAAGTTTAAGAATATTTTAGCTACTTCTGCTAATCACGTTTTTGCTAAGAGAGTTAGTATAATTAAAAATAACTTCAACATTTTAATCATCAACATCAAAAATATACATTTAAATCCACTTAATATCGCAATTATCAGCAAACAAAAACAAGTGATGAGAATGTACTCCTTAAAGTCGTAGTAACTTTAAGAAAAAAAATATATTTTATGAAATATATAATAGGAAACAAGAACAAGAAAACAAATAATGCATAACAATCGCAGAACACCGCGAGCGAAGCGAGCCATTTGCGCGCGAATCGCGCAACAACACACGGAGCGCGAAGCGCGACGTACGAAATTATCGCCGGAGCGCGAAGCGCGACGATCAATATTCCCGCGCCCCGAGGCGCGCCGAAACTTGCGAGCGAAGCGAGCCCCCGCGCGAAGCGCGGATGAGAATGTGTCCGCGCGAAACGCGGGCAGATTTTTTTGATTATTTCTAACACAATTTTAAAGTAAGGATTTGATGTTTTGTGAGAACTTTGTAAGCTTTTTACTTCACTTTATAAACCACGCAGACGCGCATCATTTTTTAATAATAGATTTCCAAATCCGTTGAAATAACATTACTGGAATAAAACTTTTATTACTTACAATTTTTTCAATTTAATACTCAAAACTTGAAGAGAAAATAATTCAAAGTAAAAAGAATAATTCAATTACTAAAAGTTTTAGGAATACTTTGGGTTTTGAAAATTTGTATTTATTTTAGGTTTATTAGAGGTTTTTTAAGAATCCTGTTCTTACTTAGTTTTCTTGTTCACAGTGCAGACGCATCCCCAGACATATCTAACATTGAGGAAGCATATACTGCCGATGCTTTCAGTGACTGTCAACTATCAGATGCAGAGGTCTTACACTTTGATGTTAGCAGCGACAGTTTATTCTCAGAGAGTGAAGCCGACCAGAGTAGTACTGAGGAAGATATGGATGAAAATAATGATAATATAGACGAATGTTTAAAAAATGGCTTGACATTCGGAGACAAATTTAAAAACCAGCTTCGTCAGTGGGCTCTTCGTTTTCATATTACGTTGATCGCTTTATCTGCTTTATTATTACTTTTACAACCTCTTGTTAATTTCCCGTTGCCATTGGATGCAAAAAGGTTGCTAGGAACAATGAGAAAAGTTAATATATTTAATATCAGCGGTGGAGAGTACTATCACTTCGGTCTGAAACGAGCTGTATGGTTGATTTTAGTTTCTGACATCAATGCTCAAGAGGTATACCTTGTTGGAGCCTACTATGGGGAAACGAAACCAAATGATGCAAATCAGTTTCTTGAAGAATTCGTCAATGAATTAATAGATATATGTGAAAATGGATTAGAAGGCGAACAAGTTCGTATTAATTGTTCTGCATTTATTTGCGATGCACCAGCCAAATCTTTTGTGCTCTATT
This sequence comes from Leptopilina myrica (nomen nudum), assembly GCA_032872475.1. Classification (NCBI taxonomy): domain Eukaryota; kingdom Metazoa; phylum Arthropoda; class Insecta; order Hymenoptera; family Figitidae; genus Leptopilina; species Leptopilina myrica (nomen nudum). Next base: position 32,805,767 of record CM065459.1, on the reverse strand, counting down.
TGAAAGGTCATACTGGGTATGACAGTTGCCCAAAATGCTGTATATCTGGAAAATATGTAGAACCTGAAGGAAAACATAAGGTAATTAAAAAAAAGGCAAGAAGAAAGGAAGAATTTGCTTTCCAGGATTGGTCCGTTTATACTAAAAACAGATGAGGGATTCCTTTCAAACGATTATGAAGAAGTAGATACAGGGAATAAAACCATTTTAAAGAGTATTCCTAATTTCGGATGCATCTCTTCAGTACCGCTAGATTACATGCACCTGATACTGTTGGGCGTAATGAAGAAACTTATCCGCCTATGGCTAACTGGACCTTTACCCACTAGATTAACTACCTCAAATATTAAAAAAATTTCCAAAAAACTGTCGACTTTACGTTATAGCAATCCCAGTGAGTTCTTAAGAAAGCCAAAAGAAGAATTTACTTATGAGAAACCACATAACACTGGGCCATTAACAATCGATTGCGAAAATGTCTGTCAACAGTTTAAACTTTTAAAACACGCTTCAATCACAATTGATTGTGATGATGATAAAAATAGACATGTGCTTTTAAAAGATGGAACCTTTGGAAAAGTTTTGAACATTGTCAAATGTGATGGCAACGATATTCGCCTGATTATAAAGCCAATAAATTCAATTGACAATCTATACGAAGAACCGGAATCGCGATTGCTAAACATTCACGTTGGAAGGATTGGCAATGACGCACTTTTATCAACATCAATAAATAATATTCTAAACAAGGTCTGGAGAATTCCAACCACTAAAGATTTAATAATTATGCTTCCACTTCTTCATTAATTAGACGCCGCTGGAGATAAAAATATATAACAATTTATTGTATATTTCTCTATGAAGATAAATTTTATATTCTCAGTGTTAATTTTCAAAATTTTTTTAAATTCTTTAAAGAAATTCATGTTTGAAATGTAAATCTGTGTACAAAAATTATCATAATTAAAATAATTTTAAAATATGTGTAACATATGGCAACATGTAAGTAAAGTTAGGAATATGTCAGGAAAAAAAAATTTTTGTGAGTAAAGTCAAGGAAATTACAGAAAAAAAATTTTTGTCAATAAAATTAAGGAAACTGATACTTTTTCGACTTATTTTTAAAAAACTGCGATTTTTTTACTTTTCTTCAAATATTGCAACAAAATACCACAGTCTGTAGTAAAAAGTGCAACTTATCTCCACTTTTATAGGGCGAAAAATAAACAAATCTTTCAAAAATTATTTTTGAATAACTTTTTAAGATAATTAAATTTTTCAAACGTATCTTCAATAAAAATCTTTTTCAACAATTTAAATTTTGCAAAATTTATTTAAAAATAATTTTTTTAAGTATTATTATGTTATAACTTTTGAAAACTAACGTTTTAAGAATCTTCATTGCAAACTTTAAAAATAATTGAAACATCCTACATTTTTAAAATTGATAAATAATAATAATTATTTACTTATTATAAGTGAATTGTTTTAATTTTTTAATGTAAAATTATTGAAATTAAAGTCAATATTTGAAAATAAAAAGTTTTATAATTTGCATAATTGTAAATTTAAAATAGTATTTTAATATAGTATTGTTTTAATTTAAAATTAATTATTAGTTTTATATTAAAAGTAAATTAATAATTAGATAAATAATTATTCAATTCAATTAATTTATTTATAGTTAATTAAATTATTTTATAAATTAATTTATGGAGTTTTAATTAACCAATAATATTTAGTAACAATTATTAAATTGAATTATTTATATTATTATTATTATTATTATTTAATTTTATTCTTCGTAAAATATATAAATTTAAATAAATAAGTTTGCAACCTTTTTTTGAAAAAATTTCTATTTAAAAAAAATTTAAAGATAAAAATTAATTATTTTCTAATTTTGTTTATAGAAATGTTTTAAAATTAATTTATATTATGAATTTTTAAATAACAAATCATATAATAAATATTAAGTAACTATATACAAAGTTATTCGTGTTACATTGGATGAAATCGTTTTCAAATTTTCCCGCGCAATCTGCTTGATATGCGCATCAAGCGTGGAAGATTTTTGTTTCCTGTATTCAGATGGTCGTTTAGGTTAGTGGTTAGGTTCTCGATTTCTGTTCTGCAAACTAGGGTTCAATTCCCACTTCCCCAAATTTTATTTTAAAAAAATATTTCTTTCGCAATAAATATTGTTGTTAGAAATCTAAAATTAATTCAGGTAGTAATAAATTAAGTAGATGAGAATAAGATGTCAAATAATTTTTTAAAATTATTTTTTCATTGAAATTAACAATGGTGTTTATTATTTATAATTAATAATTTATTTTGTCAACAAAAAAATAATTATAATAAATTTATTATTATTATTATTGTATTAATAAGTAATGAATTAAAATTAATTTTCCCAATGTAATGTTTTATAATTATATAATATAGTATATATTATATTTTGTAACTTAATCAATTACGTTTACTAAAAACTTACATTTCTATTTTTGGGAAAATTTGCTTATCATTTTTTAGAGAACTTAGTAGAGCTAGTTTTATGGAAAGTTACACAGAAAACTTGCTTTGAACTTAAATTTCTATTTTTCACAAAAGTTACATTGCAATTTTTCAGCAAATTTATATCGATAATTTACAGGAAGTTAACACCGTTAAGTTTATACCGGAGGACATTTAAAAGTTCAGGGAACTTAGCAGCAACTTAACCGCGTTAAGTTCGGAACTTAGCGCGGATAAGTTCCTGCTAAGTTCCTACAAAGTATTGTGCTATCTGGGATATGTTAACAGTCTAAATATGGTATTTTATCACATAAGATAATATAAAAAGTTTTTTAAACACTCTTTAAATGCCAGGATTAAAAGAACAAGTTATAGAAGTTAGTGAATCTAGGGAATTTTATCAAAAGTAAATAAAAAATATATATTTATTTACTTTTTTACAGTCTCGCGGGTGCTAGTAGAAGTAACCCTGTAAAAAAAAGTATTGGGAGTACGGGATTCGCGAAATAGCGCATTGGGTGTCGTGGTGAATGCGGTAATCAAGGGGTCCCAATGCGGTGCAAGTTTTAAGCTTAAAAAAAAGAAAATACTTGACAGGAATAAATAATGAATGGCAGTAGAGAAAAATGCTAGATTAAAGGAATGAGAAAATACTAATAGTGAGTGTAAAATTTAAACTTTAAGAGAAAAAGGTAAGCGAATCGAGCGAACACAGTGGCCCAGCTGACATACGATTTGCAATACATTACTTTCCAATTTTTTATTTTATAACCGCGTTTCTGCATGAATCTGAACAATATTTTCGATTATTGTAATTTAGAAGATGCTGACCAATTGTACGTTGACAGATTTAGTGAAAAGTTCCTGTGTTCGGAGACAAATGTGTTAGAAAATATTTGTTTACCTATTTCACATCATACAAACCAGTCAAAGTTCTTTTGCTGTGCACAGTGGGCCAGAACACCTTGATTACTGGCCAAAAGTCGACTTTTTGAACTTTATCTTTTGTTAAAGTAGTTTATGACATTCTAATTAGTGATAGTTCTGGCATCTTTTTCATTAATGACACGGTTATTTATAAATATTTAACACGTTAATAATTATGTAAAATTTAAAAATATTTAAAAATTTCTCTTAAAAATTTCATTGAAGTTCTGTATATTTCTCGAAATAGAGTTAATTTTTTCAAACAATTACTTAATGATGTTCAATATTAGTCTGAAACAAACAAAAAAATCAGTATCTAATTATTGGATAATTTATTTTCGATTAATTTTATAAGCATAGAAGTTAAAAATTAAGTAAAGTTGTGTGAAAAATAATACTTGATTTAAGAGTTCCCCGGAGTTCCCCAAGATTTTGTAAAGTTTCGCATAGGTATGTATTCTTTGTTATACGTATTTTAAGTAAAAGTGGCACATTTTACCACAAATTCATTTGTTTACTAAAACTTGTAAATATTAAAGTCAATGATTGAGTCACAATATACGTAGTGAATAAGATTAGGAAAAGCTTGGCTACAATATCAACATCCATTCAAAAGTGGCTAAAAATTTTTACTCAGAGGTTTTTGAGGTTGCTGATTACGAATCTAATGTCAGAGTTTGAAAACTCAAAATGGCGGATCTAATATGACGGATGACTTTTTTAAAAATTAAGGGAGGAAATGCAGGATTGGCAGAAAACGCCTGGACCGATTTTAATGAATGATGGCTTGTTTTACTCAGTATTAATCCCTCTTCTACTTAAACTAAAAAAAATAAAAAAAATTTTTTTTAAACAATTTTGAGAACCAGTTAAAGTCATTATTTTTTTCAAAAAATGATTTTTCTGTTTTTATCACTCAAAATTATCGAATTTCACTATTTCTTTTGAATTTTTTAGTTCAAATAGAAACTACATATGTTAACTTTAAAATTTTTCTTTATTTTCATGTTTCAAACAAGAATTGCGGTCTATATCGTGCCCACCGTTTTTTAAGACCAGATGTGCACCACTATCAACAATTAATTTTAACTAATCTATTTTTTAATATTTCATGTCAAAAATATTATCACAAATGCTTTAAATATGTACAAAAACATCTCAAAAAGCCGGGAGGTCTAAGTTATTTTTCTCCTTCCTAAAAAAATTCTTAAAAAAGCGCTATTTTTAAGCCTTCTAAAGTAGGCTCCCCCTTAATCAGATCCACTTGAAACTCGTTACTCAGGGGTTTCCGGGGTCGCTAATTACGAATCTGTTATTAGTTTTTAAAAATTCAAAATGACGGATCCAATATGGCGGACGAGTTTTTTAACTGCAGATAAATTAAACCTTTTTATTTTTAAAGCCTGAATATGAGGTTTAAAATTAGCAACATTAAAAACCCCTAGATATGCAATTACAAGAAAATCTATTAATTTTATTGCGTATCGTTTACCTTCTTGAAACCGCCAGAATAAATTTTTCAAATCTGACATTAAATTCGTAATCAGCGACCCCGAAAACCCCCCGAGTAACGAGTTTTAAGTGGATCTGATGAATTTTTAATAAAGACATCCGCCATTTTGAATTTTTAAAAACTAATAATGGATTCGTAATCAGCGACCCCGAAAACCTCCGCGTAACGAGTTTCAAGTGGATCTGATGAATTTTTCATAAAGACATCCACCATCTTGAATCCGGAATTGTTAATTTTTGAAATCTAACAACAGATTCGTAATCAGCGACCCTGAAAACCCCCGAGTAACGAGTTTCAAGTGGATCTGATGAATTTTTAATAAAGTCGTCCGCCATATTGGATCCGCTATTTAGGATTTTAAAAAACTAATAATAGATTCGTAATCAACGACCCCAAAAACCCCCGAGTAACAAGTTTTAGGCCATTGGAAATATAAATTGACTTTTGGCCACCGAACAGGTTCTCCTGGCCCACTGTGCTGTGGCGCATTGAAAGCAGCCTATGCCGCATTGGACTCATATTTGATAGTTCAACTTACATTTTTCTCTTAAAGTTTAAATTTTACACTCACTATTAGTATTTTCTCATTCCTTCAACCTAGCATTTTTCTCTACTGCCATTCATTATTTATTCCTGTCAAGTATTTTCTTTTTTTTAAGCTTAAAACTTGCACCGCATTGAGACCCCTTGATTACCGCATTCACCACGACACCCAATGCGCTATTTCGCGAATACCGCATTGACAGGTAGGCACTCGCAATGCGGAATCCCGTACTCCCAATACTTTTTTTTACAGGGAAGTTATAAAAAAAATTTAACTCCAAGGCCATTTTATTTGTATTAGTAAATATAGGATATGTGAATTGGTATAATTTGTGTTTGTGTATATAAAATTTACATTTACATTGTATCCTGTTTGATGGCTTGTTTATGTTTATTCAATGGTGTTTCTGTATAAATCACTATATTTTTATTTTTTTGAAAGCACACTTCTTAATTTTCCTTAACCGATTAGAGTTTCTATTGATTATATTAATTCTAAATAATCCGTATATTACTTTAGAGTCTTTCTTGAAGTATGAATCAATGAAAATTCATTTCATATTAGTTTAAATCTTAAAGAAACTTGATCACTTTTACTTGAAACATTTCAACGATATTTTAAAACTAGTTGAGTAATTTTTAGCGAATTTTTCTTATTATCCAACGCTCTTGAACAGATTCAGAAATTTTTTGTGACTAAACTTTTTCATGCAGAGAATTACATTAAAAATTAGTGTAATTTCTAAAAAATTATGAAAGAAATCAAAAATGTTTATTAATAAAAACATTTTAAAATCTAATAAAACATTTTTAGTTTAAAAAAAAAAAATTTCTTAAGCTTTTTTGAACATCCTGCACTAAACAAAAATTCTAAAAAAACTACTTTTTTAGTTTGTCTGGCCATCGCTAAATACTTATTTTAATTACTGTACCTAGTTAAAAATTGTTAATTAAATTAAAGTAAATTTGTAGATTTTGTAACCACAGGTATAATACACAAATAACTACTGGAAGTAGTAGATTGTATTACTCAAAGTATTTCAAAAGGATCCAAACAGTTTCAATGTATATAGAGTAATTTTATAGTAGATTTCATTTCTTCTAGCAGTTGAATAATTTTGCTTGTTATTTTTGTCAAAGAGTTTTAGAAGAGTATCAACTGTTAAAGGGTAGCGTGCGAGCGTGGTAATAGGTTATCTGTTTACAAATATTAGGGTCGAGAATTTAATGAAATAGTATTATTATTTTTTTGGCAATACTCAAAAATATATTTAATTAATATTTTGTAATTATTTATATAAAAATATAAATAATTAATATATAATATTGCAACATTTGAACAATATTTATCTAAATTTTAATTTAAAAATATTAAGAATTGAGTGAGATTATGAGATTTGCCTCAGGCGCTTCAAAAGAAAATTGATTTGCGGTGTACACTCTAACTTGAAACAGAATCATCTAAAACAAAAAAATCAAAGTGCATTTCTTGAAGATGTTTTTAGAGGTAACAACGGGAGCTTTTTTTTCTTTTTTAAATTACTAATTGTACAATAACAAATTAACCGATTTATTATAGCAAAAATAGACTTTTTGGCTTTTAAGTGCTACGGAAAATCGGAAAATAAAAAAAATCCTCCCGATGTTATCTCAAAAATCATCTCCTTTAACAAATGCACTTTAATTTTTTTATTTTTGATGATTCTGTCAAATGAATTTTCATATAAAATTGCAATGACACAACGTATGAAATTTCAAAAAATATTTAATCTATCTGTAATATGTAAATTTACTGAGATATTGAAAATGCAACATTTTAGTGAAATCTCATTATAGAAAATGTGTAAAAGACGAAAGTTCTAGAAAATTCGTTTATCTGTGTCAAATTATTCAGAAATAAGAGATGTGTCAATGGTAAATTCCAGATTAAAAAATATATTGATGCTTGCGATCATTTGAATTTAATTTTTTTAAATTGTTTATAAATCAATGAAATGTTTTGGAAAAACAAAATCAAATTTTTGTAGCAGTATAAAGGTTTCTGTAGTACATCATATTATGTAAAGCATATCATTTCCAACGTGATACGCTTGTAAATTGTGATTAGTGTTTTTTACAGTTATGTTTAACAAGACAATTAATTCTATTCCACTTTTATATTATCTAAAAATCATTAAAATTTAGCAGTAATATGAATGCTATTTATCAAAATTCTGTACATAAATCAGTAAAAAGTTGGAAAAGCAAAGTCAAGTTTTCGTTTTAATGTCATGATTTGGAAAGGAATCTAAAAAATTTGATAAGAAATTAAAACAAAAAAATGTATCACCACCATTTTGAGGAATATCATCTTAAAACATGATGAAGAAAGTTTTCTTAGCAATGTAATTTAAAGAATCATTTACTTATAACTTCAAAAACATATTAAACTTAAATCAGGTTGTTGTAAGTACCAGTGGCTTTAAACTTAAATTTTTTTAATATTACAATAATGATACAGATGTACACCTCTTTTCATTGATCTAGCACTGGTGCAACCACCCAACTGCATGTAGGGATGTCAAAGTCGATGCGATTATTTCATTAAAGCTGAATCGACTTTGATATCCCCTCAAGTTGTACACAAATTTTACATAAAATTTTTATGTTTTAAGATCTCCTGAAAAATAACTGTCATCTATTAGTAATGCAGAACAGTACCTGCCAATGGATGTTCAAGATTCCAGTACCTCCAGCTCAAGTTATGAAAGTACAATTGCAGAGCATAGTGGTGTTAATAAAGAAGAGCTTGCCGAGCGACTTCATTACTGCAGGTTATATTATATTAAATTTTTTTAGTAAAATTATGACTGGAAATTCGTAAAATACTGCAGGGTGGCCGCTGGACCGGGAAACCGGCAAATGACAGAATTTTTTTGTCCCGGGAAATGACAGTGAATTTTGATCTTCACCGGGATTTTGGAATTTTTTGTCTAAAAGCACTGATTATTTTGTGACAAAAAGTAGAAATATTTATTTTAAGACTTATTAATTATATTTTATTAAACAAGATTGACTGTTCTTCTGTAAAATCGTTTTATTTTGTCAGGGAATTTTAAAAAAGTACTATAAAACTATCCTATTTATAGAATTTATAAGAAAATTATGAATTTTGTTTACCAAAGTAACAGACATAAAAAAAGAATATATTACATTTAATTTGAAATTCTTTCTATTTCTAACAATAATTAAACAGAATATAATTTTAATTAAATTCATCGAAAGAATTTGAAAGAGAAAAAATTTCACACCCCATAAAATAGTGAAAAATAAATCAATTTAAATTTTTTTTGTAATAATATTATAACAAAATAAATTTGAATTATTAAAAATTTAAACTAATTAGAACAAAAATAATACGAAATTTATAAAAGTTAATTTTTATATAATAAATAGGGGAGACTAAGCGCGGTTGTTACAATTTTGATAAAAACAGTTACTGTGATTAGAGTTTAACTCCAATTTTTTTGGTCAAACTATTAAATCAAAGGTATATTATCCAGCTTTAAAAGGCAATAATTGATTTAGCTTTATATCTATTATTTAAATAACTAGAAGAATTTTAGTGACAGCGTGTAAATTGTAACAACCGCCAAAAGTGAATGTCGGTTGTTACAATACCAAGAATCCTCTGCAACGTTTCTAAATTGAAGACAAATAATTTTTTATAACTATTTTTATTAATTATTCGTAATTTTTGGTACAAAGATGATAATATTGAAATGATATAGTTTAATTTAAGTACATAATTATTAGTTATATAGTTCCCAATAATGTATATTAAATAATTTGAGTTTTATTTGGTAATTGAGGTAAGTTAGATGAGAAATAATTTTCCTCTTTGAAGAAATAGACTTAAAAACTATTTAGAACGAAAGTAACAATTGTTTAAACAATTAAAATAAAACATATCAGACTTCAACTGACGTTTAAACAATTTAAATAAAACAAATCAACTATTATTTATACTTTAAAATAAAAATAGTTTTTAACAAACCTTATCGAAATAAAAAAAGAAAATCGAAAAAGAAAAGATTAGTTGAGTTTGCAATTTTGACATACAAAATTATCGTCGCCACCTGTACAGGCCTCATGTGCCCAAAGCAAACACCCTGTACATTGCAGCACTAATACTATTTCGATATAAAAGTAACTTTAAAAGTTTTTTTCATTAATTTTGAATGATTTTGAAGTCGAATTTAGAAAAAACGAATCTGCTGAATTATGGGAAAAATATGCTTTCTCATTATCACTTGTAACAACCACGCTTCTCAAAATCGTAACAACTGACCAACAGGTACATTTTTTACAAAAACTTACTTTATTTAAAAAGTATACACTAAATGTGGACAACGAAGGCAGTTTTTTAAAGCTTAATTCTCACAGAATTGATATTAAAAAAATTACTTTGTTAAGTATAAAGGTCTATTAGTTATTTAAAGAATATCAAGCAGAGAAATATTTACTTTTGGCCTCTAAAAACCAATGTGCTTATTTTTCTACTTGTAAAGCTTGCATATAATTTTTAAACATATTGCAGTAAGTTCGTACATAAAAACTAAACATTTTTCCCTTTGGAACCCTATCTCTATAATTCACTGTTTTAGAGATATTCCATTTGTAACAACTGCGCACTGTAACAACCGCGCTTAGTCTCCCCTACAAATAAAAAATAAATAAAATTTCTTTTTTTAGAATTTTCAAAATATACAATTAAAACAATTTGAAAATTTTGTGAAAATAATTGAATTTTCAAAAATATTTAATGAAAAATCTTCAAGTGCAAATTTATGAAAATGAAAATTAATGAAAACTAGCTTTTAAAAAAGCTACTAAATGCTACTTTTTTCCAAAACAAGATAAAAAAATTGACAGAATTCAAAAATTTTAGTTTTTTTGGTGAATTTCGTAGATTTCAAAAAGCCCGCCAAGTGAATTAAATTTATTATTGGACGCGTGATTATAATATATTATAATAATTACTAATAGTCGATGTTTATTAAATTACAACTTTTTAACGTTTCGAATTTTTCGTATCTAATTTTATTATTCTTTAAGCTTCTTAAAAAAAATTCATTTTTCACCATATAATTTAATAGTAATACCTTTTTGACCTTATAAAAGTTTCATCAAATATAGATAAAATCAATTAATTAAGAATAAAAACTTAATTCTTTTGGTTATATAAATTGTTTGATTAAAAATCCAAAATAATATTTATTTAACATGACTATTTATTATATGTTTAGTAATTCAGTTAGAAAGTCAGTTGTTCAATAATAAATACAATTATAAAGATTCAAGATCTGTCTAGAAAAAAAATTACAATTTTTTTTATTGAAATTAAATTAATCATAATTTATTATTGTAAAAAATTATGGATATGTAGATTCTCAGGGTGTCTAACGGTCAGGATAGTCATGGAAAAGTCAGAGAATTTCATTTAAAGTCAGAGAAATTTCTATGAAAATAAAAAATTTTTTAATATAACAAAACTTAAAAGATTTTTATTACCGTTTGTTTCTATCATTAGATATTAATTTATTGTTAAATATGTCAGTTACCATATTTTTGTCCCAATAAAGCAAAAATAGAATTAGTAAAAAGTCAGGGAATACGTCAAGAAAAGTAAGGGAATTTTTTTCTCAATCCGTGTTAGACACCCTGATTCTAAAATTTTTAATATTTATATGACTAAAAACAATCCATTTTTACATTTTGATAGTTGTTATTAGTAAATTACTAAAAAATGTTTACGTTTTATTTTTAAAAATTAGATGTCTGATAAAAAGTTTGTGATAGTTTAAAAAAAAAGTAACCCGTGTGCACGTACTACAACTGTTCTAGACCAAAAAAAGAACAGTGTTCTAGAATAAGTGTTACAATTTTATTATATAACAGTTCTAGAGCTTTGTTCTAAATTTGTTCTGGAACAATTGTTCTGTATTTGTTCTATAACAGACATGTAACATTTGTTCCAAATTAGTTATAGAATTTTGATGTAACATTGTTCCTACAGTGTTCTAGAACACTGTTACAAAAATTTAATATAACTGTTCTTTCACTATAAACTCGTGTTTATTTTCACTACACGGAAAAATGTTATTATTAAATTTTATAAAAGTATTTTACAAGTGTAGGACAAAATGCGACAAAGGAAAATTTTGTTATCAACAAAACTTACACAGTAAATCTTATTTTAAGATCGGTCTTAAATTCAGCACTGTCTGCTATAATGTTAAAGGATTCAAAAATGTTGTATCTTAATTTAAGGCTGCTTTCCTGCTTTAAAATAAGACTTTCTTTTTACTGTAAAATTTTAACAAAACGTACCTATATAAAATTTAGTAAAGTTATATTAAAATTTGTTAAAAGTTTTCGATATTTGATATAACTTTACTAAATAAAGTATAATTTTTATTAAAGTTTAATACTTCTAATATAATAACTTTCTTTCCGTGTATAGTGCAGCCGCGTTTTTGCATGAATTACAAAAAATCTTTTGAATTTAGATACTTAGAAAGACTCGTATCGATAATTCGTGAAAAATTAAATAATTTTTCACTGTCAGCTTGCATAAATTTTCAAAATTTTTAAAAACATTATTCACCAAGAATAACATCAAATACTTAATTAATTTATTATCAATTATTAATTAATAGGTATATCATAAAAATACAATAATAAATTATTAATATTAACTAATTAATTAAAATTTGTTATTATTTGTAGCATAATTATATAATATTCTTTGAAATAAAAAATAAATAAAATATATATATATATGGGCCCGATTGTGGGCCCACGATCGGACAAGGCTTAAAACATGTTAATTTAGTGCAATATTCTTACAAAAAATTTGAAAAAAATTCATTGAAACATACATTGTTGAAAATGAAATTTTATTTAAAAAATTTTTAAAAATATTTTTATTAAAAACTACGTGTGAAAACAAAACTTTTCATTATAAAAACGTCCAATTTGATCAATTTTTGATGCAAAAGCAAAATAATTTCCGATTTGGCCTAGAGTGCCTCATATATAATTATTTTTTTAATAAGTATGTTACATTTTAATTTATAATTTTAGCGCTGCACATAACGGTCCCTCAATTCAAAAGGAAGTTGAAGTAAAATCACTTCCAAGCTTGCGTGGCTATGCGGTATGCGTATTCGACTTGTGTCCTCTAGGTCTAGGTTTCGATCCCCCGTGCGTGCGGAATTTTTCATTCTTAGTTTTAAGTGTTCTGTGTATAATTCTGAATATTATTATATAAAGTATAAGTTCAAATAATTATTAACAATTATAATAATAATTTAGTCATTAATTTAAATAAATAAGATAGTCTGTTTAAATTATTAAAGAAAATACATTTTTTTTTTAAACTTATTGCAAAAAAAGATATTCTATTAATTATTCATATTTTTATTTATACTTATAAACATTTATTTGTTCTATGCAACTATTAAATTTCTGCTTGGGTATTATTTATGATAAATCGTTTTTGTTATAGAATTGTTATATATTTGTTCTAAAACAATGTTCTAGTTTTGTTCTAGAATTGTTACAGACTTTTGTTCCTATTTTGTGCCTCCAGGGGGACGACATTTTGACCTGCCTGTTCCTCACTAGTTACAGAACTTGTTCTTTTTTGTTCTGGAATAGTTACAGAATTATTCTGTAACTTTGCACACTGGGAATAAGGCTAATTTTACTTCTCAAAAATTATGAGTCTGTTATTAAAAACAAATTCTAATGAAAGATCTCCTTTAAGTATTATTAACAATTACATTTCATTACGTGTAAAATGTTATGAACAAGTTCGTTTTACTTTCTAATGTAAAATATCGACAAAAAAGCTATTATATTTCATGTTTTATGTTTATATCAAAATTTAATAAAAATTTTGTGAATTCCTTTTTCTAGTATTTTTTTTACAATTTTTTCAACAACAACATATATTCACTTAATTTTCTTACTTAAAAAACTAATTTTACTTCATTTTTAATATGCTACTTTTTTCAATTTAAAGGACACTTTTTTCTTTCAAAATACTACTTTTTCATACTTTTTTGGCCTGCTACTAGACTTCGAAGCCTGTTTTTTTAAGATTTACACTAAAAAAAGGTTCTAAATTAGAGCTGATTTCGGTATTAAAACAGAACTAAATTATGATTTAGTACCAAAATTGGTATTAAATTAGTACCTTTCTTTTAACAGTGTACTTTTCTTCGAAGAAAGTAAATTAAATTTACTTCTTTAGATTTTTATTAAAATTTCGGAAAAATTATGTTTATATTTATAATTAAAATTCTTCAAAAATTTGATTATTTATTTTATATTTTTCAAAAATTCAATTATTTTAAAAATATTTTGTCAAAATTCAATTGTTTGGAAATTTTTTAATTCTAGGGAAGACTAGGTGCGGTTGATACGCTGTGCAGTTTTTACAAATGGAATATCTCAGAAACAGTTAGTTATAGAGATGGGGTTCCATAAAGAAAAAAGTTAAGTTTTTATGTATGAACTGACTGCAATATGTTTAAAACTTGTTTGCAAGCTTTACAAGAATTTTTTCAAAATTTAGCAGATTCGTTTGGAGTGTAAAATATTTGTCAAAAATGTAATCACACTCATTTTTTATAAAAATCTAATGGTTTTTCTAAATTAGTCTTCAAAATTAATAAAGAAAACCTTTTGTTAAGTTTCTTTCATTTTGAAACAATATTAATGCTGAGCCAAAAATTATAAATAATTAACAAAAATGGTTATAAAAAATTATTTGTCTTTAACTTAGAAATTTTGTAGATGATTTTTGGTATTGTAACAACCAACATTCACTTTGTGAAGTTGTTACAATTTACACGCTGTCACCCAAATGATTCTAGTTAATTAAAAACTAGATATGGGGCTAAATCAATTATGGCCTTTTAAAACTAGATAATATACCTTTGTTTCAATCGTTTGATCAAACAAATTGGATTTAAACTCTGATCACAGTAACGGTTTTTATCAAAATTGTAGCAACTGCACCTAGCTCCCCTATATATATAATTAAAAAAACTATCTATGTATTATCTTTACAAAATTATTCAAAAATATTATTACAAAATTAATTTTAAGAGCTTTTTATTATAATTTTTTAATAATATTATATCCTAATAACTTTAAAAAAACATGGACAATAATTACAGTTAAAAGATAAAATTTGTGTTGCAACACTGAATTAAATAAATTACTTTTTCGACTTTTTTGTATTTCTAATCGACTAAAGCGACTCTTTTTGTGTCTTAAAGTCGATCCGAGATCTGTATTACTAATATTAATATAGATTTAATTTTTAAAAGTTTGAAATTGAAGTTTTAGAAAAGTTGAATTGCAAAAGATATTTATTAAAAACTCTGAATAAGTTAATTTTTTGAAACATTTTTATTCACATTTTTTTCAAATTAGTTGTATTTTGAAATATATAATATTTAATAGAAAATCATTCAAATTATTCAAAATTTCATGAAATTATCTTGTAAACAAGTGGATTTTAGAAATATTTTACTTAAAATTTCTAGAAAATAATTGAATTGAAATTTTGAAAATAATTTTTAATAAGTTAAAGTAGCAATTCTTAAAAATTATTCTATTTTAAAGGAGTTGAAATTTGAATTTTTTTTATAAATCTTAATATCTATGGAAAAATAATGGACAATAATTAAATATTTATTTCAAAAAATCTTTTTAAGTTTCAAATGATTTTACAGTTAAACATATATTTAAAAAAATGTATTAGGTTTAAACATATTTTGGAGTTTCAATTATTTTTAGAGGAAAGTAAAATGTTTTTAGGGTTTAAGATGTTACGTTTGCAGTAACTTTTAAACATTTAATTCCTAATATTTGATTGTTATGTATACATAAAAAGTATATGCATAAACTGTAAATATGAGCATGCACTTGTTGACATCAGGAGTTTTAAGCATTACTCAGTAGAACGTGCAGTAGAAATGATCAGAAATTGACACTCTAAATGATATGAAACTCATCGTACCGGTAGAGAATAAGAGAAACGCGAAGGAATGCTCGATAACTTCTGTTGACTCCAATGTATTGCTCATCTCGAATATATATAGGTATATGCGTATATATATAAATATTATTCTCTATTTCGACTAAGTTAAATCCAATATAAGAGATATAAAACAAGATCAAACAAAGCCAACCTTAATTGTTTAAACAACAAGACATTTTTATGGACAGTTCTTATGGCATATCTAACTACTATTTTAATTATTATTATTATAAATTGATTTTTAAACAAAGAAAAGTTATATTTAACAAAATTATAACAATACAAATGTATAAATTGATTGTTATAACCATATATAAGTAACATATAAATTGTTAATAATTAGAATCAACTTATATAACATTTCAATAATTCTTCGAATTTGTATTATATAAGAACGACTCTAAAGAGGGATATCCAACGCATAGTGACCTCACTCAACCAAAGTTCAGTAACCTGGGGCCTGGTCGGTTAAATTTGATTGGTTAACTAAAATAGCTCGGCTCCAGATTGGTCTGGAAGACAACATACATTTTTCTAAACATCTCTATTGGCTACTCGTTACTTTGCGCCCTTTTTCCGCAAGTGGGAACTATTGCATAAAAGCCGGAAAGCCCTCTTCCGAATCGTCATTTTCTTCCGTTCTCTTACCGAAGTAACCAAAGATTTTGTCCCATCAGGCAGATGCCCTTTTTATATTATTTTGTAATCGTACCAAAAGACATAGTCTGTTAAATTATTCGTGCCGTCGAATTCTGTATTTAACAGAAGTTCTTACGAGTCGAGACAATCAAAATATTCAGGGTCTTGATGTAAAGCTTTTAGTTTTAATACGGTTTTCGATTGTTACGGATCGTTCTAATCCCGTTTTTTTACTCATTTTAAAGTTTGTGCCTTTCAAATAAAATATTTGAAAGTAGTAGTAAGTATTTATGTAAATTCAAACCGATACAACTGTAAGTATTTGGTAAGAATTATCATTGTATAACCACCTTTATAATTGAGCTTTTTCTTTTAATAAAAGAATTCTATAATTCTAAATCTATATTTTCTTCTATCCTTTTAAATTGAGAATAACGTCATAACAGCTCCCATAGAGCTGAAGCAATAACGAACTCACAAATAAATAATTTTCGCAAGACTTACCATCTTGCGAGAAAATTGCTAGCGACTTCCGAAAGTACATCGCTCGATATTCAAACCACGGTTATTATTAGAATATTATTTTTAATATAAACGTAACAAAGAAAAAGTCAAAGTTTTGTCTAAATATCAGGGAATTTTTTCAATCTTTCATGGAATAATTTATTTTCAGAATTATTCTTTATGATCGGGAAAAATAATGTTTATCCCACATACACAAAAATGGCGCTTTTAGATAGCCGACGAAAGGGAGTAAAGTCACTTATTTGTTTGACCGTATGAAAATGGCGACCTTTTTTCTCAAGAGCAAAATAGCTGGTCCCATGATTTTTTTTGGCCATGGGAAATAAAGGCTGCCATTTTCATACAAGTCGAGCAAGTGAATTACTTTTACTCCCTGTCGTCTGCTATCTGAAATCGACACTTATGTGCATTAGGAATAAAGAATATCGTAAATAACATGGGAATAAATGCAAATGATTTGTTTACGATGATTTTTGTGACACTCGTTCCGGTCTCGGGGCGCCCTCGACCTCACCGTAAACAAATGGCTGCCTTCATACCCTTTTTGCTTAATATACTATTATAGCCGGCAAATGACCGTCGATTATTTTGAATGAAAAAAGGGGCCACCCTGAATAGAATTTAATACAATTTCGTTAAATAGAAATGCTGTTAATTAAAAAGTTAATTAAATAAACGTTTTATCAAATGTCAAGAAGTCATAAGTGAAATATAAAAACTGTAAAAAATGCAGGCCTCGGATAGTACGATTGTCCCCGAAAAATGTAAAATATAATAACGATACAAAAAACTGAAACTTTAATAATTATTAATTCATTAAATTTGTGGTCAACCTACTCCAAATTCTTTCAGTTTTAACATTTTTATATTGTCCATCTATACAAAATTCATGGATTTTTCTCTTATTTACATAATACTTTTTTCCTAAGATTTGTCTGAGTTTTCAAAAGAGTCTATGCTGAATTGCACATTTATTTGATTTTATTAAGAAAAAATTAGTTGATAAAAACTTATAAAATGTTATATTATGTTTCTAAAATAATCTAAAGAACAAAATGTGAAAATTTTATAAGTTTTTGTCATTTTCATATATTGTCGGTGACAATGCTTCAAATAAGACCATTTAGTAAAATTATTAGATTTGCAAGGAAAATTTAGAAATTATTTTACTTTTTCTAAATAAATAATATAATTTGTTAGAAAAAATTTTAGTTTTAGGAAATGAGAAATTCTTTGTTAAAAAAATTGAATTTAATATTTTTTTAGAATACTGTTTAACTTTGATTTTCATTCTGACACCGAACCAACAACTTCTCGGAAAACAATAAAAACAGATAGTCAAAAGTATAAAAATTTGGGATCTTATTAACCTATATTTGTCAATATTTTTGACTTCAACATACAAACAAACAATTTTACAACAAAATTACGTAATTCGTTAAAAATTTTTATTAAAAGAAGTAACATTTCATTTTATTTAAAAATTAATTAATTAATTAATTAATGTTTGTTTTCTTTAAACGAACGATAAGGTGATGAACTTCAGTCTGATCATTAAAACGAAAATTCAATGAAAATCAGGTTAAATTCATATAATTTTTCATATTCATTAAATAATTAATGAGTAGTGTGCCCAAGGAAATTTCAATTAAAATAAATTTATAATTTTAAAACAAATCCAGTTTAAAAGGTTTCGTGAAGATTCCTTTTTCTCCACAGAAGATATAAGAAAAAGAAAATGATGTTTATTATACTGTGCAAGTACAAAAAAATACTGACTTAAATGTTCTGGTGAGTTATTTTCAAATAATTTTCATTTATTTATATGAATTTAGCAAAAACATATATATTTAAAATAAAAAGCAGTATTTTTAATATGTTTTTAGTTATTTACAGAGTTTTCGAAAAATGGGTTATGTTAGACTTCATAACCAGTTAGAAATTTAAAAAAATTATTTAAATGAATGTAAAATATATTTGGAGCTATAAACCACCAAAAAGATAATCTAATCGTATTGGAGAATATTATATATTAATTACAGCATTTTTTAAAATCATCGAGCAACCAGCTCTAGACGATTTTCGCTGGAATGACCCTAATTATAACATTATAACTTAACAAAAAATATGTGATTTTTGTTTGAATGAATATTTTAGTCTAATTAGTTTTTTTTAATAATATCTTTTAAAATTACTTGAATTAAAATATTTCTGAATTTTTTATAATTATTAGTATGCATGTATATTAACACTTTTCTCTATCTCTGTTTACAGTGCAAACTCATCAAATATAGAAGAACAAGATTTTGACATCTTTAATCTATGTCAGTGTAAAAATGAAGAGTTTTTAAACTCCGATATGAGCAGTGAATGCTCCTCCTTCTCTGATAGTGATTCTTACCAGAGTAGCACTGAAGCCGATGAAGTCGAAGATAAAAATGAAAATGTTTTACACGAATCTGAGGAAGAAAATTTGATAGGAGAAAATTTTTTTAAGAATAAGCTTCGGCAGTGGGCGCTAAAATTCCACATCACTTTAATTGCCCTAAGTGCATTTTTGTTGCTTCTACAATCATTTGTAGCGTTTCAGTTACCTTTGGATGGCAGAACAGTAATAGGAACCATGAGGAATGTCCATATTTCGAAAATGAATAGTGGAGAATACTATCACTTTAGACTAAAACGAGCTGTGCAGTCTATTCTTAGAAGTTATAAAAAAATGGGTAAAAACTTAGATGAAATTAAGTTGGCAGTCAATATTGACGGTTTACCAATCTTTAAGGCATCAAAAGAAAGTCTTTAGTTAATCTTATGCTCGGAAATGAATTCTCCTGAGGTATTTCCTGTCGGCGCTTATTTTGGCGAAAAGAAACCAGATGACGCCAATGAATTTCTTAAAAAAATTTTTTATGAGTTAATCGAATTATGTGAAAAAGGATTTGAAGGTGTTCCAATTACATGTTCGGCTTTGATTTGCGATACACCTGCCAAAGCTTTTATTCTTTACTTGAAAGGTCACACCGGTTATGATAGCTGTTGGAAATGTTGCATATCTGGGTGTTACGAAATGTCTAAAGAACAAAAGAGAAGGAAGAAAAAAAAGGAAGAGTTTGTTTTCCTGGGAAAGGGCCGTTTGTATTAAAGACTGATGAGGGATTCAACCGCGATGAATACAAAGAAGTTGAAGCAGGAAATGAAAGTATTTTCAAAAGAGTTTAAAAACTTTGGCTGTCTCACTTCTGTTCCGCTAGATTATATGCACCTAGTGTTATTAGGTGTCATGAAGAAACTTCTTCGCTTGTGGATAATGGGAAATTTAAAAACAAGGTTAGGTTCATCAGATGTTAATAAACTTTCGAAAAAACTGTTAACTTTACGATTTAGTATTCATTGCGAATTTAAAAGAAAGCATAGGTCATTAGTAAATTTTAGCCACTGGAAAGCAACAGAATTTCGAACTTTTTTGCTCTATACTGGTCCATTAGTATTACAAAATATTCTTCCAAAAGAATAGTACAACAATTTCATTCTTTTACATAGTGCTGTTACACTTTTAACCCATTTAATCCCCCCCACAGCACCGAAACTTTCCTAAAAATTTATTAAATATTTACTTGCAATATTCGGAATATCTAATTGCAATGTTTAGTAAAAATTGTGTAAAGATTTATATGTCCCGATTAAATAAGTGTTTAGTGTGAACATTTCCTGAACATTTCCTGAAGATTTTCGCCTAATTATAATTATAATTAGGCTAAGATTTCATTGAAATGTTCAGGAAAGTTTCGCGCTAAACACTTTTTTAATCAGGACATATAAATCTTTACACAATTTTCACTAAACTTTTAAGTTAAATATGCCGAATATTTCAAGTAAATATTTAATAAATATTTAGTAAAATTTCGGTGCTGTGGGGGCCCAAATGTCCGTATTTCTTTGTACAAGTTTGATCTTTCCGTTCTACGAGTTACGAATTTGGAAAAAATCGGGACATAGGTTTTTTTAGATTTGAGTGTCCTCTTTTAGAATCTGAAAAAAAATTTCAATTTCAATTTAATCATAAAAAGTTGTAATTGTTTAAACAAAAAAAAGCAGTTTTTTAAAGTGTTTTTTTTTTCATTAAAATTAGATTATTTACTCGAATTCGGTTGGGAAAAATCCGGGACAAGAAAGTCCAAAATGTTAGGATTATCAAATAGGCATAATGCCGAAATTTTTTTTTCTAACTTCAAAATGGCGCCTCCAAAATGGCCGCTAAAGTATTGAAATTTGGAAAAAAATGTTAAAAAATATTAACATTATTTTTTTTAACTTTTATGCTTTATTTAAATGAAAAAATGTTGTTTCAACAAAAAATATTGTTATCTGATATTATTTAACAATAATTTAAATATTTTTTATAAACAAGTTAAAATATGTGGGCCAAAATGGTATACAAATTTTTATTATTATCAATTCTCATTTCTTTTCGCAGTGAAAATGAATAATAAAAGTTAATAACTCAATTTAAACTTTTTTACAATGTTTAAGAATGTTATAAACAATTTTTATAAACAATTGTTATAAAAAATATTTCAGAGTGGAAAATAACTTCTTTTCTATCCCACTAGCTTTCTTTTGTCATTAAACAGGAAACTAAAGTATCTAATGCTTATAAAAAATTTGTGAACAATGTATATAAATGTTATAAACAATTCTTATAAATAATTAGTTAAATATGAATTACCATAATAGAAAAAACACATTTTTTATAATATATTGCACTCTTCTAATCCAAATCTTTGTTAAAGAGATAAACTTTCATTCAATATTATTTAAGAATATTTTAAACAATTTTTATAAACAATTTGCAAAGCATGAAATAGAATCCTATAAAAAAATTATTTTTTGATTATTGACAAAATTTTAAAAATAATTTCAGAAAATCCTTTTTTTTATCAAAATTGTTTATAAAAATGTAAAAAATAGTAAATAATTTCAGACGAAGATTTTTATTTCAAATATCTATTCTGATGAAAAACCAAGCAAAAAGTGAAAAAACATTTATTCTTCCATCTCTGAACTGTTTTTTCTATGAAAATTGTTTATATCATTTTTAAATATTGTTAAATAATGTTAAATGAAAGTTTGAATCTTTAGCAACACTTTGATTGCAAGAAAACGTAATAAAATTAAAAAAAATAATTTTTTTATAGGATTCTATTTCATGTTTTTTGCAAATTGTTTATAAAAATTGTTTATAATATTCTTAAACCTTGTAAACAATTTTGAATTAAGTGATTAACTTTTATTATTCATTTTTACTGCAAAAAGAAATGAGAATTTATAAGAATTGTTTATAACATTTATATACATTGTTCACAAATTTTTTATAATCATTAGATACTTTAGTTTCCTGTTTAGTAACAAAAGAAAGCTAGTGGGATAGAAAAAAAATTATTTTCCACTCTGAAAATACTTTTTTATAACAATTGTTTATAAAAATTGTTTATAACTATTTTAAATAATGTTAAATGAAAGTATAAACCTTTAGCAACATTTTGATTTCAAGAGAACGTAATATAATCAAAAAATAATTTTTTTCTAGGATTCTATTTCATGTTTTGCAAATTGTTTATAAAAATTGTTTATAACATTCTTAAACATTGTAAAAAAGTTTAAATTAAGTTATTAACTTTTATTATTCATTTTCACTGCGAAAAGAAATGAGAATTGATAATAATAAAAATTTGTATACTATTTTGGCCCACATATTTTAACTTGTTTATAAAAAATATTTAAATTATTGTTAAATAATATCAGATAACAATATTTTTTGTTGAAACAACATTTTTTCATTTAAATAAAGCATAAAAGTTAAAAAAAATAATGTTAATATTTTTTAACATTTTTTTTCCAAATTTCAATACTTTGGCGGCCATTTTGGAGGCGCCATTTTGAAGTTAGAAAAAAAAATTTCGGCATTATGCCTATTTGATAGTCCTAACATTTTGGACTTTCTTGTCCCGGATTTTTCCCAACTGAATTCGAGTAAATAATCTAATTTTAATGAAAAAAAACACTTTAAAAACTGCTTTTTTTTGTTTAAACAATTACAACTTTTTATGATTAAATTGAAATTGAAATTTTTTTTCAGATTCTAAAAGAGGACACTCAAATCTAAAAAAAACCTATGTCCCGATTTTTTACAAATTCGTAACTTGTAGAACGGAAAGATCAAACTTGTACAAAGAAATACGGACATTTGGGACTAAATGGGTTAAAAGTGTAACAGCACTATGTAAAAGAATGAAATTGTTGTACCATTCTTTTGGAAGAATATTTTGTAATACTAATGGACCAGTATAGAGCAAAAAAGTTCGAAATTCTGTTGCTTTCCAGTGGCTTGTTAAATAATATTAGATAACAACATTTTTTGTTGAAACAACATTTTTTTATTTAAATAAAGCATAAAAGTTAAAAAAAATAATGTTAATATTTTTTAACATTTTTTTTCCAAATTTCAATACTTTGGCGGCCATTTTGGAGGCGCCATTTTGAAGTTAGAAAAAAAAATTTCGGCATTATGCCTATTTGATAGTCCTAACATTTTGGACGCGTTATTTTCTTGTCCCGGATTTTTCCCAACCGAATTCGAGTAAATAATCTAATTTTAATGACAAAAAACACTTTAAAAAACTGCTTTTTTTTGTTTAAACAATTACAACTTTTTATGATTA
Source organism: Leptopilina myrica (nomen nudum) (assembly GCA_032872475.1). Taxonomy (NCBI): domain Eukaryota; kingdom Metazoa; phylum Arthropoda; class Insecta; order Hymenoptera; family Figitidae; genus Leptopilina; species Leptopilina myrica (nomen nudum). Next base: position 32,782,282 of record CM065459.1, on the reverse strand, counting down.
AATTGAAATTGAAATTTTTTTTCAGATTCTAAAAGAGGACACTCAAATCTAAAAAAAACCTATGTCCCGATTTTTTCCAAATTCGTAACTCGTAGAACGGAAAGATCAAACTTGTACAAAGAAATACGGACATTTGGGACTAAATGGGTTAATAAGCAGATTCCATATGCAGTCTTCAGATAACATTAAATGTGCGCATGAAATGTTTGAACGTTTTGTAATTGATTTCCAAAGAATTTATGGCATCGAGTATGTTTCCTAAAATGTTCACAATTTATTGCATTTGTGTGCTGATGTGGAGATATATGGGCCATTGGACCAGTTTAGTGCATTCAAGTTCGAAAATTACATGACTTCTATAAAAAGAATGATCCGAAAAGGAGACAAACCGCTTCAGCAGATTGCACGCCGTTATTCGGAAAGAGAAGCTATGGAGAAGAATTCACCGGCAAGAAGCAAACCTATATGCAAAGAACCTTACAATACTGGACCGCTACTAAGGGAATATTAAACAGTCTTACAACAGTATAAAGTTTATCGGAATGAATCAATTACAATCGACTGCAATAATGATAAGGATAGATGTATTTTATTACAAGATGGAATGTTTGCAAAAGTATTAAATATTGTAAAACATGATGAAACTGACATTCGCTTAATTATAATTCCAATTGTATCAACAACTAAGCTTTATGATGAGTCAGATTCTCGAGCACTTAATATTCACATTGGAAAGATTTGCAGCGATAAACTTCTCTCAACTTCAGTGGAAAATATATTAAGCAAAATATGGAGAGTTCCAACAAGTCGAGGATTGGTTATGCTTCCTCTCCTACATTGAGTGAATCATCTCAAGTAAGAAGACATTGCATTTAGTGGTATGTTAAATTTATATTTTTTCTCATTAACCACTTCACTGGCAGGGCGTTCCAAATGGCGTTCCACGCGCCGAGGTCCAGACTGGCAAAAACACCGAAATGGCGTTCCTACAAAAACTCTTTTTTTAAAGAGTGTACACCACATTTAACTATTGTAATGCAATATTTCTATAATTTAGACATCAGGGAACAAGATTATCACAACAAAAATTTTAGTTTTTGTGATTTTCAACGTTTTTCTGAACGTTCAAATCGGCTATTTTTAATAATTTTCAACAAATGGCGTTCCACTTTTTTTCAATTTTTACACTATAAAACTTGTATTTTTATTAAAAAAATATATTTACATTATAATATAATAATATAAGTATTAATAATATATATAAATATAACATATATAAATAACTATTATTTATTATTATGAATAGTGATATTATACGTATATGTTTTTGCCAGTCTGGGCCTCGGCGCGTTGAACGCCATTTGGAACGCCCTGCCAGTGAAGTGGTTAATAATTACTTATTACTTTAATCGTATACGTATGTGAAAATACCAATTATGTTCTTAAATAACAAAATTCTTCTCCAAAATTTAATTATTTTCAAAAATGTCAATAAAATTCTTGTCAAAATTTCAAATATTTTCAAAAATGTTCCTCTTTTCAATGATTTTTAATATCTACTATTTAAAAAAATTTATAAAATTGTGCGCAAACATTTAATTATTTTCATAAATATTAAAACACATCTCAGAATTTCAAATATATTTTATACAATTTTAATCAAATTTCTCGAAAAATGAAATTATTCTTAAAAATTTTATTAAAAATCGCAAAAAGAATTTAATTATTTAAAAATTTATTAATAAAATTCTTTATAAGAATTAAATTTTTAAAATCAGTCAAATATTTAATAAATTATTTACTTTTGTTTTCAAATAATTGAACTCTTGTAAAATTTTGTAATGAAAAATTATTTTAAAAAGTTATAGTAACAATATTTTTATAATATAAAATAATGATTTTATTACTCGATCATCTTTTTTCATAAAATATGAAAAAATCGATCACTCCGAGTCTTCGACTCACAGAAATCGATATCTTCATGTTTTATAACAATATTTTTGTAAATTATTTAATTTCAAAAAGGTGCAAAAATATTAATAATTAAATATTTTTTTAAAAAAGAAGTTATTGATGTTTTCGAATAATTTTACAATTAAAAAAATTCGTAAATACATGTAACAGATCATTTTTTAGAATTTATAAAGATTTTTTCTTTTATTTTTAAAAAACTTTAAATTTTATTAAAGCAATTGTAATTCAGGAATCGAAATAGTACAAATTATTTCCTTATGAAAATTGAGAACTTTTCACAAAAATATTAAAAAACAGGAATATGCAACATTTTATTTTGGAATAATTTTAGATTCAAAATTTAAAAAATTCAATTATTAACTAATTGACTAATAATTATTTAAATTATTTTAAAGAATTTTAATAAAATTCTTGGCAACACTTTATTAATTAAAAAAATTTTAATAAAATTCTTGGCAACACTTTATTAATTTAAAAATTTTTAATAAAATTCTTCTCAGAAATTCAATTAGTTTCATAATTAGTTAATAACATTTCACAAAAGAATTAAATAATTATTAAAAATTTTGATAAAACTCTTTAGAAGAATTTAAATATTTTAAATATTATTCTAATTAAATTTTGAAAATTTTGGATTAATTTCTTTTGTAAAAATTACATTATTTCAGGTCAAAATATTAAAAAGAATAATTAATAAAGTTTAGTTTAGTTTAATGCTTATCTATTAAATTTCTAATTTATTATTTTCGTTTTTAATAATTTATTTATTCTTATTTTTTGAAGATTTCATTAATAAATAATATTAGTAATTAAATTATTTATTGTAATGTGAAAATTTAAATATCTTTGTGAATCCTTTTTTAAATTAGCCCGCTATTAGTGAAGCCACCAATGAGATCACTTGAAGCTTAACAGGACCCGAAATATTCTTACGTTCACATGGTTGATTAGGTTAGTTGGTTAGGTTGTTTCTTTCTGCGTTACGAACCCGGGTTCTATCCCCAGTCCCTCCAAATTTATTTTCAAATTTTTCTTCAATAATATTGATATTGAGGAATAAATAAGGAATAAATAATATTGCTCACGGCAATAAATAAATTATACAGAGAAATATTTTTTATTTCATTTCTATTAAATTTATAAAAAATATTATTTTTATAGTTATAAATAAACTGAAATATTAAATAAGTTTAAGTGCACATTAAATAGATAATTACGGAAATTCCGTAAATGATTATTTGTATAATATCAATTTATATTATATTACTTACCTTATGACGCTTACTAGAAACTACCTTCTAATGCTTACAGATACTTACCAGAGATAGTTTTATAGAACATAAACAAGCAAAATTATCGAAAACTAACAATTTAATATTTCACCAACTTTTCTCTACTTGCTTTCAGAAAATTTTCTTAGATAGCTTTCTGCAAGCTACCACGGAAAACTAAAAAGCGTAGGACATTTATAGGCCCAGGGAAGCTAACGGGAAGCTAACCATGTTAGCTATAGAAGCTAACATGGTTAGTTTCCCGTTAGCTTCCCGCAAAATATGGTGCTATGTGGGCTGTAGTAAAAAGACGAATTTTTGTTCACATGTTTTGAAGGACCCATGTTTATGACAGTGGTAATAAAGGAAAAATAGAGGCAATAAAATATAAAAAATATTTAAATATTACAATAAATAAAATGTTTATTAATATATATGTAATCTATTAATTCTGCCGATTCAAATGATATATAACTTTTTCCAACTATAAAATTGAATATTCTCTATTGTAAAATACATAGGATAAAAATGGAAAATTAAATGTTTTAAGTGTATATATTTATTTATTTATTTAATACACTTGTTTATGCATGTCATAATGCGTACAAGAGGGTTTCGCTCGTAAATTAACAATAAAAGAAAACAGTATATAGCAACAAGAACAAAATAAATACACGCAACCAAATTATAATTCAAGTCTGATGGATAAAATTGTCATGATAAAAATAACAACCTTTTTTATAGTAATCTAATTATTCGAAGATAAAACATTTAGCCAAAAATCTAACGGATCGTCGTTTCTTAATCAGGAAAGTGAGCCTCGCAAATATGTTTACACGACAGACAACCGTACAGAATATGAATTAGAGACTCATTCTCAGATCTACAAAATTTACATGACGATTCCAAATTAAAACGATAAATTTTTTTTATCGAAGATAATCCGGCAAACGTGGACATTAATCAGCCTGGTTTGAGCTAAATTTTTTTTGAAATATAGAGGCAACTTTATGCGCAAATACAACTGTGGGCCATCACCAAGCGAAATATAAGGGTATAATTGCAAATTCCTGGAGCGCGCGAAGGACGACATATCCCTTTCCCTCAGAAAAAGCTCATATTTATTTAGAAGAACCTTTGTATCAAGCGAGTCTACTCCGAGACACATATCCAGCCACGTGCCCGTTAAACCACAGTCCACTAAAAATTTTCTTAAATGACAAAACCAATTTAGCTTCGAAGAAGGATCTTTCAAGGCGAGAGACTTTAATCTTACAAGACACAATTTCGGAAATCTAAAAGACTCCATTCTAGCTATCCTGTTAAACCAGGAAAGAACCTTCTTGAATATTGAAAACGCAATATGTGGAGAGCTCGTTTCTAGACTGACAGCGTAGTTTGGCGTGCACAAAGGCAGGGATAAGAGTTTCACTTATAAAAAGACAGTTGAACACCCTCTAATCTGTCCAGGTAATTTACCCCCCACACTTGGATAGCATAAAAAAGAATGATCAGTGACAAGCTCTGAAACAGTCTAACATAAGAATCCCATATAAACATATCGCATATAAACAAAAGAAACAATAGAGGGCTGAGGACTTCACCCTGAAGAACTCTGTGTGTAACACGAGAATCATTAGTAAATCCCTCATCTGTACGAATACGCGTAGTCAAAGAATTGTAAAAGTTTGATATTATATTAATGAATTTAGAGCTCATGCCCAACGAGTGCAATTTGTACCATAGTAAATCATGATCAACTGATGGAAAGGCTCCTTTGAAGTCCACGAAAACGCCATAAACCACAGTGTTTGGTCTACTTAAATGAATTTGAATTGTAGATGAAACTGTAAAAATATGATCAAGACAGCTTCTGCCCTTTCTGAACCCATTTTGCGATTCCGGCATAAGGTTAAACTCTGAGGACCAACGTACAAGCCGATCACACAGAAGTTGTGTGAAAATGTTAGCCACACAAGATACTAGAGTGATCGGCCTGTAGTTTTCTGTATCAACTGAGTTGCCCTTCTTATGCAGCATAAAAGTAGAAAGTTTGCACCAGTCTTTCGGAACTTTTTTAGAAATTAAAATTTTATTAAACAAATTTTCAATATAAAAAACCCAATTTTGAGGTAAATTTTTATAAAAGTCGTAGTTAAGGCCGTCTAAACCAGGAGCCTTTCCATTCTTGCAATTATTCAGAACCTTAAGCAAATCGCCAGTTGTAATACACTCTTCGAGCATGAGGGTAGACAGTATAGGCAGGGACGCAGCGGGATACATGATAAAATTAGCAACTGGATAACATTTTAACAAAAAGTCGTACCAAGTCTCAAAATTAATACAACAATTATTACGTTGCCTGGGACGCAAAGCATTAACGGCCTTCCAAAAGTTGGACGAATTATTACAATACTCAATATCCCTGATACGAGCATTCACATACTCCGCTCTCCTAGTCCCCTCAATCTTGACTAGTTCCTTTTTCGCATTAAGAAAAGACGTTTTCGCACTCAAAGAAAAATCACTCTTTTTAAAATCCTTTAATGCCGATTTCAAAGTATATCTAGCTGATTTACAATCTTTATCGATCCATGGTTTTTAATTATTGTGAACATGATTGTATACGTTTTTTTGCATACCTAAATTAAGCGCTACATTTTTAATAGTTGTTGTAAGAAATCTATTCATTTCATCGACCTCCGAGTCCACCTCCGCCACCTCTTTCCTCCAAGCCATGGACTCAGCAAAACGAGATGACTTTACTGCGTCCCAAGTCCAAATAAGAGAAGTGGAACGCTTACACAAATCAGGTTGATGGGCCTCCGGAAAAATAAAGAAAATGGAAAATGATCGGAAAGAGTAGGGATCTCCAAAACTCGAAGGTCAGTGAAAAGACTGAGAGCGTTAATATTGCACCAAATTACATCGATTACGCTATTACCTGGAGGACCAATAAAAGTAAAATTAGCTGGCGAGTCAGAGCGCGCGCGCCCGTTCAATAAAATAAATTCGCTAGTCTCCATAGTATTTACAAGACTTTTGCCTCTGGAATTGGTGAAAACATCTGAAGAAAGTCTTTCTGAAAAAAAGAACAAGAAAAAGTAACATTCCCCCCTACGCCAGAAAAGAGATACTTTCCACCCACTAAACAGTTAAGAAATGATGTACTTTCCGTGCGTGTGTCAGAAAAAATTAATTAATTGTAATATTTTAATATTTTGAATTTTTTATAAACTTTATTTTTTCTTTTATGAGTACCGTCATAAACATGGGATGCTAGAACATGTGTCGGGAAAGAATTCGTCTTTAGAGGTTTAAAATGTTAGTGTTCGGTTAGCAAGCATGATTTTCATTGGTTATAGGACTTTCGGAAAACACCATTTTAAAAACTTTCTCCACCCTTCAAGAAGAAAAACTGCGCGTCAGAAAGCATTCTCTCGTGGAACGAAGTATAGAAGCATAATATTGTCTAGTAAAATATTTCAAATAGTTGAAAAGTAGGATTTTTATAATTTTATTTAAAAAGACTAACAATTCGTGAGAATATCAGTTCTTACAAAAATTTATTCGTTAAATGCAAAAACCATGTCGAATAACTTATTTACTAGGTTAAAATTTTAACGTCTGTCAAAATTATTTTATTTTCTAGGTTAAAATTTTCACAGACGTGGTTTTTGCATTTATCGAATAAATTTTTCTAAACAATGATATTCTCAAGAAGATTATTGGTCTAGGATTTTGGAAAAAATGTCAAAAGTTGTAAAATTTGAATATTCAAAATTAATCTTCTCTTACAATTTTCAATATTTTTTAACGGAAATTTTTTTCTAAGCTTATTTTATAGTTTTAAACAACCTCTTGCATGGATTTGCAAAAATATGCAATTAGTGAAAAGATAAAAATTCTAACCTCTTCAAAAAATTAAAATTTTTAATTTTTGACCATCCTATATATTTTAGGGTTAAAAATGGTGCAAGAAAAAAAATATAACCTACTTTAATAACTCAAATTTAAAGGGGTCAAAGTTGGGGGTGGTGCCTCCCCTTAATTCAAGTAGTTTTTCATAAAATCTACTTTATCAGAATGTACATGTGTTTGAATACTAATTTGCAAGAAATTCAACTTATTCGAATATCAATTTAATATAATTATTTCGTCGCGAATTTTAAAATTTACCAATCTCAATTTTCTTGATAATTTCTGATTAATCAATTTTTTAATTCGCGCCGAAATAATTATAACTGCTAGGGTAGTACTTTCATCCCATTATAGTCAAATCTTAACCCATTTTTTTATGTCCCACTGTGCAATGTAAAGAATAATTTCAAAATGAAAAATACCAATTACTTCTAATTACTTAGATCATAAATATTTATCAGGGTTGTTACTGTTTTTCTGTTTTAAAATTCTTTTTTATTTCCTTTTTATTTCTCTGACAAGTCCCAGTTTTTCAGATCTGTGGTAACCCTTTTTATAAATTCCTTTACGCATCGTATACAGTTCAGCCTATAAAAAAGAACCTATTATTTTCTCTATATCTAAATGTCGGAATCGCATGTACACATTAAAGAGATTGACTGTTCTATACACGAAGTATTGCTCTTCCTGTCTTCTTTATCAAGAAAACACTGCTGACAAAACTATATACATATGAGCGATTCCACGTCAAGTGATCAAGGGGTCTTTTAGTGTAATGTTTATTTCAATCATCTCCAATTTTTTTCAAATATTGTTTTCCTTTTAGTGCTCGTTGAAATGAGCTATCATGACTGTGGGCAAATGATGGGATCTATTTATTTTAAAATAATTAATTTTTATAAAACGGTAGGTAGCCAAATGCTACTATTTTTTATGAAAAAATCATGGTAGCTCATTTCAACATGCACTAAAAGAAAACAAATATTTAAAAAAATTTGAGATGCAAAGCAAAATAATTTCCTATTTGGTGTAGAATGACCCATATAAATATAAATAATAAGTATAAAAAGTTATAGGTAAATGATGTCTCGTTTCCGTTCAGTGCAGCTTGCACCAATGCTTTCTCTCTCCCTTTGTTTATAGTTCGAATCACGGTTTCCAAAAAAAGTTCCGTGTCCTTAATATTCCCCAAACGCGTTGATTATACCGATATGCCGTATATGAAAGTGTATGTTTTTTTAATGGAAGAGAGTGGAGAGCAAAGTGAGCAAAAGAAATATATTGCTTATAATTGTTATATTCGACGCGTGCCGGGTGTACACAGAAGGCCAAGCAGATGTTTATTGAAAATGAGATTTACAAAATACAAGAAGAATAAATTAATCTTCATAATAATTAAGAGAAAGCTCGTTAAAAAATACGTCGTTGATTTTGCGAAGCGAACTCTTGTAATTAAGTTTAATTATCAAATGTTTTCTCTTTTTACGTGAATATATTTCAAGAACAAAAATCAGAAGATATTTATACTTTTAATCAATTTTATTTTTTATAGAAAATCTGGTCAATTTTAAAACACTTAAAATAAAATTTTATTCCCGCCATTTTGAATTTTTAAAATCTGATATCAGATTCATAATCAAACACCAAAAACCCCTGAGTAACAAATTTTAAGCGATTCCCTTGAGTTTCTAAAAATTTGTCCACCATGTTGTTTTTGCCATTTTGAATTTTGCAATTCTATTTAAAAATTCGTAAAATGGTCTGCAAAAACGTATTGTTTAAACTTCAAGATTAGAATATCTTAAAAATATCACGTGCTGTAGCATTCATTTTTATTTTATGTAGTAAGTGTGTAAATTATGAAAATTTGTGCATTAGGGTAGAGTGGGGTAAAAAAAGACACATTTTTACATTTGATGATATAAAATCTGTATTTAAAATTTGTTTCTCAAATTTCCAATTAGTATTAAAAGTATAGTTATTAAGCTTGAAAATTCATGACGGAAATATTGTTATCTCATGAAAGAGCAAAGTTATAAGAGTTTTATGAAAGCACTGCAAGTGGCTTTTTTGTACCATCTGGTAGGGTTAAAAAGCCACTCCGCCATTTTACCAAAATATATTATCAATTTTGGTGTTTTTATAGTTTTCCTTTAATTATATGACAAATATTCTTATTTATAAAATATTTTAATAATTTTTACAAAGTTTTTATTAATGAAAATTGAATATTATGTTAAGTTTACCTGTTTTCGATTTACACTGCCAATTTTTCATACTTTTTCCAAAAGTCTTTTTTAAATTTTACCACAGATACCATATTTTGTTGCAACCGTTAATTTGTTGCTTATTTTTTAAATGCACTTTAAACTATTTTTTCGTCGTATTTAATTAATTTTATTCAATAAACACCAGAAATTTTGTAAAATAAGCAGGTTAGTTAAAGTAAAAAACAAATGAATTTTACATAATATTCAATTAATTTTTGTCCCTGGCATTTTTACACCCAAGGACAGTTTTTCAAACAGCTAAAATAAATTTTTAATTTAGTTCAATTTGCAAAAATTAACATTGTATGCGTTTTCAGTATAGTTTTCTCCTTATGTACAAACATTTACTTTTATTACCTGCTCACTTAATCAGGTTGTAATATGTTTGAAAAGTTCATCGAAATGTTTTCAAAAAAGCAACTCAAAAATTAAAATTACAATTAAAACTATATTACTATAGATACAACATCCAAACTAGAATCCAAAGTTGCATATTACATAATAGTATTTATATTCTGAACGGCTGATAAATCGTTTAGAGCGCTCCGGCGAGTAGAAAACTCTTTTTAATGTTTAAACAATCTAGTCCCACTTTACTTAAGTTTAAAAAAAAAATCGTATCCCTCTTCCCCAAAAATTGAAATTTATTTTTAATTTTGATTTTTTTGGGTCAAATTTTTTTTTTTTAAATGCGTATTTTCAATCAAAAGAGCATGAAAAACCTTTCCAAAATGTACTTTGTCAAATTTGTATGTTTAATTGTTTAAGAGTAAAAAATTATTGAAATAAGCATTGTACTGAAAAAAAACAAAAATTTAACCCCGTCCCCCTCGGAACATATTGGACTAGGTAAAAAAATATTTTCACGAAAAATTACTATCTATGAGTACTACAAAAGCCCCAAGTTTTGCTACGATTGGAGAAAAATTTTTCTCCACCTTGATCACTTGACAAGGAATCGCTCATATACGTATTCACATTGTTGCAGAAACGAAACATATGTTACACTGATGACTATATTTGACCGTACACAATACTATAATCAGATTTTTATTATTTACTTATAAATTAATAAGATGTACAAGTTGTTGATCAGTGTCCATTTTTAAATAGTCAAAGATGTATATTTTGTCACATTTTATTCGTCTGATTATGAAAAAAATAAAGTTATTATTATAAAGTTATTATTTTCATGATAAAACGAATAAAATATGACAAAATATACATCTTTGACTATTTACTTATAGACTTTAATTTTACAGTGAAAGAAAATTAAAAAAAAAATTGTTCGTCATCATGTAATGCGACACAAAAGTGAATCTCTATATTTTACACTATTTACGAAAACGTAAATAGTGGCATTACATACCAAATCGGAAATTAATTTGCTTTTGCATCTCCAATTTTTTTCAAATATTGTTTTCCTTTTAGTGCTCGTTGAAATGAGCTATCATGACTGTGGGCAAATGATGGGATCTATTTATTTTAAAATAATTAATTTTTATAAAACGGTAGGTTTAAAAACTATATTACTATAGATACAACATCCAAACTAGAATCCAAAGTTGCATATTACATAATAGTATTTATATTCTGAACGGCTGATAATTTGGCTTAATAGTTTTTAAATAAAACTCAAATGGCTTTTTTACACCTTGGTTTTTTCACCCAACTCTACCCTACAAAATTTTTACATTTTTTGCATTACAACAGGTTTAAATTTCAAATTTCGAATCGTGTTGTCAGCTACAATGTAGACCACAGCCTTCAAATAAAATATACTGTGTATTTGTGAATCATCTTTTCATGCATATCACATAACACTGCGCATTCGTGTCAAATTTCTGTATTTTAATTTTAATTAAGGTGTCAAGAAGATAAATGTTATTTAAGTCCTTTTCGAAATAAAGAATCAAAGAGATAAAATAATAAATATAAGAACGGAGAAATCGTAGAAATCAAAATTTTAGATGTAATTAAAAATATGTAAATTTTACTCTGTAAATTTAAATTAGCGAAATTTAACTAATTTGCCAACGATGAGTATACCATTGATTCCAATAAGCGTATATCACGCCAATTGAAATCAGTGGTATATTTATGTTGTTATTAATAGCAAATTATTATTATAGCAAATCAGTTGTGTGGAAATTTTTTGGGAAATACTTTAAACTTGTTTGAGAGCAATTTTGGGTCTAACTTCGCGGGACAAAGAGACTCCAAAGTTTAGGCGGTTCAAAGACCACATGATAATCATATGGTCTAGACCAGACAAGGACAGCAAGGCGTAGGAATTTAGCGTGTCCTATGGAAAACGCGGTTTTTAATGGATGACTTGGGCAGTTGCCGTTTTGGTTCAAAATTTTCAGTAATCAATCCTTCTTTTTTCCAAAATATTAAAAAAAATATGCATTTCAATATTATTCTATTACTTTGGTTTTAAATATTTCCGAATATTCATATTATACACGGAGAAAAATTCCAATCGATTATAGCATGGACTTTCTCACTCTATTTTTCCATAGACTCAGTATGCGAAAGTTGCAATAGATGGTGTGAAAATCGCATGGACCCATGCGATTTTGGCATGGATTCCAAGCAAATTACGCGTAGTTGTGTCTGTGCGTTATTCGGTTCGGCTGCCCATGCTCAATTAGTATGATATTTCTCTCCGTGTATAATATAAACTTTATATCAATATAAAGTTTGAGAAATTTCATTAAATTTATATGATCTTTCAAAATATCCTTGAGATATTTATTTATATGTCCAGAAGATATCCTTGGGATATCCAAACTGCCAGTCTCTGGGATATCTTAATATTATCCGTTGTATATCGATAGGATTTTCACGGGATGTTTTCATAAGATCCTGGGATATTAGTGCCATGAGGGTTTAAACTTAAAAAATAGTATATTTAACAATGATAAAAATAAAGTCTAAAAAAGATTTACAAAATAATGTAATTAGGTTACAAAACATTTTTTGTCGCTGCTGTATCTGCTTGAAGTAGGTATTAAAGATCAAAGATATGTTTATTTCTTAAGACATTTTTTTAGAAAGGGAACATTTATTATTTGTATTCAAACGATATTGGTTATGCCGTTTATTGCGACAAACAAATATGTCATTGATTCGATAGTATTTTTTTCTCACTGAAGGAATAGTACCTTAGATTTTAAGATTTAAAACTAGGCATGAAATAAAATGTGGTTATTGGATCGTTTTTTCTTCTCTTCTGAAGATGAGAATTTGATTTACTAACAGGTAGATATTAAAGAAGAGCAATCGCGTAGCATATACACATCTGCACGTTTGAAAAGTGAACATGCATTAACATTGAGTTGGGTTAAAAGGATTGAAACGATGATAAGATCTCGCAGTAGCAGCGCAGCACCAGCTGGACAAGATAAAATCAAACCAAACGAAAACCCTTTTGCTTGGTTTTCAGCCACCTTTATCGATTCAAACCTCCATCCCACCTTACAATAATATCACCATCTGTGCGTCATTAGCTTAAGCGATACAAACAGTCTGTGGTCTCTCACCTCATTTATACATCAACTTCCAATATAAGCCGATTTGCTCGCCACGCTTCTTCTTGTGTATCTTCCGGTGCTTTTTAATGCTTTATAACGACATTATTACGAACATCCGTTGATATACTCACATCGAAAAAAAACACAATATCTGAAACTTATAAAGAAAATTATTAAAAAGTTATAAGAAGCAACATGACTCTGAGTAATAATTCCATTATATTTTGTCTAAAGTCAATGCCGACTAATTTTAAAAAATTATAATATTTTGTAGGAATAATTTTAAAGGTATTAGGGCCACTAGAAAGTAAAACCACACATAAAATTTCCACAGGCGTTGGAGTTGGTCCTTGATGGTTGAAAAATCGAAGGTTATAAAAAAGACTGTTTGAAATCACTTCCTTATTGAAAATAAAATTAGATGCCACATCTTTTTTCTTCTATAAAAAATCAATAACTCTTATCATTTACGAGAAAAACGCAAAAAACTGAATTTTTTAAAACACATTTTTAATTAAATTTTTTACTTCAACCCGCTCTAAAACAAAAAGTTATGAATATTTTCTTATTATTTTACAGGGAATATAGTTTAAACTATTCTCAAGACAACAAACTTTAAATTAAAGTAAAATATTGTTATTAAAAAAAAGTTATGAATTTTATTCATACAGTGTCAGTAAAGAAAATGTTCATTAAGCATAGAATTCTTTATATTCTATATTTAATAATTATACATTCTTTTACACATTATCCTATTTGGAAATTTACAACTGGCGGAGTATTGCACCAGCACTGTCAGCTACGCTGACAGACAACACTGGGAAACCCTGAAATGATAACGCTGTACAGCACTGGCGAAGTACTGTCTGTCAATGCTGCCAGACAGCACTGGCACATCGCTGGGCTGAGAATATGGTCACAATAAATATTGTATTGTTGTTTATAGCTGTAAATTAATACTTTTAAATAATTTAACAACAAAATGGTAGATAATACTAATAAATAGTTATTATTCAAAAAAACATTTCTTTTCTTGATTTAATTCTATTGAAAATGAAGACCTAGCAATAAACACATTAAATAAAGTAGAATAAAATATTTAAAAATTAAATAATAGACAATTACAGTAAGTGTGCATTAGATTTTTATATTTTAAAATATGAAATGAAATATCTAGAAATATCGCAAATCTATGAAAATTAACAAAATTGATCGATAGTGAAATCAAACCTACGACATACACGGAAAAAAGAATAGCACAAGAGATGCGCCAAACAGTTGGACAAGTCGTGTGCTTTAATTCGGCGCATCTGGTGCACCTTTTTGGAACAGCAGACATACTTAGTTCGGCGCAGGCGCTGTGCTTTGCAGCTTGTACATTTTATAAGCACAGCGTCTACTGTTTGGGGCATCTCTTGTGCTATTATTTTTTCCGTGTAGGGATTTATAGACTAACTGCTCTTACTAATTACTATACTAACGAAGCGTGTGTGTAATAAAGTTTTAATTTCTCAGTATTATTGAGACTTACAATTATTGAATCAACAAGTTGTTCATTCCCCAAACATTTAGCTTCCTCAATATAATATACACCAAATTCTCAATCTTTTATTGAATAATAATTGTTTTAAAGTAAAATTTTAACAATCTCAAGAAAATCAAAATTTTACCTTTTTTGAAAAATATAAATAGCGATTACTTTTATATATTTTCATGAAATATTTACTTTATATACATCAATAGATTCGTTTCAATGTCAGGAACGTAACTTTGACCAGAATTAATGAAAATATTAATAAATAAAAGATAAATAAAAAAGATATTTAAAAAATTACAAAATTTTTCTTTTCAAATTTTAAAAAAATTGTATAACAAAATTTTTTGTAGATATATTCGAAAATCCTTGTGTCAGATTTTAGATATTAATGACGGCAATAAACCTGCAAAATTTCAGGACAATCCATTAAAATTTGGCCGAGATATTTTGTGACATACATACACTAAAAAACTGTTGTCAGAACTGTTCGCCCAATGCGATGAACTGTTGCGTCAAAAAGAAACGCACAGCTCACTTTAGTTTTGGAAGAGTAACTCTCCTTTTTGGTAGAGCTGTCGAACTATTTGTCAAGCAGCCGCTGACTTAACGCTATTGGTAGTTCAGTTTAAGAAAGCAACTCTCCTAATTTTGATTGAGCTGTCAGTTTAAATGTCAAGTAGCGCTGCACAACAGTCAACAGCGGAACTGTTCTCCAAGGTGAGAACTGACGGCTAGTTCAGGCTTTACGAAGCTTGATTCAGGCCTGGTCAGGATTGATTGAGGCTGGGTAAGACGGCCGATGCAAGGCTGCTTGAGTCTATAAATGTAACACCGATTTCAGCCTGACGCGCAGTCTTTGATGAAGATTGGCGTTCAATCTTCAATCAATGCTGCGGAAGCCTAATTCAGGAATGAAACGAGACTGCTTCCACTGTTCCCAAATTTACGCGTTTCTCGCGCTCATTCAATATAATATGAAAATATCAATTGATCAATTGATAATAATAATAATAATAATAATAAATTTTATTGTTATTATTTTTATTCATATTATACACGTGTATAAATTTAATTGCAATATACTATTAGAACAATTATATTATTTTCATGTAAATAATATATTACTAAAAATAAATGTCATTTGAAATAGTAACATTAAAGTGATTTTAAATGATCGAAAATTTTTTTTCTCAGGGTGTTAAAATCATCGAAATTAACTATTTTAAATTAGTAAAAATCGTTATAATTATCTTTATATATCGTACAATATATAATTTTTTTTATAAAATTTTATATTTAATTTTTTACATTTTATTGTTCGGACTTACCCCAAGATTTAGAAAATTTCTTTAAATTTGGGGTAAATCCGGACAGGACAGCTTAGTTTCTAAGAAAGGTTTAAAATAAAGTTATCTTAAGTATACTACTCTATTAAGGGATAGAACAACTTGAAAAAAATGCATACTAGATGTATAAAAGTTGAATCAGTTAAGTGTTGTAGTATCATAAAAGTTAATAAATTAACGATTTAAAAAGTAATAATCAAAAACATATAGCTTTAACAAATTTTAATGGATTTTAATAAAACTTGATAAACAAAAGTTACTGGGATCATTAAATACGAATACAAAGTCAGATTTTGAAAATTCAAAATGCCGGATCCAATATGCCGGACTTTTTTAAAAATTAATCGAATTACCCTACTTACACGACTTTTTAAAATGTAATAGAAGCTCTGTCCAAATTTACCCTAAGTTTTTGAATTATCCTGTAGACAATTGTCGAGATAAAATCATGGAAGTAGTCAGAATCTCTTTTAAAGGATCTGAGCTTAAAATATTGACGTCGAACTGAATTTTTAATTTGTAAATTAAGATCCAACGCCTTTTTCCGTATTTGCCCTCTGTCCGGATTTACCCCAACTGACCCTAATACTTTTCTTTAATTTTAAATAATATAATATAACAATTTAAATAATATTTCTGACACAATAAGCTTAGGGCTTTCGAATTTCTGCCAGTATAATGTATAATATTTTTCTTTATACCCGGTCGAAAGTATGCTTGCTAATTTATGTTTTATAAAATTGCAATCGTGTTTCATTTGACAGCAAGCCATCTTTATTTACTTTTGCTCCTCGCTTCAACGCCTCTATCGGACACTCGTGAAGCTCTGGTTTATTCTCTCTCTTGCAAACAACATTCGCAATAACAATTACTCGTTAAATTGTCGTCATGGTTATTGAACTCGAAATTTTCTTACTTACCGACAGTGGTGTTTTTACCGACAGAGAATTATTTTACTCCCGGTGTAATAGAGGTTGAAAGTGAAAGCAAACCAAAGCACAAATGTTTGGCTTTCTGCTGCAAAATCGCAGAGGGAAATACATACTTTCGACCGACGTATGAAGAAAATTTTTTTTAATTTCTTTATTAATGCGTGCCAAAATGTTATAATAAAATTTTAATAATTTTAAAAAATAATGAAATTGTGTTCATTAGAACGTTTAGAATTTTAGAAATGTTGTTTTAAAATGTTGTTTGCAAGAAAGAGAGAATAAACCTGAGCTTCACGAGTGTCCGATAAAGGCGTCCCAGGTGAGAACTGACGGCTAGTTCAGGCTTTACGAAGCTTGATTCAGGTCTGGTCAGGATTGATTGAGGCTGGGTAAGATGGCCGATGCAAGGCTGCTTGAGTCTATAAATGTAACACCAATTTCAGCCTGACGCGCAGTCTTTGATAAAGATTGGCGTTCAATCTTCAATCAAAGCTGCCGAAGCCTAATTCAGGAATGAAACGAGACTGCTTCCACTGTTCCCAAATTTACGCGTTTCTCGCGCTCATTCAATATATTATGAAAATATCGATTGATTATAATAATAATAATAATAATAAATATTATTGTTATTATTTTTATTCATATTATACATGTGTATAAATTTAATTGCAATATACTATTAGAACAATTATATTATTTTCATGTAAATAATATATTACTAAATAATTATTTTAAAGTGTTATGATAAAATGTCAAAAAATACAAAATTTTAATTTTTTGTGAAAAATTATAATATTTATTAATTCCATTAATTTTCATGAAATATATACTTTATATACATGAATCGATTCGTTTTCATGCCAGGAATATAATGCTGAGAAAAATTAATAAAAATTTTAATAAATAAAGAAGTTATTTCAAAAAATAAAAAAATTCATTTTTTTCGAAAATTAAAAAATTGCTAAAAAATTTTTATTTTTAGATATTTTTGAAAATCCTTTTGTCTGATTCAAGATATTCGTGACCGTAATACACCTACAAAATTTTATCAAAATCCATCAAGATGTGTAAGAGAAAATTTGTCCACAAGAATCGGTGACATACACACACACATACACCCACACACACACACACATACACACATACATACACACATACATCCGGACATTTGTTCCTCTCGACGAATTATATATACTACACTTGAAAATTTGTAAAAATAATTGATTTTAAAAAATTCGGAAATCGACATCACTATAAGGCTTCCTTTATGAGGAAGCAAAAATGTCATTTGAAATAGTAACATTCAAAAAATAATTTTAATAAAAAAATACAATTTTTCTGTTAATTAGTACATTTTTTTCTTGATTTTTTAACAGACTTTTAATATTATTTACAAACATGTTCACATTTTGTATTCACAACACAACACACAATTTGATGATTTTATATATCGCTAAGAAACGAAAACGGAAAAATATTCGCTCGCATGTGGGATCGAAACCCCGACGCATACCCGACACCCCTATAAACGCACCTATTTAAACCGCACGACCAACGAAGGTTGGAAGGGATCCTGCTTAATCAAGTATATGAATGCCAGAGCATGGTAACTCAACATTGATTCAGCATGGGACACCAATGTTCGTCCCATGCTCGATTCAAGACTCGGTCAATCTTCGTGAGCGAAAATACAATATTCACTTTCTTTATAACCGTGTGCACTGAACAATATTAAATATAAATATTTATAAATTATTTAATATTACAATATTTTTTTTATAATATATTTAATTTTATTATATATTATTTCTTTCTTGCACAATGTCAAATTATTATTTTTATAGATCAAGAGTTTCGTTTGTCTGAAAAATATTCTGTGATCAAAAACTTACAGTGTAAAAAATGTTCATTAAGGTGCTATAAATATTTATGCCAAATATTTTTACACTAGAATTAACCGTTTAGTAAATATTATCAAAATACTATTTTTTGTCAAACGCGTGTGACCTTGCAACTCAGCGTTGCCAACTCAAGAGTTTAACGTATGTGTTGAGTTGGCAACGCTGAGTTGCAAGGTCACACGCGTTTGACAAAAAATAGTATTTTGATAATATTTACTAAACGGTTAATTCTAGTGTAAAAATACTTGGCATAAATATTTATTTCACCCTAATGAACATTTTTTACACTGTAATTTTTGATCACCGAAAATTTTTCAGACAAACGAAACTCTTGAACTTTAAGAAGAATAATTTGACACTGTGTAAGAAAAAATAATATATAACTTAACTTTATTTATATGAATCTTCTATAATTAACATAAATGGTATAAAGACTGCTTCAACTCTTGGTTACCCACGCTGTGCGTTCAGGGCTCAATCAAGCTTCAACTCATCGTCAACATTGGTCTTTCTCACCTGGGGTCGAAGCGAGGAGCAAAAATAAATAAAGATGTCCGGCTGTCAAATGAAACACGATTGCAATTTTCTTAAAACATAAATTAGCGAGCGTACTTTCGACCGGATATAAAGAAAAATAGTATACATTACACGGGCAGAAATTCAAATCCCTAAACTACGCGCGCATCATTTCGCGCAGTGGTGGGATTTCGAACTTTCTGCCCTTATAATGTAATATACTATTCACTCCGCTTTTAATTAACTTTCTGACTACTTTCACCTCCATACAAATTTTATTATTTAAGTAAAAGTGAAGTAAAAATAAAATTTGAGTGAAAGTGCAGAAAAAGTGAATGCGTTTGACAGCAAATAGTTTTTTTAAATATTTAATAAATTACACTGTGGTATAGAAAATAAAAATGATCATCTTTCTTTCCTTTTCCTTTTTTTGTAAATTAAGTATTTTAAATAATAAAGACCAAAAACTAAAGAAAATTTTTTTGTGAAATTCAATTAACTTTTAAAATATAACTCGCCATATATTGGACAAATATTAATCAATTTGTTTCAGATTTTAATTGTAAACAAATTAAGTCTTACTGAAGCCGGTAAGCCTAAAACAATTACACAATATTCATATTGGTTAACAAAAAATAATTACTAAGTTGTAGTTTCAATTCTATCCGCTTTCCAACTCTTAAATCAAAAAGTTATAGAGTATTGTTCAATCTGTGAAAACTGCTAGCGACCAAGTATTTTTTTATTATTAAGGAAGTTTTTCCCAAACTCTGGAATTAATGCAATAAAAAGTAAAGAATTTACAAAGGAAACAAAATATTTTATTTTTATCATATAGTATAGCAGCCATGACAATAAATAAAGTAATAATAATAAATAATATTTAATAATAATAATCTTCTTGGGAAATGCTAGTGTAGTGCTGATGTTAACAACTGGCTTATTGTCAGTATAAAACCGATTGTTTTGCCGTAGTTCAGCCGAGTCGCCACAATTAGTGCTGGCGCAGTACAGAATTTTTGTTTCCTTATCGTAGAAAATCAATGTGATATGAAGGAATATTTCTAAAAATGGCCTGTAAATTACAGAAGAATGCTGAAGTGCACTTGAAAATGGAAAAAGGAAATATAAAATTCATATAAAAATTAATCTAAAAACGTTCTCAGTACACAAAACGTTTACAATACGTTATCGAAGGAGATGTGAAATAAGACTTTTTAAAATGTTTTATGAACTCTAATGAATAAATTTTATCATATTACTTTATTGTTTGCATCTTCCCTTTTGTTTAATTAATCTTTCTCGACATTAAGTAAAAGTTTTGCTTGAAAAATTCACCACACATTTACGTTTTACGTTTATACTGCTCGCGTACTTCATTGGAACTTAATGAAAATGACTTGAAAAGTTTTCTACCATCACTAACAAGTATTTACATGCAATGGTAAATGGCACCAGTTTGTTACAACTAAGAAACCCGAGGTGGCCCAACCGTAAAGGTGTCCCGACCGTAGTGACTCTCTCCTAATTTTCTAACATTTGTATTTACAAAAAAATCTTGATTTAAAGATTGGTATGTTTTTTGGCCGTGCGCGTGCAGCTGTACCGATATTTTCCGATGGTATAGTGTAATTGTCTAATTTTGTAAATAATAAGTTATTTAAACAAATTAAAATTATAAAAATAATTTACTTTTGACCTCAACAATAATTTGGTTGCTATTAAATTATTATTATACTTCTTACTGTGAATAAAAAATTATTTAACAAATTTAAATGCAATAAACAATTTTTAAAGCAATAAGTGAAATTCTTTAGTTTAATAATATAAATATTTAGTTTCATTTATTGCTTCCTCATAAGGAAGCTTTGCATTCGTGACGATTTTCAATTTTTCAAAACATGGTTATATGGACTCATTTTCATCTAGGATATATGTATATTAAATTCTGAGCAAATGTCCAGATGTATGTGTGTATGTGTATGTCACAAAAAATTGTGTACAATTTATCTCAAACAAATTTTAATGGATTGCCCTGAAATTTTGCAGGTTTATTGCAGTCATTAATACCTAAAATCTGACACAAGGATTTTCAAATTTATCAACAAAATTTTTTTTATACAATTTTTTCAAAATTAAAAAACAATTTTTTGTATTTTTTTAAATAACTTTTTTATTTCTTAATATTTTCATAAATTATTTTCAAAATTACATTCCTTACAAGAAAACGAATCGATTGATATATACAAAGTGCACATTTCATTAAAATTTATAAAATTAATCAATATTTTTCTTTTTCAAAAAAATTCAAATTTTGCATTTTTTTTAAAATATTACCTTAACATATTAAAATTAAATTAAGCAATCTTTTTGCTTCCTCATGAGGAAGCTTTGCATTCGTGACGATTTTCAATTTTTCAAAAGAAGGTTAAATGGACTCATTTTTGTCTAGACTCTAGAACATAATATGTGACATGAACAGTTAAAAGGGACCTACGACCCGAAAAAAAGATTTCGAGAAAAACGACTTCGAAGTTTACCAAGTTAGTTTTTTTGCACTGTTTTTAGTCAAAGTACCTAACTTTAAATTGAAATTGTGAGAAAACTAATGCAGCTAGAAAGCTGCAGTTTATTGCGTTGCAAAGAGCGGCATATTTACCATAAGAATAGATATAAAAGTGAAAATCGATTTTTTCAGATCGTAGGTCCCTTTTAACTGGCCGTGTCACATATGTATATTCAATTCTGAGCAAATTTCCAGACGTATGTGTGTGTGTGTACACTGAAAAACTGTTGATAGCCCAGGTGAGAAAGACCAATGTTGACGATGAGTTGAAGCTTGATTGAGCCCTGAACGCACAGCGTGGGTAACCAAGAGTTGAAGCAGTCTTTATACCATTGTCACATTAATATTGTTTCAGCATGGGACACCAATGTTCATCCCATGCTCGATTCAAGACTCGGTCAACCTTCGTGAGTGAAGCTTGAAAATCTAATCTTAATTCAAGCTTGAATCAATCATGAGAAAATATTCAGATTATTTATTTCCGAGTGCTCTTACTATTAAATATAAATGTTTATAAATTATTTATTACTATAATATATTCTACGATAATTTTTTTGTAATTTTTTATATTAATTTATTTAATAATTATTATTATTAAAAGTTCAAGAGTTTCGTTTGTCTGAAAAATTTTCGGTGATCAAAAATTACAGTGTAAAAAGTGTTCATTAGGGTGAAATAAATAATGAACATTTTTTACACTGTAAGTTTTTGATCACAGAATATTTTTCAGACAAACGAAACTCTTGAACTTTTAATAATAATAATTTGACATTGTGCAAGAAAGAAATAATATATAATAAAATTAAATATATTATAAAAAAAATATTGTAATATTAAATAATTTATAAATATTTATATTTAATATTGTTCAGTGCACACGGTTATAAAGAAAGTGAATATTGTATTTTCGCTCACGAAGATTGACCGAGTCTTGAATCGAGCATGGGACGAACATTGGTGTCCCATGCTGAATCAATGTTGAGTTACCATGCTCTGGCATTCATATACTTGATTAAGCAGGATCCCTTCCAACCTTCGTTGGTCGTGCGGTTTAAATAGGTGCGTTTATAGGGGTGTCGGGTATGCGTCGGGGTTTCGATCCCACATGCGAGCGAATATTTTTCCGTTTTCGTTTCTTAGCGATATATAAAATCATCAAATTGTGTGTTGTGTTGTGAATACAAAATGTGAACATGTTTGTAAATAATATTAAAAGTCTGTTAAAAAATCAAGAAAAAAATGTACTAATTAACAGAAAAATTGTATTTTTTTACTAAAATTATTTTTTGAATGTTACTATTTCAAATGACATTTTTGCTTCCTCATAAAGGAAGCCTTATAGTGATGTCGATTTCCGAATTTTTTAAAATCAATTATTTTTACAAATTTTCAAGTGTAGTATATATAATTCGTCGAGAGGAACAAATGTCCGGATGTATGTGTGTATGTATGTGTGTATGTGTGTGTGTGTGTGTGGGTGTATGTGTGTGTGTATGTCACCGATTCTTGTGGACAAATTTTCTCTTACACATCTTGATGGATTTTGATAAAATTTTGTAGGTGTATTACGGTCACGAATATCTTGAATCAGACAAAAGGATTTTCAAAAATATCTAAAAATAAAAATTTTTTAGCAATTTTTTAATTTTCGAAAAAAATGAATTTTTTTATTTTTTGAAATAACTTCTTTATTTATTAAAATTTTTATTAATTTTTCTCAGCATTATATTCCTGGCATGAAAACGAATCGATTCATGTATATAAAGTATATATTTCATGAAAATTAATGGAATTAATAAATATTATAATTTTTCACAAAAAATTAAAATTTTGTATTTTTTGACATTTTATCATAACACTTTAAAATAATTATTTAGTAATATATTATTTACATGAAAATAATATAATTGTTCTAATAGTATATTGCAATTAAATTTATACACATGTATAATATGAATAAAAATAATAACAATAATATTTATTATTATTATTATTATAATCAATCGATATTTTCATAATATATTGAATGAGCGCGAGAAACGCGTAAATTTGGGAACAGTGGAAGCAGTCTCGTTTCATTCCTGAATTAGGCTTCGGCAGCTTTGATTGAAGATTGAACGCCAATCTTTATCAAAGACTGCGCGTCAGGCTGAAATTGGTGTTACATTTATAGACTCAAGCAGCCTTGCATCGGCCATCTTACCCAGCCTCAATCAATCCTGACCAGACCTGAATCAAGCTTCGTAAAGCCTGAACTAGCCGTCAGTTCTCACCTGGGACGCCTTTATCGGACACTCGTGAAGCTCAGGTTTATTCTCTCTTTCTTGCAAACAACATTTTAAAACAACATTTCTAAAATTCTAAACGTTCTAATGAACACAATTTCATTATTTTTTAAAATTATTAAAATTTTATTATAACATTTTGGCACGCATTAATAAAGAAATTAAAAAAAATTTTCTTCATACGTCGGTCGAAAGTATGTATTTCCCTCTGCGATTTTGCAGCAGAAAGCCAAACATTTGTGCTTTGGTTTGCTTTCACTTTCAACCTCTATTACACCGGGAGTAAAATAATTCTCTGTCGGTAAAAACACCACTGTCGGTAAGTAAGAAAATTTCGAGTTCAATAACCATGACGACAATTTAACGAGTAATTGTTATTGCGAATGTTGTTTGCAAGAGAGAGAATAAACCAGAGCTTCACGAGTGTCCGATAGAGGCGTTGAAGCGAGGAGCAAAAGTAAATAAAGATGGCTTGCTGTCAAATGAAACACGATTGCAATTTTATAAAACATAAATTAGCAAGCATACTTTCGACCGGGTATAAAGAAAAATATTATACATTATACTGGCAGAAATTCGAAAGCCCTAAGCTTATTGTGTCAGAAATATTATTTAAATTGTTATATTATATTATTTAAAATTAAAGAAAAGTATTAGGGTCAGTTGGGGTAAATCCGGACAGAGGGCAAATACGGAAAAAGGCGTTGGATCTTAATTTACAAATTAAAAATTCAGTTCGACGTCAATATTTTAAGCTCAGATCCTTTAAAAGAGATTCTGACTACTTCCATGATTTTATCTCGACAATTGTCAACAGGATAATTCAAAAACTTAGGGTAAATTTGGACAGAGCTTCTATTACATTTTAAAAAGTCGTGTAAGTAGGGTAATTCGATTAATTTTTAAAAAAGTCCGGCATATTGGATCCGGCATTTTGAATTTTCAAAATCTGACTTTGTATTCGTATTTAATGATCCCAGTAACTTTTGTTTATCAAGTTTTATTAAAATCCATTAAAATTTGTTAAAGCTATATGTTTTTGATTATTACTTTTTAAATCGTTAATTTATTAACTTTTATGATACTACAACACTTAACTGATTCAACTTTTATACATCTAGTATGCATTTTTTTCAAGTTGTTCTATCCCTTAATAGAGTAGTATACTTAAGATAACTTTATTTTAAACCTTTCTTAGAAACTAAGCTGTCCTGTCCGGATTTACCCCAAATTTAAAGAAATTTTCTAAATCTTGGGGTAAGTCCGAACAATAAAATGTAAAAAATTAAATATAAAATTTTATAAAAAAAATTATATATTGTACGATATATAAAGATAATTATAACGATTTTTACTAATTTAAAATAGTTAATTTCGATGATTTTAACACCCTGAGAAAAAAAATTTTCGATCATTTAAAATCAGAAATTTTACGACGTTCACGTTACAAAGAGACTCATACGACTATTTACCTCAAAACTATACTAAAATCTTTGTCTTCTCAAATAATAACAATAACAAAAAACATTCTAAGATACTAACTAATATACAAAAATTTTCTTAGGGTTACCACCTTAGGGCCCTGACCACCTTGGGGCCCTCTCCCCTTCTATTTTTCTTTATATCCGGTCGAAAGTATGCTTAATAATTTACTAATCACAAATATTGCAATCGCGTTCGATTTGATAGCCGGCCATCTTTTACTTTTGCTCCCCGCTTCAGCGCCGCCATCGAAGCGAGTGCTGCTGGTCAGGGGGGGGGCAGGCATCGGGAAAAACTTAAATAGACAAATGCATATGAGCGATTCCATGTCAAGTGATCAAGGTGGAGTAAAATTTTTCTCCAATCGTAGCAAAACTTGGGGCTTTTGTAGTACTCATAGATAGTAATTTTTCGTGAAAATATTTTCTTACCTAGTCCAATATTTTCCGAGGGGGAGGGGGTTAAATTTTTGTGTTTTTCAGTACAATGCTTATTTCAATAATTTTTTACTCTTAAACAATTAAACATACAAATTTGACAAAGTACATTTTGGAAAGGTTTTTTCATCCTCTTTCGATTAGAAATAAGCATTTTTGAAAAAAAAAATTTTTTGACCCAAAAAAACCAAAATTAAAAATAAATTTCAATTTTTCAATACATTTGAATCCTTGGTACTATATATCTGTAACAGTTTACAAAATTCTTAATCACGGACCCAAAGTTATAGAATC
The DNA here is from genome assembly GCA_032872475.1 of Leptopilina myrica (nomen nudum). Lineage (NCBI taxonomy): Eukaryota > Metazoa > Arthropoda > Insecta > Hymenoptera > Figitidae > Leptopilina > Leptopilina myrica (nomen nudum). The sequence goes on along the minus strand of CM065459.1, from coordinate 32,756,011 downwards.
TTTTCATCTTCCCATAGGTCAACTAACCGAAGAAGCTCAAGAAGCTAAAAAACAAGAATTTCAAGAAAATAAGGGAATTTAATACTCCAAAAATTAGTAGAGTTGCGACGAATACCGACATAGTACATAACCTATTGTATTACACTGTGCTACAAAAACAAAAAAAAATAGAAAAACTTCTTATCTGACCTATTGGAGGTTGTAAGTTATGACAAACTAAGAAGAATAGTACGATTTCTATTTTCCAAACACCCCCAAATTTTCATTATAGAGTCAAAAAACGGTTTTTATGACTTTTTAAGTACAAATAAGCTCGTAATATTCTTATTTCTAGGCCGATTTCAAAGTTTTTTAAATTTAAAGCTAAAAAACAGAGCTTTCCAACCCACCTAGAGTTTTTTTTTATTATAATAATATTTACAAGAGAAAAATCCCTACAAAATTAAGAAAATGCCATTTTTTAAACATTTTTCAACTTTAACTGATATTTTTGACATGAATTTTATTTTAACGAGGATGAAGACTCAAATAAAAATGTTAAGAATTTTTTGAAATTTAGAAAAACTCATTGTTAAGAATGTCTATATTATAGAACAATTTTTTTTAAATTTTTTACTGTCCCGTTTTTGAGAATTTAATTGTTGAAATTGCATGTTTTTATATGGGTTCTTATGGGAAGTGTTATGTGAAGTGCACTATTTTGATAATAACTTGTGTAAAAATGTTAAACTTTTTTTAAAAATCATACTGTTTTTAAGTTTAATACTTTTGGAATAATTAAAAAAAATAATTGAGTAAACCGACTGTCCTGATTTTTAGAAATAACATTAATGAAGAAACCAGCCATTGTATTAAAAAACTAACAATTGGGTTTATAGGCAAATGGACAAAAAAGATATACCTGTTTATTTGTTTTTAATTTCCAGTTGTTTAACAACAATTGTTTACCCAGCTTAATTTGTTTATAACAATTTTATAAACAAAATACGATTTGGAGAACAAAATGACCTGTACAAAACATTCTTATTTTTTCACGTAGAATCGATTAATATACAGAAACATGGCAACTTCGCAATGTAATCATATACGAATGAAATCTTATTCAGTGTTACCAACATTGTTTCTAGCATGCAAATGGAATATAAAATTCTTGGAAACTACTATATTTGTGGAGTGTCCAAAAATAAAATAGCAAATTTTATTATTGAAACTTAATACGACTTTCTTTTCTTAAATATAAGTTTTTCGAAATTCATATTTGTAGAAAAAACTGATTCATTGAATGGAAAAATAGAGAGAAAAATGCCTGAAGTTCATATATCATAACTAAGAAACAATTACGCTTAGAAAAGAAAGGAAAACTGTCATGTACTAAAATCGACTACTGTGACTGCAAAGACATAAATTGCAATAACTCAGGTAATTTTTAACAAAATCCATTTGTTTAGGGCTCGTTGAACGCAGAAATTAATACACTTAAACGTTACAGAAAAAGAAAATATATTTAAGGAGGATGGTGACTGTCTTTTCGGGGCAGGCGGCGAGGGGGGAATTAACATGCTTTTATATGGGATTAAAACTGCAAATATCAACTGTTTTAATATATATTTTATAAGTTAAATATGCAATACCTAATATATTAGACATAAAAAATAGTATTTTTAATAATTCCAATTCATTATTCTTAAAAAGTTTTTTAAAAAATAATTATTTAATTACGTAAACAAAATTTTGTAAAAAAATTTTATGAGCATGGAGATCGTGACAACAACGCATTCCATTTGCCTGCTAGAAACAATGTTGGTAACACTGAATAAGATTTCATTCGTATATGATTACATTGCGACGTTGACATGTTTCTGTATATTAATCGATTCTACGTGAAAAAATAAGAATGTTTTGTACAGGTAATTTTGTTCTCCAAATCGTATTTTGTTTATAAAATTGTTATAAACAAATTAAGCTGGGTAAACAATTGTTGATAAACAAGTGGAAATTAAAAACAAAAAAACAGGTATATCTTTTTTGTCCATTTGCCTATAAACCCAATTGTTAGTTTTTTAATACAATGGCTGGTATCTTCATGGGACTTAATGGGTTAATGTTATTTCTAAAAATCAGGACAGTCGGTTTACTCAATTATTTTTTTAAATTATTCCAAAAGTATTAAACTTAAAAACAGTATGATTTTTAAAAAAAGTTTAACATTTTTACACAAGTTATTATCAAAATAGTGCACTTCACATAACACTTCCCATAAGAACCCATATAAAAACATGCAATTTCAACAATTAAATTCTCAAAAACGGGACAGTAAAAAATTTAAAAAAAATTGTTCTATAATATAGACATTCTTAACAACGAGTTTTTCCAAATTCCTCTTAGTTTGTCATAACTTACAACCTCCAAAAGGTCAGATAAGAATTTTTTCGGCTGTGGCACAGTGTAATGTCCGATCACTTCATTAATTCCTTGCGAAGACAATGGAATGCTATTTCTTGCGTTATAGATTAAGAAGCGCAAAATCTGCTGATGGTATAAAAATATATCTGACGAAGAAAATAAAAAGTCAAGTCTTATAAAAATAGTTTGAATCTTTTCTGTTTTAAAACATAAAAACTACTTTTAGAATTTTGTTCGCCATATTAGATCCCTTATTTTAAAGTTATTATTAATCAGCCCTTTTCAGGGCTACAAAACATCATTGTTTTGCCATATTGGATTCGCCATTTTGAAATTTGGAAAAAGGCATCAAATTCGTAATCAGCGACCACAAAAAATTGTTGTCTTTAATGAGAGTAATAAGTTTGTAACATATCTGCTCTTTAACAAAAAATTGTAGAAAATAGTAGGGGTTTAACTTTTGACATTTTAAGTAACTCTGTTTACGTTAACGTAAACTACAAAGCATAACTGAATATTAATTATTTTTCGAGAGGCTTATCTTGACTTAAAGAAGAACATTCACAAAACATATTTTGCGAAAACAATTATGAATACAGTCTGCCTCTTATACCTACAGAGATCAATGTTACCTTCGAGATTCAGAAAATCCACAACCATCTAGGGAGAACTCGAGAAACTAATAAACGCGAAAATATTTAAAACCAAAGGAACATTTAAATAGTAAATAAGAACTTACGAAATATCAATAATTTTTCCAAAATTAATTATTTTAATCGATAATAACACAGGCCGACAAATTTTAATCAACTGCATGTTGCCTAAAATATTACTGCCGATTCTTACAGGATTTTGTCCGTAGAATACGAATCTGACCTTGAAAATATTGGATTGGCTCTAGTTTTTAATCAATTTACGTTTCAATATACAAAATATGCATTTTTAGCATTTTTTGAATGAATGTACAACAATACACCGAATCAGTAAATCTGTCCGCATAGCACAAAATGAAAGTTTAAACACTGCTCTTCAATATCCCTAAACAAAAAATGTAATTTATGTACACTTTAACCTGTAATGTCAAAAGAGACATTCGCTGTTCCACAAGCATATTGAAAACAACAGTACTTTTGACCATGTAAGGTAATTTCAATAACAATTAGTCTCTCTAGGGATTTTTATGGTCGCTGCTTACTGATCTGTATTTAGATTTTAATATTCAAAATGGCGAATCCAATATGGCAGAATTTTTTTAAAATTTTAAATTTTTATCATAAAAGGCGTAAATTATCTTTAAAAATTTGGTCCGCCACTTGTAATTTTTATATTTCATAGTAGATTTGTAACTAGCGATTATAAAAACGCCAGAGACACTAATTTTTACTTGAATTACCTTATATGGTCCAAAGTAATATTAATTTTAATACGTTTATGGAACAGCGTATGTTTTTTTGGACATTATAGGTTAAAGTGTACATAAATTACATTTTTTGTTTTTGGATATTCAAGAGCAGTGTTTAAGCTTTCAATTGGTGTTATGCGGACAAATTTACTGTTTCTGTGTATTGTTGTACAATCATTCAAAAAATGCCAAAAATGCATATTTTGTATAATGAAACGTAAATTGATTAAAAACTGGAGCCAATCCAATATTTTCAAGGTCAAATTCGTATTCCATGGACAAAATCCTATAAAAATCAGCTTCTACTGGTTAGGCCACAAAATTTTGTTGGCCTGTGTAATTATTGTTCCTTGTAAAATTTCTTTCTTTCTTTTATTGAAAAAAATAAAGATAAAACAGTAATATTTATGTCGTTCAACTGCGTAACACCGGCGTAAGGTACAGAACCCGGGTGCACCGCTTACTTTCTTATCAATTTTCTTCTAAAGTTCTGGTCATCCCACTATCAAACTTACATGACATTTTCGGAAGAAATGTCAGCTTTCTAATAAAAATTTAAAAAAAAATGTAAATACCCATTAGAGTCATATAGGATAACAATTTCCAAAAATGACAAGCCAATCCCAAGACTTTCAAATTTGGGCTGGGACGTTTGGGAAATAACGTCTCACATGTAGCTCAATAAATATGAAAAATTATCATTTTTTATCAACTTACAACTAAAATAATAAAGAAACAAATCATTTTTTTTAATTGGGCTTGACAAAGTTCTTGGTTTATTAATCTTCAATTTTAAAAAATAATTGTAAATCGGATGGAAATTACGACCTGTGAAACTTTTTGAACATTTTTTCCACTTTTTCTTCATTATGCGACAGCACTATAATTTGTAACAATTATATGGAAAATTGTTTACCAAACAGCACTTCTTTAAAATTATTTGTAAGTCCAGAACGGTTGGTTTTAGAAAAAAAGTTTTTATTTGTAGTAAAAAATTATTTTTAGAAATAAATAAAAATTTTAACCATATTTTTATTTTTTAAGGTTTAAAAAATATTTCTTATACTGTAAACTAATTACAATAAATTTAGAAATTTAAAATTGTGCTTTCATTAATATAATTTAACACTATTAATTATAAAGATATTTGATTAGCGAATTAAAATTTTACCAACAAAAGGGAAACTTTTTATTACTATACAGAGTAATTAAGTAATTTACTGGCTCAGTACGTCCAATGCGTTGGTGACAAAGCTGCTATTATGACAGTTTTGAGGTGAACCTACTAATACAGCTCATGATATGATTACATCAAATAGAAATAATTTTACTATTACTTGAATTTATTATTTAATAACATTCTGCATTCAATTCTTTAAATTTATTAATATTTTTCTAATCCCATCATAGAGTAGAATTTAGGTTGTTTGAAATTCTCTAAAATAATATTATTCTGCTTATAAGATATCTAACAGTTTTACACTCGTGTTTTTCAATTACGATTTCATTGACTATGCGCAGTCTCATCCCCCTTTTTATATGAATTTTCAGTTAAGACTAATCTGTTCTCTCGACAAAAATGTGCTCGCAAAATTCATAAATTTTATCTGTAAACTTAAATTGAATCATTGCTTAAATTCCAACAACATATTATCTACCATGTTTATTATTAAAATTAAAATAGTGTACTTAAGTAATTTTCATTGTGGTATTAATAAAATTAGATTTAATTAAACGAAAACTTCATTTATTTGAAACACGTTTTTAAGTTCTAAAGTAATACTTTATTTAATAAACAAAATTAAAAAAAGGCAATAAATTAAACAACAAAATTATGAACATTTAAATTTTGCTCCTTCGAGCCGGATTATTTTCTGAAATGTTCTACCTTTTGGAACTCTTTACAACATAAAGTGAATCAACCCACAAAAAAACCACGACTACAACCAAGTGCCGTCAAGCTTGTGTTTCTGTGTTTTCATCAGCTGAATGAATTTATAAGTATAAAAGAAATAATTACAGTTTTATGACGTAAGTAAACTTTCTTATATTTACTTAGCTAATGCCAAGCTAATCAAATTTTCCAACTTGAATTGTTTGATATTTAAACTAATACATGACTTGATAGAATTATTTTTTTTAATTCACCTTAACTTGAGTAAAATCCTTGACTATCACCTTGTAAGTGTGTCTTATTGTCTGGAGGGAATAATAGAGTACTTTCATTCAAGGTGGCACTGTCAAAGCTTCCAAGGTTTAGCTTTTCCCAATAAACTAATGCTCAAAGTTGAATTGATTACAATAAAATTGAATGTTTGACAATGAGGTTATGTTAACAGCATTCATTTTAATAATAATTCCATCTTTCTATCAAGTTACATACTATTTCAATTTTTATGGTATATCATCTTACACGGTGGGTTTTAAACTCATTTAACCCAAAGGTCCTGGCATCTGGGATTTTTTTCTTGATTTCGATTCTGGAATGTGAACTCATGATTTTACAATAAAAATTAAAATAATCGCCGGAGCCGTTTTTGAAAAAATCCATTTTTATTTAAAAAAAACGAAAATTTAAATTTGCTTACAAAATTTCTATTTTAGAATAATACTCTTCCTATGAAAGTTACCGATAATGAAAAAGGAAATATTTTTCATTCCGATTTTTTTCTAATATAATCAATAATTTCCGAGATAATCGGAAAAATGATATTTTACACCTATTTTTTAATCAAATTTGCTCAAAATTGCGGGTAAATAAATTTTTATAATTATTTTAATTGTATCATGTAAACTTATGATTTTCCAACAGAATAGAAATATTTTCCCAATCCTTTTTTGAGAATTGTTGATTTAAAAGTTTATTTTAAGAAAAACGAAATGTTTACGTGAAGCAAAATTAATAGAAATACTTGAAACGATAAATGAAATATTAAACATTGAATTCAACGATCAATTCCGAGTCAGGAATAAAAAATAAAACAACAATAGTTGTTTGACGTTTCGACAGCGCGGCTGCCGTCTTCAGAAACGAAAATTAAACAAAATTTAAAATCGTTGCAAAAGAACGTTTTATACGTAGCGATTACAATTGTAATCGCTATATAATTTTTAAACAATTGTAATCGCTACGTATAAAACGTTCTTCTGCAACGATTTTAAATTTTGTTTAATTTTCGTTTCTGAAGACGGCAGCCGCGCTGTCGAAACGTCAAACAACTATTGTTGTTTTATTTTTTATTCCTGACTCGGAATTGATCGTTAAATTCAATGTTTAATATTTAAAACAACCGAGTAATAATATCATATAATAATTTTGATAAATGAAATAATTAATTTTGTTGCATACCAAAAGTCAAGTATGTTTAAAATCGTCATAACATTTTACAACATTTTTCGATGAATTAAATATGTAAACTATTGTAAGTAAAAAGTTGACGCAGAAGTTTTTCTGAGTAAGCAGGGTGGGTCTTAGCCACTTTATTTTTTTCCTAGCTTGTATTAAAATCAATGTGTACAGACTCCATAAATTGTTCGGAAAAGAAGCCTAGCACCATTTTCTTTATTTCACAATACTGCTCAATGTGAAAAAAACTGCGTGAACTTTAGGTGTTACATTCATTTCCAAAATCCAAATAACTTGATTTAAAGGATTTTATACAATAATAGGTTAATGAATTTCATACTGTTCTCAGACTACCACAAATTTAAAGCTTATTTTTTCCAGCCAAGCACCATGTGCATGGATGTAAACGACTGTGACTTATATTCCCAATCAAAATATTAGCCAACTTTAAATCAACAGCAATACTTCCTTCAAACGAATTGAGATTTAACGTACGCCATAATTTAAAAACATTCTCGTAGCTTTCTTGTGTTGACGCAGATAGAGCTAAAATAAATAATTTTTTTACTCCTGAATCCTTAAATCGCTTTGCAGCGATACCATCTTCGTATTTAAAACGTTCAGATTCATGATTGTTTTCTGGACCATCCACAGATTGAACAGACAGACAAACCTTCAGAAAACCTCCACCTCCGTCTATACCTAATTTTAAATGCACATCTTCAACTCCTCTTTTTTCTTTAATATATTCGATGAAACCAGGCACATTTTTACAGTAAGCGACTATTTCAGTAGCATCAGAAGATACATTATTTTTTATATTTACAAATTGGAACTTTTTATATTGGATAAAACTATCAACAGAGTGAGCCGCACTTGAAAGTTTGGATTTTAATCCAGATTCTACTATCTTCCTGTTTTTTAAAGCTGAGCGTAAAGATGAAGCTAACTTAAGTGTTTCTCGATTATTTAAATTGAAGTTTGTTTTTAATTTAAAAAATGGTCTCATTTCATAGACTTGGATCTTGCTGATCCTAATTATACCACCAGAGAATTAGTTGATTGTGTGATTGGTGTTGACTTACTTGGACATACGTTACGACCAGGATTACGTCAAGGTCCTCTTAACAGCCCCACGGTGTTCTAACCACCTTCGGTTGGATCATATTCGGTAGCTGTTCCTCGCAGCAAATCACTTCTCAAAATTGTGCTTCCACGTTCCATACTGAAGAAACAGATTCTTTAAACCTCAGCTTCGAAGATTCTGGGAAATTGAAGAACTTCCTAAACAAACTTTTTTTTACAAAAGCGGAAACAAAGTATGAAAAAAACTTTGAAACCACTCATGACAGAGACCTATCTGGTCGTTATGTAGTTCGCTTGCCTTTACAAAAATCCGCTGATCATTTAGGTCAATCAAGAGAGCAAGTAGTCTTCATGTTTCTAAGATTAGAAAATCAACAATCTAAAAATCCTACCACCAAATCCAAATACAACGCTTTTATGCAAGAATACATTGATCTTAATCACATCAGACCTGTATCACATGAGGACCAATGTATTCCAAATAAGAATTACTTACCGCATCATGTCATCACAAACTCCCCTGATCCATCGTCTGCTTCAGAGTTGTTTTCAATGGTTCTTTTATTACTATCTCAGGATTATCTCTTAATGATATTCTCCAACCCGGGCAGAAATTACAAGCAGCTATTTGGTAAATCATTACAAGATGGAGGTTTTGGAAATTTGTCTTCACCGCTGACATTGTTAACATGTTTCGGCAAATAAAAATTGATTCCCGAGACTGTAATTTACAAAGAATAGTTTGGAGACCTGATCCTAGTCAACCCCTCATGGACTATTGTTTAACAACGGTAACTTATGGAACAAGATCAGCTCCATTTCTAGCCATAAGAGTTCTTAACCAACTTGCATCCGATGAAAAATATCGCTTTCCTTTAGGATCTGACACTCTTCTAAATAACACCTACGTAGATGACATATTTCCTAGAGAAGATTCTATTAAATCTGCAATCCATGGAACTTATTTAAAGACCAATTCCAACAACTGAATCTTATTAAAATTTCTCGGTGGTTTGGCACTGATTCAGATAGTTTAGGGTGCGAGTTACATGGATTTTCAGATGCATCAGAAAGAGCTTATTCTGCTGCTCTCTATCTCGTAAACCGTGCTGAAAAAAGACCTGCTGAATCTAGTTTACTTATGGCCATAACCAAACTCGACCCGGTTAAAGTGATAAGTTTACCCAAATTAGAATTATGCGCTGCCACTCTTCTAGCTAAACTAGTATCAATAGTTAAAGAAAATTTAAAATTGTCGTCAAGACAAATCTTTTATTGGTCAGACTCTCTGATCGTACTTTCATGGCTCCAAGGTCACCCTTTTATTCACGGGGGAGAAAAGGAAATGCATTTACGCATGCCCAGGAAAATTCCACTTACCTGGGGTATGTCGGACTCGCACAAAATGCAAGGTAAAAAAACCTTACATACCTGCTTTTTACGGCAGTCACAATACCGACTAAAACCTCCTCTTGTTTCCCCTGGGTTACGAACCTTCTATCCACCTACGGAACTACCTTTCGGCTTCAGACTTCGCAGATGGATGGTCCCATTTTGTCGCTGGCGCGACTCTTCCTTTCTTCCTACCTTTCTGCTCCCTGCTGGCACCGTAGAGATTTGCTCTAGGGCGTCCGAAACGTCTTTCTTTTCAGTAAGGGCGTCCATATGGCGGATTTCCAACAATCGGGCCTTAACAGGGTGCTACCATCTGGCCAGGATGGGCCCTGAACCGCCTCCGTCAGTTACATAGACGTTATAGCATTGCCGAAGCCTTGATGCGACGTCTATGATATCCAGTGTCAGGTGAGCACTCGGACCTCGTAGGTCGATGTATCTCTTCCATGGAGAGATACAAAATGTTAAAATCAAATACAAATTAAAATGTAAAAATCGAAATTACATTTTTGAACCTTATCTTACCGCTGACGAATTTCCAGAAAGTCTTTCAATTTGGATTAAAGTCGTACAAAACAGTATTTTCAAGAGGTAATAGACCAAAAGAAAACAAACCTTCCGAATTAATTGTTCTTCAAGCACATCATGACACTCTTCATAAAGGTCAACAGCTTAATTTGAGTAAAGTTCTTAGCAAATTTTAGATTATCAGTTCTAAAACCTAATTAACAAAACTATTAGAAGTAGTTTCCTGCTGCCTTAAAGAGATTCATCTCCCGCAGCGGTGTTTGTAAAAAATTATGGAGTGACAACGCCCGCAACTTTATTAGGGCCGCACGAGAACTTTGACAACTATTTGTTGGTGCCAGTGAAATATTTGACACCGTGGCTAAAGAATTAGCAAAACAACTTGGTCATTAATACCACCTCATTCCCCTGACTTTGGAGGAATATGGGAAGCAGGAATTAAATCTGTAAAGCATCATCTTCGCCGCGCTGTAGGAGAAACAAGAAATGAAAACAAGTAATTTTCATTCTGGTAATAATAAAATTAGATTAAATTAAACGAAAAGTTGATTTATTTGAAACACGTTTTTAAGTTCTAAAGTAATACTTTATTTAATAAACAAAATTCAAAAATGGCAATAAATTAAACAACAAAATTATGAACAAGGTTATCTGTACATTTGATTTAGTAGAAAATTTTTACTACCTATTACCGTTTCTAGATATTCTGATAAATTATTATTTAAAAAATATATAAATTACAAAATAAATGTATTAACACAAATTCGTATAAAAAAGTAAAACTTAACTATTTATTCTAACACATTTTAAGTTTATGTGAATACATAATCTATATAATCTATATAATCTATATAATTACCATAAAGGATTTTAATTTTTCCAAGCAATTAAATTAATAAATGATTAAACTATTTTCTTTAACCCTTTAACGCCCAGATGGACAAAATTTTGGCATGAAGTTTGAGGACATATTTCGGTACTTAAAAATCAATAGAAAATTTCACGAATTATTATTTCTTATGTTTTCATATGCGCTCTATCGAATGGCATTGAAAAAACCATCAGAAATTTATATTTTTCAAACTCATTAAATTTGCTTGCAACTTGTTACTCGGGGGTTTTTGGGGTCGCTGATCACGAATATAAAGTCCAATTTTCAAAATTAAAAATGGCGGATCCAATATGGCGTACAATTTTTTTTTAAACTCATTAAATTTGCTTGCAACTTGTTACTCGGGGGTTTTTGGGGTCGCTGATCACGAATATAAAGTCCAATTTTCAAAATTAAAAATGGCGGATCTAATATGGCGTACAATTTTTTTTCAAACTCATTAAATTTGCTTGAAACTTGTTACTCGGGGGTTTTTGGTGTCGCGGGTCCAAAATTTGGAGTCCAATTTTCAAAATTAAACATGGGGGATCCAATATGACAGACGAATTTTCAGTTAAAAGTCGGTAATGACGTTAAATTTTATTATTTCATAATTTATTGAATTATTTCTGAATAGCAGATAAAATAAATAAAAACATTTTAGTAGAAAATTTCTTATTCTCTTTTTTGGAAAAAAATAACAAAAAAGACATTTTCTACTAAAAGTTACAAATTTTGGGAGTTGGAAAAAAGAAAAATATTTCTTTTCTGTTAGTTTTTAAATGAATTTAAAATTTTGTTTTCTAATTTTAACGCAATTTTAACATATAAACTTATATATAAAAATATATAAGAGGCATTCTTTGTCAACGTTACCCCCCTGCTCGCCAAAAGTGGTCCATGTTTAAATAATCAGTCATAGGTTCAAAAGTTAGTTAAAAATAAATGCTTTTAAATGCTGAGTGGCAGTTTTTAAAAATTCAAAATGGCGGGCCCAATATGGTGGACGACATGTCTAAAATGCATGCGATTTACATTCAACATTATATTTGCTTTTATGAACTCAGATACTTTACAAGTAATTATTATGTAAGAAAATATTCAAGTGAATCAAAATTCAAAAATAATATCCGTTTTTACGTAACAATTAAAGTTTGCGAGATGGTTTATAACTTTTATAATTAAACTTTTTTTATAATAAGTTCTAGATATTTAAAATCATAAAACATCAGAGATTTAAAATATTTTGTTTTGAAAAATGAATTATTTAAATTTTAAACCTTTTAAGCCATAACATTATAATCCCATATAACAATAGGCTTTTGGATCTATTGTTAAAGCATGGGTTGCAATATAAGTTTAAAATTTAACTGGACTTTCGTTGAAAAGTTTGTTAACCTTTTTTTATTTTTACATCCCGACTGTTAGCAATGGTTTGTTGACATTTCCTACATTTGATACTATTGTTAAAGGACTTCAAAAATATTTACCAAAACATTTTAAACAACGGATTCAAATTGTACTGAGGTCAGCGTAGCGTTATCGTTTTTGATAGACAAATTTCCCAAAAAGTTTAGAAAATAATAACTGGGTACGTGGGTCACCCAGTTTGGGAGTGCAGATGAACAAGTTTAGTGGTGGCACTGATGCATATTTTTGGGGTGAGCTGGCTGCTTAAAGGTTTTTGCGTGTAGGCCTAAGTATGAGAGCTTTTCGACTTTGACGAGGACATTGTCAACTCGTCGTCGGACACACTACGGTATCATCATCACACCCTAACGTCCCCCTGTAAGGGGGACTTCGATAGGCAGGAAGCAAATCATTCTACATATCCCCTTTCGGGATAGTTGTCATCTCTTACTACATCTATCGAAGCAGCAGGATTAATATTGTGCTAAAGCACAACGGAAATACAATACTGTCTTATGTCCTAGCAGACCTGCGTTCAAGAGAAAAGTATTCTGCAATTGTTGAATTTAACTTCATCCAAAAATTTTGTCTAATTCTCTAGAAATGTTCCTAGATGTCGTCTCGATGAATACATTTTAATTTAGGCATTCAGGTTACCAAAAATCTGCATTTCCTGCTGCATAAATGTTTACCAACAAACTTTTCGAAACTTTTAAATTCACCGACTCCCAAAATGCTTGCACATCAAATCATATTCGACAAGTTGTTAGAAATTTTTAAAGTCTGATTTGAAATTTGTGATCAGCGATCCGAAAAACCACTGAGTGCCCATTTTAAAGTAAAATAAATCAATTTTTGAAAAAGTGACCACCGTATTAGATCCGACATATAGAATTTTAAAAATCTGACAACCAATTTGCCATATTGGATCCGCTATTTTAAATTTTCAAAAACTGACTTCAGATTTGTAATCGGCAAACCCAAAAACCCTCGAGTAACAAGTTTTATGAAAATCGCATGCACTTTAGATATGTCGTCCACCATATTGGGCCCGCCATTTTGAATTTTAAAAAACTGCCACTCGGCATTTAAAAGCATTTATTTTTAACTAATTTTTAAAACTATGACTGATTATTTAAACATAGACCATTTTTGGCGAGCAGAGGGGTAACGTTGACAAAGAAAGCCTCATAAGGAAATTGCAATTATTGTCCAATATAAAGATTTCTAAAGAATCACTTATTTACATCTGTAATTAGTACCTTTAATTCATTCACTAAGATGCTGATTGTATTTGTCCAAAGTTAATACATAATGCATATTATTGTATTAAAATTTCCATTTTTATTGAAATTCAAATTGCTATTTAAAAACAGTTAGGTTAAAAAAATGTGCTGAGAGTTTAAGTAATATCTGCCAAAATGCATTATTTATTATAAATATACATACATTTTTAAAAAAACGCATCTTGTTCATTATCACAAATATATCCAACAAATTTTCAAAAACTCATTAGATTAGTTTGAAATTTGTTACTCGGGGGTTTTTGGGGTCGCTGGTCACGTATCTGGAGTCCAATTTTCAAAATTCTAGTTGTTGGATTCAATTTGACAAACGAATTTTGCAGTTAAAATTCGATTATCATATTATTTATTAATTTTTTTTAATTATTAAAATTTTTTATTCAATTTATTTATTTTTTTATTAATTATGTATACATATATATATTTTCGAGATATCAATTTTCGAAATTTTGGATTTTTAAAAGCAGACTTATTTCAATAGCTTATAACTTTGAAAGCATTGAGTTTCGAAAAAAGTTGTCAAAGAAAGAAAGTTTTGGTTTTTCTTCAACTTTTAAAAGATTAAAAAAAAAATATTTATTAAAATTTTTTAGAAAAAAAAAATTTTTATAAACAAATTAATTAATTTTTAATTTGGGCGCGAATAATTTTTATCTTTTTCTTATTTATGTATACCTGTCAATATACAGAAGATTTTTTAAAAAGATCCGAGATGGGCCGACTCGTAGTTTTCGTTCTATAAATTTTTTTTAGAACGAAAACTATGAATTAGTAAACCTAATAGCTTATAATTTTTAAAATTTTGAGTTTAGAAAAAAGTTGTCAAAAAAAAAGTTTTGGTTTTTCTTCAACTTTTAAAAGATTAAAAAAAATATATTTTTTAAAATTTTTTAGAAAAAAACATAATTTTTTTATAAACAAATTAATTAAAAAATTTATAATTTTAAAAATTTGACTCCAAATTTTTGACCCGCGACCCCAAAAATTCCCGAGTAACATGTTTCAAACAAATTTAACGAGTTTTTGAAAAATTGTCGGCCATGTTGGATCCGCCATTTAAAATTTTAAAAATTGGACTCCAAATTTGTGACCCGCGACCCCAAAAAACCCCGAGTAACAAGTTTTAAGCAAATTAAATGAGTTTGAAAAAAAATTGTCGGCCATGTTGGATCCGCCATTCTGAATTTTAAAAATTAGACTTCAGATTCGTGATCAGCGACCCCAAAAACCCCCAAGTAACAAATTGTAAGCCGATTTAAACGCTTTTAATAATTTCGTACTTTCGAATCAAAATTTTGAAAAAAATGTGAACTTCAAACTCTATTTTTGAGTCGCCATTTTAATTTTTAATTTTCTCTATAGTCCTATCTTCTAGGTTATATATCTATGTCACGTTATTTGTAATATTTGAAATTATTTTTACCCCATTTCATAGTAGAAAAAATTGAAAATTAAATAAAAATTGAAAAAAAATCTGACTTTTTTTATAAAAAACATTAATAACTTTTTTATTTATAAAGTTTTGATGGTTTTTTAACGCCATTCGATAGAGCGAATATGAAAACATATGAAATGATAATTCGTAAATTTTTTTATCGATTTTTAAGTACTGAAATAATTCCTCAAACTTCATGCCAAAATTTTGTCCATCTGGGTGTTAGAGGGTTAAAGTTGCTCGCAATTTTTTAAATTCAATTTTAAATACATAAGTATTATTAGTTTTATTATCCATTATATATGCACAATTTATTATTTGTATTGATCATTAAGATTATTTAATAATTATCATTTTAAATAAATCATAAAAAAAATTAATAAATAAATCTATAATAATTAATAATAAAATTAATAATTATTTACTTAATAAATAAATTAATTAATAAAATGCATTTTTGATTGTATAACTTTTATTAAATACTAAATTTATTTTATTTATTTCAGTAAATTTATTATTATTATTTAAATTATATTTATTTACTGCAATTAATTATTTATTATAATTAATTTAATAATTTTATTCTTATATTATTAGAATCAAATTATTATTTATTTTATATTATTTAATTTGAAAATTTATTTATTTACTTAGGTTATATTAAGCTTCCGTTTCCGGTACCGATAGAGGCCGAGGCCGGGAAGGCCGACAAATTTAAAAATGCCAGAGAAAGAACATGATAATGATAAAGGAATGATGGCAAAATTTGTGCAAGGGGGAAAGGGAAAAGAAGGAGAGGATAAAAGCAAAGATATGCAGGAATTAGAAAACAAAAAGGAAAAAAAGATTAAGGGTAAAAAAGAAAAGAAAGAGTTAGGAGATTTAGAAGAATTGATTAAAAGAATGGGAGAAAATACAAGTAAAGGGATGGAAAAAATAAATAGAAACTTGGATAAGAAAATGGACAATGTAAATGAGGGGTTAAGCAAGGAAATAGGGACGATAATAAAAAAGGTGCGAAGAGTGGGAAAAGCAATGGAAAGTCGAAAAGGAGAAAATATACAAGAAACTCGATACGTTAGAGAGAGATCAAAAGGAAACGAAGGAAGCAGTGGAAAAAGAATTATGGGAGGTGAGAGAGGAAGTAAGGGAAACAAAAGAAACAGTGAGAGAGGTAAAGAAACGATTGGAAGAATTAGAAGATGGCAAAGAGCTTCAAGTAGGTAGAGAAGTGAGAGAGACAAGGTTAGAAGAAAAGATGGAGGAGGTCACTAAATGCATGGAACGCACGGAGAGGGAAAAACGAAAGAGGAATATAGTTGTTAAGGGAATTAAAGTAGAAAGAAAGGATGGGAAAGAGATTATTCAAAGAATATTAAGAGAGATAGGAGCAAATGTGGACATAGTAGGATTAAAAGGGGTCGGGGGGAAGACAATAAAAGGCCTTAAGTGTGGGTGGTGCAACTAGGAAACGAGGAGCAGAAAATAGAGGTGATATAATCGAAAAACAGATTAAAGGGAAGGAAGGAAATAATTGAAGAGGATAAGACATGGAAGGAAAGGGTCATTTCGAGGAAGTTGGATCAAAAGAAGTGGGAAGAGAGGGATAAAGGATGTGAAGTAAAAAGAGGTAGGGAATGTGTTTGGGTAAATGGAATAAAGTGGGTAGTCTGCGAAGCAACAGGAGAGGTGGTTAAAGATGAAAAGAATAGAAAGTGATAATAATAGGAATAAAAGTGACTTTCTGGAACGTAGGAGGGATGAAAAATAAAGACGAAGGATTTTGGAAAACACTAGAGAAGTGAGATGTATTGATGCTATGTGAGACGTGGGTGGAGATAAAAGATTGGGAGAGAATACGGAAGAAGTTACCGAAGGGATATAGATGGAAAATAGAAGGTGCAAAAAGGGAATTTCAAAAAAAAAGAGGAGCAGGAGGTATGATATCAGGGGTTAGAGGTGAGATTAAGGAGACAAGAAATTTGGTAAAAGAAGAAGAGGGATGCATGGTAAGGTGTATAAAAATAGGAGGAGAAAATATAGATATAGTAGGGATATATAGAAGAAGAGGGGATAAAAAGGGATGGAAGAATTTAAAGGGGTGGATGGAAAAGGGAAAGGATAATAAAGTGATTATTGGAGGAGACTTAAATGTGTGGACTGGAGAATTGGGGGTGGAGTATGGGATGATGAATGCGGAAAGTATATGAGGGTATCGCGACATAAAGAAGTGGACAGTGAGGGAAAAAGATTGCTGGAATTACTGGAGGAAGAAGGGTGGGCTATATGTAATGGAAACATTGAAGTAGATGAAGAAAGAAATTATACATATTGTGGAAAAGGAAACACAGTCATTGACTACGTTCTGACGAATGAGAAAGGTAGAGATGGGATAAGAAAGATGAAGGTAGGAAGGGAGATAGGGTCGGATTATTTTCCACTGATGGTAGAGCTGGAGGGGATAAAACCTAAAAATAGGCGAGTCGTAAAGACGTTAGAAAAAACAAAGAAAATAAAAATGGGAAAGTGGAAGGAAGAAAGATTGGCAGAATTTGAAAAAAGGATGCAAGAGGAGATGGAGGAAGGAATAGAGACTGAAACTGTGGATAAAAAAAGTAGGACGAATTAGGGAAAGAATTGATAAAATCAAAGAGGAGATAGGGCATGCGGAAAGTAATAAATTAAAGTACAGAGGTTGGTGGGATGGTGAATGCGAAGAGAGTAGGAAAAGAATGAGGGTTTATATTAAGGAGTGGCGAAAAGGGAATATAGAGAGAAAAGAATACAACAGGAAACACAAGGAGCATGAGAAACTATTAAAGAGGAAGAAAGTGGGGGGTGATAAACATGCAAAGAAGGAAGGGTAAACAAATAAATAAGGACATTAAAATGGAAGCGTGGACAGAGTATTTTATGGAGATAAGTGGAGGAACAGACCACAGAGTAAGAGGAGAAGGAAGGAAAGCAGTAGTAGGAGAAGACGAGGAGGAGATATCTAGAGAAGAGGTAGAGGAGGCAATCAATAAGTTAAAGAGGAATAAAGCAGCGGGGCAAGATGGGATGGAAGGTGAAAGTATTAAATATGGGGGTGAGAAATTAAGGATGGAAATATGGAAGATTGTGAATAAAGTGTGGATGGGAGAAGGATGGCCACAGGAGTGGAAAACCGGGATTATAGTTCCACTGGTGAAAAAAGGAGATGGGAAGAAATTCGAGGATTATAGGAGGATAACGCTAATGCCAGTTAGTTACAAAGTATACGCAGAGATACTAAGAAGCAGGCTGGAAAAGGAGGTTGAGAGGAACGGAGGAATTCCACATAATCAAGCAGGTTTTAAAAAAGTCATGGGTACAATGGACCACGTCTATACCTTAAATTATGTGGTTAATAGGAATTTAAAGGAAAAAGGAGGAAAATTGGTGGCACTCTTCGTGGACTTTAAGGCGGCCTTCACTTCGGTTAATAGTGGAATTTTATGGAAAGTATTAAAGGAAAGAGGGATAAAGGAGGGAATAGTAGAGAGAATTAAGGAACTAAACATGGACGTAAGAACAAGAGTCAGAATAGGAGATAAATTGGGAAAAGAGTTTTGGTTGGGAAGAGGGTTGATGCAGGGTTGTCCGATGAGCCCCATTCTCTTTAGCTTACTAATGGCAGATTTAGAAGAAAAGCTGGAGCGAAGAGGAAAAGGAGGGATAAAATTGGGAAAGGAAATGATTAACTCGCTAGCGTATGCGGATGACGTAGTGCTTATGGCGGAGAGGGAGGCAGGAATGCGATTATTAATCAAAGAATTTGAGAAGTATGTGAGAGAAAAGGATTTATGGGTGAATGTAGAGAAAACAAAAATAATGAGATTTATGAATAAAAGGGATGAAGGAAAGTATGAATGGAAAATGAATGGAAGAATGGTTGAAGAGGTGAGTGAGTTTTGTCATTTGGGTTTTTGGTCGATGTTGAAAAAAACCTTGAATGCGAGAGACAACATCGATATTGGTATGTTTCAAAACTTGAAGAGTCTCATAAAAAAAAATTCTAAGGGATATAAACCAAAAAGGCTTTGGTATTAAAATGTCAGGAAATAATGTATTTCTTAAGCAATGCATTAGACTTCGTTTACTTAGCAGCAAAGGTCTTTATAAACATTTATTTTAATTTAATTCAATTAATTTATTTGAGGAGCAATTTTTCAAAACCCGATACATCTATTTTTCAAAAAAATTGAGATAAACACATATTTAACATATTAAGGACCTTAAAAATTAATTTATCACTGTTGAATTTAAGAAAAAACCTTTATTATCAAAAAATTATCAATTTAAAAAATATTTTCACCTAAACTTAATGAATTTTAATTTTTTATTAGACAAAATGATCAAAAAATTTAAATTCCTAAATACAATAGACTTTAATTACAAAGAAAACGTCTTAAAAAATATTCAGAAAGAAATAATTTATTACAATTTTTCTATTTTAAAGTTAATTTTTATGGTTATGTTACAAATGTCATTTGTTTAAATTTCTCGAAATGACAAAATTTATATTTATCAGGTTTTGAAAACTTACTCCTCATTTAATTTAATTAATTTACTTTCATAAAATATTTCTTTATGTTTGTTGTGTTTATATTTATATCAGGTTATTCTTATTTTCGGCATCTGTGGAGCTCTTAGATGCGATGAAATCACAAATCTGAAAGTGAGTGATGTTGAAGATCTTGGCAACAAATATATAGTTTCCATCAATGAAACGAAAAATGATAAACCTCGACAATTTATAATTGGAGAACCGTTTTATGGAAAAGTAAAGCAGTACACTTCACTAAAACTACAAGAATCATTCACTGACAGATTTTTCATTCAGTACCAAAAAGGAAAATGCTGTCATCAAGTAACTGGTAGAAACAAAATTGGCAAAACACCGCAGAAAATTGCTTCCTTTTTAAAGTTACCGAATGAAAAAATGTATACCGGGCATTGTTTCGAAGAACTGGAGCAACCTTTCTATCGGATTCGGGCGCAAATGTCACTATGCTGCAACAATTAGGCGGATGGACATCCACGGGAATAGCACAAGGTCATTTATTTATTTAATTAGTTTATAAATTATATGTTTTATTTTTAATGAATTAAAATTTTAATGTGTTTAACTTTTATTCCCTATTAGGTATCAAAATGATAATTGTTTATTATATCACATTAAATTATATTAAATTTTAATGTTTTTAATTAATAAATTGAAAATAGAATATATTGAATAAATTAAATAAAAAATTAACATATTTACAGGTTATGTCGAAAATTCCTTGAAAAATAGGGAACTTTTTCAAAGCATAACGCATGCAGCTAGATCCCATGAGTCTAATCCATCTACTAGTAAGCAATGTGCAAAAGAGACAAACAATGTAATCGAAGGTAAACCTACAACTGTAGTATCAGATTGGGATCACTTATTTGACGACTTCGATGTAACCGAGCAGGAGATGAGTGAAATTGATGGAATAAATCAATTAAAAGAAACTGAATCATCAAAATCTGAATTTCAAATTGCTAAAAACGAAAAATTGATTGTGCCGTGTATTCAATCAAAAGTACCTACACATTTCACGTCAAAACCACCGGTTAAAGTTGCTTTTACTAATGCTCAAAAAGAGCCACCACTAAAAAAAAGAAAAACGGGAGAAGAGGGAGTTAATACCAATTTTCACGGAAACATTATAAATAATTTTTATTCACAAAAAGATTCTGAAAAAAACGAAAACCGCAAAAAAGAATGTTAATTTTAAATGTAAAACTTTAGAACCTTTGAATATCGTAGAAAACATTCAATATGATCTCAATTTTGATGCAAACAACAATTTATGTATCAAATACATAAATTGTTTATTTCGTAAAAAAATTATAAATAATTTTTGTACTCTATCAGATTTGAATAATCGTTAATACAATTAATAAATAAAAAAAACTTAATTACATTTGTTATTTATAGTATAAGAAATAAAGAAAAGATTTTAAAAATTGACTATTTCTTTTTAAAAAAATTTTAGCTACGTATTTGTCTATTTACATGGTTTTTCGATACCAGCTCCCGACATTTATTAATTTTGATGAATTAATTAATATTTTTTAGTTGTGACAAAAACTGAAATTTTATTTTAGAAGGTTGTTTTTTATTACTTTCATTTATTCCTTTGGTCATTTATTGCAATTAATTATTTATTTAGTTGTTGAAATTGTAGTTATATTTGGATTTTGCTTGTCTTTTCGATGCCGGTCCCCTCGACCAGCAGCACTCGCTTCGCTCGTGCAGCATATGTCGAGGCCGGCATCAAAAATCAAAAACGGGGTCTTTCTCTTAGAGTGAGATAGAGAAAAAGCCAGAGCTTCAGTAGTTGCCGATGGCGGCGCTGAAGCGGGGAGCAAAAGTAAAAGATGGCCGGCTGTCAAATCGAACGCGATTGCAAGATTTGTAATTAATAAATTATTAAGCGTAATTTCGGCCGGATATAAAGAAAAATAGTATACATTACACGGGCAGAAAGTTCGAAATTCCTGCATCATTTCATGCGATGCAGGAATGTCGAACTTTCTGCACTTATAATGTAATATACTATTACATCCGTTGATATTTGGCTTGTCAGCAGAATTTTTGTCCAGTATTGTCCTTTCTCCCCACTGTGTGGCGTCGTACATCAGAAGGAAAGAAATATCAACTAACAGGTAAGTAAATCAATGATTAAAAAAATTAATTATTTTATTTTTCAGATGCAGCGACAACGGCAACGTACATTGAAACGAAAGGAATATCATCCAACAGGTAAGTAAATTAATGATAAAAAAGGCAATTATCCTATTTTGTAGATGCAGCGACATCTCTGGATTTTATCTTGCCCATATGATGGTGTCAATCTAACTAGATAGATGCCAAAAGTCAATTCCTTTAAGAACTAAACTGTTAATTGCGGAAAGTCTGAAAATAATGCTGCATTTATTGCAATCCATGGGGTCTTTGTTATTAACTGTTACATTCCAAATACTTTTTTGTTTTTGATAAGATTGTAAGGAATATGTTTTGTGTATCTGCAATGTAACAAAAAGCTAAAGGAATGCAATTATCTTATTTTGACATATAATACGCGTGTTAAAAAGACTTGAAAGTCCGAAATTGAGATATAAGTAAAATTGAAACATTATACTTGCTGTATTGTCTCAATTTTAAAATCAGAGAAAAACAAAATAAGAGATAGAAATTGGACAAATAGAGAAGAATGCGTTGCAAGCTCGAACTCGCTCGCTGTGACCTACTTACGCAACCGAGTTCTAGAGCAGCCCGAGTTCTAGGAATCGCTGCGTGTAATTCGAGCTTCACTCTTTCCATATATGGGGTAAAACTTCTGAGTAGTTACCGATGAGACACATTCTTTCTCCGAAGTATAATTAAAAATAGAATTATAAGGAATAAGCATTATTCTTAGGAATTGACACCTTTTACCCCCATAATTGTCTTCAAACTCTCCCACTTTTTAATAATTTATTAGTATATAAGCCAAAGCCTTTTCAACAAAAAGTGTCAAATGTTCCGGTGCGGTTTTATAGACCAATAGTCATTGTAGAGCGACCCTTCAGTTTTATACGAATTTGTAATATTCTTTCTTTAATCGGCAATTGCGGTTTAGAATTGTACTCGATTATCGTGCAAGTCTATTTTGTTTTTCACATAGAAACAAGTTTCTTTCCCTAAGAGGTGCAAGAAAGGCAATTTGACACTTAGAATTTATAATTTCAATATATTAACTGTCGTATTTTGCGTGTTAAGTCTCATTAATTGTAGTTTTTCACTAATTCTTTCTTTAATCGGCAATTGCGGATAGAATTGTACTCGATTATTGTGCAAGTTGCTTTTCTCACACTTAGAAACAAGTTTCTTTCCGTAATAGGTGCAAGTGACGAAAAGTAACACTTAGAAGCGGTATTAACTCTTGAAACAAACGCAAAATTCCTCCAAAAAGTTATTAACCTAACCTTTTAACCTCGCGTGATTGGTTTGCTGCATCAGTTGTCAATTGACGCTGTGATAAATGAAGTAGTGCAGGTATTTTCCAAATGATTCCATGGTTTGTGAGCATCTGCGTCGCATAGCGGTAGCCCCTGTCTACAATCACAATAGAGCCTTTTTGAAACCATTCACTCATTTAGTAATTGCCTCTGTCAAACTCGTTACGCAGTATGAAAGCGTCATTGTTTCTGCTTTCAGAAAAGTATGGACCAGGGAGTAAGAGTAAGGAGACTGAACTCTGTGTGGAAGCGCTATAGAAATGGTAGAGAAAAATGCACAAAAAGTGCCAGGCTCACTGCGTTCTAGTCAACCACCAACTATTTGGAGAATGCGCATTAGCCGTGTTCTGTCTCTGTTTCTGGTAACAATCGTACGAGTGAGATGCGGCGTTTACTTTTAGCGATTTAGCCGGTCGGTCTCTCTTAGTGAGATACACGTGTTTGATGCTTCGTTGTTATAATATATTTTTATATATTATTAAAAAAAGATGTCATGTTGTATTCCAGGATGTAAAACATCCTACTGGAATAAAGATAGTAAAAATATTAGTCTTTTCCATACTTCAACGGTATATTTATTTTGACATAACCACACTTTTCGTCTGTCACCACGGTCAACCTTAACACTGAACTTTAGTTCAATACGCATGCTCCAATTAGTTGGTAGTTGACTAGAACGATAAATTAAACAAAGTAAGCAAAGTCTTAGTCACCAAAACAACAACGGAATTAACGATTGATGCATTCTATAAACTAACAGACATTCGAAAAATTGATACAAAATTTGGTCCGAAAATTATTGCTGAAATAAATAATAAATTAAACCTTTTTCTACCACCAAGAATGCTAAAAATATTTGAAGAGGATATTTCAACAGTCTGAAAGCAGAAGCTGTAAGTGGTGGTGTATATTTAAGATATCGTGGAGGACCTTACAATCAAATAGAGTTTGTTCCGGAGGGAGTTGACCAGTAGTTAACAAAAAAATGTCGTATTTACCATGTGAAGAAATGTTATAAAAAATTTACAACTTGAATCCATCATTTACAAAGCAAGTTGTCGTTGGAGCAGAACTGGATATAAATGGAAATTTAATACCAAAAATTAAACTAAAAAGCAGCCATCCACGAGTATAATTGTTTTTGGACATTTAAGAATGGCGCCTTTTGTATGATGCAGTAAAACATATTCTACGATTTTTCAACGTAGATTGTGATGTAACAGTGCTAGATTATGAAACGTTAACAATACGTTTTAGTGTTAGATATCGTTTAATATCAATTGAGCGTTTAGGTCAATCATTTACATTTAGTGAAACGTCATTTGCAGTTTTTAATGAACTTATTCCTTGTGTTGAACAAAAAAATGTAGAACTATCAAAATTCAATTTACAGTAAAGTAAAGATATAATTGTAAAGTCTATTGCAGAATTAATTTTTAAAAATAATGAAACGTCTACAAAACATGTCATGGATTTTATTAAAAATCATTACAGTAGAATTCTTCAAAAAGTAATGGAAAGAACGAATGTTTTAAATTTGGCATAACATTTTTTTAAAATCATGTTTATCTCTACTTATACTTATACTCTAAACAATTCCAACTTCTCTCAACTCTTCAATAATTGATATAATCTCATTATTATGACTGGGATTTTCAGCTGCTTGAGATGCCAAAAGCAATCTTAAACGATCTACCAACTCATTAGGATCATTCCAATAAACATAATCAATTTTTCTATCTACTTGTTGAGTCATATATTCTAGAATTAAACCTTCACCAGAGTATACTCCTATACAGTTTTAATATTTTAAACTCTTTTTACCTTCAACAGCACCATCTGCTTTGTAATATTTTTTATGAGCATTAGTTGATATTACAATATTTTTATAATTTTCTCGATCAACTACATTTAAAACTGATTCTTCTTGAATGTCATCAACTATTTTCGAAATTGGTGTCACAATAGGTTTAAAGATGTTACTATTAAGTAACATATATTAACATGTATTAACATATATCCATATGTTCAATTTTTTCCTTGCCTAATTTCATCAGTCTATGCTTTCGTCGAATAGCATCACTCGCTTTCCCAATTTGATTAAGAATTTCTTTTTATTTTCGTAAATGTTTCAGGTGCGTAGAAGACATGTTGATAGACCAATGTCTTAAATAAAACTGTTTATAAAGTCTATAATTTCTTAAGTTTATAAAACAATCAAAACATGTTCTATATCTACATTCATTAATATCACGATCTTTAACAATCCCTTTATCAATTTAGTCATGCTTATTTTTCCAACGAAAATGACAGAGTTTTTTAAATTCCATAAATGCCATATCGGTATTTACATGATCATCATAAATATGTCTAAGATTCATATCATCTTGTTTAAATAAAACTAGTAAATTAACATTGTCACGTCTTATCTTGTTTTTCACATGCTACGTCATCAAATATATTTACATTGTTTAGTAACGCATTGTTTTGTTCTACAACATTCATATGTTCATTAAATGGAAAGGAGCCAACATCCTCTACTGATGAAGTGAATGTCAGTTCACTTTAGTCGCTTATAACGTTTGCATGCAAATCTAATAATGACGTCCATGGTACTTTATAGCATTTGATTGCTGGGTCTAGTTTCTTGGGAGAGGTTTGTGACTTGGTGTCGATGGTTAGCTCCTTCATGCTTTGGGAACAATCCACGTTCGAATTTGGCTTTGGTGGACTTTCATTAGACCATACTGTAGAAGGCAACTGAAACAATTGACTATTGCTGTCATAATTTTTTATGAGATCATTAAAGTTCGACTGTTTGTAGTCAACTGAAAAAAAACTATAAATACATTGGTTACATAGATTTCGACTTTAATCTTGAAAAAGTATTGTTACCGAAAAAAACATAAATATGGGTGAAAATACAAAACGAATTAGTATAAAGAAAACGTTGAAAAGAGTAAGACGAGGTAGAGGTATTTTTAATAAAATTATCAACAAAATACCTTTCGAAGTTCATATACCTGGCTATCTATACTTTGTCACAGGAACAAAATTGGCAAAAAGATTACCACTAAGTGATCCCGGAATCAACCCGCTTGACGCCGCTTGTAAACAGGACGATATTTCTTATTCAAAAAATAGGGAAAGTGTAGAAGCGAGAAACGCAACTGATAGAGTACTTGTCGATAAAGCTTGGCAATGTGTGTTTGCTTCTGACGCAAATTATAGTGAAAGAGCTGCAGCTTACGCAACAACAAATACAATGAAGGTCAAATTAAAATTTGGTATGGGAATCAAGTTAAAAGAAAATATAAAGAAAAAGAGAGAACATAAAAATCAACGTTGAGGAAGATAGTAACCGCAGCTAAAAAATCTATGAAATTAGATACTAATGCACAGTCTACTATTAAATCAGCACTTGAAGGTGCAGGTTTGGCAGTTAAAAATACTGATGGCAGGCGCAAAATTAATAAACCTCGAGTTTTACCGATACCTTCTAAAGTGGGAGGAGTTTTATCTTTTCTTATTCCTTTGTTTGCGGGTTTATGTGCAACAAGGGCTCTAGCAGGGGGAGCAGCTGGCATAGCAAAAACTGTAAATGATGCAAATTCTGCAAAACGTCAGCTAGAAGAAAGTAAGCGACATAATTAAACAATGAAGTCTATTGCGTTAGAAAAAGGTCTCGTTCTAAACCCATATAAAGCAGGACTAGGTCTTCATCTAAAACCCTACAAAGTAGGACAAGGATGCAAGTCAAAAAACTTAAAGTAAAGCTACCTCACCGAACCCTAACCGAGTTAGATTTACTTAAATTTGCAAAGCTTTTAAAAATTCCATATTTTCGAGGGGTTTTTATGTGCAATGAACTATCTAATCTAATCTAACTATCTTTTTTTAAACAATAAGGCTTCATATTAAATCCCTTAAGGATCAAAGGATTGTAAAAAGAGGAAGAGAGTAAAAAAGAGATTTAAGGTTATTTTTACTTCTATTTGTGCCTTTGTATTTTAATGTATTATTATTTGCTACGGAAAGGTAAATCTTAAATATTGATTCACCAGTAATTTTTTATGAATCCACATTAACATCCACATTAACATACAATAATAGTGATGAAATCCGCATCACGGTATAAAATCAGGATCATTGCTTATTTCCAAGCAAAAGCTCGATTCACATTACTGGAAAACTTGTGAAACCTGATGGAACAGCTCTAGAGGGAACAAATTTAATTTCTAATGGCATATGTCATTTATTTGAAGAAGAAAAGTATGAACCTAATGGTGTAGAAATTAATAAAAATCAGGCAGAGAAGCAGACGCAATGCGCCTACATCATAGGGTATCGTGGCATGAAATGACAAAAATGATGATAATGAATGAATAAAAAAACAACTATTACCATAGTAACGGTTGCCATGATAACGGCTATTATGACAAACATTAACCCTAGAAAGAGTACGTTAGTTTACTCACTCTCTAAGGAGTAACTGGGGTGTCTCGACACCCCACGCTTTAAACTTATTTTATAAGGTTTCTATTTGACGTAAAAAAATTATTATAATGGATTGATTGGTTTTTTTAGTAAGGAACATAATAATATTATTCATATTTTGTTTAATTAAAAAAATGTTTAAAAAAAACTGAAAAAACACAAAAAAATTGCAAAATTGAATTTCTTTTCAAAAAAGCTGTAGTTTTAAACATTTTAAACATCAATTTAATCTATTTTCATTGGATCATGATGTTTGTAACCCCAAAGAAGGGTGTCAGTTTACCCTACTATCAAAAATTTTTTATCATCCTGACAACTTAGAGCAATTTTATTTTGTTTGACAGTAAATACTTAATGTATTTTGCAGCGTATAAAGTGCTAATATCGGATTAGGTTTTCATTTTCATTGAGAGTATGCTTAGAATAATCGAATCCTATTTTTTTAAAGTTAAATGTTCACCCTTTTTGCTTTCTTTTTAGCTTCCTCATCACCCTATAACTTGAATGCATATAGTTTTGACCTTAAACCTATAACTTCGTCTACAATTTTACCGTTATTTTCGTATTTCATAAGACCCAGGATTTTTTGTTTGCGAGTGGTATATTATAAATATTGTTTTCAGCATAGTCGGATGTATCGAATTTAGGTAAAACTCTTTCAATATAATCATACAAATTTGGTACTGTGATATGATAAACAAGAGTGTCAGTATCTGTGTAGAGTAATTTTGCAGATTTACTGAATGTCTCTTTAATGTAATTGTAATAAAAGTCATATCTTATTATTTTTGATATGTCTAGAATAGTGAATCCTATGTCAATTGGTTTGTTAAAGTATACTTTTATTTTATTCATCTCAATAATGACCGTATCTTTATCGAATACGGTCCAACTATGAATGTTTGGTTGAGCAATCAAATTTTTCGCGCAATACCTTCCCTCCCTTTTTGTTATTAACCTAACATCTTTGTGTTTTCTAACATGTTCCGTTGTCTTACCAAGCACGGAATTGTTCATTAGATTGTAAATTTTTTTCTCAAATTCATTATTCGATTTTTTACGAAGCTCGGTGTTTAAATCAATGTATTTAAACCACTGCTTTTGCTTACATTTTAAATCTCCATGTATTTTAATTAATTTCATTTCCAAGGATAAATATAGCTTTAAATTTCTATAGTTAATTGTATAATTTTTCTTTGGTAATAAATTTGGAATTAATTTAGGAATTGTATGACAAAACTGATAATAGATTGTGCTCTTGAAGCATTTGTTAGGGGCCTTCCTGAAGAAATGTCAACTTTTGTTGATACTAGAAATCCAAAAGACTTTGCAGAAGCTTTTGAACATGCCTTACGGGCATAGAAAAGACAGGCATATGCCGATAGATCTAGGTCTTCGTCATATCACATATCCCGTACCGGAAATTTTGAAAAACATCGCTCACCCAGCCCATATTCTCGACAAATAGAAAAAATGAACGATTTTGAAAAGAAAAATTGCGAGTCAGACCAAATAATTCAATTTTCAAAATCCAATACTGATTCAAACACTTCTAATTTAGTTCAGTTTACACCAGAACAATTAGCTTAATTTTATAGATCAATATGTGTTCAAGCTCCACAATCTGTTTCTTATCAATATCCTTAAGCTATGTAATATCCTCAACATGTACAATTCAAATCTCCTAGTCAAAATCAACCAATGCTTAGAGATGGTAATATTTCTCCCAGATAAAATTCACCAGGACCACAGGGAAATTTAAACTTATCTTCGGTAGGAACAGGCTCAAATCTCATTTAGACATAACGCTCTAGTAACACTTTCAGACCCTATAACTTCCATACCTTTTATATGCAAAGAATCACAAGAAAGTAAAAAAGTGTTAAAACCTGACATTGAACCCTTTGCTCCAATTCTACGAATTAAGGCCAGAACTAGACAACCAATAGCAATAGACGTCTCCAATGGGAATCTCAAGGAAGGGTATTTACATAGAGTAACCACACCTGAGGGTCATTACATTGGCGACGCAGTTGTTTCTTCAAAGGATGGAGTATGTCATGCTGTAGCTATTAATACTACTAAAGAGGATATTAACCTTGAACTTACACCTCAGGAATTAGTTCCATTTGACTTTTGCAAGTTCCCTGGAGAAGAGCTTACAGACTCAGAATTATTAAATTTCCAAAATGAAAATAGTAACAGTTATCCTGAACGAGTCGTAAAAGTAAAAAATGCCCTCTATGTTTCACATTTAACACCAGAAAAAAGAAAGATAGTATTCGAATGGGTGGAAGACTATGCTGATATTTTCTATTTAAATGGAGAAACTCTATCGAGTACACATTTGATTCAGCATAGAATTCCAACTATTGACAACAAAATTATTCATAAGAAACAGTATAGATGCCCCATGAAGCTCGAAAACAAATGGATACTGCACTTCTCAAGCAATTAAACAGCGGTATCATAGGTCCATCAAATCCCCCATACAATTCCCCTGTTTTAATTATACCCAAAAAATTAGACGCATCCGGGGAAAAGAAATGGAGGGTTGTGGTTGATTATAGAAAACTTAACGAGCAGGTAATAGGTGAATCTTTCCATTACCCCATGTTAACTCCCTGCTGGAAAGGCTTGGAACTGCACGATATTTTACAGTGTTTGACCTTGCCATGGGATTCCATCAAGTCGAAACTCATCCTGAGGATAGACACAAAACCGCATTTTCCACTGGAAATAAACATTACGAGTATAATCGTATGCCTATGGGTATAAAGAATGCCCCGCCTACATTTCAACGATTATTAAATAATAAGTTAAATTCAATGCTTGATACAGAAGCATTTGTCTACCTAGATGATATTATTATTTACTCCAATACTCTAGAAGAACATGATAGGCGCGCTAGAAGACTTTTCAACCGTTTACGGGAAGCGAACAAGAAATTACAGCCTGATAAATGCGATTTTTTAAAGACAGAAGTAGCATAGCTTGGTCACATAATTGGACCAGAAGGTGATAAACCAAACCCTACGAAAATTACAGCTATTAAACAATTTCCTCACCCTACTAACCTTAAGGAACTAAGAGGATTTTTAGGGTTAACGGGTTATTATAGGCGATTTATAAAAGATTACGCAAAAATAGCTAATCCCCTAACAAATCTTTTGCGAAAAGAATCGGTATGGGATTGGACTGATGATCAAGAAAAAAGTTTTTGTAAACTCAGAAATTATCTTTGTAAAGAATCTATTCTTCAATATTCAGATTTTACAAAAATTTTCAAATTACCCACAGATGCATCCGAGAAAGCTATTTTAACACAAGAATTAAAAGGAATAGATTTACCTATTGCATACTTTTCGAAGGTATTGAATAAAAACGAACAGAAATACCCTAAGGCAGGAAAAGAGTGTCTTGCTAATATTTATGCTGTTGTAAATTTTCGAACTTACCTTTATGGTCGAGAATTTATATTAGCTTCAGGATTATGTATACAAATTTGAATATAAACCAGGTAAAATCAACAGAATTGTTGAGGCTTTATCAAACAACCCTGTAAGTGAAGTCAACCAAAAGAATGACGTGTCTTCCACAATAAAGACTGATGCAGAATTGGATAATTTAAATCCTCCCACTTGTAGTACTAAGGATCCTGATGAAAGTTGTATTGCAAAAAGACTTACCCGAAGAAGATTCATGGCAACGTCTGAACCTCCTACTTCTCTCGAGGAATCATCTTCTTCAGAAGAAGAATTAAGTGAAGATTCACCACCCCCAGTATTTAGAAAAGGACATAGTGTTTTACCCAGTGTAGTGCCTACCCTAACCAAAAAACAAGTGAGTCCTAAACTTACAAATGCTAGTGCAATGGTTGAACAAGAAAATCCCTATTGTTCCCGTTTAAAGGATAATTACATAACTGTCTATGTGGACGGTGCATGCATTTCGAATGGAAGTGAACAACCACGGGCAGGAATAGGAGCTTAGTTTGGTCCAAATCACCCACTCAATGTTTCCGAACGAGCATCAGGGCGGCAAACTAACAACGCGGCTGAAATAGAAGCAGCAACGGTAGCTGCTCTAAAAGCGAGAAAGGCTGGAATTTAAAACCTTAAAAGCATAAGTGATTCTCAATTCATGATTCAAAGTATGTCAGAATGGATGCCAAGATGGAAAGCTAATGAATGGAAAGCACAAGAAAACAAACCTGTTAAAAACAAACAAGCGTTTGAAAATTTGTCATAAGCAATAAAACCTCTTAATGTAATTTGGGAACATGTGCCCAGTAATAAAGGTATAACCGGAAATGAAATGCCTGACGAATTAGCTAGAAATGGAATTGATAAGGAGCAATCAGCTGTTTCTCCAGAATCTGCAATAGAGAGTAAAGTCAATAAGAGCGATTCCACGTCAAGTGATCAAGGGGTCTTTTTGTGTAATGTTTATTTCAATAATTTTTTACTCTTAAACAATTAAACATACAAATTTGACAAAGTACATTTTGGAAAGGTTTTTTCATCCTCTTTCGATTGGAAATAAGCATTTTGAAAAAAAAAATTTTGATCCAGAAAAATCAAAATTAAAAATAAATTTCAATTTTTGAGGGAGATGGATACGATTTTTTTTTAAACAAAAGCTGAGGTTTTTTGCTAAAAGGTCATATAAATGATAAAGTGGAACTAGAATGTTTAAACATTGAAAAAAATAGTTTTCTACTCGCCGGAGCGCTCAAAACCCGGTTTTTAGCTCTGTTTAGGAGAAAATTCTTTTTTTCAATGTTTAAACATTCGAGTCCTACTTTATCATTTATATGTCCTTTTAGGAAAAAATCTCAGCTTTAGTTAAAAAAAAATCAGGTCTTTCTCCCCCAAAAATTGAAATTTATTTTTAATTTTGATTTTTTTGGGCCAAAAATTTTTTTTTTCAAAATGCTTATTTCCAACCGAAAGAGCATGAAAAAACTTTTTCAAAATGTACTTTTTCAAATTTGTATGTTTAATTGTTTAAGAGTAAAAAATTATTGAAATAAACATTGTACTTAAAAAACCCAAAAATGTAACCCCCTCCCCCTCGAAAAATATTGGACTAGGTAAAAAAATATTTTGGCGAAAAATTACTCTCTATGAGTACTACAAAAGCCCCAAGTTTTGCTACGATTGGAGAAAAATTTTTCTCCACCTTGATCACTTGACATGGAATAGCTCATAAGGAAGAGAAAGAAAACGTAGAAGACGTGTTTGTAAATATTCTACCTCAACCTATTGAAAGCAGTGACTCAAGTGAAGATGAAATTTGTGAAAAATTACATCTAAGAAATGACTTGGAAAAATCGTTCCAACAGTTTAATGATGTTATAAAAAAAAGAATAGATCAAACCAATTTATCTTTAGCATGGGATCATGAAGGAATGAACGAAGAATTCGGTCGACCAAACATTACATCCGTTTCAGATGGTGAAGTCAATTCAGATGTTCTTGAATTTTTAGAAGACATTGATCCATGTGGAGAATATGATGACAAACTGTTTAATGAGAGAATTAACAAATTTCTCAAAAATTATAATAAACAAAAAACTACATTTCCTATGGCTTTAGATACAGAAAACTCCCCTGAAACAAAAATTTTACCAAATAAAAAACAAAAAGACAGACGAAGCGCAGTACGATTTCAGAATTATCCGGATATTATACATTCACCCGGTGTTAATTATTCACAGTGGCAGAAATCAATGTTTATAACACCCGGAACTTCATCCATTCCAGATGCTCAGCTTATGTGAAGCCTAAAACTGCAAGTAAATAAACTAAAAGAAATACTAATATTATGCTACGTCGATTACAACCAAAAACAATAAATGAACTAGTAAATGAGACGTTTACACCTTTACCTAGTCCTTCTAAAGGAATTGGTATTCCATATTACTAATCACCATCATTTCCTGATACTTCTGATAATAATATTCATGATAAAACCAATAAGTTGTTTTTGGACAATAACATAGTTCAAAAATGGACGGAACCATTGACCTACGAAAGGAATAATTATGCTGACTTTATATCTAAGGATTGTGAACCAAAAAAAGCTATTTCAAAACTTTTAGTGTCAACCGAAAAAATTGATCTACAAGATATTCGAGAAAGAAGATCGAAAATAGGTCAAATCCTTGTTACTCCGTAAGGACGATATAGCACTTATTCAATTGTTGTGAAACAACGACACTATGATAAAATAGAGTGGACATACGTGAATAAAGGTTTGAAAAATATACAGACAGCCCTCCAACGAGATAATCAAAAAACTTGTCAAATGGCAAATTCAGGAGACTTGTTAGCTACCCTTCCATAAGGAAAAATGACAGAATTTTTAACAGAAATATTCCGTGGTGGCGATATTACAATAACGTTGTAACACGGAAAAATCGAAGTCCCTTCCCTAGAATTAAGACCAAATATTATTGCAGAATTTCATCAAAGTCTTATCGGTGGTCACCAGGGTATAACAAAAACGTAAAGACGAATTAGAGAACGATATTTTTGGCCTAGGATGCGAGACGAAATAATAGAATTCATTAGAGGTTGTAAAAGTTGTTTACAAAATAAATTAGTTAGGGCCCCTACTAGAGAGCCAATGATTATAAGAGATACACCTGCAGTCCCTTTTGATAAAGTGTCATTAGATACAGTAGGGAAACTTTCAACTACTCCTAATGGCAATCATTATAGGCGCGATTAATTTTTATTTTTTCTTATTTATTTATACCTGCCAATATACAGAAATTTTTTTAAAAAGATCCGAGATAAGCCGACTCATAGTTTTTGTTCTATAAATTTGTTAATTTGTTTACAAAAAAACTATTTTTTTCTAAAAAATTTAAAAAAATATTTTTTTAAAATCTTTTAAAAGTTGAAAAAAAACTAACACTTTCTTTCTTTGACAACTTTTTTCGAAACTCAATACTTTCAAAGTTATAAGCTATTGAAAATAAGTCTGCTTTTAAAAATCCAAAATTTCGAAAATTCATATATCGAAAATTTTGGCAATTATGGAAAAATAAAAAAATACGTATTAAACATTTTTCTATAAGAAACGAGAAAAAAATATGTTCAACCGATTCTAAAATGTCATAGAAAAATTTCACGTGGAAAGGCCCATATATATTATTTAAAAAAATAAATTTTAATCACCCATCCATGTACCCAACGATAAATTATTTCTTGTGCTCCATTGTCAGTCACTTCAATCTTTAATAAGCACCCAACAAGTTGTTCCCCCGGTTAGCATGGAGCTCCGCACCAATCTAAAATAAATGTGTAAATATACTAAATTAAATAAATTCCCTTAATCGAAGCAGTTAATTTAGATTTATTTACGCATACATGGAGGTGGATTTACTCCGTCCTCGAGGTACACCCATCTATTTTCAATAGCCCAATCTTCTCCATTCAGGACTCTAAATTGTAGCATGACTCCCCACCACTTTTCTTTTCGACTGTCGTGAGGTATAGGAGCCCATTCTAAAACAAAAGAAAAACGAATTAAGCTTTTAATTAATTTTAGTAGGGGAGACCGGGGTTAAACCGGACACGGGGCTAAACCACTTTATAAAGAAATAAATAAAGAATTTATTTTAAAAGTCGAATTCGCAAGCGAGTTGCTACAAACAGACAAGCCTGAAAACTGTAATTCATTTTATATTATAATTATTACCGATTTTACATATTATATTATATTCTTTTTATAGAACTATCTACAAATAAATAAAAGAAGAATTGATTTGACTTTTTACCAAAAAAAAGAAAATTTGTATCTCATTCTTTAATTAATTGGCCGTGTCCGATTTAGCCCCATGGGGTGTCCGGTTTAGCCCCACCTATTTTCGGATTTTCATTTTTGAGGTAGTCACCTTCGAAGCAATATATCTCTAAAGCTATTGTACTTTTTTTAAATCGAACAAGTGCGATTTGTAGGTGAAAGTACAAGCTTCAAAACGGTATATTACACTTTAGCAAAAAGTATGTTTTTGTATGAGTTTTCTGGTCAAGGACCAAATCCGTCCGGTTTAGCCCCGGTCTCCCCTATAACAAACTAATTGTATATATTATATTAATTCTTAGTATAACACCGTCCGACAAAATTAAACTTTTTTTTCCACCCATGAACGAACCAAAGATTTTCGGAAACTAGAGCAAAAAAAAGATACCCGTGTCTGGCCGTTTTTCGAGATCAAGTCGTTTACGGTTTTTAGGGGTAAAAACAACCCTTAAATAGAAGGTAACCAATTGTATTGCAAAAAATATAGAAAAATGGTAAATTTTTATTTAAAAATTCTTTAAACCTTATTGGGACTATTAAACATATATTTACTAATATTTCAGGTCAAACCATCTACCCCAAAAACTACCCCTATTTCGATTTATTTAAAAAAATACTAATAAAACTAAAAAAATTTGGATTTTTTAAAAAGTAATCGTTGGTTAATTGTAATATCATAATACAGCCTATCATTTTCAATTTTTCACCCCAACCCTTATCTCAAAACCCACCCCTAAGCTAAATCAATATATTGAATACCGCCCTACAATTTTTGGAATTTTATAAAACTTCGTATTTAAGGGTTTTTGGGGTCGCTTGTTACAAATCTGAACTCGTTATTTAAAAATTCAAAATGGCGTATCCAAAATGGCGGACAAATTAAAAAATCATCCGATTTTTATAAAATGTATTAACTGTGGTATTTCGGAGTTGTGGAATATAATGAATAATTTAACCGCAATAATAAGCAACTAAAAGGACCCCGCACAAAATGCATTGGAATTGGCTTACCGTTAATTTTGTTCAAATTTTCAGAATTAGTAGTTCTAAGTGTCCTAATTAAAGATATAATTTTGTTAAACTCAAAACTTCACTTGTTTGGCTGAAAACAGGGGGTGAAAGTACCCCCTGTCTAAGGCATGAAATGAACATTTCAGTGCTTTTAGCCAAATAAACCATTATTTTTGGTAAGTTTAATGTCAGAAGTCACCAATATACATAAAGAGAGAACTCTTAATGTTAAACAAATAAAAATGTAAAATATCAACCCTCAAAAACTACCCCTTGTACAGTTAAAACCATATAGAAAAGGAAAAAACTATTTTAATCACAGAAAATATTTTTATAAATAAAATATTGACTTTTCACTTACTAATACATATGAGATGTCATATTTACCCTTACAAACAACCCCAACAACAACAACAACAACAAAAAGCAACCCCTTTTATATTTTAAATAAATCCAGTAAACCAGATAAATGAACAGTTTAAACAGAGAAAGACTTTTGAAAATCGACTGGAAGTAATTATTTAATCTTCCGTGATTTTCAGTGCAATGTTCAAAATAAAAAAGTACCCTTATGAAAAAAACAACCCCTTAAGATTTAAAGTGAAAAAAGTAAAAAATCCATTTCAACCAAAGAAAACTATTAAAAATAGTAAACAGTTTATTATGTTTGTAGTTGTTAAAGAAACTACCTCCTACATGTAACAAAAATAAAATATTATTTTAAATATTCGACGCCATTTATAATAAACATCCCTCTAAGTATTAGGCTCATAGAAAGAAAATAACTCATTGAAGATATTGCATGTCTTTAGGCTTGTGAAAACTCTCAAATGTTTTGTTTCAATCTTATTATATTGTTCAAAAACATGCCTGCATTCGCTAGAAAAACATTTTCTACCCAGAGTACGCCACGTGGAGGCTGCAGGTACAAGATTTTGTACTCCTTTTCTTGTTAAAAAAAATCTCACCTATTTACATATCTCACCTATTTACATATATACAAGTTGCACTTAGTAGCAAATCTTATTTTAAGGACTTTGCTGCAATGCATCCAAAAAAACTATTCATTGACAGGGTTGTTTCTGTTTCCTGCATCTAACACGCTGTCCAAAAGATCCGTCCAAGGGTATTTCACGTGTTCTTCGTGACGAGCATATCCGAAGTACCATAAAACACTTGCAACGTGAGCACAAGTACCTAAAGTTCTTGCACCCGACTTACAAGTGCAATAGTAACCACGGATAGGTTGCTGCTGTTCACCTCTATTTTCTTCAAGATCATAAAGTATCCATAGCTGATGTCGCGTAGCATTTCGAAATCTGGAATAAATGCGCATTCTTATTAAACCAGGTTCATTCATCAAAGCATCTAGTTGTAATTCTTCATTACCATCTCTATGGACTTTATCCTGAATATAAGATGGTGCCAAATTTACTTGGTATACCCCGAATGTCAAGTGACGCAAATACTCCATAGAAAGATGAGGAAAATATGGAAGATCGTTTTCGTTTAAATGCACCCACTGTGCGTTTCTTCGGAAAAGTTCCTCTTCTTCAACCCTTGTTTTTAATTCATTTGCTGTTTCAGCTTTTAATAACATTTCTGTTGCTAATTCAACTGTAGCTACTTCCATTTCTATTAAACCACGATATTTATTTATTATCGCGCCAGCAATGCGATAAAAATCACCAAGATGAGGAACATGTGTCATTGATATGGGTTTACCAAATATTTTAAAAATAGATTGCAAGTGCCCGTTTCGCGATTCTACTAACCATCTTATTTTTGTGATTAACCGAGCTTCGTTCGCATCCTCAGTAGAGAATTGTCGTTCATTACGACCCAACAACGGTGGCATTTTGGGTATTAAACCCATCCGTTCAAGAAAAGGAATCGCATCGCGATACCCTCTATCAACAATAATTATATCGCCTTCGTCTAACCATTCTCTGATTTGAGCACCATCTCTTTCACATTCTTGTATTAAAATGTTGGCGTCGTTATTTCGTGCGTCTGAAAAGTATGGTCCGTGAATGTCAAGAATGTATCCATTCGTTGACACCAAAAGAATGGGCTTAACAAGATGACAACTCTTGTGAAGATTAAACGATTGTCGTAAAGCTTGAAAATTGCTAGATTTCCCAATTTTTGCGTAAGTACCGTCGATGATGACAATTGCTTTACGATTTTCTGGTGTCGGATTGTATAATGTATTTGCAAAATCAGGTACATATCTCTCTATGAATTCTTGTCTCGTTATTGCGTTAAGTCCAATGTTTTGAGGAACAAATGATTCCATTAAAAATATTCTTACTTTACTAACAGCCATACTAACACTTTGTCTGCTGGGATAATTAAAAACAACTGAAAGAAATTCATCTGGTAGACCTTGCCGCATTTTGCATAAAAATACTAAAAGGTCTTTCTTTCAAATATATCTCTGACCTGGTACCAGTTGCGCTGGATCGAATAGAGAATATAAATCTCGAAATTGTTCCTTAGTTATTGGAGAAAATGATTTGAACTGATCGTCCGAAAAATCGCTTTCATCTACGAATTTTTTTTTCGAATTTTTTTTCACAGAACCGCTGAGACCATTTAAAAACTTTAATAACTGAGGACCTTTAATACAATAAAATCTATTCATAAAACGAAGATGTTGCATGAGATCTGCAGGGATGAAACCGTGTTCATCTAAATGCTCTGGACAACACCTAACATTTTCTTGAACGTAAATGTCTTTCAGGACAAAAATGTTAACACGACATTCGTCTGAAAGTCGTACTACATTATCTATCCGATTGCAAATAAGGCACGTATGGCTCGATGTTTGCGTTAAGACATTAAGTCTTAAACAAGATGGATTATTTTCATTTTCATTAACTTCAATATTAATAAGTCGCTTGCATGTTATGCATACACGTGTATTAATACCAATTGCAAGCGGTGGAAAGCCTCTTTCTTCTCGCCAACGAATTGCAATTTCGCTCTTATCAACATTTTCTTCTCCTTCAATAGATGACATTTGTCTAGGTTGAAAAACTGCATTACAAACATAGCAACGCATTTTGTTTATATTATTATTTACTTCAAGGTAGGAACACCAGTGCAATTATCGAAATGTACAATAGTATAAAGTAAGTATTGCAAAATACCCGCAATCTGAAACAACGATGCTATGCTAATATCTTTGAAAAATCAATCAAACTCTAAAAATGTGTTTAAATAATGTACTCTACAATATTTTAAACAATGATTAACATATTCTTAATCCAGATATTGTAGGATATACAGTAAGCTGGTAACAAATGTTGCCTTTCAAGCGATGTCATGAGCTGATGAAAGAAATCATATATGTGACGCTCCAAAGCGAAAGGGACCATCTTCAAAATAATATCAGGCGCAGTCTTCCGTGCGCAGAACACAACACAAAGACGGAGCCATATGATATTAGGAAGATTGTATGTACTGCTTATGCTATACTTACTTTATACTATTGTACATATCGATATTCGCACTGGTGTTCCTACCCTTTCACCATTTGGCGTCATTCACACGAAAACACATATATAGTCAATACAGTTTAAAGGCAAGAATTACATACTATAAGATTTTTAAACATAATAAACTGTTTACTATTTTTAATAGTTTTCTTTGGTTGAAATGGATTTTTTACTTTTTTCACTTTAAATCTTAAGGGGTTGTTTTTTTCATAAGGGTACTTTTTTATTTTGAACATTGCACTGAAAATCACGGAAGATTAAATAATTACTTCCAGTCGATTTTCAAAAGTCTTTCTCTGTTTAAACTGTTCATTTATCTGGTTTACTGGATTTATTTAAAATATAAAAGGGGTTGCTTTTTGTTGTTGTTGTTGTTGTTGGGGTTGTTTGTAAGGGTAAATATGACATCTCATATGTATTAGTAAGTGAAAAGTCAATATTTTATTTATAAAAATATTTTCTGTGATTAAAATAGTTTTTTCCTTTTCTATATGGTTTTAACTGTACAAGGGGTAGTTTTTGAGGGTTGATATTTTACATTTTTATTTGTTTAACATTAAGAGTTCTCTCTTTATGTATATTGGTGACTTCTGACATTAAACTTACCAAAAATAATGGTTTATTTGGCTAAAAGCACTGAAATGTTCATTTCATGCCTTAGACAGGGGGTACTTTCACCCCCTGTTTTCAGCCAAACAAGTGAAGTTTTGAGTTTAACAAAATTATATCTTTAATTAGGACACTTAGAACTACTAATTCTGAAAATTTGAACAAAATTAACGGTAAGCCAATTCCAATGCATTTTGTGCGGGGTCCTTTCCGAAGAATTAGAGTTATTTTTAAAAATTTTATATTGTTTTTCAATACATTGTGTTAGATATTTAAAAAATTATTTATAATTTAATTTAACATAACTCAAAAAAATTAAGAACCCATTTTTAATTAAAAATTTTTTTGCATTTTTTTTAAATACCACGATTAATAAATTTTATAAAAATCGGATGATTTTTTTAATTTGTCTGCCATTTTGGATACGCCATTTTGAGTTTTTAAATAACGAGTTCAGATTTGTAACTAGCAACCCCAAAAACCCTTAAATACGAAGTTTTATAAAATTCCAAAAATTGTAGGGCGGTATTCAATATATTGATTTAGCTTAGGGGTGGGTTTTGAGATAAGGGTTGGGGTGAAAAATTGAAAATGATAGGCTGTATTATGATATTACAATTAACCAACGATTACTTTTTAAAAAATCCAATTTTTTTTAGTTTTATTAGTATTTTTTAAATAAATCGAAATAGGGATAGTTTTTGGGGTAGATGGTTTGACCTGAAATATTAGTAAAGATATGTTTAATAGTCCCAATAAGGTTTAAAGAAT
Source organism: Leptopilina myrica (nomen nudum) (assembly GCA_032872475.1). Lineage (NCBI taxonomy): Eukaryota > Metazoa > Arthropoda > Insecta > Hymenoptera > Figitidae > Leptopilina > Leptopilina myrica (nomen nudum). The sequence continues at coordinate 32,714,567 of CM065459.1, read as the reverse complement.
TTTTATATAAAAATTTACCATTTTTCTATATTTTTTGCAATACAATTGGTTACCTTCTGTTTAAGGGTTGTTTTTACCCCTAAAAACCGTAAACGACTTGATCTCGAAAAACGGCCGGACACGGGTATCTTTTTTAGCTCGAGTTTCCGAAAATCTTTGGTTCGTTCATGGGTGCAAAATCGTGTCGGACGGTGTAATAGATAGTAAGGAAATTACCCACTGAGGAATCCGAACCCTCTACGTCTATAATCTCATTAGAATCAGATTCTTCTTCTGATTCCTCAGGACTATCTGACTCCTCGCTCAACTCTACTGTTGGAGCATGACCAAGGGAGGGATGTCCTGTTGGTATTAGAACCATTGGTTGCCATGCTAAACAAATTTTGTTTTATATGATTAAAATTGTTTAACAAGTCTCATATTTGGAACTTGCTTACTTAAAGGTATTAATCAAAATAACAACTAATTTAAACATTTAAAGAAAACATGTAATCATTCTCCCATTCTAACGGAATCACAGAAAACTGCTGATCAGCAATGACTCCAGCTAGCAAACAAACTATATATGAGAATACAAGTGGGCATGTATGCATGTATGTATATGTATTAAAAAATAATAATACTGAATAATTAAATAAATCAATCAATAATACGGTTCATAATTATAATGCCTATTTTTAAATTAATAGATTATAAAATTTAAACTAACATGTAATAATTTGTAGCTCCTCATCAACCGAATGTTCAACGGTAGATCTTATTGGAACGGTTGGGGTCGAAAAATCTTTTTAAAAAAAGGTACATATATATAAATTTACTTATATAGTATATTAAATCATAAACTGTGTTTGTAATTTTTTATAGCTAATTCTGTTAAAATGGTCATCAAATTTATGGCTGCTGTAAGAATAAAATCAGTTATACTAAAATAATTTTGAATATATTAAACATTCGTAATTATTGACAGTTTTAAATCATGATTATTATTTGAACAGAATTAAGAAGAAAAAGAATGTAAAACCTATTGTTTTATAATTAGTGTGTGGTGTTCGGAGAGAGGGGTGAAGAGCCTAGAAATTATATTTAAAAAAAAGAAATTTATTTATATATACATAAATATATATATAATTCTTGAATATTTAAAACTTCTTTTCTCTATACTATACGCATGAAGCTCTTATTCAAGTATATCTGAGGAGTTTCATATGAGATTGAGGGGTCAACTCTCGGATTTTTTTCAAATTTCATTTTTCAATAGAGTTTGTTTGCCTGTGAAATTATCCCAAATATTAATTAAAAATAGTTAATATTTTGTTAGATATTTGCATTAACAAATTAATGCAATATTTTTTTTAACTTGAATAACTTTTTTATTTTTGCTTATAGAAAAAAGTTGTCTGAATGTTTTTTGTTTAGAATAAATCAAATTTTTTGAAAAAAAATTAATTAAATAAAAATTAACTTTTTTGGTAAATTTATTTAAAAAATAAATTTGTTTTTCAATATTAAAACCTGTTATCGGCCTTCAATCAAGCTGAAAAAAGATAAATATTACTTACTATACTACAAAATAACATGCCAAATTTGGCAAACACTTTATTTTTTGTATTTGAGAAAAAAATTTTCAAGAATTGAAGTGCAGGTAGCGAGCCGACTTAGCTGACGCGACAATGGGAAATTTTCGACTCAGGAGTCATTGTCGCGTCAGCTAAGTCGTCTCGCTACCTGCACTTTAATTTTTGAAAATTTTTTTTTCGAAAACAAAAAATTACATAGGCTAACAAACTCCATTGAAAAATGAAATTTGAAAAAAATCCGAGTGTTGACCCCTCAATCTCATATGAAACTCCTCATCTATATATGAACAGTATATAGAGGTACGCGACGCATGGCTCTCCTCGGCGGCTCTCTGCTTCCTCACATTCGTTTGCACCCCGCTTGCTCCGCGGCCTATTGAGGAATACACACTTTGATCTAATGCTGATTCTACACTTTCCAGTCGCTACGATTTTTTTATTAAAACGGAACTAACGATACGCATTGATGTCTCGAAGATACATTATACATATGAGCGATTCCACGTCAAGTGATCAAGGGGTCTTTTTGTGTAATGTTTATTTCAATAATTTTTTACTCTTAAACAATTAAACATACAAATTTGACAAAGTACATTTTGGAAAGGTTTTTTCATCCTCTTTCGATTGGAAATAAGCATTTTGAAAAAAAAATGTTTTGACCAAAAAAAATCAAAATTAAAAATAAATTTCAATTTTTGTGGGAGATGGATACGATTTTTTTTTAACGAAAGCCGAGGTTTTTTCCTAAAAGGGCATATAAATGATAAAGTGAGACTAGAATGTTTAAACATTGAAAAAAAGAGTTTTCTACTCGCCGGAGCGCTCTAAACCCGGTTTTTAGCTCCGTTTTGGAAAAAATTCTTTTTTTCAATGTTTAAACATTTCAGTCCCACTTTATCATTTATATGTCCTTTTAGGAAAAAACCTCAGCTTTCGTTTAAAAAAAATCGTATCCCTCCCCCCCCAAAATTGAAATTTATTTTTAATTCTGATTTTTTTTGGTCAAAATTTTTTTTTTTCAAAATGCTTATTTCCAATCGAAAGAGGATGAAAAAACCTTTCCAAAATGTACTTTGTCAAATTTGTATGTTTAATTGTTTAAGAGTAAAAAATTATTGAAATAAACATTGTACTGAAAAACCCAAAAATTTAACCCCCTCCCCCTAGGAAAATATTGGACTAGGTAAAAAAATATTTTCACGAAAAATTACTATCTATGAGTACTACAAAAGCCCCAAGTTTTGCTACGATTGGAGAAAAATTTTTCTCTGCCTTGATCACTTGACATGGAATCGCTCATATATATATATATATATATATATATATATATATATATATATAGTGGTCATATGTGATTATTCTTATAATTATAATTACTTATCTTTCATTTAAATCCATTTTATAAATTTTCTAATGTAACTATAAAGAATATAATTAATTTGGTTAGTGGTTATGACCATTGATGTAATGTATGTAGTGATTAAATGATTAAAATAATAGCCAAATATCAATACAAAAATTTGCTGAAAAGGAAAATATAAAATGTAAAAAGTTGAACTCGTGTAGAGATAGTCTCGTATTCATATAAAGAAAAGAGACAAAAGGAAGCTGTAGTTGTTCTTTGAGATCGCTTTTCACATTTAATTCTTAGAATTAAAAATAGTAGTATATTTGGTGTGATGAAGTTTAACACGTGCAGAGTTAATTTCATATAAGAGAAAGAGAAAAGAAGATGGCTATAGTTATTCTTTAACATTGCAACTGTGGCTGATGGTCGGGCCGACTATAAAAAAGTTGGTTTCACAACTTTGGCGGCCAAAGCTTACCCGACCGTTGGCCCAACTGAGGCTGATGGTCGGTCCGACTATAAAAAACTTGGTTTCACAACTTTGGCAGCAAAAGCTTACCCGACCGATGGCCTAACTGTGGCTGATGGTCGGGCTGACCATCAAGAAAGCGGTTTTTTAACATTGGCGCCCAAAGTTCACCCGACCGTTGGCCCACTGTGGCTGACAGTTGGGCCGACAAATCAAATATTCGCGTTTGTCACGGTGGCATTCACGTTTGGCCCAACTTTGGGAGAAACTTTCAACCAAAGTTGGGCCATCTTTGGGCGTCGAAACTTCGGCTGCCACAGTTGACCCGACTTTGGGCACCTGGGCGGACATTTTGATATCCTAGTAAAATCACTATAATATTGCAGTGGAGATTACGAATCTCCAATGTAATATTACAGTGATGTCACTAAAAGCTTACGTGCTGCTTGGGAATTTTGTTTCTAATGATAAAATATGAATAAAATTCTTGTTTATTCATTAAATATACACTAGGGTGTCCGTATGATACATGGGAAATTTATTTTTTTGAATTTTGTTTACGCCACCCCCCAGTTTGGTTCCAATAAAATTTTTAAAAAAATTTCTTAAAATTTAAAGCCGATTGATTAATATTAACACGTGCCAGTAATTGATCAAAATTTCCTATTGAAAATACATGGAAAAAATGCACTTTAAAAAAAATTAATAACTTTTTTAATTTTTATGCAAAAAATTCTCCAAGTTACATTTGTCTTCATTTTTAGCTGCACTATTAGATAGCAGTTTGAAAACAATTCAATTTTCAAAAATTTTCAAATTGACGGATTTTTAAAAAGGGTCATATAAATTCACCACAATGCAATGTATCCAAGGTTTTATCATAAATTTGGGGAAGAAAAGGTGAGGACGGAAATGTGGGAAATGGTGAGGAGAGTGTGGATAGGGGAAGGATGGCCGGAAGATTTGAAGACGGGTCTGATTGTGCCCATTAGTTCAAAAAAGGGTAGGAAAATCAGTGGAAGAGTACAGCGGAATTACTTTAATGCCGATAGGTTATAAAGTATATGAGGCGTTATTTCTCAAACGTCCCAGTCCAAAATTATAAGTCTTTGGATTGTGTTGGTATTTTGGGAAATTGTTGCCCTATATGTAAGTAATAAATCTGTAAAATATTAGCTCTTTAAAAAAAAATTGTAGAAAGTGGTGGGGGTTAAAGTTCTGACATTTTAAGTAACACTGCCATTTTCAAAACCATGTAACTTTTATAAAACTTTATCGATTTTAATTTGTTTATAATGGATTTAAAGCATTTTTCATCTACTTTCTAAAAATTTTACAAACAAATTTTTAAAAAAATTTTTAAACAATTTTTTTTCAAAAATTAAGTTTATTTTTTAATTTTGACCTTGATGGGTATTTTAAAAATTTTTTTTTTTATTTTTATTGGAAAGCTGACATTTTTCCGGAAAAAACCATATAAGTTTCATAGTGGGATGACCAGAAGTTTAGAAGATATTTGAAAGCAAAGTAAGCGGTGCGCCCGGGTTACTGCACGTTACGCCGGCGCTGCGCCGTTAAACGACATAAAAATCACTCTTTTATCTTCATCTGCTTCAGTAAAAGCTCTGCATTTAAACAGGGTTGATACTTCCTATGAATCTTTTTTAATAGTAGCTCTCTGCATTTAACAGGGTTGAGACTGTCATTAAAATAATGCCTGCATTATTTTTACCGAAAAAAATTTAAATATATAATTTTGAAAACGAATGTTTAAACTTTTATAAATTATAATTATTATCAATTAAAATGAGTAATTTTGAAAAAGAAAGATTAAAGTTTTAAAGGAACAATAATTATCATCAATTAAAATAATTAATTTTGAAAAAAATATTGATGTTTCGTAAGTTAAAATTATTGTTATTGGCAATTGGAAAATTTAATTTTGAGAAACAGAAATTTAAGTTGAATAGAAATTGAATATTTTAATAAGATTAATTATTTAAAATTTAATGTTAAATAGTCATGAGATTCAATTTTTTTTATTAAGTACCAACCCTGTTTAAATGCAGAGCTTTTACTGAAGCAGATGAAGATAAAAGAGTGATTTTATGTCGTTTAACGGCGCAGCGCGGCGTAACGTACAGTAACCCGGGCGCACCGCTTACTTTGCTTTCAAATATCTTCTAAACTTCTGGTCATCCCACTATGAAACTTATATGGTTTTTTCCGGAAAAATGTCAGCTTTCCAATAAAAATAAAAAAAATTTTTTTTAAAATACCCATCAAGGTCAAAATTAAAAAATAAACTTAATTTTTGAAAAAAAATTGTTTAAAATTTTTTTTAAAAATTTGTTTGTAAAATTTTTAGAAAGTAGATGAAAAATGCTTTAAATCCATTATAAACAAATTAAAATCGATAAAGTTTTATAAAATGGCAGTGTTACTTAAAATGTCAGAACTTTAACCCCCACCACTTTCTACAATTTTTTTTTAAAGAGCTAATATTTTACAGATTTATTACTTTCATATAGGGCAACAATTTCCCAAAATACCAACACAATCCAAAGACTTATAATTTTGGACTGGGACGTTTGAGAAATAACGCCTCATATGCGGAGGTACTGAGAGGGAGACTAGAAAAGGAAGTGGAGAAGACAGGAGGTATTATTATATGGTGAACAAAAATTTGGGAAAAAAGGAAGAGAAGTTGATAGCGCTCTTCGTGGATTTTAAGGCTGCATGCCCATCGGTTAACAGGGGATTATTGTGAAGAGTACTGCAGATGAGAGGCAAAGAGAAGGGGATAGTAGAGCGGGTCAAGGAACTCTACACGGACGTGAGGTCCAGGGTAAAAGTGTGAAGAAAAGTGGGGATGGAATTTGGGCTAGGTAGAGGCTTAATGCAAGGATGTCCCTTGAGTCCTCTGCTGTTTACTCTGCTAACAGCGGACCTGGAGGAGAAAATGAAAAAAAGGGAAAAGGGGGAGTAGTGTTGGGGACGGGTATACTCATTGGCATACGCGGATGACGTGGTGTTAATGGCGGATGATGAAGCGGGCATGAGGCTAATGATGGGAGAGTTTGAGAAGTATGCAAGAGAGAAAGATCTGTAGACTGCTCTGACCACTGAGCTACATGCACCCCAAGATTCTCCGAGCTCCTTGATATATATTATATACTATACCTCCCTGCATTATTTCATGATAATGTAGGGAGTTTCTTGAAGATGGTAAAGCCTTATTTTCAAATTCATAGGCAAATATAATTGAAAAAAGTGAATTTATCATTCGGTAGTATTAATATTAAAGGTGAAAGAATTTAAACAATTATTCCGAATCAAATCTCTCGAAAATAAATTTCTTGAGTAAGCACTAGATTTCGTTATGAAAATACAAAATATTTTTCATATGTATCGACAGCAATCCATTAATAATTATTTAATAAATATTTATAAAAAAATAATTTTTTTAAATGTTCTGTATATGTGTGCGTATACATGTGTATACTACTGTATTTATATATATATATATATATATATGGGCAATTCCACGTGAGATTTTAGTCGACCTCTTAAAATCGGCCAAAAAATTTTTTTTTCTATTCTGTATCGAAAAAAACAGATACGTATTTTTTTATTTTTGTTTAATTGTCAAAATTTTTGAGTTATGAATTTTCGAAATTTTGCATTTTTAATCATAGACCTTTATTCAGTTGCTTATAAGTCCGAAAATATTGAGTTTAGAAAAAAGTTGTCAAAGAACGAAAGTTTTAGTTTTCTTTTGACTTTTAGGAAATGAAAACAAAAATTTTTTTTTTCATTTTTTATTAAAAAAATAAAAAAAATTTATAAACAAATTAATTTTTTTTAACATTGGGTATGATAAATTTTTAATTTTCTTTTTTTAAAACATACCTGTAAATGATAAGAAGGTTTTGCAAAAAGTTTCAGAGTGGGCCTGACAAGTTTAATGGGTTAAAAAAAATAATCCATATATTTGATTTTTTAAAATAATAATATTTAACAACTTTTCAAAGCCCTTAAACTTGATGTATCTAAAAAGTAAAAAAAAACATTTTTTTGTAAATTTAATGAAAAGTTTAAACAAAGCGAAAAGCATCATGCCGGCAGGACCGAGTTTCATCATTTTGTGACTAAAAATTATATGAATTTTTAAAAAATTCAACAACTTTAAGCTACCCTTCTCTTCAGTTTGAACTTACAAGCTCGACATTTACATGCGCTGAACGCTTGTTTTATCACCTTTCCAACGGTATATATTACTTTTTGTTTATGTCAATCCATGTTAGTTTTATTTAGTGATTTCGGACGGACTTATCTGAGTCTTTTTGGTCCCGTTGGACGTTCTATCATTAACATTCTTTGGATGGATTCAATTACTTTTCTAAATAATAAAATCCTGTGCAGAAATTCAATTAGTATCAATAAATTATAATGAAATTAAATTAATCAAATTTTCAATTATAATTACGAACAGACAAGATTTTTTTTAAATTAAATAAATTATTTGTTTAATCAATTATTTTCCAAATTGTAGATTTATGTTCGAAATGAAATAAATTAAAATTTGATGAGAAAATAAAACCTGGAAAAATTAGGACAAAGCCGGGAAAAACGGGAAATTTAGAGGTTAAACACAATTTATAATCAGTCACTATTGATAAAGTATACGTCGGTAAAATTATTTCCTATTATCTTATTGGCGATCGTTTTTCATTAACGATTTTAGTTTTTAACCCTGATTTTAAGTGGAAATGTGAAAACTAAAAATCTAAATTTTGACTATTTGTTTAGAAAAGTAGCTTTAAGTAGCATTAGGATCAAAAAAGTTGCCAAAAAGTAGGCTCGTATCAAAAAAGTAGCAAATAGTAGCTTTTAGTAGATGAGTGAGAAGCCTGCAATTGTTTCAAGATCAAAACGAGATTTTAATTTTTTTAAAGCTATTTTGGGAAAAGATATAACAATATATTAAGAAACAAAGACTTTAAAATTTTACTTTGAATTGTCAAAATGTATTTACTTTCAAGTGTATTCTATCGTATTTTCTACAATAATGTATTATATTATTGTATTATTACATAGTAATTTCCACAATAAAACATGCATTTCTAAACCAACTTCATTTTTTTCTTGACTTTGATAACTTCCCTGTTAAAAATTCCTGCGAAGAATCTTATATAGGATCCTGTTCTAGGAATATTCGTAAGATCCATTGCAAGTTCGTACGTACGAACGCAGTAGCGTTCTTATGTACCCAGGTTCTTTAGTGAAACTTAATAAGATCAAGCGTGTTATCCTTTGTACCGAAATAAACAACAACATAGCATCCTGGACAGTTTCCTTTGTACAATCATTTGTAAGATCTTGCATTAACAATCTGTAAGTAAAGACTCAGCTTAAATCCCCGTACAGGATGCTCTCAGGAACACCGGAACACTTGCAGGATCATGTATAGGAAACTTTGTAAAGGTTTCTGTACAGGAACCTTTGCAGTTTTGTAAACTGCAGGTACTTAAGTGTAAAGAATCTTGTAAGTGACCCGTAAAAGATCCTACACGGTTTCTTCAGTTAATTTATTTATATTTTTAACTCCTGCGCAGTAGATTTCTATGAGTTCCTTGAATGCGCAAACCATTTTTCTGTCCAATATTGTTATACGGGCCTAACATATTAAAATATGAAGTTTATGTCTGTCAAATGATGCTTAACATAAAAAATTTTAAACTTAACATTTAAAAAATTAAAAAGTTTCCTGTACATGATCCTGCAAGTGTTCCTGTACAAAGGAAACTGTCCAGGATGCTATGTTGTTGTTTGTTTCGGTACAAAGGATAACACGCTTGATCTTATTAAGTTTCACTAGAGAACCTGGGTACATAAGAACGCTACTGCGTTCTTATGAACGAACTTGCAAAGGATCTTACGAATATTCCTGAAACAGGATCCTGTATAAGATCCTTCGCAGGAATATTTAACAGGGTTAAATATCATGGCTATCTTACCCCGACAAAACATGGCTATCTCACGCGATAATATATGTCAAAAGTAAACAATAATGATTAAATAAATAAAATATTTTGGTCTTTGATTTTTAGGTTATATCAAAGCGTACGTTACGTACTTCTAAAAAAATCTTAAATTTTAGGAATCGGTAAAAAACAAAGAATGTAACAATGAGAATCGTGAATTTCTTCAATTTTTTTAGAACCACCCCAAAAAAATAAAGAAGATTTACAATTGTAAATTCCCCCGGACTTTACTTTTTCATTCGTTTTCAACAATTTTTTTATTATATGTTTACTTTCTGTCACGAAATGCACAAGAATAACCTAAAAGAAGCGACATCTGCCAGCAAATTGTGTAAAATATTTGATTTGGCCATCTCCCCCGGACTTACCCTATCATTATTCGTAAAATTTAATAATTCTTTGAATGGTAAACATATTTGCTTATTTTCTGACATTTGTATGTAGAAAAAAATCGTGATTTAAAGTTTGGTATGTTTTTGGGACGTGTACGTGCAGCCGTACCGATAATTCCCGACGGTAGTGTATATGTGTGCGATTCCATGGGGAAATTTTAGTTTTTTCGGAGTAGGTAAATCAATTGCATAATATCTCAGGAATTTTAATCTACACATAAAAAGAAATATTTCCACCAAATATTACCTCAAAATATTCAGTACATAGTTTTTGAAATGTCAAAATTTTTGAAAAATTTTGAAATCATTATAGCTCCTTTCGATTTTAACCAAATCATTTAATTTTTTTTTGATAAAATTCAGAATAAAAAAACAAAAAAATTATTTTTATTATGTTCATACATAATTTTTATAAACAAAAAATTTATTTAATAAAAATTGAATAACTTTTGAATAGCTAGCTACAAGCTTTTAAATAGATAGAAGAAATTAAATGCAACAATCACTAAACTAACTTTGAATGTAAATCGGCATATCAAAAAAGTTTGGTAAATTTGCATGATTAGAAAAAACAATTATTGTTCAAAAATAGTTTTAAAGAACTATGTTTTTTAATCTTTTATTCTTGGAGATATACTAATAAACTTCTTATTCAAGAAAAAATTTAAAAAAAAACCAACTTAGTTATAAAAATTGTTTAAATAACAACAATAATATTTTGAGGTAATATATAACAACAATTATATTGAATATTAATTTTGTTACTTTCCTTTCTAAAAGTTAATTTCACTTAATTTTATAAACTCAATAAAGTGTTTTTGTTTTTAATGTCTATTTAAATTTTAAAAGCTTTCAATATGGGTAATTTGTTTTTTATTTAATATTTATAACCATGATTAACCAATAATTATAAAGTCGTTTTCCTTATTTTGAATTTGCATGTGTTCTGTGACAATTTCTCAATCGAAGAACTAGGAAACAACTTTAATTTTTTTGGCATAGAGCTATCCAGATTAAAATTAAAAGTACAATTTTATTTAATATTTATATAATTATTTTTAATTAATGAAAAATAATTGTAAATGACGTATTAATATGTTTATATATATTTTTTATATATATTTTTAAATCAAGAAAATATTATCTTCAATCAATGCATTTTACATTTCTTACAAGTTGAATAATTTTTTGGTCGAATTCCATATTTTCTTGGATCAAGAACATATGTTCTCCTCACAATATAATTAATGTTTCAATTCAAATCTTTATTTATTTCAACCAATATTATGAGTAATTGAATGAATAAAAATTATATTCTTAAATCAAGAAAATACTATCTTCAAACAATACCAGGGTGTATACTAACCGGGAAATCCGGGAAATAACCGGGAATTTTGTTAAATGAAAATAGTAGACACCCTGTAGTCAGACTACGAATTATTGATACCGTCGCATTTTTTCCCCACTTTAGTAGTCAATTTACTAAAAACACATAGTGTGTTTAACAAAAACTAGTATTCAAAGTTTCTTCGTGTGTGGAGTGGTAGTATGAATATGTATATGTTTCCCACTCGAGATTTTAAAAGCTGCGCGTTATAAGCAATTTTAAAGGTGCCGAAAAACAGTTTTTGATGACCGTTCTTTCCCATCAAATTATAGGGCCATTAAAAATTGCACTTTCTTATTTGTTTAATAACTTGAAAAAAAAGTTAACAAATTCATTCGATATTCTCCAAAAATATACCTCTCAAGATCCTTAAGATGTGTGCCAAATCTACATCCAATTCGATAAATAGTTTATGAGAAATACCATTTGTTAACTAAAAACATGATTTTTTAAAATGGAATTTTACATTTGAGCGGCTGGATTCCATAAGGGCATGTAAATTTTTCGTGGCCGAAATCGAAATCCCCTGGACACTCAATATCAACTTCTGAATTTAAATTTAGAGTGTCCAGAGGTCTTCGATTTCGGCCGAGAAAAATTTACATGCCCTTATGGAATCCAGCCGCTCATTTTTGCCCGGATGAAAATCAATTTTTTTGGGTTCTCTTCATGAAATGCCAATCTATCAATCACTATTTGCAGAAAATTGAATTTTTACAAAAAACTGGTTTTTGGGGAACACTACATCGACAATTTTTACTTTAACAATTTGTCATAAACGCCATTTGATTACTTATTCTTTCCTGCATATTTTGCAAAAAAAATTTGATCTAGGTGCAAAGGAGGGGGGGGGACAAATTGATGATTTTTGATCATTTTTTTGTAAACTGGGCTAAATTTTTCTCAGGAATTCGAATTTTCGATTTGGGTTTTGATAAATGGATAAATAATGTCCAAATATTAATAATTAAAGACATTTTTTTTGTTTTTTTTAAATTCATTTTTTTCAAATTTTTTATTTTTAACTTCTCGAATAATAAAAGCAACACTAATTTATTATTTTCACATTAAAAGAATTAAGGTTTTAGGAAAAATGCTATTCACAGAACTATTTTGTTATTCAAAATTGGAGTAGGGTCAGCCGGGGTAAATCCGAACGCTAATTATTTCAGCTTAATTAAAATTTTAAAAAATATGTTAGACATAAGAATTTTTACCTCAGATCCTCTTCAAGAGATTCTAAGTATTATCCCATTTTCCGTTTGTTAATTAGCAACAGCAAAAACAAAGATAACGAGTATTGCAAAAATGATTGAAAATCAAAGATGACACTCTTTCAGTACTTTGTCTCGTATTTGAAGAAAAAGAAGCTAAAAATTCATTTTGCTTCCTTGTGAGGAAGCTTTGTAGTCGTTTAATTTACAAAATTTTTAAAAATCCTTTTGACAAATTTTCTTCTTTATGGGACTATGTTATATAAGACCCTGAACAATTGTCCGGATGTATGTATGTGTGTGTGTATGGGTGTGTGTGTGTGTGTGTGTGTGTGTGGATCCCGATTTTTGTGAACACGATAACTCTAAGAGGTTTTAACGAATTTGGCTAAAATTTACCAGGTATATTTATCATAAAATTATCTCGAACTGGATTGATAGACTTTAAAAAATTCTCAGAAAAAAATTTTTTGTTGCCTTTTTTCTAAAAAAAATTTTTTTTCAAAAATTTTTTTTTAAGTTGGTTATTGCAGTTAATATATAATAAAATCTTATTCTTTGCATCAAGACGAATCGATTGGTATATAAAAAGAATAAATTGTATGAGAGTTTGATTGATTGATGTATAAAAAGAATATATTTTATTAGCATTAATAGAATTAAATAAAATGAAAAAATTCACTTTAAAGCAAATTTTTTGCTTATCGTAAAGAGGAAGCAAAATGTTCATGTAATGAACATCTTAATTCACAACTTGTTATCAAAGATTTAGTTCTTTCATCAAAATTATATTCCAGTACAATAAGATTTTACTCATTTTTTTCAATAATCTTGTCCGTTGCATTAAAACGGATCGATTGGTATATTTAAAGTATATATTTTATTTGAATTTATAGAATTAAACATAATTAAAACCAAAAATTCGCACTTTTATTTGAAATTTATTTCCTGCTTAAAAATTATGTTGCTTTATAATAAAATGTTAATCTAGACTTAAAAACAAACTAAAAATCTTCATTTCATCAAAACGAATCGATTGAAGTATAAAAAGAATATATTTTATTAGCATTAATAGAATTAAATAAAATGAAAAAATTCTCTTTAAAGCAAATTTTTTGCTTATCGTAAAGAGGAAGCAAAATGTTTATGTAATGAACATCTTAATTCACAACTTGTTTTAATTTTCGTCCGCCATATTGGATCCGCCATTTTGAATTTTAAAAATCTGACTTCAAATTCGTATTCAGCGACCCAGAAAACCCCCAAGTGGCAAGATTCAAACAAATTTGATCATTTTTAAAAATAAGTTTTAGGAAAGTCTGCCATATTGAATCCGCCATTTTGAATTTAAAAAATTTGATTTTTATTTTTGTATTTACATTCAATCACTCCAAAATACTTTCTGTACCAAGTTTTGCAAAAATCCGTTATGATTTGATAAAGTTATTTAAGGTTTTAATTGTGTAATGCATTTTAATTTTTAACCTGTTTGATTTTTGTATTTATATATGATGCATTATTACGTAATAGATTTATTATCGTATTTTTTTGAGTTTTTATATAAGTTTAACAATTGCAATACTTTAAATTTATTTTCCCTAAGTTTTTTCTGAAATACAGTGGCGTTCGTATTAACCCCGTTATTTTAGGAAAGTTGCAAAGTATCGGGGTAAATACGAACGCTAAGTTTCCTGCGATTGTAATTTATCAAAAATTTTTGCTACCCCATAAAATTCTTCTATGGAAGTAAAGCAACAACTTCATGCACCAGAATACCGGAAGTATTGTCTTTTAAAAGAAAAAACTTATGTTATTGTTGAAACTTACTAAAAGCGTTCGGATTTACCCCGGCTGACCCTATAAATAATATTATTTCATTTATATTCATATATCTCACCCTAATAAATTAATGAAGGTATACAAAAAATTTTTCTCAACGTTTTAAGCAAATCGAGCAATATTAACACGTGACTGAATTTTTCAATGGAAAATACATGTAATTTTTCCTGGAAATCACTCAAAATCTTTTCTAGGTTACACAAATTTTTTTTTAATTCTCAAACTTGGGTACATAATTAGAGGTAGATCTTTTAATTTTTACAAATTTTTTTGAAAATGTTTGCTCCACTAACGAGTTTTATGAATATGCCGTTTTCACATTAAAAAGGTCTAATATGTTGATTAGACTTTTTAAAAGGTTGAAATCATGTTCTTATATATATATTTTTGTTAAAACGTAAAATGAATTGATTTTTTTAGCATGAACTTGTTACTTTACTTCCCTAGAAAAATTTTATGAAGTATACAACAAAATATTGATGCACCTGAATCGCCTAAAACTGACTGTTTACATTTACCCCGCGATTTTGAAATTTAATATTTTCCTAAAATTCATGGTAAATGTTAAGCGAGGTTTAAGAAACAAGTTATTTCAAGTATACTACTGTTTTAAGGGATGGAAAAACTGAAAAAAAATTCTTCGTAGATATATAAAAAAATCAACCAGTTGACTGATAATGTATCATATAAAATAAACAATCAACTATTACAAAATTAGTTATGTAAAACTTGAATAACTTGAACAAATTTTAATAGATTTTCATTCAACTTCGTAAAAAAAAGTTTTTAAGGTTGCTGAATACGAATCTAAAATCGAATGTTTAAATTTCAAAATGGCAGATCCAATAATTTATTAAATTTTTTTTAATGTAGTTGAAGTTCTGTTTACATTTACCCCGAGTTTTTGAATTCTCGGGGTAAATGTAAATACCTAATTATTTATTAACTAAATTGACGAAAATCAAAAATCAAAGTCAATTTTTGTTAAGACATTAATAAGCAAGAATGAAAAATTTTAGTTTGATTTTAAAATTTATTTTTATGCAAATACGAGACAAAATATTAAACAGTAAAATTTTGATTTTCAATCTTTTTTGCATTAAAAGATAACTTGAACTATGGCATTGCTAATTGTCAAAATATAATATTGGCAGTACTCATAACATCTTGTAGGTGAGTTGTGTTAAAAATATTGACGTCTTACTTATTTTTAAATTTGTAAATTTAACTGAAACGTCTACTGTTTACAATTACCCCAAATGACCCTAATATAATATAATGTAATACATCCATATTATACTACTTGTCATCGCGAAGCATGTAACATAACAGTATTTCTGCTTTGTTCGTAACTTTAAAATAACAAGAAATTAATAAATTTGTTTGGATGCATTTTAAAATATATTTTTTTGCCAATATTGCTTATGCAAATAAAATTTTTAGAATTTATTATTTAAAAGTTATGAACATTTTAAGAAGATTGTTTTGTTACAAAAGTTTCTTTTTTTGCGATATTGGACCTTTTTACTGTGGCATCAGCATATTCATGAAGCTTGTAAATGGAGCAAATATTTTCAAAAAAATTTGTAAAAATTGAAAATTCTACCTCTAATCATGTACCCAAGTTTGAGAATTCCCAAGTGAGCGATTCCACGTCAAGTGATCAAGCGGTCTTTTTGTGTAATGTTTATTTCAATAATTTTTTACTCTTAAACAATTAAACATACAAATTTGACAAAGTACATTTTGGAAAGGTTTTTTCATGCTCTTTCGATTGGAAATAAGCATTTAAAAAAAAAAAATTTTGACCCAAAAAAATCAAAATTAAAAATAAATTTCAATTTTTGAGGGAGATGGATACGTTTTTTTTTTTGATAATATTTACTAAACGGTTAATTCTAGTGTAAAAATATTTGGCATAAATATTTATAGCACCTTAATGAACATTTTTTACACTGTAAGTTTTTGATCACAGAATATTTTTCAGACAAACGAAACTCTTGATCTATAAAAATAATAATTTGACATTGTGCAAGAAAGAAATAATATATAATAAAATTAAACATATTATGAAAATAATATTGTAACATTAAATAATTTATAAATATTTATATTAAATATTTTTCAGTGCACACGGTAATAAAGAAAGTGAATATTGTATTTTCGCTCACGAAGATTGACCGAGTCTTGAATCGAGCATGGGACGAACATTGGTGTCCCATGCTGAATCAATGTTGAGTTACCATGCTCTGGCATTCATATACTTGATTAAGCAGGAGCCCTTCCAACCTTCGTTGGCCATGCGGTTTAAATAGGTGCGTTTATAGGGGTGTCGGGTATGCGTCGGGGTTTCGATCCCACATGCGAGCGAATATTTTTCCGTTTTCGTTTCTAAGCGTTATATAAAATAATAAAATTGTGTGTTGTGTTGTGAATAAAAACTGTGAACATGTTTGTAAATAATATTAAAAGTCTGTTAAAAAATCAAGAAAAATGTACTAATTAACAGAAAAATTGTCTTTTTTTACTAAAATTATTTTTTTAATGTTACTATTTCAAATGACATTTATTTTTAGTAATATATTATTTACATGAAAATAATATAATTGTTCTAATAGTATATTGCAATTAAATTTATACACGTGTATAATATGAATAAAAATAATAACAATAATATTTATTATTATTATTATTATTATTATTATTATTATTATTATTATAATCAATTGATCAATTATTGATATTTTCATATTATATTGAATGAGCGCGAGAAACGCGTAAATTTGGGAACAGTGGAAGCAGTCTCGTTTCATTCCTGAATTATAGGCTTCCGCAGCATTGATTGAAGATTGAACGCCAATCTTCATCAAAGACTGCGCGTCAGGCTGAAATCGGTGTTACATTTATAGACTCAAGCAGCCTTGCATCGGCCGTCTTACCCAGCCTCAATCAATCCTGACCAGGCCTGAATCAAGCTTCGTAAAGCCTGAACTAGCCGTCAGTTCTCACCTGGGATGATAAATATTACATTGACATTTCAGCAAAACAGACTTTTTTCAAAAATAATCTCCCAACTTCGCAAATGGTACCTACAATTTTTACAATCATCTTCTGGTGTTTAAACGAGAATATACCATGAATTACGCGATTTTTGAGCAAGCAGTTTAAGCATAACAGCAACTAACTATCCTTGCCCCATCTTCCCCTACTATGCGGCGGAGGCGAAATGTTTTTATATAATAGGGAGAGATACTTGTTTTTTAAGTAATAAAGAATACTACTTCTTGTTTATATTTATTATCTCATACAACAAGAATTTAATAGAGTGCACTCTTAGTACTCTATCGGATTCATTATCAGTAGTTATATCTAATTTTAAGTTTTTTTTATTAAAATGTTAATATTTTTAAAAACTAGGAATCTCAGACAGGGCTTAGCTGGACCTTACTTTTTAACTGGGCTAATGAGCTGATTTCCACACGAGCTAGGATAATAATAATGTTATTAAGAATGTTAAAAATGAAATATTCAAACAATAGTTTACATAGAAACAGTTATTTTTCTTTACCAAAAATACAATAAAATTTCGGTGGTAATTTCCAGCATTCTTTTTTCTTATTTAAATAATTTTTATTTTGAAAAAAAATTTACATATGTAAGGAATAAACGATAGGAGTTTTACATTTTAAAATGATGATGATGGGTATTGAATACTCAGCTACCGTTTTAGTCAAACGGCAAACGTATCGAATTTCAATAATTCGACTTACAAACAGAGTAATTGTTCACTGTTTCATAATTTATGCTCGAGAGTTATAAATGAAGGAGGAATAGAGAAATAATAAACGTGGTAGCCACCCACGGAGTATATAACTGAACGAGAACGATGATGACGATGTATATAATGCTAGTACCTACGTTTAACATACATTGAGAAAAGAATATTATTGAAAAGAAAATGAGCCCTCCGCGTCTTCCTTCGTGTTTTTTTCTTTTCATTTTATTATGACAGACAGCATTTCTTTCAGTTTTACATTCATATCCATTGCTGTTTTTATATTTCTGAAATATTCATCTTAAAAAAAATATATTATTGCTTCCTTTTTTATGTTTCAATATTTCATTAATGCTCACACAGCACCAAACATTTCCTGAAAGTCGACAGGACCTCGTTCAGAGAGGTTATTGAGTGTCGATGTTCATGAGTGATTGTGTGAATGTTCAAATATCCACATTAACATAATATTAAATATCACCAAATATCACCAAATATTTTATACTTTGTCATTTTTCCAAAATTTCTTTGCATCATTACACGTGTATTTTATACTTTGTCATTTTTTCACATTTTCCAGAATTGGTACACGTGTTATTACACGTGTATTTAATAATTTAATAATTTAATAATAAATTGCCCGCCCGATTGTTGCAAAGTCGAGGAGAAGCCGAGTCTTTGCTGGTCGGGGCGGGTATGAATAAAAATTATGAGTAAGAAATAATAAGAAGTAAAATTTTCTTTTATACAAATAAATATTTAATAATAGTAATATACCTTTTTTACGATATTCGGTTCGAAATATTCATCAATTAAGAGAACCTACTTTGCCGATCAAGTGACATCTATGAAATGTCGTTCAAAATAAAGATTTTTAACATTATAATTTTTTGTATTTAAATTACAATATTTTTAAATAAATAAAGAATAATAAAAGAAAATAAGAAATTTAATGGATTAGTTTGGTTATCTCAATTCAGGTTAGTGTCAATTTCTGTCAAAACATGAGCTCTGTAAATAACGTAGTTATTTACAGCAACCTATGTGGTTGCTATGCTAACATGTACAAGTTTTTAAATTTTTGTAACCAAGAGACCACGCGATTGGTCAGTCGAGCCGGCCTCAAAAGTAGCTATTCCCGGAGCCAATTCAGACCGGGAAGACAGTACTTTCGGCAAAGGGATAAAAAAAATCATTTTTATAGTTACTTCCATTTTATAGATAGTTATATAGGACAGTATTTACTGCAATCTGATACAATTACAAAAAATTTTTTTTGGATTTTTTTCATATTAGTATTATTTTTTAATTTAATTTATTATTATATATCTTTAAAATCGGTAAAGACGTTTTCAAATTATTCGCGAACAAAATTTTGCAGACCTACATACATACATACATATATACACACATACATACATACATACATAGAGACAAGAAATTTTCTATTACCATTTTTGGATTCTCAGTTTTGAATTTTCTTCATAACTTCCTCTGCAGTGCGAATTTCACGTTTTCGCGCATATTGTTGGAAAGATCAACTCAAATGCAATGTTTTTGCTGTACATTGCAAAAAAATTCGGCCAAAAGTTTCAAAGTTATAAGCAATTTAAAAAAAATAATGTTGTAAGGGTTGAACATGGGTGTAAGGGTTGAGCCACTGTAGAAAATCAATGAAATATTTAGGTAAATGGTTAAAAATGTCCTTCAAATAATAGAATGACACTTGAAAATGAGGAAAGGAACCATGAAATTAAAATCAAATCCCATATTGTGCATTTTTGCATAAGATTAGATATTTTATTTCTTAAGAATGAAATCAAAAATTTTTAAATTAAAACAATAAAAAAAGATTATCGAAGAAATTTTTTTCCTCTTTTTTCGTTAGAAATAAAGTTTTTGACACCTCCTTAAGTCAAAAAATGAATTTCTGTTGCAAGTACTCTTCGTAATTGCAATATTTTGGGCGGCTCAACCCTGACGACACCGCCTGGCTCAACGCTAACTCACGCGTCTTTTTGCGACATACCACACAGAGCACAAACGCGTCACACAAAACCCCAAATTTCTTTTCACATTTTTGTATAACATCTTAATAAACAATTTCAATAAATTTACATTGTCTTTGGCATATTTCTTCTACATTTACTTCTCTTTTTTTGACACCACAAAAAAGTTTCTGTTAAGCGTATAACAATGACTCGCAAAAAACAAAAGTCTACGTTCGTATACTTGACTGAAACTCATGTGAAAACGAAAAGTTGACTGGCATTAGTAACAAGAATTTAAGTACAAAAACAGATGGCGCTAGTGTGATAACACAAAATAAACGCGATGGCTCAACCCTAACACCTGTCCAACCCTAACAGCACTCCCATATATATATATATATATATATATATATATATATATATATATATATATATCGGAAGCAGGGACCTTAGAAGCAAATCACTTTAAGGTTATGTTAGTGCTACTTTTTTGTTGATTAAAAGTTTCTTTTAACTTTTTGCAAATTAAAATCAATGTTTATTAAATATTTCAGTTAAAATGAAAACTTAAACATTTATGATTAACATTAACAGTTGATCATTTTTTTGTATTTTCATTTCAAAAATTGCAAATATGAGAAAACTCTCATACTAGCCTTTTCCGTATAATGAGAAGTGTATAGATGCTTGTATACGAGGTGACTTTTAAAGCATTTTTCTTAATAGAACACTATTTTAAAGTAAATGTAGATAATAGAAATTAATTTTCAAAGTAAAACAAAGCTAAATTTATAAGAAAAATGAAGTTTTAAGAAAAAAAAGATAATTTTGTTTAAAAAATTTATTCACACTGAAAAAAGGTTAGAATTTGATAATTCCTTGTTACTCTAATTTACCGACATTACATATTTCTCGGATGCGGTAAGCACTATTACTAAATAATAAATATATTATTATTTATTTATTATATAAATGTTCTTATATAAAATAATTAAATTTAATACAAAATCGTGGTAACCGCATCCGAGAAACATCTAATGTCGGTAAGTTAGAGTAACAAGGAATTATCAAATTCTAACCTTTTTTCAGTGTGAATAAATTTTTTGAACAAAATTATCTTTTTTTTCTTAAAACTTCATTTTTCTTATAAATTTAGCTTTGTTTTACTTTGAAAATTCATTTCTATTATCTACATTTACTTTAAAATAGTGTCATATTAAGAAAAATGCTTTAAAAGTCACCACGTATACAAGCAACTATACACTTCTCATTACGGAAAAGGCTCGTATGAGAGTCTAATGGCTTGGAAATAATTGTTCTTGACACTGCGACTGAGTTCTTCAGTCACTGCGCCCTGAAAAAGTCTCGAACTATTTAAGAAAGAAGACGAAGCGTAACCAATAGGTATACAGCGCCACTTGGCTTTAAACGCTTTAAAACGATCTAAAACTAAAGTATCGTAACGCGTCCCTGCAGCCGAGTGGCATAAGGCGGAGCGATCTTGAGTCTCGAGGTCTCAAGTTCGACTACTCAGGCGGGCAAATTTTTTTCGATAATTTTAAATTTTTCTATTCTTAAACCAGTTCAGGACTTTTTCAAAAAAATTCAATAAGTAGTCCAGAAATGTACTACAGTTATCCCCGAACAGCTTAAAATAATGTTTCAATCCATGGTTTTGTAGCATTTCTTGTTTTATTTCCATATCCTGAGTTCTTGAATAAGTTTAGTAATGACTCTTGAAAAAAGTTTTTCCGTGTACACTTCAAACTGAAGATCCCTACCGAATTTCAGCTCACCAGGTTAAGATTTGTAGAAATTAAGGGGGGGGACCGCCTATTTTGCGTGGCTGGGACGGACACACGAGTGATTTAATAAGGGTTCCGTCAGTACACCTATGGTGTACGGAACCCTAAAAAGAAAAAAATGTTATTTAATATCTGAGTAATATATAATTTAAAAAACAGTTGGTAAATTGTAGTAAATGCAGATTATAGTAAAATCTTAGTGTTTTATTTTACATTTTATTGTATAACTAGCATCGTTGTCCTCGCTTGCTCGGAAGAGATTTTACTTGTTTATTTCCACTTATATAAACTTATTAAAGAGCATCTCCATTGATAATATATATATTTATAAAATTTTAATTTATATATATATATATATATATATATTTTAAATTAAAATTATTAAATTTTAGGTTATGTTTAGAGTAGTTTTAGCTTCATTAAAAAAGTATTATTGATTATTTAACATCAAAAGCATATTTTTCTGAAAATATTGCATATAACAATGAACTAAATATTCATAGTTTGTAAAGAAAATTAGTCATTTTTATTTATTTGTACTTCCAATTTTAGTTCTGTCAAAAACAGCTAAGGTCCCTTTCACCGTGGAGCGTCACATATATATGTGTGTGTGTGTTTTGTATTTATGTGTGAATATACATGTGTATATAAATAATAATTTTTTTTTCATTTTTTTTTTTAATTATTTATGTTTGTTTTGAAATATTTGTTATTCGACATTTATATTTGTTCATAAATTAAGATTGAATTATTTTAAATATTGATATTTTATTTTTACCTACTTGTAATTATTTTTAAAGTATTAATTTTCTAATTATAAAATACAAATATTTCTACTTACATATATATGAGCCGCCGGATAGTATAACCACGCATAAAATTTTGATGGACATTTTAGTTGGCCTTTGTCACGCATAAATAAACTTAGAAAATTTTTAACAAAATTTAATTACATTATTTTAAGTTTCTGTAAGAAAAGAAAAAAGTTTTTTTTAATTGTATTTGTGTATTTCATAGGCCAACTAAAATTATCATCAAAATTTTATGCGTGGTTTTACTATCCGGCGGCTCATATATATATATATATATATATATATATATATATATATATATATATATTGTAAGTCTGAAAATATTGAGTTCAGGAAAAAGTTGTCAATGAATGAATAATTAACTTAAATGTTAACGCTCATCCCTCGGGGTAAACCCGATCACTTGATTTTTTTAAAAATTTAAGGTAATCCCGACAGTTTCATTTTGTATATATTAAATTTCTCCTTATTTCCGTCTTCAGTATGATTTATTAATGATAAATTATGAGTTCTATAAACAATAAATATTTTATGATTTGCAACTGTGAATTTAAATAATATTTTATTTAGAAAAAATTAAAATGTAGATACAATTTTGAATGTAATAAGTTATAGATTTTATTATTGATAAAAAATAACAAATGAAATTCAAAATTTAAAATTTTAAAATAAACAATGATAAAACGTGAACTGAACGAAGACAACAAACTTAGAATTATCCCAGGCGCGAAAGACCAATGCTGACGATGGATTGAAGCTTTATTGAGCCTTGAACGCCCAGCGTGGGTAATCCAGAGTTGAAGCAGTCTTTAAAACACTGTCACTCAATGTTGATTCAACATTGGAGACCAATGTTCGTCCCATGCTCGATTCAAGACTCGATCAATCTTCGTGTGTGAAGCTTGAATATCCAATCTTTATTCAAGCTTGAATCAAGGCTTGAATCAACGATGATACAATATTCACTTTATTTATTACCGTATGCACTAAACAATAATCAATAATTTCATCAATCATTTTTAAATAATATTAAAAATTATCTAAATTAATAAATAATTATTAAATATTAAATAATTTATTAATATTTACATTTAATATATTAAATGTAAATATTATTAAATAATTAAATATTAAATAATTTATTAATATTTACATTTAATTTATTATATGTAAATATTAATAAATAATCAAATAATTTAGATAAAAAATTATCTAAATTAATAAATAATTATTATATAATAATATAATATAATAAGTATTATTATTAATTATTATTATTATTTAAAATAATAATACTATAATTATAATATTAAATAGGTGCGTTTATAGAGGTGTCGGGTATGCGTCGGGGGGTTCGATCCCACATGCGAGCGAATATTTTTCCGTTTTCGTTTCTAAGCGATATATAAAATAATAAAATTGTGTGTTATGTTGTGAATAAAAAATGTGAATATGTTTGTAAATAATATTAAAAGTCTGTTAAAAAATCAAGAAAAAAATGTACCGATTAACAAAAAAATTATATATATATAATTGTTCTAATAGTATATTGCAATTAAATTTATACACATATATAATATGAATAAAAATAATGTCTATAATTGGGGAACAGTGGAAGCAGCCTTGTTTCAGTCTTGAATTAGGCTTCCGCAGCATTGATTGAAGATTGAACGCCAATCTTCAACAAAGACTGGAGCGCGAGACTTAAATAAATGTTACATTATGGCTAGAATCAACCTTGCTTCCGCCGTCCCGCCAAGGCTTGATCAATATTGACCAATCCTCATCCAAGTTTGTTATAACCGTTATGACCTAATAATCACTAATAATGACTGATATAGACATGATTCCGCTCAATGTGGGCAACAAATATTGATAGTTCGGCGCCATCTACTAAAAAAAAATCGCCACAAATCGCGAAATGCAGGACATTCAAAATGTTAAATATTTAACTAATTACCCAATAATTCAATAACATTATTAGGAAATGAATATTATGTCTCTTTTAATAAATATTTTTAATATTAAAAATTTTAAGATCGCCAAAAAAACGCAAATTTCTCACATTTTAGAATAAATTTAAATAAATCTTTTTAAAATCAAACAAAACTACATATATTTTTCGAAAAAGGACATCCTATAGCATCAAAAAAAATTTGTCGAATAAATTAAGTCTCAAAACTAATAATAAAAAAAACTTAAAAACCCGAAGATCATTTTTTCTTTTTTGCAAAAAATGCAAAAATTGCAAAAATTTGCAAAACAATTGACCGTCCCTGATTCTATGACGAATTCATGAAACTAAACGAAAGTTAGTTTTTTTTACTAAGGTAATCTACGTAGTTGTTTCCATGTAGATTACTTGGTAATTTACGTCAAGAGTTTTCTACGTAATTTACTTTAATGTATTTTGTCACATGATATAACCTGAAAAGCAAACTTTTCAAGAGATTATGTTATGTTTTTTTAGTCTTTTAATGGCCGCAATCTTGAAAATGTAAATTACATGGGTTTTCTACATTGTCTACGTAAATTACTTATTCTACGTAATCTACATCAGAAACCAAAAATGACGCGTCATTTTCCAACCCTGCTAGTGAGTGGGTTTACCCTTTGCGCGGGTTTACCCCAGTCTCCCCTATCAGAGCAATTATTACTACTTTGTACAGATTTTTAATTTTTACTCGAAAAAGCAAACGCTATGAAACAAAATTTCAATTACACGCAAATATCCTTTTCCCATATGGGGGATTTCGCGTCAAGTGATCAAGGGGTCTTTTGGTGCAATGTTTATTTCAATAATTTTTTAATCTTAAACAATTAAACATACAAATTTGACAAAGTACATTTTGGAAAGGTTTTTTCATGCTCTTTCGATTGGAAATAAGCATTTTGAAAAAAAAAATTTTTTGACCCAAAAAAATCAAAATTAAAAATAAATTTCAATTTTTGGGGGAGAAAGACCCAATTTTTTTTTTTTTTTTTTTTTTTATAACGAAAGCTGAGGTTTTTTCCTAAAAGGACATATAAATGGTAAAGTGGGACTAGAATGTTTAAACATTGAAAAAATGAGTTTTCTACTCGCCGGAGCGCTCAAAACCCGGTTTTACGCACTTTTAAGTAAAAAAAATTTCGGAAGAAATATTATTCGATACTTTGTTAATATTGAAGAAATAATATTTTATTTTCTATTTTTGAAAAAACTCCACTTTTATTTTGGTTAATTTTTTTTGTGGTGCTTGTGCATACTTACCTCTAAGTGCTGCGTGAGTTTCAAAATGGGATCTGCATAACTTTCCGAGAAATAAATAAAAATGTTTAATTCCGTAAGTCAAAACTCTAATTTTATACAATATGAATATGGCTCAACTTCAAAATCTTGCTGGTGATGTTCGTTTTTTTCATGTAAAGCTGCAATTTCGACCGACAGCATTGAATATTTTTATTTATTTCTCGGAAAGTTATGCAGATCCCATTTTGAAACCTCAATATCTTTAACCAAAAAAAAGTTATGCGGTTTCAAAGAAAAAAAAACTAAAAAATTTAAATGCTGCATATCTCCTATGTTTATGAATATTTTTCCAAAAAAGTTTCAATATTTTTTTAGTGGTATCCAAGAGAACAATAAAGCTCAATTTCATCCAAATCCCATACTAGAAGGAAATTTCTATGATCACTTACCATGGAATTGCTCTATAGTCATATTAAATATCTGTCTAAGGGTAATATTATCTACCAATATTAATAATATCAGACTTTTGTCTGCACATTGCGCGAAATTAATTTTTTCTAGCATAATTTATTTATTTGAGCAACGGAGATTCCAAAAATGGTAATAGAAAATTTCCTGTCTGTATTGAAAACGTCTTGACCGATTAAAATAAAATTTGTCAATCTTTTAGGTATTGGTCTAACTTAAAATATTAGCTATATTTGATGAAAAAATATTAAGCTGAACAAAAGTTATGATTTTTTCAATAAATTAAAAATTTTTTTTTTATTTTTTTAGATTGACATAAATTTTTAAATTTAGTAATAACATAAATAATTTAAAGATACATAATAATAAATTGAATTAAAAAATAATAGGTACTAATATGAAAAAAATTATGTATTTTCCAAAAAAAAAGAATATTTATTAAATTTTGACAGATTGCAGTAAATTAATCAGTTAAGACTTTTGTAACATAAAGATTTAAACAATAAATTTACAGTTTTTTAACATATTAATTAGAACGGGACATATTACATTTTTTCAAAAAAATTTTAAAATGGAAAATTTCCAAATTTTATATTCTTGAATGTATAACTTTTAAACTTTCTGTAATTAAATATTACATGTTATTTAGTCATACTTTAGCATAATTTAAAAATAAATACTGTCCTATAACTATATCTATAAGATGGAAGTAAGTATAAAAATGTTTTTAATATCAAAAAATTTAAAAATTATAATTGACAGACCAACTACTATCAAGCTTAATTCAGTAGTATTTTTGGGGTATCTGATAAACTTTTTACGTCAAAATAATCGAATCTAGAATTATTTGTTTATCTAATTAATCAAACATTTTTTAATTGCAAAACTTCGAAAATATTAAAAATGGTAAATGATATTGAAAAATATTAATTCATAGCATTAAAATTATGTTTCAATTATTAAAAATGGAGACCTGTATGATACGATACTTGCATTATGCTACTGGGAAAAAACTTTGGTAGTAAAATGTTTTGTTATTTTAATTTCAGATTTAACTTTTAGGGATGTTTTGAGCATTGTAAAGGGAAAAGATAAACAGGGTGTCTATTATTATTTTTGTTTAACAAACTATCCGGTTATTCCCAGCTTTGTCAAAATTTTGCAAGGTGTATCTTTTCTTATCAAACATAATTTTTTTTGATAAGTAATAACGATAAATAAAACTACAAATGGCTACAAAAATTCACTTATTTTATAAAAATACTCTTCGACAGGTTTTTGTATTTACTAATACTTTTAACAGGGGTTCTACCAACTGGTAAATAACGGGAAATATGCAGGAATTTAATTTAATCGGGAAAAACTGTGAATTCAGCTTGCAATATAGGTATTTTTTTAGATTTTAGCAATTATGATACAATTAGTTCGAATTCGACTTTAGTATAACTCCAAAAAATAGTGGAAATTTTGGATTAACTTATAATAGGGGAGACCGGGGCTAAACCGGACACGGGGCTAAACCGGACAAGTCAAATATTTCCGAAACCGTGAAGAATTTCAAATCGTGTAAATAACCTATGAACACGCAATTTCGTGATGCATATGCTGCATGAGGTTTTAGGGACGTGTCATTTTTCTTGTAATAATAGTTGCCGTTAATATGTGAAAATGTCATCTCTTGAGGTAAAAGTAAAAAAAATTTTTCTTCATTTTTTTGGGTTTTTATCGTTAAAATTAAAGTGCAAATATCATACGGCCATTTTTCTTTTAGCACAAGGTGTACTGAGTTTAGTAGAAAAAAGTTTAATGGAAAACATTAAGAAGAAAAAATATATTGCAGGTTAATTATGAGATGACGGTGTGGGGCTGAATCGGACATCGTGATTAAAAACAACCAAATCTTTGAATTCTTTAATTTATTTTATATTAATTAACTATTTTATATTATATTCTTTGCTTAGAACCACTTTATAAATAAATAAATAAAGAATTTATTTTAAAACTCGAATTCGCAAGCGAGTTGCTACAAACAGACAAGCCTGAAAACTGTAATTCATTTTATATTATCATTATTACCGAATTTACATATTATATTATATTCTTTGTATAGAACCATCTACAAATAAATAAAAGAAGAATTAAGTTGACTTTTTTACCAAAAAAAAAGAAAATTTGTATCTCATTCTTTAATTAATTGGTCGTGTCCGATTTAGCCCCATGGGGTGTCCGGTTTAGCCCCACCAATTTTGGGATTTTCGTTTTTGAGGTAGTCACCTTCGAAGCAATATATCTCTAAAGCTATTGTACTTTTTTTAAATCGAACAAGTGTGATTTGTAGGTGAAAGTACAAGCTTCAAAACGGTATATTACACTTTAGCAAAAAGTATGTTTTTGTATGAGTTTTCTGGTCAAAGACCAAATCCGTCCGGTTTAGCCCCGGTCTCCCCTACTATAATTAAATTTCTACAAATAACATGACAGTAACATTACTTTAATATTACACCCTTATGGAAAAATTGCAAAACAGTTCCCAAGCAGCACGTAAGGTTATAGTGACATCACTGTAATACTACACTTGAGATTCGTTTTCTCCACTGTAATATTACAGTGATCTTACTGAGATATCAAAATGTCCGCCTGGGGGTACTATTATGTTGTACTATTACGGTAAATTAATGGGAATATTAAGGTAATATTACCTCACAATGTTAAGGTAATATTACACTGTAATATTGGCGTAATGTTAATATAATATACATATAAAATTGGAATAATTTTATATTGTAGAAAAAAAACATTTCACCAAGTCTGGACTCGAACCCTGAACCTTGTGTTCAGTAAGTTCAAGTAAGATTGGCTCACTGGTAAAACTGTTGCTTACTGTACACAAGGTTCAGGGTTCGAGTCCAGCTTGGTGAAATGTTATCTTCTAAATTATAAAATTATTCTAATTTTATCTTAACATTACTCTGTAATATTACCTTAATAGAAAAACGTAAAACTACCTCCAGACGGACATTTTGATATCCCAGTAAGATCACTGTAATATTGCAGTGGAAATAATGAATCACCAGTATAATATTACAGTGATGTTACTATAAGCTTATGTTCTGCTTGGAAATTTTGTTTCTAATGATAAAATATGAATAAAATTCTTGTTTATTCATTAAGTTATTTTTATTTACTTTACATGTTCGAGTAATAGTTCTGAAATGTTAAATTAACTTTGATTTGAAAAATTTACTGTAAGATTACTGTAACATTATACTAAAATAATACAACAATATTACTGTAATAATAATAATAATAATAAAAATAATATTAATAAGGGACAGTATATTTAATTTCAAATTATTTATTTTAATTATTAAATTATTAGATTATTATTCTTACATTTCTTATTCTTATTTTGTACAAAATAAAAAATAATTATTTTAATAAATGTTCTAAATAGTTTAATGTAAAACTAAAATTGCACATTTTGAAATATAGAACATTAGGAGTATTAGCATAAATGATTATTATAACAATATAACCTTAATATGTTACGATATGTGTGAGTATACATGTGTATGAGTTGTGTGTATATGTGTGAGTATACATGTGTATGAGTTGTGTGTATATGTGTAAGAATACATGTTTATGAGTAGTGTGTTTATGTGTGAATATACATGTGTATGAGTAGTGTATATGTGTGAGTATACATGTGTATGAGTTGTGTGTATATGTGTAAGTATACATGTGTATGAGTAGTGTGTATATGTGTGAATATACATGTGTATGAGTAGTGTGTATATGTGTGAGTATACATGTTTATGAGTAGTGTGTTTATGTGTGAATATACATGTGTATGTATTGAGTGTATATGTGTGAGTATACATGTGTATGTATTGAGTGTAAATGTGTGAATATACATGTGTATGTGTTGAGTGTATATGTGTGAGTATACATGTGTATGTATTGAGTGTATATGTGTGTGTATACATGTGTATGTATTGAGTGTATATATGTGAGTATACATGTGTATGTGTTGTGTGTACACGGAGAAAAAAATGCTGTTGAATCAATGACATATGAGTTTGATTCATTGAATAGTGTCATAACGGGCTGCCAAACGTATATGCTGTTGTTTCGAAAGCACCGATTCTAATGATTCGATAGTATCACTTTCATTGAAACAAAAGCATATTTCTCAAATTGACAGCATACTATGTTAATTTGAAGGTATTCCTTTTGAATCAACGATCAAAATTTTTTAATTTAACAGTATATGCTTTTGAGTCAATGACTAGTTTTTCAATTTAAAAGCATCATTTTTATGATTTAAAAATTTGTACTTTTAATTTTTTTAGTTGTTGCTATCGATTGAATAACACCATACTGTTAAGTCAATTCTTTTATGTAGTTAAAGATATATGAACGATAAATTGAAAAAATGAAATTTTTGTTCACATATTTTTTATATACTATAATTAATTCTCACACCTTTAACACAACACTTCTTATATACATCTTTTTTTCAATTTTACACACTAACATACATATCTTTATTATTTTTTTCATTTTTTCCAACGACAAACACACATACATACACATTCAAACACACTTTATATTATTTTGAGTCTGAAAAATACGCTGTTCCCAATCGGTCACCCATCCATGTAGTAACCGCGACCAAACGTGCTTAACTTTAGTGATGGATGAGAACTGCCGCGCTGCAATATAATACATTCGCTTCTTACATTGAGCAGTTACTTTGTAGTTAAATAACGTGCGCGAGATTTTTCTCGTAAATAAGGGAATTTATATAGGGAATTTATATTTAACTAGTCCTTAATTCGTTAAAACAATTTAAATAATAGTTTTTTATATAAGAATCTCAAAAACGACAGGTTTAATAAACATATAAATAAGTGTGGATAAGTATTTCAATAAATTTAGCACCTGTCAATGTATCAAATACATAGTGTCCTTATTTTTATAGCATATGCTATAGGCAGTCCGCTATAGCACCACTCATTGAAACGAAAGCATATGCTTTCATTTTCAAAACCGCGCTTCTTTGGAGCAAACAACTTTTCATTTGATTCAAATTTACACGCATTTTCTTCAAATTTATCTATTAGATGCTTCAAATGAATAATGTCAAAGAAGCAATAAATTATTCTGTTGCTATATATAGATGAACTATAGAAACAATTTGTAGAATATCATTAATTTAACAGTACCGTACTTTTAATTTAAACAGTTTCATTTTTTCGTTTTAAGCAATATGCTGTTCGATTAATAAATGTGTTATTGAATCAATAACGGGAAATTCAATAGCATGAAGCTATTTGATTCAACAGCACTTTTTTTTCAGTGTATATGTGTGAGTATACAGGTGTACTATTGCGCATACCTAACATGCGTCTATGTATGTACAATGAGCCCAGATAGCACGACTTCTTACTGTAAGACCACTGTAAGGATATCTGTAGGGGTTGTAAGGCTTACAGCGTAAGGTTGTTGTAGTCCTACATAAGTCTAAAAATTTCCGCATTACCGTAAGCTTATGAATAAAAGTTGATGTGGGATTACACCTAATCCTACTGTAAGCTTACTCGAAAAACTCATAGTAGGCTTACATGTAAAGGATGATATAAGCTTACAAGTAAAGGTTGAGGTAAGCTTACAAGTAAAGGTTGAGGTAAGCTTACATGTAAAGGTTGAGGTAAGCTTACAAGTAAAGGTTGTGGTATGCTTACATGTAAAAGTTGAGGTAAGGCTGTTGGAAAGTTATTATCATGGTGTAAGGTTCTTGTAAGGTTGTAGTGAGTTTACCTATTATGGTCAATATTAACAAAATAATTTGCAACATAATTAATTAATAAATATTAAATAAAAAAATTAACTTTGTTGCCCTTCTCTTTATGGGAAACCAAACATTTTGTAGATTTTGTACATTAACCTATCTTCCTAACTAACTGAGCTAAGTTGTGAACTGACATAGAAAAAATAAATTTTGCTTTTAAAGTGATAGTAATTTTCTTAGTTCACTTTAAAAGCAAAATTTATTTTTTCTATGTCAGTTCACAACTTAGCTCAGTTAGTTAGGAAGATAGGTTAATGCGCGTCGTTCTCGGGTTCGAATCCTAGTCTCCACAAATTTGTTTTCAAAATTTTCTACAGAATGTTTGGTTTCCCATAAAGAGAAGGACAACAAAGTTAATTTTTTTATTTAATATTTATTAATTAATTATGATGCAAATTATTTTGTTAATATTGACCATAATAGGTAAACTCACTACAACCTTACAAGAACCTTACACAATGATAATAACTTTCCAACAGCCTTACCTCAACTTTTACATGTAAGCTTACCACAACTTTTACTTGTAAGCTTACCTTAACCTTTACTTGTAAGCTTACCTCAACCTTTACATGTAAGCTTACCTCAACCTTTACTTGTAAGCTTACCTCAACCTTTACTTGTAAGCTTACTATGAGTTTTTCGAGTAAGCTTACAGTAGGATTAGGTGTAATCCCACATCAACTTTTATTCATAAGCTTACGGTAATGCGGAAATTTTTAGACTTATGTAGGACTACAACAACCTTACGCTGTAAGCCTTACAACCCCTACAGATATCCTTACAGTGGCCTTACAGTAAGAAGTCGTGCTATCTGGGAGTAAATATACCTGGGTATATTTACTTCTTGCTGTAAGGCCACTGTAAGGATATCTGTAGGGGTTGTAAGGCTTACCGCGTAAGGCTGTTGTAGTCCAACATAAGTCTAAAAATTTCCGCATTACCGTACTCTCTAAATTTGAATAAGCGAAATTTCACTGTTTCACAGCGTATATACGCTAATTGGAATCAGTTGTATACTTATCGCTGTTTCAGATTTAGAGAGTAAGCTTATGAATAAAAGCTGATGTTGGATTACACATAATCCTATTGTAGGCTTACTCGAAAAACTCATAGTAGGCTTACATGTAAAAGTTGATGTAAGCTTACAAGTAAAGGTTGAGGTAAGCTTACAAGTGAAAGTTGTGGTAAGCTTACAATTAAAGGTTGAGGTGAGCTTACAAATAAAAGTTGTGGTAAGCTTACAAGTAAATGTTGATGTAAGCTTACATGTAAAAGTTGAGGTAAGCTTACAAGTAATGGTTAAGGTAAGCTTACATGTAAAAGTTGAGGTAAGGCTGTTGGAAAGTTATTATCATGGTGTAAGGTTCTTGTAAGGTTGTAGTGAGTTTACCTATTATGGTCAATATTAACAAAATAATTTGCAACATAATTAATTAATAAATATTAAATAAAAAAATTAACTTTGTTGCCCTTCTCTTTATGGGAAACCAAACATTTTGTAGATTTTGTACATTAACCTATCTTCCTAACTAACTGAGCTAAGTTGTGAACTGACATAGAAAAAATAAATTTTGCTTTTAAAGTGATAGTAATTTTCTTAGTTCACTTTAAAAGCAAAATTTATTTTTTCTATGTCAGTTCACAACTTAGCTCAGTTAGTTAGGAAGATAGGTTAATGCGCGTCGTTCTCGGGTTCGAATCCTAGTCTCCCCAAATTTGTTTTCAAAATTTTCTACAGAATGTTTGGTTTCCAATAAAGAGAAGGTCAACAAACTTAATTTTTTTATTTAATATTTATTAATTAATTATGTTACAAATTATTTTGTTAATATTGACCATAATAGGTAAACTAACTACAACCTTACAAGAACCTTACACCATGATAATAAACTTCCAACAGCCTTACCCCAACCTATACATGTAAGCTTACCTCAACCATTACTTGTAAGCTTACCTCAACTTTTACATGTAAGCTTACATCAACCTTTACTTGTAAGCTTACCACAACTTTTATTTGTAAGCTTACCTCAACCTTTAATTGTAAGCTTACCACAACTTTTACTTGTAAGCTTACCTCAACCTTTACTTGTAAGCTTACATCAACTTTTACATGTAAGCCTACTATGAGTTTTTCGAGTAACCTTACAATAGGATTAGGTGTAATCCCACATCAGCTTTTATTCATAAGCTTACCGTAATGCGGAAATTTTTAGACTTATGTAGGACTACAACAGCCTTACGCGGTAAGCCTTACAACCCCTACAGATATCCTTACAGTGGCCTTACAGCAAGAAGTCGTGCTATCTGGGTATAAACAATACGATAAATGAATGATAAAAGCCGAATGACCGAACGATGATGTACGGAGTTGCACGAACGACGGACGACAAAACGACGACGAATATGTTAATATTATAGGAGATATATTTATAGACAAAAGACAAAGTTCGATGTACAAAATAGCCCCATCCCGGGGGCTATTTGTGCACATCTTTTAAGGACTACTACAACTCTGCAAAAATTTTTTTTCATTTCTTAAATCATAGTAAAATTTTAAAAGGATTTCCACAACACATATCAAAATTTGGTTTTCTTTTTTCTTTTCATTATGAATTTTAATAAATCATTTAATAAAAAAAATGCTATTTGGTGCACATATTAGCCCCAGTTGAGGATAAACTAATTTTCAGAGATATAAAAAATTTTCTAAAATATTTATATCGCAGTAATAAATTTTTAATTTATGTGCAAATAGTTTAATTTATTTTCATCAGACAATTTTTTAACAATGTTAACAATTTTTAAAGTTAACTAAAATAAAAATTGTGAGTTTTTTTATAATCTATCAAAATTTACATTTATATATTTTTTATTACTTAAAAATTTTAAACACTTTTAACCCCTTGACTGTGGATGACGTGTATATATACGTCATGAAAAAAAGTAGCCGAAACAGTGGATGACGTGTAAGGGAGATCGGGGCGTAATGGACCACTTTTCACTTTTTGTTGCTTAACTTCGTCATTCATGCTTTAATAAAAATTTCATTATGTAAAAAACTTAGCCTAACATTAAAAAGTTGTAGTGAAATGCAAAATCTATTTACTTTAAAAAATCTATTCTCCAGTTATTTTTTTATAAAGGGTTGTCATTGGTACTTATGAATATAAAAATGTTTAAAGCTTAAAACCTGATATACAAAAATTTTTTGAAAGTAATTTTGAAAAAAATATAACAAAAAACAAAGACTTGAAAAATTTACTTTTAAGCGTCAAAATCACTTTTTCTATCAAATTTTTAACAATAATAAATGAATAACAATGAAACTTGGTACAAACATACGGTATGACAAGTATAATATTTTGATCAAAAACCGAAACTACTCCGATTTACCACTTTTGAATAAATTCAAGTGATCCATTAAGCTTCGGTCTCCTCTATATACTCGTCATGACCAAAACATACATTCACACACACATACATCCGGACATTTGTTCCTCTCGACGAATTATATATACTACACTTAAAAATTTGTAAAATTAATTGATTTTAAAAAATTCGGAAATCGACATCACTATAAGGCTTCCTTTATGGGGAAGCAATAACGTATATTCGCAAAATTTAGTACACGGGGGTTTTTGGGGTCGCTGATCACGATTCTGAAGTCAGATTTTCAAAATAAATCATTTTTCATCCAAAATGGACGCCAAAAATTTTGAAAAATTTTAAAAGTGGATAAACTCTCGTCCTAGTAGCACAAAATGTTCCAGCAACATTGACAACATTGAGGCAAACATTGTTTATTTTTCAAAAACACTTGTTTTTGAAAAATGTCAACGTTCTTTTTAGGTTGACATACACAATGGTATGTCACAAAGCTTATTGGCCAAGAAATTGGTACACTGAGAAAAAAAATGCTATTGAATTAATTAAATATTTGTTTGTCGCAATAAACGGCATATTCAATATCGTTCAAATACAAATACTGCTGGTTCAATAACATGTGCTATTGATTACGACACTATAGATTAAAATAAATCTTATATAATATTATTACAGAAATTATAGTATTAACAAAAAATGCTATAATATCAAGAAATGCATTTCATACCTATAATTAAATCTGTTAACAATTTAATAGCATGTACTTTCAAATCAATAGAATATGCTATCAATTTTATAGCATGATACTACAGTTTGAATAACACATCATTTTAAAAAGAATACATCATACTTTAGATTTTAATGAATTAAAATTTAATTTTATAGAATGATACTATAGTTTGAATAACACATAATTTAAAAAAAAATACATCACACTTTAGATTTTAATGAATTAAAATTCATTTTTATAGCATAATTCTATAGTTTCAAATATAAAATATTATTCTTTTGAAAAAAATATTTTGAGAAATAGACATATTTTTGCTCTTTTACATCTTGTTACCTATTTCAAGATACACTTTTTTCTAATTCCACATACAATATATACAATTTGAGATATAATTTATAAGTTTACAACTCAACCTGAAATTAAATTTTATTGTAACATATACTTTACATACTATTTAACGTTATACATACATACATACATACATACATACATACATACATTATACATATCATAATACATTTAAATGATGTTGATTTGAATTTCCTTGTATACAAAAGTGATGAAACTATTACCGCTTGTGAGAGAAAAAATTAATATTTCAAGTGTGTATAGTGTATATTTAGTTAACATGAAATTTTGCAAATTAAAACAGATTATTTACTAAAATATCAATTATTGAATTATCTTAATTTGAATAAGACAATACCTAATACTTTTAACTCAAATAAATATGACTACAATTTTACTGCACGGTACTATCAATTTTATAGCACGGTACTGTAAATTTTATATCATGGTGCTGTCAA
The DNA here is from genome assembly GCA_032872475.1 of Leptopilina myrica (nomen nudum). Classification (NCBI taxonomy): domain Eukaryota; kingdom Metazoa; phylum Arthropoda; class Insecta; order Hymenoptera; family Figitidae; genus Leptopilina; species Leptopilina myrica (nomen nudum). The sequence continues at coordinate 32,677,437 of CM065459.1, read as the reverse complement.
TTTTATAGCACGGTACTGTAAATTTTATAGCATGGTGCTGTCAATTTTATAGCATCTGCTTTTGAACGTATTTGAATACATATAGTTTGCAATAACAAAAGCACGTGCTATTGATTCAAAAGCATATTGCATCGTCTAAATTGTACATCTATACAAATTGTAAATACTATTTATTAATTTAACAAAATTTTATTTGAAATAATTGCAACACTAACTTCAAACAAATTAATATTTTTTTAATTAAATTGTATCAACCCCTCATCTCAACCATTTTGCATGTTTTAGACAACATTATGCTTCTAGTTCTAAATTATGAATTATTATATTTTAACAAATATTTTCTTAATTCAATACAGAAATTATTGTTTCAAAAAAATTAAATTCAATAGCATCGGTGCTATTGAAACAACAGTATTTTTTTCTCAGTGTAGTTATATGAAGAAAATTGGTTAAAAATGGGATTCAAATTCAGACGAATTTTAATGCAATAATTGAAATTTAGAAAATGTTCAAAACATATTGTTAGTACTTCAGATATTAATATTGAATAGTATCTAAATACAATAAAAGAAAGAGAATGAAAATTTATAGATTTTTTATAACTTTCGGATTCTTTAATTATCCTCCCTATTGAAAATCCTCATATAGGAAACCACATGGTATCCTATGTCAAAAACCATGTAAAACTCTACTTCCATGAAGGAAATCACATAATTTACCATGTGGTTTCCCATGTCAAACAATATGGGAAATTGAGACCAAATCCCATGTGAATATATATATATATATATATATATATATGTTCATCAAATGAAACTTATGGGGTCCAATTCATATATAATACTTTATTAATATAGTATTTTGGAGGAAGGATGCATCACCTTGAATTTATTATAATGCATCCTTCCTCCAAAATACTGCATATGTACTGTATATGTAGCGGCCCTGGTATTTACCATTCTACATAATATATATATATATATATATATATATATATATATATATATATATATATATATATATATATATATGATGTGTAGCATTAAATCTATAAAACTTAGTAGGTCCGACCTAATAAGGCTCAGAAAGACCTGATATATACCATTGAATATATGAATTGGACCCCATAAGTTTATATATGAAATAAGAATTTAAGTTATAATTTATTTTCAATAATACGATTTTTCTACGATCGTCAATATTCTTTTTGCTACACAAATTGACAAAAATAAAATTATGAATTGGTTGCCTATAGAAAGAGGCGTCAAAATAGTAGAATAAATAATTACCCAAGTAGCACGTAACATTCCAGTAATATTAAAATGTTCGCCCTCAGGCAATATTACATGTAATGTTACAGCAACATTACATGGTAATGTTACTGCAATATCACTGTAATGTTACTGCAATGTTACAAAGAAAGGTCGCAAAATTCCTTATAATAGTAATTTTATAAAATTTCTTTGTAACATTCATGCAACATTACTGTAACATTGCAGTAACATTACATGTAACATTGCCTTGGGGCGGACATTTTAATATTACTGGAATGTTACTGCAATATTACTAACATTACATGTAACATTGCTGCAACATTCCAGTAATGTTACGTGATACTTGGGTATTGCTTTTTAGAATTAGTATCTTATGTAATTGAGGAATAGAAAAACATAAATAAATTATTTTCATAGAAATGAATAAAATAAATAAATTTTTATAGATTAGAAAACATGATTAAAGATAATTTAACAAATTTCAAAATAATACAAAAAAATTCAATAAATTTTAAATGTAATTTAATTTTTCAAAATAATTCTGTATATTTGTCATTTTCAATATTTTTATTAATTACAATTTAATAAATTGTACCTCTAGAGGTTTCAATTAGTAATATTAATTTTTAATCTTTTAAAAAAATTATTTTAATGAATAACAAAATTAAGAAATTTTTTAAAAATTTTTTTAGTTTTAATTAAAAATATTTTATATTATGTATATTTTTATAAATAAAAATCAATTTATTTATAGGTATTTATTATATTTCTTTTTATTATTGCAAAATATTATTTTTTAATTTTCAACAAACGTAAAGTTACTGCCCTGTTTTATCATACTGTTATGCCTTTACGTATGCAACCTGCTTTACTCCACCTTTCTGTACAGCCATTTTATCCCCAAATCAAGTAATTTACATCTGTCAATTGAAATCGTAGAAATAGGATTGTGGCTCGTAGAAACATCGTACCGAGACAAAATAAAGTTTTACTAATTCTTTATTTAATTTCGCTCCCCAGTAAAGGCCCACTTTTTTTTATTAAGTGCTTTTTTTCAAAAAGTGATCAAAGTGGAAAAATACAGGAATGTGGAGGAGAGTGGGTTGGCAACACTGACAGTTCTCGACCTGCAACGCCGTTAAAAGACAATTTAAAAACTTTTAAATATTAAATATAATTATATTTATTTATAAATTTCTATAAATTGTATATATTAAAATTGAAAGTAATTTAAAATGAAATTTGAAACTTAGACAAATGCCTTCGGTGGGAAACTGATGAACTTTTGTAATATCTACTATTGATAATGAAAGTAGTAATGATAGTGTAGATTTCTTTACAAAACTTTAACCCTATATGATAACATAACGTTCTCTGTAATCAATATTATCGACAAAGTTAACCTCCAAATAAAACTTGTCATATTGACGTAGTTGACATATAATAGATATAAATGCAATTGCGCTCTGCATATGCACTAAATTAAAGTAATATTACAGCATCTAAAAAGTGAAAGATGGCCTACAATTTTCCTGGAATGCCTGCAACATCTATGCCACCAATGGGTAAATACTACATTGAATTATCTTCAAACTAAATTTTATTCAAATTGAACACTTTTTTCTAAACTACAACTAGAGATTCAAGAATCCCACCTTGATTTTCAGTTATTTAATTATGGACGAAAAAAATAGTTTTTATGTAATTTCTATTCTCAATTGACGGGTACAACTGTATGTTTATTCCTACTAACGAAGTGTATTCTTACAAAAATCCATTGAGTTATTTTTAGAGTACCTGCTCTTTTAAATATAGAAAAATGTGTTATCCATTTTATGAGAGTTTTAATTAAAATGTCTATAACTGTCTTAAATAGGAATGGGTGCAATGGGATCTCTAGGACCAATTCCTGGTCCACAAAGTTTTATGGAATTAGCTAGTCAAGGATTTCCTCCGCTCCCACCAATACCTTTGCCAGGTATGAATGATTCTCCACTGGAATTCAGCACAAATAAAAATCAACCTCCAATCGTTCGAGAAAGCACCGATGAAAGTAATGAGAGAAGAAACGAAAAAAATGATAATCGCAAGGAACGTGAAGCAAGGGAAAATCGAGAGAATCGTGACAATAGAAGGTTATTTTTGGAAATTACTTCAAAATGCCATAAACATAATTCAATTTTATAAATTTAATTTATACCATATTCTTGATACCATAAGGTAAATTATTGACCTGCATTAAATAATGGAAAATATAAAATTTTATGTGTGCAATTAACATCATAAGACTATAAATATTATATTGGGTCAGACCAGCTCAACTGTGTTAAATTTTTTTTATTGATTTTCTAAAATGTTAAAACTTTTATAAAAATCGGTAGTTCACAACAAAACAAAAAAACTATTTTAACCGTTTTTTGAAATTTTAAATTTTTGTTATTGTTTTTTGCATTAACAAAATAATACAAAATTTAACAAAAGAATTAATAACTGAAAAGCCGTTTACAATAAATTAATGAAACTTACACTGATTACACAAAATTGTTCACTCTTTTTAAATAAAATATTTGCAAGATTGTAAATTTAAAAATTCCATATTTTTAATAACAATTTTATAAACAATTTTAATTATTTATGTGTTCTACCCCTCCAATTGCAATGAAACTCATAGGAAGTGTACTAAGTAATCTCGTCTTGAAGCCCCGAAAATTTTTTTTTGGTATTTTCAATTTAGAATATACATAACGAATTTTTTATTAAAAACGCGCGCGAACTCCACAGAGGAAGAACGTTAATATTGTCTTGGAAAATTCAGTTTAGAAGATACAAATATTATTTGTTTTTAATAAATTTTTTTTTTAAATGAAAGTTTATAATATTGCGCACCGATCAGATCAAATCTGATATCTTAACTTAAAAAAATATGAATGCTACACATTTGTAAACTAATATTTAGTAAAGTTTATTTTCTTTTGTTCATATATATTGTTAAATAAAAAAAATTTTTTAACAGTTTTCAAAATTGTACCTCCACAAATCGGTGCGCAATATTATAAACTTTCATTTAAAAAAAAAATTTATTAAAAACAAATAATATTTGTATCTTCTAAACTGAATTTTCCAAGACAATATTAACGTTCTTCCTCTGTGGAGTTCGCGCGCGTTTTTAATAAAAAATTCGTTATGTATATTCTAAATTGAAAATACAAAAAAAAAATTTTCGGGGCTTCAAGACGAGATTACTTAGTACACTTCCTATGAGTTTCATTGCAATTGGAGGGGTAGAAGACATAAATAATTAAAATTGTTTATAAAATTGTTATTAAAAATATGGAATTTTTAAATTTACAATCTTGCAAATATTTTATTTTAAAAGAGTGAACAATTTTGTGTAATCAGTGTAAGTTTCATTAATTTATTGTAAACGGCTTTTCAGTTATTAATTCTTTTGTTAAATTTTGTATTATTTTGTTAATGCAAAAAATAATAACAAAAATTTAAAATTTCAAAAAACGGTTAAAATAGTTTTTTTTGTTTTGTTGTGAACTACCGATATTCATAAAAGTTTTAACATTTTAGAAAATCAATAAAAAAAATTTAACACAGTTGAGCTGGTCTGACCCATTAATTATATTCCGGATGTTTGTTCCCAGTTTGAAGTAAATTTTTTTATTTTCTAATTTTGTTGATAATTCTTTTTTTTGAATGTTTTTAATTTTTAAATAAAAGAAATATTAATTTATTGTTTTCAAGATTAAACAATAACAAAATTTAATTAAATAAAACTGTTCCAATTAAAAAACAATTTAATATATGGAAATTCAATTCATTATTAACTTTTATATATTTGAATTTTAAATAATAATTTAATGGCAGATGTCTATTACATTTTAAGTATATCAAGAAAACTATTTAAATCTTCCACAAAATTGTTTGTATAGTAATTTTGTTAGAGGAAATCGATGGTCAGAAAATAAAATAGATCAGAAAATATGGTGACCCTCTTTGAATTTTTATTTTTCTTAAAAATTGATAGATTTTAAAATCCGTCCGTAATGTTTGTAGAAAATATGTTTTTGAATTTACAAAAATTATAGTATAAAAAATTGATTTAACAGTTTTAAAAATTTTTTGTTAAATACATATTATTTTTAGGTTAAAAATGCTCAAAATACCATTGTTATTCAATTTTTTATATAGAAATTCTATTGTTTATTTTTCTAACTAATTTCAAAATAGTAATTTTTTTAAATAAAAAATATAAAAAATTTATGATAAAATTATGATTTGAAATTATTTAAAAAAATAAACAAGTGAATTTCAATACAAAAAATTGAATTAAAATTTTTATTAACATTTCTGAAAATAATTGAATTGTTTTGAAGAATTTTATGAAAAAATTTTTTTTGGTTATATTATTTCAAATAATTTTATGGAAATAATTCAATTCTTGAAAATAATTTTATTATTTATTATATTTTTCTTAATTATTGATGAGCTGGATTCTAGAACCTGCTCTTTGCTCGGACCGTAAGCTTTAGTACCAATCGGGTCCGAGTCGAAATTTTGACTCTCTTTTGAACCTCTTTACCCTCTTACTTTTTAGACTTTAAGAGAATCAAAAGAGATTTAGTTTGCATGCAAGACACCCTCTTTCTAACCTTTAAATGTGCGGAAAAAAAGCAAATCTGCACGGATTCAGGATGAAAGGAGCGTCAAATTTCAATCTTTATTAAGCCTTGTGATTCCTTTACTTTGTCTTTTTATTTTGTAGCGCATACGATTTAAAGCGCACACTTTTTCACAATTTGAAAATTTTCAATTTAAACATTTCTATTAAATAATAATCAATATAAAAATTTTTTTTGTAAAAAACTATGTTTTTTTGCAATAAAATTGTTATAACTTTTTTTAAGATAATTATAAACAAATTTTAACATCATATTCTGAAAGAGCGATAAATTTTACGTCGGAAATAGTATTTCCTAAATTTTTTAACTAATTATTTCATATAAAATGAGTCGTGAAATCGATGTACATTTTGCGTCCTGTTGGGCGTTAATGGGTTAAACAATAAAATAAAATAAAAATAATAGTGATTTAGAGTGATCAAATCTCTATAATATTCTATAAATATTGTTTGATTTTAATCGTTTTTATGGCTTTAATGAATTTTTTTCTTTGATTTGTAAACTTCGGTTCCTGTAAACGCCAGTGCCTGATTTCGATTCGCGTAATGAAAATGTTTTGTTTTTTATGAAAAAATGTTCTTAACCTCCAACATATCAATAACAGGTGTGATTAAAAGTATGTTTTTTTATTTATTAATTAAAGAAGTTAAAAATAATAAAACAAATTTTGAAAACTTTTTTTGTCAAGACATATTTATTTTATTCGAATTTAGGCGTGAGTTTTGATAATTATAATTGCTACTTTTCAATGTAAATGTTTACATTTCTTTAAAAATTTTCTTTTTTACCACACATCGTTAAAAATTGTTTTGTGATAAAATGTTTTGTATTATTACTTAATTGTCGATTAATAAGCTCCCTTAGAATACAATTTATTTATTTTTTACACTATTTATATTATTAATGGACAAAACATGACTTTTTAAAACTCATTATTTAACCTCTAAACTAAAATTTTAAAAATTATTTATGTAAAATTAAGAGATAAATTAAAGCTTAAATATGTACAAAATAATTATTTTCAAGCTTCTTTATAAAGATCTATATAGAAAATTTTCATAAAAATTAATATTTTTAAATAAATGTTCCCGTAGTTAAAAGTTACCACTTAGTGGAGAATCACCCATTTACGAATACATTTGAATGATTGAGAAGACCTTTATTATAATGTTTAAAAATAATTAAAAGTTTTCGAGGAATAATTGAATACTTTACAGAAATTTTATTAAAATTCTATTGAAAATAATTGAAGTCTTGTGAAGAATTTTATTATTTATAAGAATAATTTAATTTTTCAAAGAATTTCATTACAATTTTTTTAGAATAATTGAATTTCTGTCATGAATTTGATTAAAATTAGATTTTAAATAAATTCATCTGAAAATCAAGAATTGAATGAGATATGTTATAATAACTGAATTTATTCAAAGAACTTTATTAAAATTTTTGAAAATAAATAAATTCTTTGCATACATTTAATTAAAATTGTAATGAAAATAATACATTGAATTCCTGTACAAAAATTTATTATTTAAAAAAATAATTGAGTTCCTGGGAATAATTTTATTAAAGTTTTTTAAAATAATTGAATTTTTCGTAGAACTTAATCTATTATTTATTTATTATTTATAATATTAAAATGTTTCCTAGTCGTTTTGTCGTTTCGTCGGATTCGTCGTTCGGCAACAGTTAGGTTTTCTCGCTAGAGAAGAGGGAAACTGTAGAAAACCTCTCTTGAGTACAACCGGTTTTATCGACAGTCAAGTTCTAATGGTGTGTACGGGACAATAATCGACAGGGCACATCATTATACCTTGACGTCAAACCTCCCGCTTGATAAATCACGAAAGTAGTAAGAAAAACACCGGGCTATAACGGACACCAAGGCGGTCACCTATCCAAGTACTAACCCCACTGAATGGTGCTTAACCTTAGTGATCGCAAGCCACAGAGTCTCACGACCACATACACATGTATAATCACACATATGGGCATATCTCTAGAACCTTTAACTTTCATGTCCCTCGCATATATTTCGATAATTTCAATAACTTTTTACTTTATTTTTGTTGGAAATATTAAAGCTTGATAAGATGAATCAGTTCCAAAAGGTTTTACATTAGTTTATTAAATAGATCAATAATTATTCCAATTTGAGTGCCTGATTTTTTACGATATCTACTTGTCCCTAACCATACTTTCGGATGGGTTAAACAATATAACTTCGTAATGAATAAGAATTACTAATTCTAAGATGCATCTTTTTAAAGTTAATTAAACAGTGAACACTTTTCCGTATGAAATTTAATAATTTATCAATTGTAAAAAAAGTTAAAAGCTTTTAAAAGTTGTCCCTCACTTTTAACCTTTTTGATCGTAATCGTCATACTTATTATTTTTCTTTAATAAGACAAATGACACATCAAAATGACTTACGGGAAATAAAAGTTCAAATTATTAGAATTATTTTGAGACATAGTAAATTGATGTGCCTCGTGTCTTGAAAAAACTGTTGTAATTTAAATAACAGAAAACACGTGCGTACAAAATTTGAAAACGACCGTAATACAAGTGATACTCCACGAAAATCAAATAAAAGTATTCGAAAAGTACCTACATATATTTTTACATATACCATTTAACATCCCGTGAATGTGCTTCGAAAAAAAATACTTTATTGCAAAAATAATGTAAAAATATTTATCAATTACGGTCGACCGTAATCGATCGAAAGTTTTTGCGAAAAAATTGTTAAGTATGAAGTTGTCGATTCTCACTTTTTTATAGAAACTGTTTATAAATAAAACTGAAGGTTAAGTTTCAATGTTTATGTCGAGATTTTTTACACAAAAAAATGGATTCGAAAAAATTAATTTTAAAAAAAGATAAAATGCGAGAGAAGAGAAAAATAGAAAAAGAAAAAAGGGGAAAAAAATTGGAAAACTTACGAGTGTTGAATTTAAATAGAAAAAAGACTTTGAAAATCGTATGGTAAACTTAAAAAATTCCCAATTTTTATATTTTTACAATTCAGTTTAATTCAAATCTATTTTTAAAATCTACAATTTAATTTTTCAGTAATTCGAAAGAGAACGAAACGAGAAGTAATGTTAATGATACTCCACCAGTTGATGATTCTGTTGAAAATAATTCAGATTTTGACAAGTAATTAAATTATGACATAAATATTAAATAACTTTATAGCACTTCTGTTCAGTGTGTTTACAGATTATATATTATTACAGAATAATTTTGGCAGACAAAAATCAAAAAGAACTATCTAGACCAATTGTACCGAATTCTTCACGTAGTGCAATAACGACAAGTCAATTTACAGGCGATTTAAATAAAATATCGAAGAATTGTAATGCAGTTAAACAATGGCGAGAAAGTTTAAAAAATTGTCCCAATTTATATAATGAATATAAAGAAAAAGAAAAAATCAGAAGTAGGAGTCGTAGAAAACAAGATCGAATAACGAATAGAGACCGAAGAAATGACCAAAGCATCAAAGTTTGTCAAGTTTCAAATTCTCGATCGCGAGAACAACGCTTTCGTAGAGAAGTTGTATTGTTGAAAAAACAATTAGCTTCTCAGAAACAATTAACAGAAAAATGGAAAAAAAATATTACAGATTAAAATCAAAAAATTAGAAACAAGCCGATCCTATTGACAAAAAAGTAGATAAAATAATGAAATCCGGAAAAGAGGCCGTTAAATCTCGATTAAAATTTTGCGAAGCGTTAATTACTCAAATAAAAGAACGAAAAGCCAATTTGAAAACTGAAGTCAGTCGTTCTATGTTGAATCAAATTTTAGCTGGAAAAATTTTGAAAAAGTATAAAGTTATGAGACAAGCAAAATCAATAACGAGTTCGTATATTCATAGAAATATTCAAATGAAGTAGATTTAACGTTCAAAAGACAAAATAAACGAAAGGCAGAGTTACATTCATCAATGGCAGAAAGTATTAGAGATTTTTTAACGAAAGACGAGAATTCATATCCAGCTCCAGGAAAAAAAGACGTGATTGTAAGAAATGGTAAAGTAACAAGGAAACGTTATTTGGCTGATTCGTTAGATAACTTGTATAAAAAGTACCAGCTTGAGTCACACATTTCAGTCTCACGATCTACGTTTTTTCGTTTAAAACCATTTTGGGTAGTCTATCGTTCCTTAAATTCTAGGGAAACTTGTTTGTGTAAACTGCATGAAAACTTCAATATTCTCGTGAAAAAACTGACAAACTTGAATATAATAAAAACAAAAGGTTCAACAGAATTTGCTGCTTCTATTACGTGTGATCCTTCTCAACAAACCTGCATGTACAGAAACTGTGAAAGTTGTATGGAGAAATGTATTCCGATTCCTGTGGATGATAAACCTGCTGTTTATGATAAATGGGTAACGCAACAGTATGAAAGGCAAGGTGCGAAAGGAAAAACTTTTTCTGGAAAAGAAACTGTAAAAAAGAAGATAGAGTGCAACGTTTCTGACATTGTGGTTGAATTAAATTCTTCAACGAAAGAATTTTTGCGACATTCTTTCGACACATCTCATCAATACATAAATCTTACCAATTTGCGAACAAATGTAGGATCCAAGGAAGTTTACATTGTCGTCGACTTTTCTGAAAACTATGTTGGTAAATATGCCAAAGCAATACAAAGTGCCCATTTTGGTGCTTCATCGAAACAGATTTCTTTGCACACTGGATCCTTCTTTTTTAAAAATTTCAAGAACCAAAAAATTGAATGCGTGTCTTTCGGTATAGTCTCGGACTGCTTGCGCCATGATGCTTGTGCAATTTGGGCTCATATGGAACCTATTTTCAAATTGATGAACCGCTTTGTACCGGAAATTACAAAGATTCATTTTCAAAGTGATGGACCAACTGTACAATACAAAAATAAAACAAATTTCTTTTTATTACGCTACTACTCTGAAAAATCGAACTGGACCAATGTGACTTGGAACTTTACCACTTCTGGGCACGGAAAAAGTTTCGCTGATGGTGTTGGTGGAACAATTAAGCAGCAGTGCGATTCAGCTGTAACACAAGGCAAAGACATCCGTTCTGCATCTGATATTGTCAATATTTATAAAAATTTATCGAACTCAAAAATTCATGTTTTTGAAATTTCTGAAGCAGATATGAAAAATGTTGATGCTCTTATTCCTGAAGATCTTTTCGCAATTCCTAACACTAGAAAAATCCATCAAATCGTTTGGACGAATCGGGAAGTTGATAAACTGAATTTGGGAAGCTTAACGTGTTGCGAATGCATTTATTCTCCTCCTTGCAAGCATTTTAGTTTAAATCCTAATTTTTTTAAGTATGGCCAAGAAACTCAACAAAATGATGATTCAAATCTCACTTTCGATTTAACGGAAATTACGTTTCAAAAAAACGATTGGATGGCGATAATCAACAAGAACACGTGGATTCCCTGCGAAGTTGAAGAGGTTTTAAATGATCATTTTGTTGTCTCACCAATGCGTCGAGTAGGAAAGAAGTTATTTTGGCCAAAGAAAAAGAATACTTTAGAAGTTACAGAAGAAACTATTTTGTGCAAAATCGAAGAACCTCCAACATCTGACTCAAAGTCATATTTTTTCAGCGAGAATCAATACAAATGTATTGCTAAATTGTTTAAAAAGAAATAATGTAACGAATTTGTTTTTTTCAATTAAAATTTAATTTCGATTTTAGAAATAATATTCTTAATATATTTAAATAAAGAATTTATTTACTAGTTAATTTTTGGCGTGTCTTATACCTAATTTATTATTATTATAAATATTAAACAAATATTGACAATATTAAATAAAATGTTAATTATTTTTTTAAATTATTACTCCCAGATAATTACTTTCAACTTTTCAATCCTAAAAAACAAACGCCTGTTGAATATTTTCTTTTGTTACAGGTTAAAAATAATTCGCAATTTTAAATAATTAATAACTTTTTGAAGACAATTTGTTTTATCTGTCCACTTGCATAATTTGAAAGCTTGGTTCATAAAGTTCATGTAGACAGAGTATCAGTTCTGTGCTCAAAAGTAAAAAAAATATTTTTTTCTTATTCAAAAGTTAAAGATTCTAGAGATATGCCCATATGGGGGATTTCGCGTCAAGTGATCAAGGGGTCTTTTGGTGCAATGTTTATTTCAATAATTTTTTACTCTTAAACAATTAAACATACAAATTTGACAAAATACATTTTGGAAAGGTTTTTTCATGCTCTTTCAATTGGAAATAAGCATTTTGAAAAAAAAAAATTTTTTGACCCAAAAAAATCAAAATTAAAAATAAATTTCAATTTTTGGGGGAGAAAGACCCAATTTTTTTTTTTTTTTTTTTTTTAAACGAAAGCTGAGGTTTTTTCCTAAAAGGACATATAAATGGTAAAGTGGGACTAGAATGTTTAAACATTGAAAAAATGAGTTTTCTACTCGCCGGAGCGCTCAAAACCCGGTTTTAAGCTCCGTTTAGGAGAAAATTCTTTTTTCCAATGTTTAAACATTCTAGTCCCACTTTACCATTTATATGTCCTTTTAGGAAAAAACCTCAGCTTTCGTTTAAAAAAAAAGAAAAATTGGGTCTTTCTCCCCCAAAAATTGAAATTTATTTTTAATTTTGATTTTCTAGGGTCAAAACATTTTTTTTTTCAAAATGCTTATTTCCAATCGAAAGAGCATGAAAAATCCTTTCCAAAATGTACTTTGTCAAATTTGTATGTTTAATTGTTTAAGAGTAAAAAATTATTGAAATAAGCATTGTACTGAAAAACACAAAAATTTAACCCCCTCCCCCTCGGAAAATATTGGACTAGGTAAAAAAATATTTTCATGAAAAATTACTATCTATGAGTACTACAAAAGCCCCAAGTTTTGCTACGATTGGAGAAAAATTTTTCTCCACCTTGATCACTTGACATGAAATGCCCCATATACATTAAACACATACACATGTATACTCAATATTAAGGGGTTAAGATATACTTTCGTTTAGAATTAGAGACTTTTTAAAGAGTTTATTTTTGAATAATTATTTAACAAATTTATCATAAACAAATTTTTTTAATTTTCTGCGCTTTTGAAAAATTTGAAAAAAATTTTAACATAATTAAATCTATTAGAAATTAAAAGGTATAGTGCAACAAGACTATACTTAGTTTTTGATTAATTTTATGGTTATATAAATGTTAACTCGACAGTATTTTGTTTATTTCGTAGATGCAAACAATGTTTTAATTGAGAAAAACATCAAACTCGCATCTCCGATATATAATAATTTTAATTGTAACTTTTAAAAAAATTGTTGCTCATAAATGTTCTCAACGAATTTTGATTTCTTATAGTTTTAATTTTATGTTGGAATTTAAAAAAAATTTAAAAGACGCAGAACATTAAAAAAATAATTTAAAAAAAAAAATTTATTAAATAATTATTCAAAAATAAACTCTTTAGGAAGTCTCTAATTCTACACGAAAGTATAATTATTTTATCCCCTTTATATGCCCGCTTGATTCATTTAAATCGGTTCATTCATTTAGGAGAAACAAAATTTTGTTTAAAAACTTGCAAAAAAATTCATTTTGCCGTATCTTTTATAAAAAAATATTTTCATTCCTGTTTTTTGGTAAACACATTCCTAAAGTTAAATAAAATTATTATTTCAGCATTTCGATTTAAAAAATATACTTTTTATTTTTAGAGAAAATTTCACCAATTCTGACGTAATATTTATTAGATCAAAACACAAAATTTATTAAGCAGGCTGAAGCTAGCAGTCGTACTCAGCACCAACCTTTAAGCGTCAACTACTAATATGTATCTTCATTAAATTTAATAATACTTAATGATTAAAAAAACATCAAATATAGTTATTTAAGAATCAATAATCACTAAATAGCAAATTAGGTAAGTTTTTAGTCATTAATTTCATTAATTAGTGGTTGGCGCCCAAAGATTGGTGCTGAGTACAACTGCTAGCTTCAGGCGGCTAATTTATTATACAGTAATAATAAATTATTAAATGTATATATATATATATATATATATATATATATATATTTAATACTATTTGTATTAATATAAATTATATAAATAAATAATAAATGGATTAAAAAATTCATTCATTTGACTGAAGTAATTCGAATTTGCTAAAAATATAGCTAAATATTCCATATTAGAAATTAATTTTTTCTTAAATTTTTTGAGAAATGAGCATATTGGGAAAAAATTTTCTTTATTTTCTTCATTTGATTGTTGAACTACCCAAATATTACTATTTTTATTGCGAAAAATACTAATAGTAGTTATTACAGTATTCACTTTTAAAAATAAATAATTTAAAATTAAATATACTGTCCCTTATTATTATTATTACAGAAATATTATTGTAATATTTTAGTAAAAAATTACAGTAATCTTACAGTAAATTTTTCAAAGCAAAATTAATTTAACATTTTAGTAGTATTACTCGAGCATGTAGTGTAAATAAAAATAACTTAAAAGTGTATATTTAATGAATAAACAAAAATTTTATTCATATTTTATCATTAGAAACAAAATTCCCAAGCAGCACGTAAGCTTACAGTGACATCACTGTAATATTACACTGAAGATTCGTAATCTCCACTGCAATATTACAGTGATCTTATTACTGGGATATCAAAATGTCCGCCTGGAGGTAGTATTACGTTTTCTATTAAGGTAATATTGCAGAGTAATATTAAGAAAAAAATTAGAATAATTTTATAATTTAGAAAATAACATTTCACCAAGCTGGACTCGAACCCTGAACCTTGTGTACCGTAAGCAAGAGTTTTACTAGTGAACCAATCTTACTTGAACTTACTGAACACAAGGTTCAGTGTTCGAGTCCAGACTTGGTGAAATGTTTTATTTCTAAAATATAAAATTATGCTAATTTTATCTGTATATTATATTAACATTACGTTAAGATCACAGTGTAATATTACCTTAACATTGTAATATTACATTGTAATGTATATTACCTTAATATTCCCATTAATTTACCGTAATAGTACAACATAATATTACCTGCAGGCGGACATTTTAATATCCCAGTAAGATCACTGTAACTGTTTTGCAATTTTTCCATAAGCGTGTAATATTAAAGTAATGTTACTGTCATGTTACAGTAATATTAATGGATAATATTACCCATCAGACAGATATTTAATATGACTATAATATTACTGTTATGTTACGTTTATATTTGGAAAAGGGATATATGCGTGTAACTGAAATTTTGTTCCATATTCGAGTAAAAACTAAAAATCTATACAAAGTAGTAATAATTGCTCTGATGTATAATAAAAGTTGCTATGCTCAAAATATTAATTGCTCGAGATATTTTAAATATAACTCGGCTTTTAATAACATTTACATTCCTTGAAGTACCTGACTGACATTAGCGCGTGTCTCCGAGCGTCCAACCGGTTCTTAAATTGGGAGCCTCAATTGTAGACCATATTCAGTAGCTTATAAGTCCGAAAATATTGAGTTTTGGAAAAATTTGTCAAAGAATGAAAGTTTT
This sequence comes from Leptopilina myrica (nomen nudum), assembly GCA_032872475.1. Taxonomy (NCBI): domain Eukaryota; kingdom Metazoa; phylum Arthropoda; class Insecta; order Hymenoptera; family Figitidae; genus Leptopilina; species Leptopilina myrica (nomen nudum). Next base: position 32,661,901 of record CM065459.1, on the reverse strand, counting down.
AGATTTATTTCGACTTTTAAGAAATGTAAAAAAAATTTTATAAACAAATTAAGTTTTCCTTTTAAAATAAACGTTTATTTTTGGATTCCGGTACTGCACATGTTCTAAATCAGTTTATATTAATATAATATAACCTACAGTTAAAAAAAATTAATTTGTTTATTAAAAAAAATTGTTTATTACATTTCTTAAAAGTAAAATATTATTTTATTAAATTATTTATTATTATTATTTATTATTAATTATTTCTTAAATAAAACTAAAACTTTCATTCATTGACAACTTTTTCCTAAAATCAATATTTTCAGACTTACAAAATATAGGGAATATAGGGGAGTGCTGTCAGGGTTGGACATAGTTTTTCTTCATAACTTCCTTTGCAGTGCGAATTTCACGTTTTCGCGCATATTGTTGGAAAGATCAACTCAAATGCAATGCTTTTGCTGTACATTGCAAAAAAATTCGGCCAAAAGTTTCAAAGTTATAAGCAATTTAAAAAAAATAATAATGTTGTAAGGGTTGAACATAGGTGTAAGGGTTGAGCCACTGTAGAAAATCAATGAAATATTTAGGTAAATGGTTAAAAATGTCCTTCAAATAATAGAATGACACTTGAAAATGAGGAAAGGAACCATGAAATTAAAATCAAATCCCATATTGTGCATTTTTGCATAAGATTAGATATTTTATTTCTTAAGAATGAAATCAAAAATTTTTAAATTAAAACAATAAAAAAAGATTATCGAAGAAATTTTTTTCCTCTTTCTTCGTTAGAAATAAAGTTTTTGACACCTCCTTTAGTCAAAAAATAAATTTCTGTTGCAAGTACGCTTCGTAATTGCAAAATTTTGGGCGGTTCAACTCTTACGACACCGCCTGGCTCAACGCTAACTTACGCGTCTTTTTGCGACATACCACACAGAGCACAAACGCGTCACACAAAACCCCAAATTTCTTTTCACATTTTCGTATAACATCTTAATAAACAATTTCAATAAATTTACTTTGTCTTTGGCATATTTCTTCTACATTTACTTCTCTTTTTTTGTCACCACAAAAAAGTTTCTGTTGAGCGTATAACAATGACTCGCAAAAAACAAAAGTATACGTTCGTATACTTGACTGAAACTCATGTGAAAAGTTGACTGGCATTAGTAGCAAGAATTTAAGTACAAAAACAGATGGCGCTAGTGTGATAAAACAAAATAAACGCGATGGTTTAAAGGTACCGTCCCATGTCAGCGTGAAACGGGAAACGGAAAACGTTCAACCAATAAGAATTTTCTTTTAGAATGATTTCCATTGAATCGGAAGTTGCTATTGGCTAAACGTTTTCCGTTTTCCGTTTTCACGCTCACATGGGACTGGCCCTTAACCCTAACACCTGTCCCACCCTAACAGCACTCCCCTACACTGAGAAAAAAATGCTATTGAATCTATAGCACGCATATTCACATACGTTCAAAAGCAGATGTTATATTAACTGCATGTGATATGTAGTTTATTTTATAGCACTACTTTTAATTTAAAAAAAGACTTTTTTAATTCAATAGCGATGCTATAAAATGAACTACATTTCGCATTAAGTTGATCACATCTGCTTTTGAACGTATGTGAATATGTGTGCTATAGATTCAATAGCATTTTTTTCAGTGTATATATGTAAGTAGAATTATTTTTATTTTATAATTGTAAAATTAATACTTTAAAATTAACTACAAATAGGTAAAAATAAAATATCAATATTTAAAATAATTCAATCTTAATTTATGAACAAATATAAATGTCGAATAACCAATATTTCAAAACAAACATAAATAATTTTTAGAAAGAAAATAAACAAAAATTTATTATTTACATAAACATGTATATTCACACATAAATACACAACACATACATACGTATATACATATACACTCAAATCTCGCTATAACGAGAAGTTCGGGTGTCAAGTCTCCCTCTATTACGAGCGCAAAAGGAGAAATCCCCACTTTTATGATTCTTCATTCATTTTTTTAATGTTTACAACAGGGAGTAAGACTAAGGAGACTGAACTAACTGTTTGAAGTCTCTCAGGTTGAGTCCACAATAGGAACTTTTCTTAAAGCGATGCATACCCTCTACATCGATTTCTATTGTTCGAACAATGGAAATCGATGTAGAGGGTATGCATCGCTTTAAGAAAAGTGCCTATTGTGGACTCAACCTCAGAAATGAAACCTTTTTCTGTAGGGGAACTATACTCGCAGAATGACAAAACTTATACTCTGCGCGCATGCGCATTACATGCGTATATTTCCCTCTCTTTTTAAATCGTAAAATATAAGCACGTGAGAAAACAAAAACATATCAAAAGGTTATGGCTGTGTTTCTTTATTTATAAAGTATATAATTAAAGTAAATTACAAATTCGTAAATATTATTTATTTACGAATTTTTCAATTGTTTCTACATAGAATAAAACACTTTGTAGTTACACTCAAATCTCGCTATAACGACCTTCTCTATAACGAGGGCTCTGTCTCTCGGTATAGCGAGAAAAGTTTCCTGCCGATTGTCCCCGCTATTTATAAACAAATGCACATTCAGTTGGTTCAAATTTGGTTAAAATCAATTTTATTTATATAAAATAAAAATAAAAAAGTCACTTCGTATTTGAAATTATATCAATCAGTCGAACATCTTCAAAATTTTAGCTTATATAAATATTACTTACCACTGAAAAATATACACTCTTTAATATATATTTTTGTATAGGGGAGACCGGGGCTAAACCGGACAAGTCAAATATTTCCGAAACCGTGAAAAATTTTAAATCGTGTAAATAACCTATGAACGCGCAATTTCGTGATGCATATGCTGCATGAGGTTTTAGGGATGTGTCATTTTTCTTGTAATAATAGTTGCCGTTAATATGTGAAAATGTCATTTCTTGAGGTAAAAGTAAAAAAAATTTTTTTCATTTTTTTGGGTTTTTATTGTTAAAATTAAAGTGCAAATATCATACGGACATTTTTCTTTTAGCTCAAGGTGTACTGAGTTTAGTAGAAAAAAAGTTTAATGGAAAATATTAAGAAGAAAAAATATATTGCAGGTTAATTATTAGATGACGGTGTGGGGCTGAATCGGACATCGTGATTAAAAACAACCAAATCTTTGAATTCTTAAATTTATTTTATATTAATTAACTATTTTATACTATATTCTTTGCTTAGAACCACTTTATTAATAAATAAATAAAGAATTTATTTTAAAACTCGAATTCGCAAGTGAGTTGCTACAAACAGACAAGCCTGAAAACTGTAATTCATTTTATATTATAATTATTACCGATTTTACATATTATAGTACATTCTTTGTATAAAACTATCTACAAATAAATAAAAGAAGAATTGATTTGACTTTTTTACCAAAAAAAAAGAAAATTTGTATCTCATTCTTTAATTAATTGGCCGTGTCCGATTTAGCCCCATGGGGTGTCCGGTTTAGCCCCACCAATTTTCGGATTTTCGTTTTTGAGGTAGTCACCTTCGAAGCAATATATCTCTAAAGCTATTGTACTTTTTTTAAATCGAACAAGTGCGATTTGTAGGTAAAAGTACAAGCTTCAAAACGGTATATTACACTTTAGCAAAAAGTATGTTTTTGTATGAGTTTTCTGGTCAAAGACCAAATCCAGTGCGCTAGTGGTTGGCACCCCTCTTAGGTTTTCTTTGAATAACAAGAATTAGAAAATATCTAGCATGTTTTGCATACGATTATTAAATTTCCCAACATTTTTTACAAAAATCTAGTTTATAACTTATTAGAAGTAATTACATAATTGCATTAAAAAAAATAAAATTAATATCATTGTCAAAGTGTTCGTAAATTTTCGATTTTTCGAAAGAAAATCTTCAGAAAACTGAAATTTTCAAACTTAATTTACTATTATTAGAAGTTAGTAAATTTACTTTTTTCTTTGCAAACATGTTAGTAGAATATTTAAATATTGATAGTTTAACACGTCTTGTTCTTAAAAATTATTAATTTATTTATTTGAATGGGGTGCCAACAAAAATATTTAAAAGAGCATCTATATTCCAGTCGTTGGCATACACATGCCAAAGACTGGACAAGCAATTTTTAACCAAGCTCCAGTCGTTGGCACCCCTCATTTCGCAATGAAAAGTGAGGTTAGGTAACAATGTTTACTACACTGTAAAAAAGGTTTGAATTTTGCTATTCGAACAGTATAATTACACGAGTCTGTAAAAATTATTTTACAAGATCGTGTGATTTCACTGCACTCAGCATGACAATATTAATTGTGTTTGAGGTTAGAAATACAAAATTCTGTAAATTTACAGTGTTGTGAAGAGCGATTTTAAATGGCGCTGCAAAATTACAATTCGAATGTAAATTCACTGTGTACAGCACAGGTTTTTTCCTCGCATACAGGGTATGCTATTTTACGGACGTGTGTAAAATTACATTTCTAATTAAATTTACATTTTGAAAATGTAAATATCATGAATTTTGTGAATTTACTAAATAAAACGTAAAAAAAGCTATTTTTCATATGTAAACCTAAATTCACATACTGAAGCAGGGTTGTGCACGTAATATACCTAAGGTAAGTTACATAGGTCAGTTTTGTTGTTATAGGAAATCTTTTTGAATTGTTTTGTAAACAAATGTGTACATTTTTGACACTATGAATTGTGGTGGTCGACCGAAACATAATTCGTGGAAAGAATTGTTTCGAATTACAAAAATTGGAAAACGGAAAAAATGTGGCCTAAAGGCGCTTGCACACTTCCAAATTTTTCGGCGAGCAGCGAATTTTCACGGTTGTGAAAACTCACGTCACTAAATGTGATTGGTTCTGCAAAAAGCTATTTGAAAATGAACCTATGTCAGAGCCAATCATATTTAGTGACGTGAGTTTTCACAACCGTGAAAATTCGCTGATCGCCGAAAAATTTGGAAGTGTGCAAGCGCCTTTATGCTTGCTTTGCAACAAAACTTTGAAAAACACTTTCATTTGGTTCGTTGTTGCAAATATTTCTTTAACAAATAAACAGTAATTATTTTTTATCTAACACAAAGGGGAATTCAGGATGAATATATTAATTTAAAACAAAAATGTTTATAAAAAAAGATTTATTCTTACCTATGTCCTAACAGACGTTTGTATCCAATATTTTTCAAAATATTGTTGCAGTGCAAACATTTTGTAACATTTGATTTATTTTGATTTGATTCATCTACTATTGTCAAACGTTCAAATTGCAATTTATCATAAGCGATATATGGATGAGTTGTGGACTTCAATTTTGTTGTCATATTTTGCAAATAGTTTTTTAATATGATCTTTCAATTTTAACTCACAAATCAATAAATAGGAATCAATCAATAAATTAATATCAATGAATTAAATATCAGTTTTGAGTTTTTGACCGTTGTTACAATCATAATTTGAAAAAGTGAGGTTATGTATACACTGTAAAAAAATCCTAAGAATATTACCCACATTAAATGTGGCTATTTTACAGACAAGGGGAAAAGTGCCGCATTCAATGTGGCAACATAACCTTATTTAAAGCGTCACTTTTCCCCTTGTCTGGGTAATATCCTTAAGATTTTTTACAGTGTAGATGTAAGATGTCGGTATGTAATATACATAGTTTTCTACGTTTTATACAGTATATTACGTCGAAAACCGCCAGTGACGCGTCACTGCACAACCCTGTACTGAAGTAAACAAATAGCTGAATAATTAAATTTCTTTAATATTATATTTCTAGAATTTTTAATTGACTGGTTTCGTTTTACACTTATTAATACAATAATTTATATGAATATATATTAATTCGTTTCGTATGTCGTCTTGTTAACAAAGTGACTCGATTAGTTGAATTTATGGCATTGTGATATTTTCACCAACATTTTGACAGGACATTCTACACTGAGAAAAAAAATTATTTGATTCAAACAAATTTTGTTTAAAACAAACTTAAAATATCTTTGCTATACAGTCAAACATATTTAAGTTTAGTTCAAACATATTTTCTGGTTTAGTTTAAGAGATTATATATTGAAATCAAACATAAATTGTGATTGATTTTAAATAGAGGTGTGCATTTAATCGAGTCGAATCAAAAATTATTCGACTCGACAACAGAAAACTCGAGTCGAGAATAATTCGAATCGAACTAGCCAATTCGAAACTTCGAATTCGTATTTCGAATTGGCCGATTCGAATCGAAAGTAAATTCGAATCGAGCTAGCTAATTCGAATTCGAATTTCGAATTGGCCGATTCGAATTTGTTGTGATTTTAAATAAATAATGAAGCAGTTATCCAGCTTAACAAAATTATAAGACTTTATTTATTAGACACGAACTTGAGAGGTGTTTACATTTTAGGCGCTCTCTGCCTACTGACTGCTTCAGAATAATGCGAGAAAAATATAAGAAGCCGAAATAAATGAAACTACTACAAATCTACTCAATTCGTAATATACATATATATATATATATATCATACCACACTCAAACTCGATAAATGTAAAGTTTTGTTTCGATGAACAGAATAAATCTCCAACACTATCCCTAAAACTTTACATAAAAGAATGAAACGAATGAAATTCAAAGTAAATTTTTAATACAATTAAAACTAATTAATCCTAATTTTTCTCTCAAACTTAAAAATCTGGGTTTCACCAGAGCTTTCGTGAACACGTCTGCTAATTGATCTTCAGTTGAAACATATTCCATAACCAACTCTCCTTTACAATACAAATCTCGAATGAAGTGAAACTTTACATCAATATGTTTACTTCTCTGGTGAAACTCAGGATTCTTTATCAGCTTAATCGCACTCATATTGTCGACATACAGTGTGTACACATTTCTTTTTTCACAATCAGAGAACAATTTTTTTAACCATATTATTTCTTTTGCCGCTGACGAGGCACTGACATATTCTGCCTCAGTTGTAGAAAGAGAAACGCATTGTTGTCTCTTACTTTGCCAGACAATTGCTGCCCCCGCATACATACACACAATTCCCGATGTAGATTTACGTGTGATTTTGTCCCCTGCAAAATCTGCGTCACTGTAAGCTTCGAAATTTCCTTTTTTACAATAAAGTAATCCTAAATCAACTGTACCTTTAATATATCTAATAATACGTTTTACTAGTGACCAGTGACATTTCGTAGGATTTTCTAAAGCTCTCGACGCAACATTGATAGCAAAGCCAATATCGGGTCTACTAACGACGTGTAAGAACATAAGATTTCCTACAGCTTCCCTGTATGGAGCTGAACACTCTTTCTCATCCATATCATTCAGATCCCAACTTACATCAATCGGTGTTGATACAATATTAGCATCTTGCAAATTAAATCTTTCAACTATTTTTTCCGCATATTTCTTTTGATTAACAAAAATGCAACCATTATTCAAATAACTGATTTCTATCCCGAGAAAACTATTAACATTTTTTGTGCTAGTTATTTTAAAACATTTATTTAGTTCTTCAATAAATCGATCAATAAGAGACTCATTCGAGGCTGCAAGGAGTCCATCATCCACATAAATAGCCAAATACATATCCTCATTGTTTTTTTTTAAAACATAAAAACATTGATCTGCAGAACTCTGTTTGAAACCAAAAGATTTTACAAAAGAAGCGAAGTGATCGGACCAACATCTTGGGGCTTGTTTCTTACCGTATCAAATCTTACTACTGGACTAAAAGTCTCTTTGTAATCTATCCCTTCCTTCTGAGAATACCCTTTGATAACGAGACACGCTTTATAACGTATTGTTCCATCCAAATTAAATTTCCTCGAATATACCCACCGATTTTTAATAATTTTTACGTCATCAGGTTTACTAACTAGTTCCCAAGTTTTATTCTCGGTTAATGATTCAATTTCGTCTTTCATAGCTTTTTCCCATTTCCCCTTTTCTTTCGAATTGACAGCCTCTTCAAAATTTGAAGGTATAGCTTTAGCAAAGAAGGAAATGGGACAGCCATAAAAATCTGTCGGTCTGATTGACCGTCTATCTCTTAGTTTTCTATGTGAGTGTATTGTACTTGAGGATGGTAAAGGTATATTACTTTTTTCGCTTTCTTCCGAATCTGATGCGCTTTTAAAAGAATCTTCATCACTATCATTTTTTTCTTTATCAGATTTATTATTTTCGTTTTCTAATTCTTTATTTTCTTTTTCAATTTTAATATTAACTTTATTCGGAACCAAATTCTCTTTAGTAAAAATAACATCCCGGCTCAAAACAACATCTCTAATGCTCGGTACATAAACTCTAAAACCCTTACCATTCTCAATGTATCCGGTGAAAAAACCCTTCAAAGATTTTTTATCTAATTTTCTCCTTTTTTCATCGGGTACATGTACAAAACACTCCGTGCCAAAAATTTTCAAGTTTTCAACATCACACGATTTTCCGAACCACAACTCATACGGAGTTTTATCAGTTTGTTTACTCGGACCTGTTCTATTTATTACGTACGCTGCAGTATTTACCGATTCAGCCCAAAGGAATAATGGCAAATTTGGCTTAGAATGAATCATAGAACGAGCAGCCTCCATTAAGATACGATTCTCTCGTTCTGCGATTCCATTCTGTTGGGGTGTATATGGAACGTTTATTGTGTGTTTTATGCCTTTACTCTCTAAAAAACTTTTAACCCCTTTATTCACATATTCCTTGCCACCATCAGAATGTATCTCTTTTACCTTTTTTTCGAAAACATTTTCTACTTCCAGACAAAAAATTTTCAATTTTTCTAGAACTTCAGACTTTTCACGAAGAAAATAAACTTTTCTGAACCCCGAAAATTCGTCCTTGAAAATAAGTACATATCTCTTTTTACCCAACGATTCTGTCTGCATAGGACCGCACAAATCACTATGTATAACATCTAAAACTTTCGTGGCACGATCGACTCTTTCATGAAAACTCGTTCTATGGTGTTTACCATATGTACATCCTTCGCAAAACTCATCAGTTACATCAAGATCAATACCTTTTTTATTTAAAAATAATTTTACATGTTTCTTATTTTGATGGCAGAGTCTTTCGTGCCATAATTGTAATGTGTCTAATTTAGTAACATTCATACAATTTTCAGGCATAACAACTTTTAAATTCATTTTATAAAGATTTCCGCTATTCGAACCTGTTGCAATTACTTCTTTTTTTCTTATTAAAACAAAATTTTCCCCATAATTTGTAATCGAAAAATCAATCCCTTTTTTCGCTGCGACTCTGACAGAAAACAAATTTCGATTCAAATTAGGAACAAGCAGAACATCATTCATCACTCCCGGAATATTTCTATTATTTACAAAAGTTATAATATTAATTGTACCTTTACCTTTTGCTTCAATTTCTTCCCCATTTCCGACCTTGACTTTCACAGTTGTTTGAAACTCTTCGAACTCGTGAAACCAATCTCTTCTCACCGACATATGATTTGATGCACCGGAGTCAATGAGCCAGCCATCATCATCAACTGCATTTCCAATTCCCATAAATGCTTGTTTAACTGTAGCATCTTCTTCCACACAATTCGCTTGATTCCTCGAATAATTATTTGGATTTTGGTCTGCTTGTGGACAATTTCTCCTCAAATGAGCTTTCGAACCGCAAACAAAACAACCTTGACAGTCTTTCCTCTTGTGGCCTTGTTTATCACACGTGTAGCATTTAACGATCGTTCGTTTCGAATTATCAATTTGATTTCCCTTATTAAAAGTATTTTTCTTGCCAAATGAAGAACTCGATGACTTTGACTTGCTGTTTGTATACATGGCTATCTTAGGATCTTCTTTAGAGTTGTGTTTTTGATTTCGAATTTCCTCAGTCATCAACCTTGACGTTAAATTTTCTAGATTTTTCTTTGAATCTTCTACAGAGTCCCATGCACTATGGAAATAGTTGAAATGTGGTGGCAAAATTGATAAAACACGTGCTAGTGTCATAGATTCTTGAATTTCTCCTCCAAGAGCTTTCAGCTTGGTTGCTAATTGCTCGACTTTTGACAAATTGTGAGCCACACTCTCACCTGAATCCCAGGAACATTCAAAAAACTGCTTCTGCACTAATGCCAAATTCTCGTCAGACTTCATGTCATATACTGCATTCAATTTCGACCACATTTCCGCAGCAGTTGAGCAACTTAACAGAAGATCCAGCGGTTTTTTCTCAACTGTTGTAACTATAATTTTTCTTGCTGATTTATCAGCCTTTTTAAACTTTTTCAGCTTCTGATCATACCTCTCCTCACCTTCTGTTGGCTGAAGGAGTCTGCCCTCACACGCGTCCAATAAATCTTCGTCATCTTCTAGCAAAGTGCGAACCACAAAACGCCACTGATGCCAGTTATCTTTGTCACGAAGTTTTTCCACTTTTAACTGTGATGAGTCCATTGTAAAAAACTGGTTTCTTTCCTTTCTTACACAAAAAAAAGGAAAACCTTTCACTTCACAAACTCAAAAAAGTGTTTATCAAACTCTCGTACAACTATTTTTTTGTTAGGACCTGGGCCCATAACCTGTTGTGATTTTAAATAAATAATGAAGCAGTTATCCAGCTTAACAAAATTATAAGACTTTATTTATTAGACACGAACTTGAGAGGTGTTTACATTTTAGGCGCTCTCTGCCTACTGACTGCTTCAGAATAATGCGAGAAAAATATAAGAAGCCGAAATAAATGAAACTACTACAAATCTACTCAATTCGTAATATACATATATATATATATCATACCACACTCAAACTCGATAAATGTAAAGTTTTGTTTCGATGAACAGAATAAATCTCCAACAGAATTGAACTAGCCAATTCGAAAATCGGAGTTTCGAATTGTACAACTTAACTCGGTTATTTAATTCGCACAATCATTTTGACAGAAGTTCTGACCTAAAATTAGTAGGCTGGTATTCATAATACACACTAAAAAAATTTTTTTGTAGATTTAGTTTTATTTAGAATTTTATAGAAACTTATAAAATAACGTCTTTAAAAGTAGTGAATTTAAAATTCCGTCTGTAAAATTAATACTTTTAATGTGTCAATTTTACAATTTTCTGTAAATTTACTACTCTGAAAGTAGGTAATAAAAAGGCAAAAATATTACCTACTTTCAGAGTAGTAAATTTACAGAAAATTGTAAAATTGACACATTAAAAGTATTAATTTTACAGACGGAATTTTAAATTCACTACTTTTAAAGACGTTATTTTATAAGTTTCTATAAAATTCTAAATAAAACTGTAAGTCTACAAAAAAAATTTTTACAGTGCATCTATCTAGTACTTAGAAACTTTTGCTTAAAAATGTCAATATATTTTTTATTAATTCTATAATTTTAATATATAAATAACATACAAATACCAATAATCTGTTAAAATAAGGTGTCTCTAATAATTAAAAATAACCGAGTGATACAATCATTATCAATTCAATTATTTTTTGCAAGAATTTTTTAATTAAAAATCCTTTTTTAAATCGATTGTTCTTTGAGAATTTTCAAAACCATTACTTTACAATATTCAATTTTACGAAATTTCAAGTATTCCTAAATTCTTCAATTAAATAAATATTAGAAAATAAAAACTTAAATTAATATTTTGCAAAATTCAATTAAACTTATTCAAAATCGAATTGTTTTTAAAAATTCACGCTATATTGCTTTTAATATTTAATTGTAATCTAAATTTTTAACTGAAATTCATTTTTAAATCAATTTTTATAAGATAATTCTAAAAAAATTTTAAGAATAATGACATTTTTCAAGAAATTCGATTAAAATTGTATTAAAAATAATTCAATTTTTGCAAAGAATTAATAAAAAAAATTATTTAAAAGGATTTAATAAAATTTTAGAAGATGACTAATTTCTTATTAGATATACTCTATAACGAATTAAAAAATGAATTTTTTCGTGGAATTTTTTAAAAATAATTGAATTTTTTCAAAAATTTTACAATTTAAGAAAATAATTAAATTTTTTTGAAGTATTTATTACAATTTTAGAAAATAATTGTATTTATTCGTAAAATGTTATTAAAATTTTGTTTAAAAATAATTTAATTTTACGAAGATTGATATTATTTAGGAAAATAATTGAATTCTTGCAAAGAATTTAAATATTTCCAATATGTTCGATATTTAATATTTTCAATATTTCCGAAAATTCGAAATTCGAACTCGGAGTTTCGAATTAGCTAGTTCGATTCGAATTTCTGTCGTTTCGAATTTTGCACACCTCTAATTATCTGTAGTTAACTTTTAAGTTTGATTCAAACATAAAATTTTTAAACATAATTTTTGTTTAAACCGTAACAGAAAATATGTTTGAATTAAATATAACACAGGTTTACAAATTAAAAACTTTTTTTTGACAATCGAACAAATTTTTTTTTTCTATTAGTAGGTGTTTTCTGAGTAAGAAAATCATAGTTTTAATTTTTTTCCCTCGTGTAGTTTTTTTGTAGCTTCAAATTTTGTATTTTTGAGCAGCGACGGCACTTAAATTTACCTGTAGGAAAATCAACTAGTTCAAAAATGATGAATAGAATGTCGTTGGAAAGTTAATTAAATTATCTTTCAATCCATATATTACAGAATAAAATTGAATGAAAATTGAGAGAGCTACAGTCGATTCAAGTTCAAATTTCATGGAAATTTCGATGATTTTTAGACACTTGACTAACTTTTGTTAATTTTTTCCACAACAAACAGTAGAAAATATTTAGATTTTAAATTTTTTATTGATAGCTTATTCTATTGAGAAACTTTTGAGCCCTTGTGGACCTTGATTGGATTAAAAATAAAAATTGTACACTACATTTAGTGAACGAAACTACTTTGCCATTTTTAGTATACTTTTAAATATTTGCAGCAAACATGCAAATAGTAAAATTAAGTTAAGTGCTAAAGTTACTAAAATCATACATCAAGAAATTATAGAGTTGCTCAATTCGAATACAATGTCAAATATCAAAATTTCAAAATGGCGGATCCAATATGGCGGACATGTTTTTTTAAAAATCGATTAAATTTATGACAATTTCGTTACTCGGGGTTTTTCGGTGTCACTGATGACGAGTCTGATGTCAGATTTTAAAAATTAAAAATGGTGGCTTCAATAGAGTAGACGAGTTTTGGCTCTCTGATTAGGTCTCTGATTACAAAGTCGATATCATATTTTGAAAATTCAAAGAGGTGGATTCAGTCTGTGCCTTCTAAAACTATTTTCTGATAGGTGATAAGTATTAGATAAGTTATAGCATACGTAAACAAGTAATTTAGTAAATAAAAGATCTTTGTTTATTTAAAAAAAGCTTTAGAATAGTTGTAAAGTTAAAAAATTAAAATTTCAAAAAAAATTTTTTTTTGTTTATTTCATGTGAACGGTCTTGTTTTTTGACAGAGTACTTGCCCAATGTTAAATAAATAATTTTTAAACAAACAAACCTAAAAAACGAAAAATAAAAAAAAATTAAATACATGCAAAAATACATTTAACTTTTCGCCCCAGGGTGCGTTTTTGTCGTTCACAACAAATATAGAAAATCTAACTAAAGATATTTAGCAAATACCTTTAGGTATCTCTTTAGGGGACCCAAATAATGAAGTAAAAAAATCGCGGTGAGGAAAATGCAAAAAATATACTTAAAAGTTGATATGTTCTTTTTTCGAAAAAATTTTCAAAAGTAGGTTGAAAAAAAACTTTCAATGTAGACACCACAAAAATTAACAGAATTGCACACAACTCCGGACATTGATTTAGGGTGATAATACCCTTCTATAATTAAAATTACAATGCTCCAATTATTCCCGTTCGAAAGATAATGAATTTTAACGGTTTTGGCAGTTTTACTTTTCGCCCCAGTCTCTCCTACTCTAATTGCAATAAACTATCTTAATTTTAATTTTCAATAAATTTTTATAACTTTTTTACTGCAATACATTTTAAATATATGTAATTAACATTATCAAAGTACATTTAAAAAACAAAAGTTTTTAAATAATAAATTAAAATTATTTTTTTTTCGAGCCCTTTTACATTCTTCATCCCTCTCCTTGATGTTTTCAGTGTCTGTGTTTTCGAATAAGATTTAAAATCTATTGCAGTTGAATTTTCAAAATATGACATCGAATTTGTAATCAGAGACCTAATCAGAGAGCCAAAACTCGTCTACTCTATTGAAGCCACCATTTTTAATTTTTTAAATCTGACATCAGACTCGTCATCAGTGACACCGAAAAACCCCGAGTAACGAAATTGTCATAAATTTAATCGATTTTTAAAAAAACATGTCCGCCATATTGGATCCGCCATTTTGAAATTTTGATATTTGACATTGTATTCGAATTGAGCAACTCTATAATTTCTTGATGTGTGATTTTAGTAACTTTAGCACTTAACTTAATTTCACTATTTGCATGTTTGCTGCAAATATTTAAAAGAATACTAAAAATGGCAAAGTAAAAAAATGAAAATTCTACACTACATTTAGTGAACGAAAGTTCACTAAATGTAGTGTAGAATTTTCATTTTTAATCCAATCAAGGTCCACAAGGGCTCAAAAGTTTCTCAATGGAATAAGCTATCAATAAAAAATTTAAAATCTAAATATTTTCTACTGTTTGTTGTGGAAAAAATTAACAAAAGTTAGTCAAGTGTCTAAAAATCATCGAAATTTCCATGAAATTTGAACTTGAATCGACTTTAGCTCTCTCAATTTTCATTCAATTTTATTCTGTAATATATAGATTGAAAGATAATTTAATTAACTTTCCAACGACATTCTATTCATCATTTTTGAACGAGTTGATTTTCCTACAGGTAAATTTAAGTGCCGTCGCTGCTCAAAAATACAAAATTTGAAGCTACAAAAAAACTACACAAGGAAAAAAATTAAAACTATGATTTTCTTACTCAGAAAATACCTACTAATCGAAAAAAAATGTTTTGTTCGATTGGCAATTTCACTGTAAACCAGTGTAATTATTCAAACAAATAATACTTTTAAATCAATGCAGTAGATATTTTCTATATATTGAGATTAAACTTACAAACTAATTTCAATTAAACAAAATCGTCTAACATTATTTTTGTGTTTCATTTAAGTATAATGTTTTCTCAGTGTAGTATGTGTTAAAAAATTAAAAATTCCAAGTTCGTGAATAGTGTAGTGGTCAGTGTTGCGGATTTATAATTTAGAATATGCTTTAGGTGTTAGGTTTCGCATCCCCTCGTCGTCAAATATTTTATTTATCATAAGTTATAACTACATTTTTATGTGAATTCACTTATTTCTTTGTAAATTTAGACATTTTTTGTGCTTTCACATTCTTCTGTAATTTAACAATTCGCTTGTAAATTCACATAACCTCAATGTCAAGTTACTGTATCATGTAAAAAAGACATGCACAGCATAGGTTTTTTTCAATATATAGAAAATATCTACTGCATTGATTTAAAAAGTATTATTTGTTTGAATAATTATATTTAATTCAAACATATTTTCTGTTACGGTTTAAACAAAAATTATGTTTAAAAATTTTATGTTTGAATCAAACAACAATCACAATTTATGTTTGATTTCAATATATAATCTCTTAAACTAAACCAGAAAATATGTTTGAACTAAACTTAAATATGTTTGACTGTATAGCAAAGATATTTTAAGTTTGTTTTAAACAAAATTTGTTTGAATCAAATAATTTTTTTTCTCAGTGTAGAATGTCCTGTCAAAATGTTGGTGAAAATATCACAATGCCATAAATTCAACTAATCGAGTCACTTTGTTAACAAGACGACATACGAAACGAATTAATATATATTCATATAAATTATTGTATTAATAAGTGTAAAACGAAACCAGGCAATTAAAAATTCTAGAAATATAATATTAAAGAAATTTAATTATTCAGCTATTTGTTTACTTCAGTATGTGAATTTAGGTTTACATATGAAAAATAGCTTTTTTTACGTTTTATTTAGTAAATTCACAAAATTCATGATATTTACATTTTCAAAATGTAAATTTAATTAGAAATGTAATTTTACACACGTCCGTAAAATAGCATACCCTGTATGCGAGGAAAAAACCTGTGCTGTACAAAGTGAATTTACATTCGAATTGTAATTTTGCAGCGCCACTTAAAATCGCTCTTCACAACACTGTAAATTTACAGAATTTTGTATTTCTAACCTCAAACACCATTAATATTGTCATGCTGAGTGCAGTGAAATCACACGATCTTGTAAAATAATTTTTACAGACTCGTGTAATTATACTGTTCGAATAGCAAAATTCAAACCTTTTTTTACAGTGTAGTAAACATTGTTACCTAACCTCACTTTTTATTGCGAAATAAGGGGTGCCAACGACTGGAGCTTGGTTAAAAATTGCTTGTCCAGTCTTTGGCATGTGTATGCCAACGACTGGAATAGATGCTGTTTTAAACATTTTTGTTGGCACCCCATTCAAATAAATAAATTAATAATTTTTAAGAACAAGACGTGTTAAACTATCAATTTTTAAATATTCTACTAACATGTTTGCAAAGAAAAAAGTAAATTTACTAACTTCTAATAATAGTAAATTAAGTTTAAAAATTTCAGTTTTCTTAAGATTTTCTTTCGAAAAATCGAAAATTTACGAACACCTTGACAATGATATTAATTTTATTTTTTTTAATGCAATTATGTAATTACTTCTAATAAGTTATATACTAGATTTTTGTAAAAAATGTTGGAAAATTTAATAATCGTATGCAAAACATGCTAGATATTTACTAATTCTTGTTATTTAAAGAAAACCTAAGAGGGGTGCCAACCACTAGCGCACTGCCAACGACAGGAGCAGTTACCCTAGTAATTTTCGAAATAATTTAAATATTGAAAATAATTGAATTTATGCAGAAAAATTCTATTATTTTTAGGGTTCCGTACCCCGGTAGGAACCCTATTAAAACGGTTACGAAAAATGAACATGTACGGGGGGGTACATGCCCCTAGCGCTCACAGTTTTTCATCTTGAGCAGGGTTGTGCAGTGACGCGTCACTGGCGGTTTTCGACGTATAATACATTTTCGACGTAATATACTGTATAAAACGTAGAAAACTATGTATATTACATACCGACATCTTACATCTACACTGTAAAAAATCTTAAGGATATTACCCAGACAAGGGGAAAAGTGACGCTTTAAATAAGGTTATGTTGCCACATTGAATGCGGCACTTTTCCCCTTGTCTGTAAAATAGCCACATTTAATGTGGGTAATATTCTTAGGATTTTTTACAGTGTATACATAACCTCACTTTTTCAAATTATGATTGTAACAACGGTCAAAAACTCAAAACTGATATTTAATTCATTGATATTAATTTATTGATTGATTCCTATTTATTGATTTGTGAGTTAAAATTGAAAGTTCATATTAAAAACTATTTGCAAAATATGACAACAAAATTGAAGTCCACAACTCATCCATATATCGCTTATGATAAATTGCAATTTGAACGTTTGACAATAGTAGATGAATCAAATCAAAATAAATCAAATGTTACAAAATGTTTGCACTGCAACAATATTTTGAAAAATATTGGATACAAACGTCTGTTAGGACATAGGTAAGAATAAATCTTTTTTTATAAACATTTTTGTTTCAAATTAATATATTCATCCTGAATTCCCCTTTGTGTTAGATAAAAAATAATTACTGTTTATTTGTTAAAGAAATATTTGCAACAACGAACCAAATGAAAGTGTTTTTCAAAGTTTTGTTGCAAAGCAAGCATAAAGGCGCTTGCACACTTCCAAATTTTTCGGCGATCAGCGAATTTTCACGGTTGTGAAAACTCACGTCACTAAATATGATTGGCTCTGACATAGGTTCATTTTCAAATAGCTTTTTGCAGAACCAATCACATTTAGTGACGTGAGTTTTCACAACCGTGAAAATTCGCTGCTCGCCGAAAAATTTGGAAGTGTGCAAGCGCCTTTAGGCCACATTTTTTCCGTTTTCCAATTTTTGTAATTCGAAACAATTCTTTCCACGAATTATGTTTCGGTCGACCACCACAATTCATAGTGTCAAAAATGTACACATTTATTTACAAAACAATTCAAAAAGATTTCCTATAACAACAAAACTGACCTAAGGATAAGAATACGTAACTATTTAAGGTTATGTAGCTTAATCTCACACCCGTGCTATATGTATAATACGTTTTGTAGAAAACCAAAGAGGTATATTACGTAAGTAACATACGTAGAAAACCTATGTAACTTACCTTAGGTATATTACGTGCACAACCCTGATCTTGAGAGCTAAAAATTGGTACACGTATGTATTTTTACGCGTAGATTACAGGAAAAATATAGCGGAAGTGATTAGAATTGATCTTCATGGTGTTTTCATGGAAAAAATAAAATCTCTTTTTGCAAAGTCGAAAATATTTTAACCCTTGCTAGTTCTTAAAATTTGTAACCTAGTGATCTGGCCTTATACATTTTTATTTATTTTTTCGTGCAGATTTCAACAAACATACAAAAAAATTATTGGAGTTCATTTTCATATTTTGGATATACTTCCGAATAAGGGGGACCTCCGATTTCAATGAAAATTGGTATACCAACGTATTTTGATGCACTGATTACGAAAATGATAATGAAATTTGGCGCAAATTTCATCTTTATGGTGAAAACCATAAAATTGTGGTTTTTTGCGTATAATTCGTAAAAAACGAAAAATTTTGAAAAACTTCTTAAACAAAAGTTATAGATCTCACCAAAATACACATTTTATGTTCTTATTAATATTTGCTAAAATCCATTATTTTCCGAGAAAAATGTAAAAAACCGTGTAAGGAAATTAGGTGCGGCGGGCTTCGCCCGCCTCTGAGTGGTGTTTTTTAGTAGCACATAAAAAAGGTCTCTTTTTTAAAAAAGTTGGAGGGGGATTTGGTTCTGGGTTGGGTACCTTTTAGTACCAACTAGAAAGTCACTTTGACTCCCTTTCTATTTTAAAACGTGGCGCCCGCCTCTGAGTGGTATGCTATTTTATGGTTTTTTTTACATTTTTCTCGAAAACTAACAGTTTTAGAAAAAAATTGTCAAGACATAAAATTTGTATTTGTGTGAGATCTTTATCTTTTGTTTCAAACATTTTTTTAAATTTTGCGTTTTTCATGAGTTAAAAGCAAAAAACCACAATTTTTTATGGTTTTCACCATAAAGATGGAATTTGCGCCAAATTCCATTATCATTTTCGTAATCAGCGCATCGAAATACGTAAAAAACTATATTTTGTTAAAATTGGTTGTTCTTTTTAGCAAAAGTATATTTTAACCCGTTTTTACGGTGTTTTATGGTTTTTTACATTTTTCTCGGAAAATAATGGATTTTAGCAAATATTGATAACAACATAAAATATGTATTTTGGTGAGATCTATAACTTTTGTTAAAGAAGTATTTCAAAATTTTTCGTTTTTTACAAATTATAGGCAAAAAACCACAATTTTATGGTTTTTTATGGTTTTCACCATAATGATGAAATTTGCGCCAAATTTCATTATCATTTTCGTAATCAGCGCATCAAAATACGTTGGTATACCAATTTTTATTGAAATCGGAGCTCCCCCTTATTCGGAAGTACACCCCATATTTTTTTTACGAAAAACTAAAATTTGTTTTCGTTTTAGAAAAAAAGTGTGTACCCCCCCCCTGGGTTTTCACAATTCTTGACCTATTGGACTGCAGTTTGGCTTATTTTATGTAGTTTCGTGTGTATATTTCAGGGAAAATATAGCGAACATGATTGGATTTGATCTTCATATTTTTCTCAGCGAAAAACTCAAAGTTTTTAAAAATTTCGTCAAAAAACGTGCAGATTACAATAAAAATAGTGTAGAAATAGTTATAATTTATCTTGATAAATTATTCATTCATTATTTTAGCAAAAAAGTAGAAGTTTTAAAAGAGGGTACGGAACCCTCGGTGTTAGTACGAGTTCTACTCGCACTTGTCCGGTTTTTAAAATATACACTACCGGCAGAAATTGTCGGTACGAACGACGGGCGAGCTACTAAAAGTTGCTGCCGAAATTAAATTAACATATTTTATTATTGAAAAATGATAGAAACTTGGTTCTTGGATCGTTTGAAAGCCAATTAAATTCTGCGTCGTTTGATATATAAATGAAAATTATTTGATATTTTTAAGAGATTTTATCACCTAAAAGATTTTGGAAAAAAATTGATTAATTTTTCTATTTTTGTGCACCATGTTTGTGTGGCTGCATAATCTAGAAAAATTTAGAGAAAAATTTTAAACTCTAGCAACATAATCTTTAAAGTCTCAGCTTTTATTTGAGCCTTGAAAATTGAAAATCCGTTCAGTAGTTTTTGAAATATCTAAAAAAATGTCCAAGCATGTTGTTTTATAATTTAGGCGGTGATACACACTTATTGCACTCTCGCTGATCACCTGGTTCGTTGCGGCAGGGCCGAATAAGCGGAATATTGAGTGGGGGTCATATTTGGCGCCCTTTTTAAGTTTTTTGTCATTTTAGATTTAATATTCATTAACAATTTAATAATTTTGCTTCCTCATAAAGGAAGCCTTATAGTGATGTCGATTTCCGAATTTTTTAAAATCAATTATTTTTACAAATTTTCAAGTGTAGTATATATAATTCGTCGAGAGGAACAAATGTCCGGATGTATGTGTGTATGTATGTGTGTGTATGTGTGTGTGTGTGTGTATGTGTGTGTGTGTGTGTGTATGTCACCGATTCTTGTGGACAAATTTTCTCTTACACATCTTGATGGATTTTGATAAAATTTTGTAGGTGTATTACGATCACGAATATCTTGAATCAGACAGAAGGATTTTCAAAAATATCTAAAAATAAAAATTTTTTAGCAATTTTTTAATTTTCGAAAAAAATGAATTTTTTTATTTTTTGAAATAACTTCTTTATTTATTAAAATTTTTATTAATTTTTCTCAGCATTATATTCCTGGCATGAAAACGAATCGATTCATGTATATAAAGTATATATTTCATGAAAATTTATGGAATTAATAAATATTATAATTTTTCACAAAAAATTAAAATTTTGTATTTTTTGACATTTTATCATAACACTTTAAAATAATTATTCTATAATAAAAAATTAAATAATTAATATTTATTCAGGGTAGTTTACCCGGTTTATTAATTATATTTAATAAACTATTATAATTATTTAACTTTTAAAATTATATATAATAATATATATTGAGGAAGCTAAATGGTCATGAAATGAACAACTTGTTTAAAGTTAATTATTATATATATAAATAAGTTATCATTTTACAAACTTTCATGATCAAATAGTCGTTTATTTCTATGTACAAATTTTCACTTTTCAATCTTTTTTTTCCCAAAATAAACGACTATTTGATCATGAAAGTTTGTAAAATAATAACTTATTTATATTTATTCGAAGCCAACTTAGGATCACTCTCTCCTAAATAATAATTAATTCTTTAAATATGTGACATTTTTCAATTTTGAGTTGGAAATTATTTATGATTTATATGTATATAGTAAACAAAAAATGGAATGTTTATTAATTTATTTATTTCTATACAAAATATGAATATAATATAAAATAAATTATTCAATAACTCTTATTAAGTGAAATAATTTTTCTTTTCATTCAGATCGCGAGGAGACCGAAACGATCGACGCGAAAGAGATCGCGAAAGATGGGACGAAAGAAACGAACGCGATAGAAGAGATGAGAGACGAACAACCGAGGAGAGAAATAATGCAAATATCACAAATAATAGTGCACAACATGTAAATTCAAATGGAAATGAAGTTCAAGGACAACACACAGCATCCAGTAGCGCAACAACAATTGGAGCTCAAATTGAACCATCGACAAGTGTTTGGAGTATGCGTGTTGGTTATCCAATGATGGGAATGGGTCCGATTGGTCCAATGGGCTCAATAATGAGCGAAATGGCACTTGGACAACACATGGGACATGCTCACGCTTATGGACCAATGGGCATGAGCATGATGTCCCACGAGGGAGCCATTATGAATGCACAAATGCTTGGACCAGAACAAATAATAACCGATACTGCGGCTCAATTAATATCCAGTGCATTACCACCGCCACCTTCACCTTTATCTCAAAATGCCAAAGAAATTATTCATTGCAAAAGTTGCACATTATTCCCACCTAATCCTAATGCACCACCACCGACCACAAGAGAAAGACCGCCAGGTTGTCGCACAATTTTCGTTGGTGGTGAGGGACAATTTTTTTAAATAATAAACCACTAACGCTAGGGTCAGTCCATTATATTTCACCTGAATCGCCATTTTAGCGATGGAGAACGAACTACTTTTCAGTTAAAATTTAGTTTAAAAAATCTACTGAAAAAACGAATTTGTTGGTTAAATGCAAGTAGATTTTTGCAAGACTATTGAGATAGCCAACTTCAGTGTTACAAAATTACCTGCATTTAAACCAACAAACTCGCTTTTGGAAGCAGATTTTTTAAACATGAATAAAATTACAAAGTAGTTCGTTCTCTATCACCAAAATTTAATAGAATGGAAAAGAAGGTCAAACTTAAATATTAAGACAAAAATTTGATTTTTTGGTTTTGCACCTCAGAAGAAATAAGTGATTAAAATCTCTGAAAATCATGAAAGACTCAATATTAAATGTAAAATTTTCCATATTTCTATAATATATAATTAAAAAGTTAGTTTAATATTTATATACTTTTTAGAAAAATGTAAATAAAATGTATTGACTTTTGACATTTTATAGTCAAGTTTTAAAATCAATTTTTATCTATTGTTTTGGGTATGTTTACATACACTACCGGCAGAAATTGTCGGTAAAAACGACAGGCGAGCTAAGAAAAGTTGCTGCCGAAATTAAATTAACATATTTTATTATATTGAAAAATGATAGAAACTTGGTTCTTGGATTGTTCGAAAGCCAATTCAATTCTGTGTCGTTTGATATATAAATGAAAATTATTTTATATTTTTGAGAGATTTTATCACCTAAGAGATTTTGAAAAAAAATTGATTATTTTTTCTATTTTTGTGCACCATGTTTATGTGGCTGCACATTCTAAAAGTTTAAAATTTTGATAAATAAGACTTAAAAATTTTGTTTAAAAATGTAGAGGTAACTTTGAAAATATCGTTAACAACTTGTAGAGCATTTAAAACGCTTTGAATAACCTATTTTTGAACCAGATTCGATCATAAATATCGAAATTATTGGTATTTTAAAAACCAAAAATTGTGGAAAATGCCATTTTCTCAACTTTTTTGTTTGAAAGCTTTTCTTTATTATAAACTATTATATCTATCTTGTAGGATATCTAAAAATACATTAATCTATTCAAAATTTAATCACTTTTACCACATTTATAAAAAGTTATTCATATATTTCTGTTATGGTTATTATCTTTATGAGAAATCAAAACGTTCATGAAATGAATCTAAAGTCTGAAAATCAGGGAAAAAAATTTAATTTTTGTGTCAATCCTGAAAAAGTATTAATTTATGAACAGATATTTAATAAAAGTTTTGTTCTTTTTTTAGGACTGCCGGAAAACATATCGGAGACAGTCATACAAGAAATATTTGAACGTTGTGGGGAAATAACAACATTGCGATTGTCGAAGAAAAATTTCTGTCATATCCGCTTTGTTTTGGAAGCCAGTGTCGATACAGCTATATATCTTTCGGGATATAGGGTCAGAATAGGATCAAATGGTGATGCTGCTAATACAGGTAGACTTCATGTAGACTTTGCTCAGGTAAGTCTATTTTAAATAATTCTTCTTAGTATATTAAATCAATCTTCGATTTTAAAATTAATTGATTAATTATGTAGGCAAGAGACGATCAGTACGAATGGGAGTGCAGACAAAGGCAATTGCAAAGGGAACAACGTCACCGAGAACGGGTCGAAAAGGAAAGACAAAGACCACCTTCCAGTCCACCTCCAGTTGTACATTACACCGACCATGAGGCTTCAAACGTTTGCGAAAAAATTAAACAAGACGATACATTCATGAAAGCCGTACAGGTTCATTATTTTAACTTTTATTCAATTTCTACTATTCTACACGGAGAAAAAAATGCTGTTGAATCAATGACATATGAGTTTGATTCATTGAATAGTGTCATAACGGGCTGCCAAACGTATATTCTGTTGTTTTGAAAGCACCGATTCTAATGATTCGATAGTATCCCTTTCATTGAAACAAATGCATATTTCTCAAATTGACAGTATACTATGTTAATTTGAAGGTTTAATAAACAGGTTTAATAAACATATAAATATGTGCGGTTAAGTATTTCAATAAATTTAGCACCTGTCAACAGCTAAACTAGCGCATCTGGTGGCCGACTTGGAACTGCCGCTGGTGTGACTCTTTGTATTACAATACGGTATATTCCATGCGTTTTGACAGTTTGCATAAATTGTTTTTACAAAAATTTTAAA
This sequence comes from Leptopilina myrica (nomen nudum), assembly GCA_032872475.1. NCBI lineage: Eukaryota > Metazoa > Arthropoda > Insecta > Hymenoptera > Figitidae > Leptopilina > Leptopilina myrica (nomen nudum). Next base: position 32,637,312 of record CM065459.1, on the reverse strand, counting down.
AATTATTTCATAAGTGTGAATAAAAATTAAAATTTATAATTATAAATGAAAATAAATATGTCCATTCACAACAAAAGAGTAACTGAAAAGGACACAATTTCTGCGTTTATTCTCAATCGTAAGTTTATACTCACACAGTTTTAGGTAAGCTATAATTATTTTATCACACATCCGTGTGGTCTATGTATATCTTGTAAAGAGACATAACCTGAAACTTTAAGTATAAACTTAAGACTTGTGAAATAATTATAAAGGTTTTAAATAATTGCTGTAAAAATAATATTATCATTCACTTGGCCCTGTTTTTATTGCTAAATTCAATTGTTTGCGTCTTCAAATATTAAGTTGTATTATGTGAAGATGGTTTTTATTATTTTTGAATGTAGAGCACTGTGAAACGCAGAAATTGTGTCGTTTTTAGTTTATGAAATGAAATTACTTTAAAACTTTTTGTAAAAACAATTTACGCGAACTGTCAAAACTCATGGAGTTCACCGTATTGTAAAGGTGCCGTCCCATGTCAGCGTGAAACGGGAAACGGAAAACGTTCAACCAATAAGAATTTTGTTTTAGAATTATTTCCATTGAATCGGAAGTTGTTATTGGCTAAACGTTTTCCGTTTTCCGTTTTCACGCTCACATGGGACTGGCCCTTAATACACAGAGTCACACCAGCGGCAGTTCCAAGTCAGCCACCAGATGCGCTAGTTTAGCTGTTTGAATCGCTAATACATAGTGTCCTTATTTTTATAGCATATGCTATAGGCAGTCCGATATAGCACCACTCATTGAAACGAAAGCATATGCTTTCATTTTCAAGAGCGCGCTTCTTTGAAGCAAACAACTTTTCATTTGATTTAAATTTACACGCATTTTCTTCAAATTTATCTATTAGATGCTTCAAATGAATAATGTCAAAGAAACAATAAATTATTCTGTTGCTATATATAGATGAACTATATAAACAATTTGTAGAATATTATTAATTTAACAGTACCGTACTTTCAATTTAAACAGTTTCATTTTTTCGTTTTAAGCAATAGGCTGTTCGATTAATAAATGTGTCATTGAATCAATAACGGGAAATTCAATAACATGGAGCTATTTAATTCAACAGCACTTTTTTCAGTGTACTAAAATGATTTTCATCAAAATAATAATTAAATTGATTTTTAGATCAATAATTAAAAATGTCTTCCTTCAAGGTTGTAGTCACCTGGCTAGAACGTGGTGATTGTACAAAACGAAATGCAAATACATTTTATTCAATGATTCAATCGACAAATTCACACGTTCGTCGATTGCTTTCGGAAAAGGCAATGTACGAAGAGGAATTACAAAAAGCGAAGGAACTTATGAAGGGAAGAATGCAAGGACTTCTAATACAGTGTATGTCGTAAAATATTTTTCTTCTCATAGACCATATATAGCTCTAGTACTTTTGTATATCTTTTGCCATTTTTGTTTGCAAAAAGAAAAAAATCCAAAATCATCCAAAAAGTAACCATTTTTCTGGTAAGTGTAAAGAATAAGCAAGAGACGGTCTAGCAGTTCTTTTCCATTGGACAAAAGTTAGCACATCAAACCTTGACTTACTTCTTTTCAGTCAGCATCTTTTTTTCAGAACATTAATGTCTTGAAAATTGGCATTTTCTGTTTTACACCACGCATTTCTTCACAATTCTTAAATTTGCGGCGCTTACTTACATTACGATAAAGAGAAAAAAGACAGGTGTTAATATTCCTTTGAGGGGATTTTTTAAATTTTCAGTTGCATTTCTTTATATAGAAAAAAAATGCACGTTGCATGTGATTTGGGTTTTAAAACAAAAGTTTTGGTCAAAATAGAATTGTATTTCTTTTATGTAAATGCTTTGAAAATAATTCTATTTTTGTTTTTTTACTGAAATTACCTTTCTAAAATATCTTTTTAATTTAAATTTATGTAAATATTTTTACGCACATTTTTTTTTAAATGTAGAATTCTAAGGAAGGAACTCCTTAGAATTTAAACAAAAATTTCGAGTGCGAAGAGTGTCATATGGTAGGTTCTCTTCCTTAGAAGTCTTCCTTTTTATACGCATAATGAGGTGGTGAAGTCTGAGAAATTGATTTCCCTACTGCATGGAAAAAAGAATAGCATAAAAGATGCGCCAAACACTAGAACAAGTTGTGTGCTTTAATTCAGCGTGTCTGGTGTGCCTTTTTGGAACAGCAGACATACTTAGTTCGGCGCTGGCGCTGTGCTTTGCAGCTTGTGCATTTTATAAGCACAGCGTCTGCGCTGAAAATGTATGTCTGTTGTTCCAAAAAGGCACACCAGACGCGCTGAATTAAAGCATACGACTTGTCCTACTGTTTGGAGCATCTCTTGTGCTGTTCTTTTTTCCGCGTGGAAGTAAAATGATAGAAAGAGATAGAATTTTGGGAATAGAAAGAGATAAAGTTTTATCTATCCCTTTGAAATAGCCACTTTGCATACCCGAAATATTACATCTTTTTATCTCCAAATTTCTCTATGTACTTTTATCTCTTTTTATTTCTCTTTGCTGCAAATTTTTATCCTTTTTATTATATAAAGAATTAATTAACCAATATGATTAACAATATTAAAGACTTTATGAAGTATTATAATTTCAATTGAGTTTATTATTTAAAAAAATTATTTTTAGAGTTTTCGTACTTCTATTTATAATCTTTTTTTAACAAATCAAGTTATTTATTTATTTGTTATGAAATTATTATTTATTGTTTATATGTATATTTCATTTCACATTATTAACCAACATAATACACATAAACACTTAAAACAAAATTTGAAAAATCTCGCACGCAAGAGGACTCGAACCCTGAACCTTAGGGACGCAATTTCATTCATCATGAAATCGGCACGTAGCTAATTCAATGTACTGGAAGGAAATAGACTGCAGTCTATTGCAACCAATTGCAATTGAGTTAAAGGAATAAAAGTGATAAGTATTGTATGTACCCAGTGAGAAATTGCCAATAGACTTTAAACGGTCCAATATCGATCCAACATTGGTTGCCGTGCTGGGTGCCGATTGACTCCCAATATTGGACCAATATGGGCTGATGCTTGGGATGTAACGGCATCGCCAATCATCGGTTGTTAATATTGGTCCAATATTGGCCGAATATTGGCAACCAAGAGAAAAAAAAATTTTTAAATAATTTTTTTAAATTAAATAATAATAATAATAAATTAATGTTTATAATTTTTGTTTATTATATTTATTTAATTAATTATTTAATTATTTATTTTTAATAATTTATATAAATAATATATTATTTATAAATTATAATTATTTAAAAATGCAGCAGCTATTAGGAAACAGCTTTCTGCAAAAAAATCCTATCATTGAAAAATCAATGATAGGCGAGAGCGAGAGATATCCGCGTCATTAAATAGATTTGCAGATATACTCTGGTCTCGCGATGAATCTCTCGATACTTATATACACTGGAGTCGCCGTGTCAGTTACGAGAACGGTTACAGCGTCCCTCTTGCGGCAGAGATTGGATTTTTCGCGTGGTAAAGTGAAGTGTGAAAAGTGTGTATGAGCCGTTGGTAACATTGATTTCTCTTCTCCCTAAAGTTCATTTGAACGTTCAGAACTTTAGAATTATGTATTTTGAAGAAAGACAGGTAGGATATTTAATACATTAACTTAATAATTTTTATAATAACCATGAAATTTTTCAAAAAAAATTTAATTATTTACAAAAATCATAATAAATTCTTTGCAAGAATTCAATTATTTTTAAAAATAGTAAATTTTCTCAAAAAAGTGCAATTATTTGAAAAAATGGTAATAAAATTCATTGCAATAATTTAATTATTTTCATAAATAATAAATCGATTATTCGGTAATTCATTTTTTAATAAAATTTTATTAGATAATTCTAGAAGAATTCAATTATTTAAATTAAAAAATACAAATCGTGCGATGAGTTTTACTATTTAGGAAAATAATTAAAAATTTTCCCAAAAATGTTAATAAATTTTTTATAAAATAATTTAATTTTGGTGAAGAATTTTATTATTTATAAAAATAATTAAATTCTTGAAAAGAAGTTTGTTCATTTTTTTTTAATAATTGAATTCCTGTGAAATTTTGCTAACAATTTTATTAAATTTTTTAAAAATAGTAATTGAATTTCGAAGAAGAATTGTATTATTTATAAAGATAATTGAAATTTTGACGAGAATTTTAAAAAAAAATTTTGAACATAATTGAATTTTGGAGAAGAATTTTATTATTTTTAAAAAAATAATTAAAATGACCAGAATTTTATAAATTTTAACAAAAATTCTTCTATCAATCTAGTATTTATGAAAATTTTTAAAATAATTCATGAAATAATTTCTATGTCATAATTTTATGATACTTTTTGTAAAATTAAGTTATTTAAAAAAAAATTGTTGTCTGAAATAGAAAAAATTCAAGGTTTTTTTTATTAAAATTCCTGGTAATTTTATAGTTGACGAGGCAAACAAAAAAATATAAAAATTATAGTTTAATTCATTTCTTTAATGTAAATAACTATATACATTTTCAGATTTGATTTTAATAATTATTTAAAAAAGTAAACTTATAATTATTTTAAATTAAGCAAATTCATTAAAATTTAATTATTCAAAAATTTAAAATATCCTTTTCCAGTGTAATTTATAACTTACATCAAAATTTTATACGCTTTTCTTTAAAAAGAATATTATTCTTATTATAAAAATTAAAACTTAAAATTTAAAAACCCACATTTAATCTAAGCTATAGGTACTTGTAGAAAAATCGAAATTTAAGAAAAGGAAACTAAAGCGATTCTTATTATTTATAATAAAAATTATTAAGTTTTAAATAATTTCAGTTTTGAAAATAAACTTTTTATTTAAACTGTATATTTATTAGTAGAATTATTCACTAACTAGAATTCATTATTTATAAAAATTATTAAGTTAATGTATTAAATATCCTACCTGTCTTTCTTCAAAATACATAATTCTAAAGTTCTGAACGTTCAAATGAACTTTAGGGAGAAGAGAAATCAATGTTACCGACGGCTCATACACACTTTTCACACTTCATTTTACCACGCGAAAAATCCAATCTCTGCCGCAAGAGGGACGCTGTAACCGTTCTCGTAACTGACACGGCGACTCCAGTGTATATAAGTATCGAGAGATTCATCGCGAGACCAGAGTATATCTGCAAATCTATTTAATGACGCGGATATCTCTCGCTCTCGCCTATCATTGATTTTTCAATGATAGGATTTTTTTGCAGAAAGCTGTTTCCTAATAGCTGCTGCATTTTTAAATAATTATAATTTATAAATAATATATTATTTATATAAATTATTAAAAATAAATAATTAAATAATTAATTAAATAAATATAATAAACAAAAATTATAAACATTAATTTATTATTATTATTATTTAATTAAAAAAATTTATTTAAAAATTTTTTTTTCTCTTGGTTGCCAATATTCGGCCAATATTGGACCAATATTAACAACCGATGATTGGCGATGCCGTTACATCCCAAGCATCAGCTCATATTGGTCCAATATTGGACCGGTGAGAAATTTCTCACTGGGTACTTATATGTAATTGGGATTAGAATGCAAAAGAAGAGAATAGTATAAGGGCTAATAGGAGCATAATAAATAACAAAATTATTGAGATAAAAGAAGAAAAGGCCTTTTTTAATCAAATTGGAAAGAAATAGACTGCACTCTAAATCTGAATCAGTAAAAATTTTGACTGATTTTAATCAGTGGCCCAGTTTTCTTTAATTCATCAGTGAAATTTTACCGACAATCAGTGGTTTTTACTGATTGTCAGTGAAATTTCACGGAGAATCAGTAAAATTCTACTGATAAATTGAAGAAAATTGGGCCTCTGATTTTAAATCAGTGAAATTCTCACTGTTTCAGATGTAGAGTGTGATATAGAATCGAGGGGATAAAAAGAAAAAAGTATGGCATTAGGATAAAGTTAAGATAAACAGAAAAGAAAGTGAATAGTAAAAGAATTAATATGGAGATAAAGTAAAGGTTATTAAAAGATATTAAGCAAAAGTAGGTGATTGAAAGAGATTGAATAGAATCGAGAGGTGATAGACTAAGATTAAACCCTAGGTATAAATTGTGATGAGTGTATACTAAGATTAAAATGTGGATATAAAGAGAGAAGTACAAGGATAAAAAGAATAGAACGGTATAAAACTAATGTTATTTATAAAGATAAGGAAAAATGTAAATACTAACTTTCAAATGAGGATAGGAAGAGAATGAAGTAAATAGTATAAGGATGAAATAAGGGTTATTAGACGAGATTGAGAAAAAATATGAGATAAAAAGAGATTGAAAGGATTAAAAAAGTATAAGTCTTGGATAAAGTGTAATAAGAAAAATGTTATTCAAAAAGATTGAGAAGAAGAGAAGATAAAAAGCGACAGTTGTAATAAAAATGTGAATAAAATGGGAAGATATAAAGAGATTGAGGGGAATAAAAAGGGATAGCCTGGGATAGAAACAAGATTTTTAAAAGAGATAAGTATATTCTTAGATAAAATTAGAGATAGAAAGAGATAGTTGTGGAAATTGAAAGTATTAAAAGAGTTGAAATAAAGGTTACTGAAAAAGATTTATACAGAAGGAGAGATAAAAAATTATTGAAGTTATAAAGTGGGGATAGACTAAGATAGAGAAACTTTATCTCTTTCTATCACAGAGATAAAAAAATATTCAAAGAGATAGGATTTCTATCCCTTTACTTCCAGCAGGGTTGCATGGTAATTTACTTACTTTGTGTGTCTTCATCAGATTATTCGCATATTTTTTCTATTGATCTGAATTCAGTGACTCTAATTACTTAAATGAGCGCCCGAGGGGGTATTTACTTGTGTATTGGAGTGTACGTTTCTCACGTAATAGTCATGTAATAGTCACGTAATTGAGTGTAATACATAATTATTACGTCAGTGTAATACCACATAATATACACGGAAAAAAAGTGTGCTAATATCATACAAGCATATGTCGTCCGAAAATTGCATCATGTGAAACGTGCTTTTTAAGGACGCAAATTCATGCGTTTAGAGCATCACATACTTTAATGTGAAAAAAGGTTAGAACATATACCACGATTTTCTAAAAATTACCCTATAAATGCTCCCTACCACTCAATATGAAATTTGCTCGAAATACATGCGCTTTTCGGATGGATTTCTTGCAATTTAGATACGAATAAAGTGCGCATGCGTCACATTCCCAGTCCTATTTACAAGAAATCCATCCGAAAAGCGCATAGATTTTAAGCAAATTTTACATATGAATGTAAAGAACATTTCTTTCATGTGTTTTGAACGTTTTTAGTATAATGATCGAACAAAATTAGTATATATCTTTTTCTATTCTTGCAACAAGTAAATTCATGTAATGAATACATGTTTTCATGAAAGAATCTCTTGCTTCACGAACGATTTATACATCAAATAGTGTCTAGCGAAAAGTACATCAACCGTGTATCTAAGGCACCACGCATTTAAACCATTGCAATTCATAGAAAAAGGGCATGTTAGTCTCAGGTTTTTTCTGTGATCAATGCAAAAAAGGTATGAATTTATTCTGTATTGCTAAGAAAAACTCATAGAAGAAAAGCATGGAGCGGTAACATACTACAAACGCAACACAAAATCCAATATATCGGATTTAAAAAAAAACCTAAAAAATCAGTGCATTTTTAAAAAACTATTTTTATTTACAACAAAACATTTTTTTGGAACCTTTCTTAAGTATGCTATTGGTGGGCAAAATAGTTGTACTTTCAAAATATAAAATAGAGAAATTTTTATTTAAAGATGGCGGAATCGAAATTTTGAAAAAGTGAATGTATTATTTTAAAAAATTAAAATTTTACATCAATGTTCAAAAAGTATGCAAATTCGATTCAAAATGTATACTCGGAAGTTTTCGGAGTCGCTGATCATGAATCCCATGTCAGTTTTTCAATTTTTAAAAATCGACTTCATATATTTCTAATTGAGGAGCTGGATTCTAGAACCGGCTTTTCGCTCGGGCCGCAAGCGATAATACCCGACGTTGGCAGTGAGTTACCCAGAGGCGCTCACGAGGGGGTAATTACTTGTTAAAAAGGTGTACACTCTAATACACCAAATTTTCCAACTATTACATGTATTATAGGCTATTACATAACTATTACATGGTATTACCGACTATTACATGATATTAGTTCTACACGGAATAAAATATTGTGCTCAATTTACATAAAAGCGTTAATGTACTTTTCGCTAGACACTATTTGATGTATAAATCGTTCGTGAAGCAAGAGATTCTTTCATGAAAACATGTATTCATTACATGAATATACTTGTTGCAAGAACAGAAAACGATATATACTAATTTTGTTCGATCATTATACTAAAAACGTTCAAAACACATGAAAGAAATGCTCTTTACATTCATATGTAAAATTTGCTTAAAATCTATGCGCTTTTCGGATGTATTTCTTGTAAAAGGGACTGGGACGGTGACGCATGCGCACTATATTAGTATCTAAATTGAGGAGGTCAATCAAATAACTCGATCTTCGCTCGGCCCAAACGCTGTGAAGCCAGTCAGCAGGGTCAATAGTGAGAAAAATAAAAACTCAACATTTTAGTTTTTAAAGAACGGCATCTTGTAGATATTAAAAAAATACATCTTTTTTCACAATAAATTTTTCTTATACATCCAATATTTTTCACAGAAAAAAATAAAAACCAAAAAAATATTTTTTAAAAATTTAATTAAGTTTTAGAACACAAACTGTCTTTTTGTATAGAAAATGTTAACGAATTCGCTCGAAACTTGGTATATTTACTCATTTGAGTTTGCTGAAACAAAAAAAGGCATAAAACATTCAAAAATTATTTTTTGTTTAATTGTTTTTTTATTGTAAACAATGACCTGTCAGCAATAACGATATCTTACTTTCAATGAGGAAAAGTATCGAGGGAAGTTTTGAGATGAACAAACTTCCAGTGAGAAAGTTGCTCCATATTATTCAAGGAAGTTTTTCAGGAAATTTCAAAAAAATTTGTTTAAAAATAACAAAGTTATTAAATTTTCAAAAAATTCCTGCCGCGTCACGCATACACCACAAGAGACAGCGCCTTAATTTAGGCAACATTGTGACAATCTTCTAATGACAGATTAGTTGTTATTTATTTAAAATATTCAAACCCTTTTATTCAAACGGAGTAAAAAAATAATTGATGTTTTCATTGGGGTTCAATACAAATTATTTGTAATAAAAATTTTGTGGAATTGAAAAATTGTAAACATAACAAATTTCTTATAAAATAAAAACATAAGTACAAATAAAAATAATATAATTGGATTATTTACTGTAATATTAATAAGGATAATATTTAAGTTTTGGGATGAGATGAATAAGTAATTGATTACATCATTTTTGGGAGCGAATGAAATAATAATGTTAAAATAAATTAACAAGAAATAAATAACAACTAATCTGTCATTAGAAGATTTTCACAATGTTGCCTAAATTAAGGCGCTGTCTCTTGTGGTGTATGCGTGACGCGGCAGGAATTTTTTAAAAATTTAATAACTTTGTTATTTTTAAACAAATTTTTTTGAAATTTCCTGAAAAACTTCCTTGAATAATATGGAGCAACTTTCTCACTGGAAGTTTGTTCATCTCAAAACTTCCCTCGATACTTTTCCTCATTGAAAGTAAGATATCGTTATTGCTGACAGGTCATTGTTTACAATAAAAAAACAATTAAACAAAAAATAATTTTTGAATGTTTTATGCCTTTTTTTGTTTCAGCAAACTCAAATGAGTAAATATACCAAGTTTCGAGCGAATTCGTTAACATTTTCTATACAAAAAGACAGTTTGTGTTCTAAAACTTAATTAAATTTTTAAAAAATATTTTTTTGGTTTTTATTTTTTTCTGTGAAAAATATTGGATGTATAAGAAAAATTTATTGTGAAAAAAGATGTATTTTTTTATTATCTACAAGATGCCGTTCTTTAAAAACTAAAATGTTGAGTTTTTATTTTTCTCACTATTGACCCTGCTGACTGGCTTCACAGCGTTTGGGCCGAGCGAAGATCGAGTTATTTGATTGACCTCCTCAATTTAGATACTAATATAGTGCGCATGCGTCACCGTCCCAGTCCCTTTTACAAGAAATACATCCGAAAAGCGCATAGATTTTAAGCAAATTTTACATATGAATGTAAAGAGCATTTCTTTCATGTGTTTTGAACGTTTTTAGTATAATGATCGAACAAAATTAGTATATATCGTTTTCTGTTCTTGCAACAAGTATATTCATGTAATGAATACATGTTTTCATGAAAGAATCTCTTGCTTCACGAACGATTTATACATCAAATAGTGTCTAGCGAAAAGTACATTAACGCTTTTATGTAAATTGAGCACAATATTTTATTCCGTGTAGAACTAATATCATGTAATAGTCGGTAATACCATGTAATAGTTATGTAATAGCCTATAATACATGTAATAGTTGGAAAATTTGGTGTATTAGAGTGTACACCTTTTTAACAAGTAATTACCCCCTCGTGAGCGCCTCTGGGTAACTCACTGCCAACGTCGGGTATTATCGCTTGCGGCCCGAGCGAAAAGCCGGTTCTAGAATCCAGCTCCTCAATTAGAAATATATGAAGTCGATTTTTAAAAATTGAAAAACTGACATGGGATTCATGATCAGCGACTCCGAAAACTTCCGAGTATACATTTTGAATCGAATTTGCATACTTTTTGAACATTGATGTAAAATTTTAATTTTTTAAAATAATACATTCACTTTTTCAAAATTTCGATTCCGCCATCTTTAAATAAAAATTTCTCTATTTTATATTTTGAAAGTACAACTATTTTGCCCACCAATAGCATACTTAAGAAAGGTTCCAAAAAAATGTTTTGTTGTTAATAAAAATAGTTTTTTAAAAATGCACTGATTTTTTAGGTTTTTTTTAAATCCGATATATTGGATTTTGTGTTGCGTTTGTAGTATGTTACCGCTCCATGCTTTTCTTCTATGAGTTTTTCTTAGCAATACAGAATAAATTCATACCTTTTTTGCATTGATCACAGAAAAAACCTGAGACTAACATGCCCTTTTTCTATGAATTGCAATGGTTTAAATGCGTGGTGCCTTAGATACACGGTTGATGTACTTTTCGCTAGACACTATTTGATGTATAAATCGTTCGTGAAGCAAGAGATTCTTTCATGAAAACATGTATTCATTACATGAATTTACTTGTTGCAAGAATAGAAAAATATATATACTAATTTTGTTCGATCATTATACTAAAAACGTTCAAAACACATGAAAGAAATGTTCTTTACATTCATATGTAAAATTTGCTTAAAATCTATGCGCTTTTCGGATGGATTTCTTGTAAATAGGACTGGGAATGTGACGCATGCGCACTTTATTCGTATCTAAATTGCAAGAAATCCATCCGAAAAGCGCATGTATTTCGAGCAAATTTCATATTGAGTGGTAGGGAGCATTTATAGGGTAATTTTTAGAAAATCGTGGTATATGTTCTAACCTTTTTTCACATTAAAGTAAGTGATGCTCTAAACGCATGAATTTGCGTCCTTAAAAAGCACGTTTCACATGATGCAATTTTCGGACGACATATGCTTGTATGATATTAGCACACTTTTTTTCCGTGTATGTAGGATAAAAATTTTCTTAGTACATTGCAAGACCATCACGGTTTCTGCCAAGATGTTCCTGCAATGGGACTTTTAGGGCACGCCTATCCGGTGCGTACGGCATAGGAAGGGATACATATTTTTGTAATAATTTTTCTAATAACGTTTAAAATTTTCAATTTATAAACTCTAATTATTTACCTATTATCATAAAATTATGAAAGTGCTGTAAAGTTCAGTTGATATTCTCTCAGTTTTGTATGACGTACTTGGTAAAAACTTTCAAAAGTCTCTTTGTCGCTAGAGGAGACATTCACACATCGGGAACGTCGAAAATCTGCCTTAGCGACTTACATAAGTTTTTATCAAGTACGACAGAGTTGGTTGTCAAATGTCCAATATTTTTTTTGTAATTCAGCTTAATTGAGTCTATAAATATTTGCTTCAAATAAATTTTTAATTACTTATATATTAATAAGTTTAGATTAAACAAACGTTTTTTACATTATCTTAAAAATAAAAAAAACTATTATAATAATCTATAATAATATATAAAAAGATATAGATACAAAATATATATAATTATAATCTTTCTGCAGTCGGTAGGCGTGGCCTAAAAGGCCCATTGCAGGAACATCTTGGCAGAATACCGTGATGGTCTTGCAAATGTACTAAGAAAGTTTTCTTGATATATACCTCAGGCGCCACGCGTTTAAACCATTGTGGTTCAAGGAAAAAGGCTAGAGCTGCGCATTTAGTCACCTTCCCTACAGGTAAGGCATCATTCATCAAAATATAAGAAATTTGAAAAAAAAATGTTTTTTAAATTTTTTAGGTATTTTAGAAAGTTTGCTGAATTCAGATTAATAGTAAAAATATGCGAATAGTCTGTTGAAGACACAAAAAGTAAGTCAATTACCGTGCAAATCAATTTCTCAGACTTCACCACCTTATTAGGCTTATAAAAATATATCAGCACCAAACTTTAGCTCCGACTATATTTTTCTCTTTAGATACACCGTAAGGAAAAGAACCTACCATATTGCGCACTCTTCGTCCTCGAAATTTTTTTCATGTGCCGGTGTTATTTATTTTTATTATAAATTTCGTCTACAACTGAGTAAAGTTAAAAAAAGAAAGTAAAGGTGACATGCCCTGCTTATAATGAAGAAAAATGATTTGATTTAATGAAAGCGAAAGACAATCTAAAGAAAAAACAAAGAAAAATAAATATTTTTGAAATGTTCTGTTATGAAAGTAAAGAATTTTTAAAGAAATAATTCTTCTAAGACAGTATTTATATATAAGATAAGGTACATGATTTGGTGTTTCGTGCTTTCAAAACTGCATTATGATAATAATGTCATCAAGAAGGGTCAAAAAGGAAAATTGGAGAGACTAAATTAAAACAAGGTGGGTGAAGAATGCAGTCTTCAATTTGTGGTGCGACGATAAATCAATCAACATCCTGGACATCCCATTTTTTTCTCAGAAAATTTTACAGATACTTTTCCAGTTGCATGTTTAGGATTAACAAAAGGTGTTGGGTTTTACATTATATAGAAGACAATTTTACATTATGATTGGAATTTTCAAAAGAAAATGATTATCGTCATTATTAAATATTCTTATTTTATCAATATTGAAATTTAATTCTTTAAAGGATTACGCCACCCTGAACGCATATAAATTGCACAGTTTTTTAAGAATTTTTTTTAAAGAAAATATTTAAGATAAGACATTTTTATTGTTTCTTAATTCATAATATAAGATATGTTAATATGAAATAGATTTTTTTTTAATTAAATATGGCGGAGATACACTCGAGGCGCATGCTTATTCCCGAAATCTACTTTGACCAAATAGTTATTTGATATAAAACTACTTAACTTAAAATTCGCATAATATGAACATTATTTGTCGTAAATTTCATTGCACACAAAAACCATTTAACATAAATATCATTTGTCATAGAATTTATTTAACAGAAATATTATGTTACATAAAACTCAGATAATTTAATTCCCATTTAACATACAAATTATGTAACATAAATTTCATTTGACATAAAACTCATTTAACGTAAATTTTATTTGTTATAAAATTCATTTTACATAAAATTAATTTCACGTGAATATCATTTTACATCATTGTTATTTAAGATACAATTAAATTGATATAAATTTCATTTAGCATATATGCCATTTAACATGATTCTCATTAGACATAAAATTTACTTGAGATAAATTTCATTTGGTATAAATCCCATTTAACATAATTTTTATTTGACATAAAGTTTACTTGAAACAAATTTCATTTGACGAATTATGTGTAATATTCATTACACATAATTCTCATTTGACATAAAATTCATTTGTCATAGATTTCATTTTACATAAAGATCATACGATATGAAAATGTAGATGCAACTGTCAAAATTGGCGAATCACAATTTTGTTGATAATATCTAATTGGTTACTTTTAAAATTCGCGCCGATATTTTTATGTAAAATGTAATTTGTGTAAAATGATTTTTATGTCAAATGATATTTTTGTTGAATGTTTTTCTGTCAAATAACTTTTATGACAAAAGAGAATAATGTGAAATATCTTTTATGTCAAATGAACATGATGTAAAATGAGAATTATAGATAAATTGGAATATACAAAAAAACTTGAAACTTTACTATCAGATAAAAAAACATATAAAATTCTTAATAGAAATCCAATACAGAAATTAAGAACTAATACTTATAATATTTTAAAACATTTAAATAACAATGGACTTTTAAACAGAAAATATAATAATATCGAATTGACCTTAACTAACACAACCCTTCCACGGATTTACGGATTACCAAAAATCCACAAAAAGGATAATCCTTTAAGACCTGTCGTGTCAACTATTGGTTCTCCAACATCCTTTTTATCCAAACAATTGTTCGAAATACTTGATAAATCTATTATGAAACCAAAATCTTATGTACGAAACGGTTATGGTACGCCCATTGGATCATCAATTTCTGGTCTCTTTGCTGATATTGTCATAGAAGATCTTGAGACTCATTGTAATGCTTAATTATCTTTAAACCACTTTTTTCTATAGATACGTTGATGATATAATTACTTGCATACAAAAAGATAAAATTGACAAAACGAATAATATTTTTAACAACTATGACGAAAGATTACATTTTACTTTTGAAATACAAAACAATAATATTATTAATTTTTTGGATGTTCTTATTATTGTTAACGAAAAAAATCGGCTCATTACTGATTGGTATAAAAAACCTACATTTTTTTGGAGAACCATTAATTACCATTCTAAACATCCTATGGTTAAAAAAATTGCTATTATTTTTAACTTAATTGACAGAGCTATAAAACTCTCTGATAAGCAGTTTCACTCAAAAAATATAGAGTATGTAAAAGAAATTTTATTAAAAAATAATTATCCATTAGAATTTATAAACAAGCATATAATGAAACGTGTTTCTTTTATAGAATCTAATTCTGAATATCCTATTGACAAAAACGTCATATTTTACACAAGGTCACCAAAAGTTCTCCTACCCTATGTTCCGAACCTTTTTTAAAAAACTGCCTCAATTCTGAATAATTATGCTATTTTATCAATTCCTTGCAAAAATAAAAACATGAATCATAATTTTGTTAAAAAAGGCAAGGATAATAATGTAAAATCTGAAAACACTAATACTGTTTATAAAATTAACTGTGGAAATTGCTCTGCATGTTATGTGGGTCAATCAAAAAGAATGGTAGGTGTTCGTTTTAAAGAACATAAAAATTCAACTTCTAATGTAATTCTGATTTACCTTGACATTTCCTGAATTTTGTTTACAGACACGGTCATTCACCTCACGTCAGTTACATACTGCGAAAACTATACACATTTTACTCGCCAGTGTCCAATTGTAATCGCCACGACTGAGACGTTCTTTCGGAACGTTTTTAAATTTTGTTTTATTTTTCGGTAAAAAAATTGTTTAAAAATAAGTTTATAATTAATATTATTTTTTAAAGAATGTATTTTAATTTTTATTATTTTTTTCTTTTGTTAAATAAATTATAGTTTCTGAAGAGGGCAGCCGCGCTGTCGAAACGTTAAACAACTGTTGTTGTCTTATTTTATACACCTGACTCGAAATGATCGTTAAATTCAATGTTTAGTATATTAAATCAAAATGATATTCCAGTCAATTGTAGTTTTACGTTAAATGGAAATTGTGCTAAATGATTTTTATGTCAAATAAAGTATATGTTAAATTATTTCTATGTAAAACGATATATATGGTATATAAACGGCTATGTCACTCTGTTTAAAATTTATCACTTTTTAGAAAAAATGTTTTTTATTTGTTTTTGATCAAAATTGAAATGCCACGGGCTTCGAAGTTACACACCTTTCCTCTTTTTTTGGTCCAGCTTACCTTTTGCTACTTTCTTTGGCAAGAAGCTACTAAATGCTACTTTTTTCCAAAAAATTGTAAAGAAAATTGTCAGATTTCAGAATTTTATTGATTATTATTTATTAGAATCATTTACATTGAAGTTTTTCAAATTTTAAAGAACACTTTAAAAGGCATACACAAATATGGAACAAAATTGTTGTATTTATTAAAACGACAAGGGTAATTAATATGTTACATCAAGCATTTACTAGTAACCAAAAACTTATTCAAAATCATCCGATTGAACTTTATTCATAAAATTTTTTCTTATGAACAAAAATTCTTCTCAAACTATTTAAATAATAATTAGAACTTTCGAAATTGCAATATGCTACTTTTTCATACTTTTTTTGACCTGTTACTAAATTTCGAAGCCTGCAATCCCATCAGGGAATTGGTTCCCAACCATATGTACTGCTGCACTGGAATGAGTGTATCTCCGCCATTTTTAGTTTTAAAAAAATCTATTTAGTTTTTATTACATAGCTTATATTTTGTAATAAGAAGCAATAAAAATAAAAAAGTATTTTTTTTAATATTTTCGTTCAAAAAAATTCTTAAAAAACTGTCCAATTTATATGCGTTCAGAGTGGCGTAATGCCTCAATATTTTAATTTAATAAAGATTTTTATTCCATTTGGTAATCATAATTTTAAATTGTCTTTAAATTTCTGCTTAAGGAAAGAGAATGCAAATTGAAAATCAATAAATCGGTACTGAGGATTTGTTTCACGTTGACTGTGCCTGTGCTTTGAGAAATAATTACTCCAAAGGCATGCAATAAAAAAGAAGTCAATAAAATAAGGTAATTCATCTGTTAGAATGAATCTTGAGTTTGAAATTTTATATAAGGTCGAAGTCCACATAATTTTTAAAAACCCAAAATAATAAGAGGATATTTATTGTATTAGCTATAGATTTTAATTATTATTATTCGTAACTGTCGAATGTTAATCGTTAATTAAAGAAGTTAATTTTTTCGTTGACGATTTAACTTTTAAGTTACTTTTAAAAACTGTTAACGGACTTGTTAACTTCCGTTACATTTCTCCTTTGTTAACTTACGTCTGTGAAATTTCTTATTTTGAAATTTCGAATTAGCATAATAACAAATATTTTGTTGAAACTTTAGAACGAATTCAGATTAGGAGCAAAGAAACGTAAAAAGCATAAGCTAAGATACATATATGTTAGCGCATCACTTACAGATTAGTAAATTAAGTGTTTCCTATATTTATATTTACTGAATAGTTCTGTAAAACTTGAGAACAAAAATACAAAATAATGTCACTGCTGTAGATCCATGAAGTAAGAATAGGGAGACTTCAATCTATGTGAGGAATATAGAAAAAGTGACCCCATTTTCTATAACGTCATTCAGGAAAATTCAAATAGGCAGAGGTGGCGCTCCTTGCGGGAAAAACCTGAAACTGTCGATTTTCAAATTCAAAATGTGCTTCTGTCACAGTAACATTTATTTTTGTTTTTATAGGAGCACCGTCTTTGTGATTGTGTTCGAATATCCGTTTATTTCCCGCATTAAATAATTAATAAAAAGTTCATTTCGCATAATTTAAATGCATTATATCTTAATTACAAATCGTCGGTTTAGCGCAATATCATACTTATTTGGCAAAGAAAGCAAGAACGTACTTATTTAGAAAAGAGGCAAAAAAATCCTTATTCAGAATATAAAGTAAAAACATATGAATTCTAAAATTAACCTTTTTCTATTAGATTTCAAATTATCAAGATGTTAAAATTAAAAAAATTAGAATTTACTTCAAATCTTTAAAATCTAAAAAAATTGTTATTTTCTTTTGTAAAACATCACTTTTCACAGGGCAGTATAACACAGTCCAACTAATTTCTTATCTTCTCAAAACTTAATTATTTATTAAAGTTCCCCAATCAGAACATAAGCTTGCCACAAACTTGCATTCAGCTTGCTGTGCAAGGTGTGCAAGCTTACAGATCAAGCTTGTGACAAGTTTGTGGCAAGTAACAAAATGTCCTATTCCGGCAAACTTGCACTGCAATCTTGCTATAAGATTATGATATAAGCTTGTTGCAAGCTACAAGCTATAAGCTTGTCCAAAACTTGCCTCAAAAGCTTGCAGCAAGCTTATATCATAATCTGTAGCAAGATTTCAGTGCAAGCTTGCAGAAATAGAACATTTTGTTACTTGCCACAAAGTTGTCACGAGCCTGCTCTGTAAGCTTGCACAGCAAGCTTAATGCAATTTTGTGGCAAGCTTATGTGATGATTGAGTAATTATGTCAGTCTTGTAACGTATTGAAACCTACGTTTACCTGTTAAAACAAAAAAATAATAATAGTGTTAATTATTAAGTTTAATTTTCATAAATATTCCTAAGTAGCACGCTGTATCACCTGAATGTCATGGCGATATCTATCGGGAATATTCCTGTGATATTGAGGAAGTATCAAAATGTCCGTTTTTTTAATATCCCTATGACATTCCTGCAATATTGAGGGGATTTTTCTGTGACATTGAGAAGATACTGATGCGATATTGAGGTGGGATATTGCTGTGATATTGAGGGAATATTGCTGCGATATTGAGGGGATATTCCATATAATTTTCGCTATAATATCAAATTTAAACTTATAGAAAAAATTATGTGGAATATCCCCTCAATATAGTAGCAATATTCCAGCAATATCCCACCTCAATATCGCATCAGTATCTTCTCAATGTCACAGCAATATCCCCTCAATATCGCAGGAATGTCATAGGGATATTAAAAAAAAGCGGAAATTATGATACTTCCTCAATATCACAGGAATATTCCCGATAGATATCGCCATGACATTCAGGTGATACTGCATGTTACTTAGGTTGCTTAATATTTTGATATATTTAATGACAATTAATTATTAAATTTAATTTTTAAACATTAAATTTAAATATTCAGGGGAAAATATAGGTTAGAAAAATTTTAGAACACATTCATACGTCGGAAATATTTGGATTCATGATGCAGTTAGTCTTTTTTAAAACAAAACGTTTTTTCGCAAACAATTAGTAATAATTTAAGTTATTACAAATTATCTAAACAATAAAAAATATAGTTTGAAAGGAATCCTACCGCTGCATGTGGTTAAATTGTTGACTATGAAAAGCACAAGACATAACCTATATTATTTGTTTATGTTTCACTAATTCATGTTTGTCATATATATGTTTTCATGTGTTCCTCATATTTCTAGAATATTATCAAAGTAAAATAGTTATAGTGTTATTTTCAGTGTTTTAATTCTATCAATTGTGAATGAACTGTGTTTTCCATGTTTTCCATGCGCAGCGCCAGTGTTCCTTTCGGTATATTCACCCACTAAGCGTGTACCAAAATCTGGACCATTTATAATGTATTTCGTTCGGTGTCCTTATACTACTTTATGACACTGGCTATGCTCGGAATTATAATGAAACATTTTTACCAAAAAAAAACAAAATAGCGGACTTTTTAATTTTTTTACCCATTTTTAAACTTTTAATTGTTTATAACTTTTTTAAATAATAATGAATATTTTTGGTTGTAGTTCACACTATAGAGAGACATTTTAAGAGTATAAATCCGTTTGCTTCATGTTGATAAGTGCAATTGTTTCTAAATAAGAGTGTCACCCAGTTGAAAAAACGTGGTTTCGAGAAAAAAGGGATTAAAGTGCTTGAGCGGCCGGATTTACCACTTAGCGCGCTCCTCTTTTTTTCTCTTCTTTACCTAATATTCTCGTTCGTGCAGACCTTCAGGACTAATACTATATTATTTCTAAAAGGATTTTCTAGCAATTTTTGAAAAAAAATTCGATTTTTAAAAAATTGTTTGGAGAAACCTGGTCTTAATAATTACCTTCTTTTAGTTGTATACATTCTTAAACAAGTTCAACAAAAAAAATAATTTTAATTTTAATCATCTAGAAAGGGAGAAAAGTTTCCACGCGCGCTTGCGCGCGTGTATTTAGCTTGTTAGATTATAATGTTAATGATTTTATTTATTTATGTATTTATTATTAATTGATTAATAGTTCATTAAAAATTAATTAAGTAATTATTAAGTGATTATACATGAATTGCATATCTTAGAAATTGATAAATAATCAAAATGAATATAGGGATTGAAATTAAATAACTTAACTAAACATTTTTCTTTGTTTATAAATTTATTGAGAATATAGTATAACCAAAAGTACACTTAATGAATGTTATATTGAACATTTAAATAAACTGAAGTTTGAGTCACATCGAGCAACTTTATATGCCTGAAAGTGATCATGAAAATAACATTCAATGGTGCTAACAAATACGTTTAAATCATCAACTTTATTTGTGAGTAAGTGATGAATAAAGTAAAACTCTGGTTCTGCTTTGTTTCAAGTAACTAAAGTCAATCCTAGCTTAATTATTTCTCCATTAAAAGAGATCCAAGATGTAACTAACAAATTTTTAATCCGCAAGTCATTTAGCAAAATTTCTACAAACGAGTCGTAATTTTTCAGGTTCGAAGAATGAACACTTTTTACGGGACCTTTAGTAAACTCGTGCTTGGTATCAATAGGCTTTACAAATTCGTAATTTAATATCAACTGTTCCTTTATAGCGCGATTGTATACAGTATATTTCGCCGAGAGAGTCAAACGTGAGCTCCTATTTTTCTGTTCTGTGCTTTCGTTCGAAATTCCCACACAGCACCAAAGATTTTCTGAAACTTGACAGAACCTCATTCAGCGAGGTTAGAAACGTTGAGTGTCGATGTTCATGAGAGATTGCGTGGATGTTCAGATCTCCACATAAACAGAACATTAAACATCAACCTTTAGCAAAAATTAAACTCCAAATATTTAATTGCAATGTTCAGTCAATATTGCAGGCTTCTCACTCTTCTACTAAAAGCTACTATTTGCTACTTTTTTTATCCGAGGCTACTTTTTGGCTACTTTTTTGAGCTTAGTGCTACTAAAAGCTACTTTTCTGAACAAATAGTCAAATTTAGATTTTTAGTTTTCACATTTTCACTTAAAATCAGGGTTAAAAACTAAAATCGTTAATGAAAAACGACCGTCAATAATAAGATAATAGGAAATAATTTTACCGATATTTACTTTATCAATAGTGACTGATTATAAATTGTGTTTAACTTTTAAATTCCCCGTTTTTCCCGGCTTTGTAAATAAAACTAACATGGGTTGACATAAACAAAAAAGTAATATATATCGTTGGAAAGGTGATGAAACAAGCGTTCAGCGCATGTAAATGTCGAGCTTGTAAGTTCAAACCGAAGAGCAGGGTAGCAAAAAGAAGTTGAATTTTCCAAAAATTCATATAAGTTTTAGTCTCAAAATGATGAAACCCGGTTCTGCCGGCAGGACGCTTTTTGCTTTGTTTAAAAGGAAACCAAGCATTGACATATAAATTTAAAAACTCGATTGCGAGAATTATATAAAAAAAAGTTTCAAATAATTGATTTAAAAAAAAAAATTTAGATAAACTCTATTTTTAATAATTCAATTCCTATGAAATGTTTGTTCTTTTAGAAAATAATTGAATACTTTTTGGAAATTTTATTAAAATAGTAGACATTATTTATTTTATTTAGAAAAATTGAAATAAAATTCTTTAAAAGAAGTAAATTATTTTCAAAAGAATGTAAAGAAATTTCAATTACATCAAAAAATTTTAATTATTTGTTTATAAAAATCCAATTATCTTGAAATAACAGAATTTTTTAATTTTTGATTCTAATTTTTTAAATTTTATTTTTCACAATTTAAAAAAAACTGCAAAAATTCAATTTTATTACAAAAAATTGAAGTGTGTATTTTTTTAAAATTAACTAACAAAAATTTTAAATATAAATCTTCGCACTAAGAAACGTGAATACATTAGAATATGACTCCTTATAAAATTTAATTATATATCAATTATTAAATTAAAATACTTTAAATATTAGATTTTTTAAAAAGTTTTTAATGAAATTCTTTAATTCTTTTTTTTTTGTCACCGAGGCTACTATTTCCTACTTTTTTTGTCATCGAGGCTACTTTTTTCTACTTTTTTTAAAACTTATAATGGAGTGCGAAGCTTGATATTGGTTTATAATTGTACCATTATCAAAAAAAATTTTTATAACTATGCGAAAATCGCATTCAATATTTGTACAATATTGACTGAACATCCGAAATAAATATTTGGAGTTTAATTTTTTATGAAGGTTGATATCTAATATTCTGTTTATGTGGACATTTGAACATTCACACAATCACTCATGAACATGGACACTCAATGTTTCTAACCTCTCTGAACGAGGTCCTGTCGAGTTTCAGGAAATGTTTGATGCTGTGTGGGTTCATACAAGCAACATGCCACAATGGGCGTAATGATCGCATTACTCTCGGGTAATGAATAACGAAGTGGTGCTTTAATTTAAAGCAATTTGGAAATAATTCTTGCAATAGAGTTAGATACTCTTTTATCATGTAATCTAAGAGGTCAACGCAACCGAATTGACAACACTTTGTACTCACACATAATGTTATGTGCTGCAAAAGAATTATAAGTCCCCAGTGTTTCGAATCTTCATGTACCAAATGACGAATCATCATTGATAAATTTCGAAATAAACACATCATTTCACTTGCTGACATTGAAAATGTTTGATTTTTTTAAATGAGTATCTTTAAATTCAAATGGCTTATTTCTTCTTGTAACCGACACGAAGAGAAATCTGTTGCTCTTAGCGCATGAGCAGGCCGTACTAAAAGCGCATATAAACCACCATGCTTAAATTGCAATAACTCCATGCTGATCTTTCATGGATTTGAGCAACTGTGGCACAAGTGAGCAACAAGCTGTGCAAAGTTATCACCGACCTTTGCAAAATTAGAAACAGACGTCTATGCAAAAAGCGAATCAACATGTCTCTAGCATTATTCGTAACACATTTCTCTCCGTGTAGAAATGTTGGATCACTTTGACGTCAGGCTACGGTCGCTTTTCTGCAAGCTTGCAACAAACTTACTGCAAGTTTGCATTTTGACCATGCTGCAAACATGTATTTATTAATTTTATTTATACACTCGTCTTTTGACATAATACTAGCGTTACAAGTGTCCCAGTGGAAATTTACTTACAAACTACAACTTATACTAAATTTTGCGCCTACAGAACGGCTTTGAAAATTAGGAATACTCACATTTCCTGGACTACCTGAATCAGTCGAGTTCTAATGGTGTGTACTGGATAATAATCGACAGTGCACATCATTATACCGCACTGAATGTTGCTTAACCTCGATGATCGCAAGCCACAGAGTCTCACCACTGTGATTTACCATCGATCTGCAAGCATGTATTATAACTTTGCAACAGGCTCGCAGTGAAAGCTTGTAAAATTAGGACATTTTAGTACTTGCCACGCATTTGCCACGAGATTGACGTGCAAGCTTGCTCATATTGCATGGCAAACTTGTGGCAAGTTTATGTGCTGATTGGGTTGGGGACAGTATTCACATTAGAGTGAGGTCTCTTTATTCTTACTTCATGAGTACTCATGAACTCTTAATACTGTCGTAAATCTCAATTTACCTACTTTAAGGGGTGAATACCATTTTGGGACTCAAAAAATCGAAAACAAATTTATTGCTTATTTTAAAAGTATATATTTTTAAGAATGTTTTCCTAAATTTTCAGTGAAATCGGTGCATTCGAACCGAAGTAATTGATATTTTTAGCGCGATACTCCACAGAGGTTAGAACTGAATTTGAAACTATAAACGCTATCGTATTTGTTTAAGACTACTGTTACGGTGTGCATGATTTCTCTAAAACCGCTAAAGCGATCAGCTTGAAATTTACAGGGTTTCTTTATAGATATAATAGCTAGTTCGTGAACGAAGGAATTTTAATTTGTACCAAAATTTATATTTTTTTCGGTCAAAAAACCACTTTTTAAAAACCTAAAAATTCGAATTTTGGTGAAAATCATTTGCCATTTTTAGAATTTTTTTTCTCAAAACCCTTCCTTTACGAACCAGATAACATAGTAAACTAACAAATTATCCTTTGGTTTTGATTCGAGTTGAGTTGTTCCCTGTTTTATCATGCACACTGCAAGCCACCTTAAAAAAGTGTTTTTTGTAAAACAGCTAGAGTTTCCACAAATGTTAATATTTTTTTAGTTTTAAAGTTGCTAAAATTTCATGACATGTACTATCAGGTACAATGTACATTATTTCAATAAAGTTTTAATGAGAACTCTAAAAATAATTATGAAAATCACTCTTTTTTGTGGTCGAAAATGTATGATACAGTTTCATTGGAAATCATCACGATTTAATGTCATATATATTATCTGAAAGCTAGCTTTATCACCTTTAAACCATATTTAAAAAAATTTTTATATGATAATTTTGAAGAAAAATATGATCTTTTGTTTAAAAAATCAGCCATTTTTTTTACACGGAGAGAGATTCTGTATTAATATTTGCTAAAATTGGCAATAGAATTTAATATATTCTTTTTTATTTTAGGGAAATCGTGTATAATATTAAAAATTAATATTGTGCATATTAGTAGGCAGCTCTTAATATATTTTAGAAAAATTAGTAAAAGAATTATAATCTTTAAAATTGACTATATTAAAATTATAGTCCGGGAAAGTATCAAAAGAATACTAAAAATTATGAGTGAGTCGGAAAGGATAGAAAATAAAAAGACGTAAGAAGGAGAAGGATAGAATTAGCATTTCGAGAGTATTTCATACACACATCAACAGAAATGAGTTAACGCAAGCACTATACTATACATATAAACACTAACTATATACAATTTCGGAGATATATGTTAAAACCTAAAAACGCATACATATAAACTTAACCGATAAAAATAAACGCAATTTCGCACACATGCTGTACATTGGGAGATACAGTTCTCAACTTCCTTATATACTAAACTCGAGAAATTTTCTGAACTTTCGAAAAAGTCATATTTTCTCAATATTTTGTTTAACAAAGTTCTTAATTTATTTTAAGTTTATAAATAAATAATTTTGTATGATGGGTCAAAATTTTATTGAGAAACGTTTTATTTTATATAAAATGCAGCATTTCTTAAATCATTTTTTAATATCTTCCAATGAACTAGTTTAGTTAAAAACTCTAAAAGAAATTGAATTTTGAAGAAGTTACAAATGATTGCAAAAATTAAATTATTTTCAAAGTAGTAAAACCATTTTAATAAATAACTAGCGTCGTTGTCCTCGCTCGCTAACGCTCGCTCGGAAGACATTTTACTTGTTTATTTCCACTTGTATAAATTTATTAAATAGCATCTCCATTGATTTTATATATATTAAAAAAATTTTAATTTATATATATATATATATATATATATATGTGTGTGTTATGTATTTATGTGTAAATATATACATGTGTATGTAAATAATAATTTATTTTTTTTAATTATTTATGTTTGTTTTGAAATATTTGTTATTCAACATTTATTTTTTCATAAATTTAGATTGAATTATTTTAAATATTGATATTTTATTTTTACCTACTTGTAGTTAATTTTAAAGTACTAATTTTCTAATCATAAAATAAAAATATTTTTACTTACATATATAAATATTGCCTATATTTTGTAAGTCTGAAGATATTGAGTTTAGGAAAAAGTTGGCAATAAATGAAAGTTTTATTTTTATTTTGACTTTTAAGTAATGTAAAAAAAAAAATTTTTGAATAAACAAATTAATTTTTTTTAACTGTCGGTTATATTAAATTAATATAAACTGATTTAGAACATGTGCAGCACCAGAATCTAAAAATAAACGTTTATTTTAAAAGGAAAACTTAATTTGTTTATAAAAAAACTGTTTACATTTCTTAAAAGTCGAAATAAATCTAAAACTTTTAATGTTTGACAACTTTTTCCTAAACTCAATATTTTCGGACTTATAAGCTACTGAATATAGGTCTACAATTGAGGCTTCACTGAGAAAAAAAATTATTTGATTCAAACAAATTTTGTTTAAATCAAACTTAAAATATCTTTGCTATACAGTCAAACATATTTAAGTTTTATTCAAACATATTTTCTGGTTCAGTTTAAGAGATTATATATTGAAATCAAACATAAATTGTGATTGATTTTAAATTATATGTAGTTAACTTTTAAGTTTGATTCAAACATAAAATTTTTAAACATAATTTTTGTTTAAACCGTAACAGAAAATATGTTTGAATTAAATATAACACTGGCACACAAAAAAAAATTGATGCTCTGAGCTTTTGATCAGACTATGACTACTTTATGTTTTCGGGGTCGCTGAAAACGAATCTGAAGTTCATTTAACCCCATCACGTCAGGGTTTTGAGATAACCTCAAAAAACTCAAAATTTGACCCCAAAATTGTTTAATCAACAAAAATTTTTATTTTTAAGTCTTACTATAACTAATTTTTCTTTTTGGGGTCGCTGAAACCGAATCTGAAGTTCATTTAACCCCATCACGTCAGGGTTTTGAGATAACCTAAAAAAAACTCAAAATTTGACCACAAAATTTTTAACTCAACAAAAATTTTTATTTTTAAGTGTTACTATAGCTACTTTATGTTTTTAGGGTCGCTGAAACCGAATCTGAAGTTTATTTAACCCCATCACGTCAAGGTTTTGAGATAACCTCAAAAAACTCAAAATTTGACCCCAAAATTGTTTAATCATCAAAAATTTTTATTTTTAAGTCTCACTATCACTACTGTATGTTTATGGGGTCGCTGAAACCGAATCTGGAGTTCATTTAACCCCATCACGTCAGGGTTTGGAGATAACCCCCGAAAAATTTCAAAATTTGACCCTAAAATTATTTTAACCAGAAAAATATTTATTTTTATGTCTTACTATCACTATTTTATGTTTTAGGGGTTGCTGAACCTGAACCTAAAGTTCATTTAACTCCATCACGACAGCGTTTTGAGATCTTTCGACTCAAAAAAACTCAAAATTTGCCACAAACAAGAAAATTTTTATTTTCTACTATCCACTAATTTTTCTTTTTGGGGTTGCTAAACCCGAATCTGAAGTTCATTTAACCCCATCACGTCAGGGTTTTGAGATAACCTCAAAAAACTCAAAATTTATTTTAAAAAGTTCTTGATAAAAATTTTTTTTGTGTCATGTTTAAAGTTTTTTTAAAGTCATCTGAAATCCTTGACGTGATAGGGTTACATACACTTCAGATTCAGTTTCAGCAACCCCAAAAACATAAAGTAGTGATATTAAGACATGAAAATAAAAATTTTTGTTGTTTAAAAAATTTTGTGGTCAAATTTTGAGTTTTTTGAGATTATCTCAAAACCCTGACGTGATGGGGTTAAATGAACTTTAGGTTCAGGTTCAGCAACTCCAAAAACATAAAATAGTGATAGTAAGACATAAAAATAAATATTTTTCTGGTTAAAATAATTTTAGGGTCAAATTTTGAAATTTTTCGGGGGTTATCTCCAAACCCTGACGTGATGGGGTTAAATGAACTCCAGATTCGGTTTCAGCGACCCCATAAACATACAGTAGTGATAGTGAGACTTAAAAATAAAAATTTTTGATGATTAAACAATTTTGGGGTCAAATTTTGAGTTTTTTGAGGTTATCTCAAAACCCTGACGTGATGGGGTTAAATGAACTTCAGATTCGTTTTCAGCGACCCCGAAAACATAAAGTAGTCATAGTCTGATCAAACACTCAGATCATCAATTTTTTTTTGTGTGCTAGTGTAATTATTCAAACAAATAATACTTTTGATTTAATGCAGTAGATATTTTCTATATATTGAGATTAAACTTACAAATTAATTTCATTTAAACAAAATCGTCTAACATTATTTTTGTGTTTCATTTAAGTATAATGTTTTCTCAGTGTTCCAATTTAAGAACCAGTCGGATGTGAAAATTAAATGTTAAATTAAAATTTTGTTAATAAAATTAATAAATGTTATTAAAAGTCGAGTAATATTTAAAATGTCTCGAGCAATTAATATTTTGAGCGAAGCAACTTTTATTATATATCAGAGAAACTATTACTACTTTGTATAGATTTTTAGTTTTTACTAAAAAAAAAATATTTTTTTATAAAAGTTATGTCAAATTGAATTTTTTGCAAGTTTTTAAACAAAATTTTATTTTTCCTAAATGAATGAATCGATTTAAATGAATCAAGCGGGGATATAATAAAGGAGATAAAATAATTATACTTTTGTTTAGAATTAGAGACTTCTTAAAAAATTTATTTTTGAATAATTATGTATTTAATTTTATGAAAAAATAATTTTTTTAATGTTCTGCCTCTTTAAATTTTTTTTTTAAATTTCAACATAAAATTAAAACTATAAGAAATCAAAATTCGTTGAAAAGATTTATGAGCAACAATTTTTAAAAAGTTACAATCAAAATTATATTGCAACAGACATGAAAGTTTGATGTTTTTCTGAATTAAAACATTGTTTGCATCTATGAAATAAACAAAATACTGTCGAGTTCACATTTATATAACCATAATATTGATTAAAAACTAAGTATAGTCATGTTGCACTATACATTTTGATTTCTTATAGTTTTAATTATGTTAATATTTTTATCAAATTTTTAAAAGACGCAGAAAATTAAAAAAAAAATTTGTTTATAACAAATTTGTTAAATAATTTATGTTTGATATAAACATAATAATTTTGATTCAATGCATAGTAAATTTCGTTCGGTAGAAATTAAAATTAATTCAATAACAAAATATGTTTAAATTAAACATATATTTTTAGTTCAAAAAAATTTTTGATTTTTTTCTCAGTATTTAAACGGAGTCAGATATATAAATTTATTTATTTAGTTAAATAATTAAACAAACAATATATATATGTATGTAGAAAGGTCAATACCAGGTCCGAAAAATATACGTAGACGTCATTACCGGGTCATTTTTGACTTTTCGGGTCCGACCCGATAGTGCCACTATAAGATAGTAATAAATAAATTTTTTAATAAAAAAAATATCCTTCCTCCATAATACTTTATTAAAAAAATTTATTAATTTATTAATTTTTTTTGTTGGACGGGGGTTGGTTTTGGGTTCGATACCTTCCAGTACCAAATATAATGTCAATTGACTTTATGTTTGGTACTGGAAGGTATCGAACCCAAAACCGACCCCCGTCCAACAAAAAAAATTAATAAATTTTTTAATAAAGTATTATTGAAAAAGCATGCATTATAATAAATTCAAGGTGATGCATCCTTCCTCAAAAATACTGTTTATGTATTTTAGAAGGACCTGGTATTGACCTTATTACATACATACACAGAGAAAAATGGATTATAAGTGATATAATTCAGATTATACTTTTTATGATATTTTAAATTGTATATAGGATAGTTAACCAGAATTATAAAATTAAATATCTAAGTATTACCATTTTCAAATTATTGATCATATTAATTTAGATTATAGAACTTGCATCAATATAATTGGTTTTTACGTTATTTTAAATAAATAAAATTTTGACAAATTAGAACTAACCCTTAAATTAAAAAATTAATTTACTATTTAATTGCCTAATAATAAAATTTAAAAAAATAAAAATTTGAATTTGTTGTTGCTAATAATTAATTAATTAAATAAATTGATCAATCACTAAATTTATTTATTCGTAAATTTCTGGTAATTTCATTTTTTTAAATCTACAAAATTATTAAAATTATTTAAAAAATTATTATTAATATTGTTACCAATTCAATAATAATTGATGAATTAATCATAAATAAATTTACAAAGAAATAAATTCTTACTAATCACAAAATTTACACTTTGTAAGAAAATAAAAATACTTTGAAGAAATGGTTAAAAATAATCTTCTCTTGTAATATTTAAACTAAAAATGGTTATAATCAATATAATAAGCTAATGGTAAATAAATGCATAATGCTATAATTGTTTTTAGATTTATAAAAATGCAATTATTAGAAATTTACAAACCTGGAAAATTAAAATAGCAGCACATATGTAAAAAAGTTTGATCACAACAAATTTTCAAAACGACTTTAACCTCATAATATGACAATTTGAAAAAAACATGTTGCTATAGTAATAATCTAAAATTATAATTTGATTCGATTTTGGAGTATAAAATGTATAATTTATTGTGAATACCAGAAATAATTCTAGAACATTGAAAGGTTGTAAATAGATTATAGAGGGTATTAATCAGATTATATTCAGTATGATCTTTTTTTCTATATTCCTAATTGTATAATCCATTTTTCTCCGTGTACATATTATATAAGAATTTTGTATATATTATATATTGTGTACTTTACAAACATATATATATACACTACCGACAGAAACTGTCAGCACAAACGACGGGCGAGCTACGAAAAGTTGCTGCAGAAATTAAATTACCATATTTTATTATTGAAAAATGATAGAAACTTGGACATTTTTTAAGATATTTCAAAAACTACTGAATGGATTTTCCATTTTTAAAGCTCAAATAAAAGCTGAGACTTTAAAGATTATGTTGCTAAAATTTAAAATTTTTCTAGCATGTGCAGCCACACAAACATGGTGCACAAAAATAGAAAAATTAATCAATTTTTTCAAAATCTCTTAGGTGATAAAATCTCTAAAAATATAAAATAATTTTTATTTATATATCAAACGACGGAGAATTTAATTGGCTTTCGAACAATCCAAGAACCAAGTTTCTATCATTCTTCAATAATAAAATATGGTTATTTAATTTCAGCAGCAACTTTTCGTAGCTCGCTTGTAGTTCGTACCGACAATTACAACATACGAAATTCTTTTTATTACATTTTCAAAAAAGCCAAAACAATATTTTTTGGGTACATTTTATGTGTGAGTATACATGTGTATGTATTGTGTGTATAAGTGTGAGTAAACAAGTGTATGTATTGTGTGCATATGTGCGAGTATACATGTGTATGTTATGTGTGCATATATGTGATTATACATGTGTATGTTATGTGTGTATATGTGTGAGTATACATGTGTATGTGTTGTGTGCATATGTGTGAGTATACATGTGTATGTATTAAGTGTATATGTGTAAGTATACATGTGTAGGTATTGTGTGTATATGTGTGAGTATACATGTGTATGTATTGTGTGTGATGTGTGAGTATACATGTGTAGGTATTGTGTGTATATGTGTGAGTATACATGTGTATGTATTGTGTGTATATGTGTGAGTATACATGTGTCACGGTGGTCTTGAATCAACTTTGAATGAAATGTCTTAGCACATCATTTTTTTTTGCTGATTTGTGTTATTTGCACTCTAAATAATGTGTAAAAAATTTATAGCCCATAACTTGTCGAGCCGTTTTTATATTTATTATATATAACCTTTTCGTTAATTTTTTTCTGTACAGTAACTGGTATAATTTCCGTAAATTGGCAAAAATATGTGCCTTAACATGTATTGTAATATTTAAACAAAACTGACTTATTGTGTCAGAAATATTATTTAAATTGTTATATTATATTATTTAAAATTAAAGAAAAGTATTAGGGTCAGTTGGGGTAAATCCGGACAGAGGGCAAATACGGACAAAAGGTGTTGGATCTTAATTTACAAATTAAAAATTTAGTTCGACGTCAATATTTTAAGCTCAGATCCTTTAAAAGAGATTCTGACTACTTCCATGATTTTATCTCGACAATTGTCAACAGGATAATTTGAAAACTTAGGGTAAATCTCGACAGAGCTTCTATTACATTTTAAAAAGTGGTGTAAGTAGTGTAATTCGATTAATCTTTAAAAAAGTCCGGCATATTGGATCCGGCATTTTGAATTTTCAAAATCTGACTTTGTATTCGTATTCAATGATCCCAAAAACTTTTCTTTATCAAGGTTTGTTAAAATCCATTAAAATTTGTTAAAGCTATATATGTTTTTGATTATTACTTTTTGAATCGTTAATTGATTAACTTTTATGATACTACAACACTTAACTGATTCAACTTTTGTACATCTAGTATGAATTTTTTTCAAGTTGTTCTATCCCTTAATAGAGTAGTATACTTAAGATAACTTTATTTTAAACCTTTCTTAGAAACTAAGCTGTCAGGATTTACACCAAATTTAAAGAAATTTTCTAAATCTTGGGGTAAATCTGAACAATAAATCTAGGGAACTCAAGACAGAAATTAATGCAGCATAAAACGAAAGAATTTCCTTTTATTATAAAAAAACTTACGTCATTTGTGAAAAATAGGTATTTTGTCCGGATTTACCCCAACTGACCCTATTTTAATTAATATTATGCTTAAATCCATAATTTGATACAAATATGTAACATTTTAAATAAAAAACTGATGATTTTTTTTCAAAATGAGTTTTCTCAAAAACGGCTCGACAAGTTATGGGCTATAAATTTTTTACACATTATTTAGAATGCAAATAACCCAAATGAGCAAAAAAAAGGGATGTGCAAAGACTTTATATTCAAAGTTGATTCAAGACCACCGTGGTGTATGTATTGTGTGTATATGTGTGAGTATACATGTGTATGTATTGTGTGTATATATGTGAGTATACATGTGTATGTATTGTGTGTATATGTGTGAGTATACATGTGTATGTATTGTGTGCATATATGTGTTTATGTACATTTGTATATATGTTGCCGATGGATGAACCGATGTATATCTATTTCTTTCGTGGAGCGTCACATATATGTTGCCGGCCGACGAATCCGACGAAACGACGAAACGACGAAACGACTAGGAAACATTTTAATATTATAGAAGAAGAAGAAGAAGAAGATGAAACTCATCACAGAATTTCAATTATTTTTAATACAATTTTAATAAAATTCTTCGTAGAAATTTAATTAATTTTAATAGTTTATTAAAATTCAATTATTTTCAATATCTACTATTTCAATAAAATTTCACAAAAGAATCCAATTATTTAAAAAGAAATATATTATTAAAATTCGTCTTAAGAATTTAAAATTATTTTTCAAAGTAATAGATAAATTCCTTTGCAAAAATTTAGTTACAGTCAAAAAATTAAAAAACTTCTCATAAAAATTTCATTTATTTTTATAAATAATAACATTTTTCTCCAAAATTCAATTATTTTCAAAAACTGTTCTCAAATAAAGAATTTTCAATATCCAGTACCGTCAACAGGGGTAATTATACAAAATAAGCGATTTTTTGAGTTTCTTCTTCACTAAAAATCTAAAGTAAGCAAAAAAATTTTATTAATTGTTCAAATATATTGTGAACATTTTTCTAAAGATTTCCTTTAAATTTCATTAAAAGAATTTTTTTTGACGGAGCTATTTAAACAAATATTGCTCAATAATTGGCTTGCATTTGGGGCAATTGTAGAACAAATTATTATAATTCATTATAAAAGCATGTATAACAAATTTTCTTTGTGTGTATATTAAGAAAACTTTATTTAGTACTGCAGAGTAAAATAATAATAGATAATAATAGTAAATTAAACGCGAATTTAATTCAAAGAAATTAGTAGATTTTTACACTTTCTTGAAATATTCAACAACTTTAAGAAACATTCAATTATTCAATAAATTATTAATTTTTATATTTAAAAAATTGAATTTTCGTAGAATTTTCTAATAAAATTTAATTGAAATATGAATATTTCAGTTAAAATTTTAAATAATAATTGAAAACTCTCTAAATTAATTAGTAAAAATATTT
This sequence comes from Leptopilina myrica (nomen nudum), assembly GCA_032872475.1. Taxonomy (NCBI): domain Eukaryota; kingdom Metazoa; phylum Arthropoda; class Insecta; order Hymenoptera; family Figitidae; genus Leptopilina; species Leptopilina myrica (nomen nudum). The sequence continues at coordinate 32,603,308 of CM065459.1, read as the reverse complement.
ACTAATTTGAATTGGCAACTGACTTTTTGCTTTTGAATTAGCAGATTTTACTAATAAATAGACGTTTCCACTAATCTAATCGTAAATTTTTACTTATATATATTTCAAGAGAAATTAAACTTAAATATCTGAAATGCCATGAAGTTTAGGCTCAAATAATTTCGGAACTGCTCGACTAAAATGTTCGGCTAATCTCGGACAGTTTCGTAACCGCTCTTTGACAGCCGAAAGCTTGCTACTAGGCTGGTCATAATTTTTAGTATAGTCGATAACACTATTCGTTACTAAATTTACAATTTATGCAATACTTCAATAGTATTTAGTAGAGTCAGACCAGCTCAACTGTGTTAAAATTTTTTTATTGATTTTCTGAAATGTTAAAACTTTTATGAAAATCGGTAGTTAACAACAAAACAAAAAAATACTTTTAACCCTTTTTTGACATTTTAAAGTTTTGTTATTGTTTTGCATTAACAAAATAATACGAAATTAAAAAAAATTAATTACTTAAAAGCCGTTTACAATATACCGTTTACAAGCCAACCGTTGGCCCAACTGTGGCTGATGGTTGGGCCGAGCATTAAGAAAACGGGTTTTTATCTTTGGCGGCTAAAGTATACTCGACGGTTGGCCCGACTATGGCTGATGATACTACAGATTATACAGATTATTATATATATTATAAATATTATTATTATATTATACAGATTATACAGTGTATGCCCGACCATCAAAAAGTTGGTTCCACAACTTTGGCGGCCAAAGCTTACCCGACCGTTGACCCAACTGTGGTTGATGGTAGGGCTAACTATCAAAAAGTTTGTTTCACAATTTCGGCGGCCAAAGTTCACTTGACCGTTGGCCCAACTGAACCTGACAGTTGGGCCGATGATCAAATATTAGCGCTTGTAACGGTGACATTCACGGTTGGCCCAAATTTGGGAGAAACTTTCAACGAAAGTCGGGCCATCTTTGGGTGCCGTAACTTCGGCTGCCACAGTTGGTCCGACGTTCCAACTGCGGCGTCCGACCAAAATTCGCACCTGGGTGAACACAAACAATAATTTCCGTCATTCTGCGAGTATGGTTCTACTACAAATAATGGTTTCATTTTTGAGAGATTTCACACAGTCAGTTCAGTCTTGTTAGTCCTGCTCCCTTGTATCTATGATGGTAAATTATAATTGACAATACTAGGACTTAGATCGGCCCAATAATGACCCATTATCGACCAGTAGTATAACTTATAAGAACGTTTTGGCTCTCTCGACTTCACATCAGATTAGCATAGTGGTCAGAGAGTGAGGCTGTGGTGCGTCAGGTTGTGGTATCGATCCCCGAAAGTTGTAAGAATTTTTAAAATGTTTGTAATATTGCGTTTAATTCAAACGAATAAAACATAAATATTAACATAACGAATTAACGAAGTTAACTTTTTGGTTAACGGTGACCATCTTTGGTAACTGTTCTCCAAGAAAAAACAATATTTTCTTTTTGGTTGACTAAAACAGTAATTATTTATTGAAATAATTGTTCTTTCAATTTCTATATTTTCAAATAGTTCAATATTCATTTTTTAAAACAGATAAATTACTAGTTATAAATTTATTTTTATAAAATTTCCTATTGATAAACTGCTTTAAAAAAAACACGAAACCAATCCCTTTAATGAAAACCTCATCCTGTCTATTTTTTTTAATAATCTTTTTTTGTACAATTTTTGATGAATTTGCATATTTCTTTATTAAGAAAATGTGTACAATAGAGGATTTGTTGTGTTTTTGTATGCGACATGCGACATCCGTGTCATCGACAGTCAGTCAAATCGAACGAGTTTTTACTGCTGCCAGCCACAAGAAAGTTTGGGATCACTTCACCAAGGCACAACGGAAGAACATTGAAATGTGGAAGAAACAATCATCGGTATGTATTTCGCATTAAGATTTGAAAATTTTTATGTTTCGTGCTAAAAAAAAGAAAAGCAATACCATTTAAAAGGACAGAACAAATTGATACATCCAAATTGCATCATGAAAAAATATCAAATATTACCTCACATGTTTTATCCCAGAGTTTGTTTTGTTAAAAAAAAATTGAATGCAGTCTCATGCAGGTAAGTAAATTAGACAAAAAGAAGCTTTCGGGACAGTCAGACACACGCTTTCTGCTACAATTTCCAAATTTTCTCGGTAATGAAAAGTAGTAGAGTTTTTTAACAAAAAATCTGTAAAGAAGAGGTAAAATTAAAGGATAAATAAAAAATGACAAAGGTAAAATAATACAAGTTTAGAAGTCATACAATTGAATTTTTAAAAAAGTATCATGGATAAAAACTACAAAGGCGTTAGCAGCTTTCACGTTTCTTTTATCGAATATAATCTTTCTGTACTTCAAAGTGACGGTAAGATAAGATGTCTATTTCGCATTCAATAAAATTTAGAAGAAGATGAATGTTAGGAATTAGTCGCTAGAGGACATAGGTCTCTGAAATACAGAAATGGGTGTGTGTTCGTGCAATGCTTCAAGTAAACATAAGTTTTATGAAATATTGAAAAAAATTGCTCCCGATCAACGCAATAAGCATTTAATGTAAATGATGCATGTATTTATCATGAAACATGAATAAATTGAGAATATGTACTAAAATAGTTTTCAAAATGCCAGGAAATAAAAGCAGTTCAATTGGAAGAAGCTCTCATGGAAGGCGAAGGTGAAATGGAAGTCTCGGATTCCGAGGATGAACCACAACGAAAAAAACCGAAAAACTTAACAGACAATCATGATGACATGGAAAGAGTGCAGATACTAAAGGAAGAAAATGACAGTTTGAGATGTCAACTAGAAGCCTACAAAAACGAGGTAAAAATTACAATAAAAAACTGCTGCCAAGTTGTACATTTTTGTTATAATTTTAGTGCCCATTTCATGAACACTTTGCTTCCTCATAAAGATAATTATAATAGGCGTAGGTCCCGCGACAGACAGCTATGAATGTGGGAAATATATGATTCTTATTGAGATTTGTGTGGAATATAAATCTAATTCAATTGTTTGTGTAATAAAATTCTTGTTGAAGTTGCGTGCTATAAAATGCTAATTGAACCGAAAAGTCAATGTAATGTTAATTCAATCAAATAACCAATAAAATTATAAATCTTTCTTTTATACCTAATTATAGTGTTAACGTAAAGTTAAGTAGGAAATATTGTCTTTTAAACCTTGTATTTTAGAATCACATATTTTTTAAAAAATATTTTAATTAATAGTATTTTCTAGTTAAAAATACTTAAATTTAAAATAATAATTAAAATAAATTTTTTTTTAAATTACATATAATGCACATTTTTAAAAATTCGCCATATTTTATAGAATTTAATATTTTTCTAATTAGATTTTACCTTTACATATAATAATAAGACAACACCTTTTTGCTTGGGTATATTAACTTAATTGTTTTCTACTTTTTTAACGTATCTACTTCCAAAAATGATAATTTTATTCTAACATTATGCTTGAAGAAAGCAACCGTTGCTATGTTAATGTTTGCCATAACAACCGTTACTATGGTAATGGTTGTTTTTTATTCATTCATTATCATTATCATCATTTTTGTCATTTTAGGCCACGAAACCCCATTTTTACTAAGTAGGGGAGAGTGGGGTTGGAAGTGCCGATTTCGACAAAATGAATGAAAATAATAGTAAAATAACAACTATTTGTTTTTATTTATGAACTATTTGGAACCGAATTTTGTGTAGTTCTTGAATTTATATATACTATTGAATAATTTGTCATAGTTATTAATAAAAATGTGATTTTTTGGAGTGCAGCGATGCGTCCCAAGCAAGAAGACTAGAGACAGGAGGGCTAACTGTAGTAGTGGGGGTAGGACAAAATTAGGGGAGTTATGATGGCGTGGTTAAATTGCGCCAAATATTGTGTTTTAATTTTGCACTTCCACTTACACACGCGTGTCACGTATTTAAATATATAACGTAAGATTGTGTGAGGTGTGCAGAACCAAAACAAGATATTAGGCGCAATTTAACCACGCCTTCATAATCCGACTAATACTGACTCACTGCTGTGAATAAGAAAACATCCGAGTTAGCCCTCCTGTCTCTAGTCTTCTTAGTCCCAAGGATCCACGCTGTGGGGTAGGTTGTGTCGACGCTGGAGCTGATTGTGCCGCATAGAATATTAACTTCTTTAAATTACAGCAAATGATTTTATGAATAAGAAAGAGTAAAATAATTGACACATAGGGGAGATTCGGGTAGCCCCTGACACTTAAGCTTTTTGATGAATAATTTGTGTTTATATTTACAACAATAAAAATAGACCATGTAATAGAAAGAAATTAAAAAATCTATTTATTATTCACAGAAAGTCAACATAAAACAAGTTGTGAATTAGGATGTTCATTACATGAACATTTTGCTTCCTCTTTACGATAAGCAAAAAATTTGCTGTAACGTGAATTTTTTCATTTTTGATGAAATGAAGATTTTTAGTTTGTTTTTAAGTCAAGAGTAACATTTTATTATACACTCGGGTCGTAAAGTTTCAGTACACGGAAAAACTTTTTTCAAGAGTCATTACTAAATTTATTCAAGAACTCAGGATATGGGAAAAATTTAGAACTTGTTTTAGAAAAGTTCAATATTCATTAAAGAATTTTCAGGTGTTTTTCTAATGGCTTGGAAATAATTGTTCTTGACGCTGCGACTGAGTTCTTCAGTCACTGCGCGCTGAAAAAGTCTCGAACTATTTAAGAAAGAAGACGAAGCGTAACCAATAGGTATACAGCGCCACTTGGCTTTAAATGCTTTAAAACGATCTAAAACTAAAGTATCGTAACGCGTCCCTGCAGCCGAGTGGCATAAGGCGGAGCGATCTTGAGTCTCGAGGTCTCAAGTTCGACTACTCAGGGGGGCAAATTTTTTTCGCTAATTTTACATTTTTCTATTCTTAAACCAGTTCAGGACTTTTTCAAGAAAATTCAACAAGTAGTCCAGAAATTTACTACAGTTATCCTCGAACAGCTTAAAATAATGTTTCAATCTATGGTTTTGTAGCATTTCTTGTATTATTTCCATATCCTGAGTTCTTGAATAAGTTTAGTAATGACTCTTGAAGAAAGTTTTTCCGTGTACATTTGGATTGACTACATTTGAATGATCGCTTCACTTTAAACTCAAATATTTCAGTAAAAATTGATGTAAAAGCTATCAAATTAGAATCATTTTAAAGTTTAATAAATTTAAAGACAAATTGGCCAAGATATATAAACAATTTAATCATGTAAATGTGTAAATATAGTCCTTTAAAGTAAGAGATTCTTTGTGAAAATTTAATTTTTGAAATCTTGAGTTCAAGTCAATGCCAATTAAAGAGAAATTTTTTTTAAGAATTGTCAGTTAACCAATATGTAGTAAAAATCCTACTCTTTAATTCTTGACCAAAATCATTAACAAATATTTGGTATTTTTTTCAAATTCTATAAAAATAATTTCTCTTGCTCTCTAAATTTCTCAAAGGATATAAATTGCAATTTCGTCGATTCGTTCATTTGGTTTATCAATTAACCACACTTTTGAAAAAATATATAACCCTTGATTCAAGCTCAAGAAATTATTTGCCAGAATGCTTCGAATTTGTCAAGCTGTAATTAATGCAAAAGGCGGTTATTTTGATAAAAAAAAATCTAGTTGCAATTATATTTTTTTAGCATATTGAATAGACTTATTAACTCATGTATTTTATTGCAATTAAAAATAATAAATAATTATAATACTAATATTTAAGCTGATAAATTATTCAATAATTAGGAAAAAAACTTAAATTAGATAGTTATAATAATTATTGCTAATTATTATTATATTGTTTATTATTATATTATATTTCATTATTATATATTATAATGTTATAATAATAATTATTATTATATTGCACAGTTATAATCTTGTAACAATCAAGGGTTATATATTTTTCTAAAAGTGTGGTTAATTGATAAAACAAATGAACGAATCGACGAATTTGCAATTTATATCCTTTGAGAAATTTAGAGAGCAAGAGAAATTATTTTTATAGAATTTGAAAAAAATACCAAATATTTGTTAATGATTTTGGTTTAGAATTAAAGAGTAGGATTTTTACTACATATTGGTTAACTGACAATTCTCAAAAAAAATTTCTCTTTAATTGGCATTGACTTGAACTCAAGATTTCAAAAATTAAATTTTCACAAAGAATCTCTTACTTTAAAGGACTATATTTGGGGCATTCCATGTTAAGTGATCAAGGTGGAGAAAAATTCTTCTCCAATCGTAGCAGAACTTGGGGCTTTTGTAGTACTCATAGATAGTAATTTTTCGTGAAAATATTTTTTTACCTAGTCCAATATTTTCCGAGGGGGAGGGGGTTAAATTTTTGTGTTTTTCAGTACAATGCTTATTTCAATAATTTTTTACTCTGAAACAATTAAACATACAAATTTGACAAAGTACATTTTGGAAAGGTTTTTTCATGCCCTTTCGATTGGAAATAAGCATTTTGAAAAAAAAAATTAATTAGTTGGGCGTAAACGTCATTTTGACATATTTTTGAAAAAATTTTGTTTACAAAGTTGCACTACATTGATTTTATAAAAGTTTAAATGCTTCATTGTTTTATTTAATCATATGATAAATCTTAAGACAAAGAGTTGATTTTATTTTTATAAATAAATAACTAATTATAAATAATTAAGGAAATATATGTTATAATATGGCTTTTTATAATACCATAAATTAACCTTATATATCCATATGTAACATTTAGAGGCAATTTTACAGTCAGAGCATATCATGCCCACCACATAGTCGGTGTAACAGTTTAGCTCCACATACTCGCCGGGTTAAATAACATATTATTTATTATTATTATTATTTAATATTTATTTATACTTGTTCATGCATTTTATAATGCTTACAAGAGAGCTCCACTTGCAATTAAAAGATAGGTTTATAAAAAAGGGAAATTAAAGCGTATTTCTGTTAAGACGATCCAAAAGGATTTTCCTAATTGTAATAATAAATGTTTTAACGTAAATAAAATCATTCGAAGACAAAACATTCAGCATAAATTCTCCAAAATCACCATTCTCAAAATTGGGGAATTTATAATCCCATATGTGTTTACACGCCAAGCAATCGCAAAGAATATGAAGCAAAGACTTATTCTCAGTCCTACAAGAATTACATAATAAATCTAAATGAAAACGATAGACTTCGTCTTTTTCATGCGCAACTATGACTGTGTACCAGGCACTAGAGAAAGATTCAAGTATATTTGCAAACTCCTGGAGCAAAGAAAACGCAATCCATCTCTCGCCGACAGAAAACTCTTATATGTTTCCAGACGGAGTTCACTATCAAAAGAAAAATCATTCAGACATTAGTCTTAATCCATTTAGTCCCAAATGTCCGTACACGGAAAAAATTTATTCAGGAAACATTCCTGAATTAGTTCAAGAACGGTGGATATGAAAAAAAGTCGCTAAGATTTACGGATTAACTGGTTTTAAAATATCATATACACATTTCAAGAAAGAATAATTAAATTTCTGTGAAAATTCGTTAATAATTCAAGAGAAACTCTAAAGTAATTGATTGAATATTTCCAATACTGTAAGCAGTAGAAACTATAAGATAAATCTAAGAATCTATTGTCATGTTCAGTGAAACTATACGAACCGTACGGCAACAACTCTTGTTGAGTTCGGGAAAATTTCTGGGTGAATTCAAGAAAAAAAAATTCAGAGATATGAAGAGAAATACAGTATTATTTTCACATACACCAACCAACATACATTCAAACAAGATACACCGCAAATATAACACATCTAAATATACATATAAACACAAACTATACTTATAAATATAACCTATACTAGTAACATACATATACGCTCGCAACTACAACGTTTATCAAAATATTGCACGCACGCGCTACACGAAGATCGATGTGAACGAGTGGTTTAGAATTTTCTTATATACTAACGTATATGATATTTCGCCACTTTTGGATTGCTTTGTTTTGTTAATAACAAGAGAAATTGTAAAAATAATTTGTTTCTAAAAAGATGGAAAAATGTTAAAATACCAAGGTCAGTTTTTAAAGAAGGTTTTAACACGAAATATTTAGAATTGAAAATTATAGATACTAAAAATATAGATAATCGATATCAATTATAATTACAAGTTGTACATCAGTTAAATCTATAAATATACATTGTTGTAAATATATTTTAGAGAAATTTTTAAAAAAGTAAAATAGGAAATTTTTATTTTTGAAATAAATTTAAAAATTTCAAAGGTTTTTAATTAATTTACATTTTATTATAATTAAAATAATATACATAAAAATTATTGATTAATAAAATAATAAATAATAGTATAATTCATTTTAAATTAATTTATTAAAAGAAAGATAAATTACAATAATTAAATAAAACATAAATAATTAAATTACAAAAAGAAAATAATAAAAACAATGATAATTAGTATAATTATTTTAGTTGAAATATAAATATTAATAATTAATTTTTCTGAAAACTTTTCTAAAATCAAAAGTTTTAGAAACATTTTAAACCTATAATTTAAAGATTAATTTTCACAAATTTTTTTAAATCTAATATTTATAAAATGTAAGTTTAAAAAATTAAATTTCAAATATAATTAAATATTAAAACTGATGATTTTTAAAACAATTTTAAGATGAGATTACAAAACTAATCACTTATGAAGTTGATTGACACTTGAATTTGAAATAGACATCTGTTTTAAAATAAAATGGTTTTATTGTATACATCTTGAGTACAAATTGTATTGGCATAAATTTACATTTTACATCCACACTTTTGAAATGTAGTGATTTGATATGTATACTGTATCTAATTTAAATCTTTTCTTTTAAGGTCAGGAATAATTCTAGAATGTTTTCAACTATTTCACTTAAAGTTAAAGTATTATTGTCGACTTTTTCTCATATCCACCGTTCTTGAACTAATTCAGGAATGTTTCCTGAATCAATTTTTTCCGTGTATTTCTTTATACAAGTTTGATCTTTCCGTTCTACGAGTTACGAATTTGGAAAAAATCGGGACATAGGTTTTTTTTAGATTTGAGTGTCCTCTTTTAGAATCTGAATAAAAATTTCAATTTCAATTTAATCATAAAAAGTTGTAATTGTTTAAACAAAAAAAGCAGTTTTTTAAGTGTTTTTTGTCATTAAAATTAGATTATTTACTCGAATTCGGTTGGGAAAAATCCGGGAAAAGAAAATAACGCGTCCAAAATGTTAAGACTATCAAATAGGCATAATGCCAAAAAAATTTTTTTCTAATTTCAAAATGGCGCCTCCAAAATGGCCGCCAAAGTATTAAAATTTGGAAAAATAATGTTAAAAAATATTAACATTTTTTTTAACTTTTATGCTTTATTTAAATAAAAAAATATTGTTACCTGATATTATTTAACAATAATTTAAACCTTTTTTTATAAACAATTTAAAATATGTGGGCCAAAATGGTAAACAAATTTTTATTTTTATCAATTCTCATTTCTTTTCGCAGTGAAAATGAATAATAAAAGTTAATAACTTAATTTAAACTTTTTTACAATGTTTAAGAATGTTATAAACAATTTTTATAAATAATTTGCAAAACATGAAATAGAATCCTAGAAAAAAATTATTTTTTGATTATATTACGTTCTCTTGCAATCAAAATGTTGCTAAAGGTATAAACTTTCATTTAACATTATTTAACAATTTTTAAAAATGTTATAAACAATTTTCATAGAAAAAACAGTTCAGGGATGGAAGAATAAATGTTTTTTCACTTTTTGCTTGGTTTTTCATCAGAATAGATATTTGAAATAAAAATCTTCGTCTGAAATTATTTACCATTTTTTACATTTTTATAAACAAGGGAGTTGCGAATGAGCAGTCAAAGTGACCGGACGTGTTTACGATCTGCTCTGATCTTATCGTGAATTTAGTAAGAACTATATACTTGCTTTAATTGTGAACTAAAAAGTGAAAGAAACCTGTTTTTTTTGTTTTTTTTTCTTTCTTTTCTTCTTTCCAACGATATATACATTAGATTTTGTACCAGCATCCATAAGAATCTCTTTATATGGATCCTGACTTCTTTCAAAAATGAATCCACAGTTGCGTGCAATGTTAGATTCAATACAAGAAGGTGTCAAACGATCAAATGAAAAACTTGATCGAGTAGAACAGGATAATAAGGAGTTGAAACAAACTATGGAAAAAGTGCAGGATGATATTAATGAGTACGAAAGAAAATGTGTGAAATTATCAGAAGAAAACAAAAAACTAATCGAGAGAGTGAATACCTGTGAAAGAAACATGGATTACCTCATGAACAAGGACAGAGCGAAGAACGTAATAATATACAAAGTACCGGACACAGACAATGAAAATAAAGACTTAATCATGACAACGAAAAATATTATTGGAAAAGTAAACACTAAAATACCTAACGAAAGTATAGTCGAAGTCAAAAGACTAGGCAAACAAAAAGGATCAAGGCCAATCATGGTAACATTTAGCAACCCAATCTGGAAAACAAAGATATTTGCAGATAAAAATGCCCTTGGAAGTACCAATTACGGTTTTTCGTATGATCTGACAAGAGAAGAGAGGGAAAAAAGAAGAGATAATTACAAGATATTAACTAACTACAAAAATATTTTACTGGAGAAAGGGAAAACCGCTACAATCAAAGGTTCAAAAATTATTATTGATGATAGAATAATAGATATCGAAGAAGTCAAAAAAATTCTCAACATAGCAGACCACCAGGAGAAGGAACCGGATTTTATATCCAGCTCAGAAAATGATGATCTGCAATCAGTAATACTCACACCTGGCGGAAAAAGAGGGAGGCCCACAGGATCGAAAAACAAACTCAAGAAAAAACAGAAAATATTAACAACGGAAAACAGAAAATGTTCGCTTAAATCATATCTTACACCACAAAAAATACTCCTGGATCAAGAAAGTGAAAAAGATCAGAAAAAAAACACATAGCTAAACCAGGATGAGGATGGACCTAACATCATATTCTGGAACATCAATGGCTGGTCTAACTGGACTGACCTTACATCATATATCAGTGATAATGACATAGTATGTATCTCGGAAACTTGGCTAATAACCCCCCCACGACTCTACCCCCCTTGTGGATATGAAACGATTTTCAGCGCAGCAACAAAGACAGCTTCAAGAGGAAGACCTAGTGGAGGCCTACTTATCACCATCAACACCAGTAAATATAAATATAATGTAATTAGAATTACTAGCGAATTCATAATAGCGGAAATTAGAGCAAAAGAATTTAATTTTATATTGTGCTTAGTATATATCAAACCCGATGGTGATTTTAATTTTTTCAAAGAGCAATTTAACGATATAATCGATGTCACAGGGAACAGTTATCCGTCCCACCCCATAATAGTAGGCGGAGACTTTAACTCGAGAATAGCTGACCAAAACCAATTAGAAAATAATATTATCCCGGAAAGTTCAAATGCTTTTAGTAGAAGGAAAAATTTAGATATAGTATTAAATAAAAGAGGGAGGGACTTAGTAAATTGTATGGAAGAAAAAGGGCTTATAGTTTTGAATGGAAGATTCCCAGGTGACTGTCGAGGACAATATACTTATATGATAAACCGAAAAAAATCTACAATCGATTTAGTATGGGCAAACCTAAATGCAATTTTGAGAATAAGAGATTTCAGAGTCCAACAGATAATTTCCGGCTCAGATCACTTCCCGATCAGTGTAACACTAAACATAACAAAAAATAAAGAAATTATACAAAATAAAATTAGATGGAGGGAGGAACTGAGCGGGACATTCTCTGAGGAAATGGGAGACCCCTATGAAAGAGGTGTGACGGATTCCTGTTCCCTCAACGAAACTGCTGAAATTATAATTACATCAATAGAAAAAGTAGCAAAGTCAATAGGTATGATAACAAAAATAAATAAGAATACGGGACAATCAAAGCCGTGGTACGACGCAGAATGTATAAACATGAAAGAAAACTTAAAAGAAATTTTGAAAAAAGCTAGAGAATTAGATTTTGAAACGAAAATCTCTTGTAAATATAGTGACTTAAAAAAAATGTATAAAAATTTAATAAGGTCAAAGAGGGAAGCTCACAATAAGGCAATGATTGACAAATTATCTTTAACTAATGACTCAAAAACTTTTTGGAAAATAGTTAACAATTTTAAACATAACTGTAATAGTAATAACAATTATATAGACCTAGAGAATTGGGCGGTTTATTTTGAAAATTTTTTTCTTCACAAACAACTAGATATTTGCAATACAAAATTACTTAAAGAAATTAAACAAAAAATTATCAACCCGGCGTCAGAAATGCCAATTGAACCTATTGAATTAGTGCTAGCCTTAAAAAAATGTCGAAATAAAAAATCTCCAGGACCAGACGGGGTTTCATTTGAGTTTTTCAAAAACTTACCGATTAAATGGATTGAGATTGTGAGCCGCCTTTTTAACCAAATATTGGATAGCGAGGAAATTCCAGAAGCATGGTCAGAAATCCATTTAAGAATGATCCATAATAAGGGAGAAAAAAACAATCCAGACAATTATAGACCTATAGCCCTAGTAAATTGCATAACAAAAATTTTCACAAGAATAATAACAAATAGAATGTCAGATTGGGCTGAAGAAAATGAAATCCTCCCAGAATTTCAGTCTGGCTTTAGGAAAAAGAGAAGTTGCGTCGATAACATTTTCGCATTGAACGCCATAGTACAAAATCGAATAACACCTGAAGGGGGGAAAGTCTTCGCTTTATTTGTTGATTTTAGCAATGCTTTCCCCTCTATCCCACATAATTTATTATGGGAAAAAATTTATAATCTAGGAGTAGGAGATAAAATAACAAAGATTTTAAATGATTTTTTTTGTTCTCCCTTTTCTTACATGATTTAGAAGACTTTTTAAAAAAAGAAGGAATTAGAGGAGTGTCGATAAACCACAACACAGAAATTATCTTGTTAGCATACGCCGATGATATTGTTTTGTTTGCGGACTCCCCAGTAAAAATGAAGGAAATTTTGCGAGCGTTATTAAAATACTATAAAACTAACAAATTAATAGTCAACGAAAAAAAACGAAAATTGTAATATTTAGGAAGGGGGGTTTTGCCCAAAACAAAAAAGAAAAATTCTATTATGACAAAACAGAAATTGAAATTGTTAAGCAATATTCTTACTTGGGAGTCCCTCAATCTCAGTCAGCGATATTTGAAGAAGCAATGAAAAATATAAATACAAAAGCGAATTTAGCTATAACTTTTACTCTAAATATTATTAACAAAATGAATTTAAATTCATGGAAACCGATACCAAAAATATTTAATGCAACGATCTCAAGTACTGTAACTTTCGCTTCACAGGTATGGGGATTGAATTATTTAGAAGAAATAGAAAAATTACAATCAAATTTTTATAAAAAATTACTGTTGTTACCGGGGAACACTCCTCATTACGCAATTAGATTAGAGGTAGGAGCACAAAGAATATCTTGTAAAATACTCAAAATAACTTTAAACATAATAGAAAAAATACTGGAGATGGATGAAAAAAGAATTCCGAAAAAGTGTTTGCTAAGGCTGATACAATTATCAAAGTCACCTAGTTCAAAAATAAAATTTAACTGGTGTCTACAGGTAGAGAAAATATTAGAAACTATAGGGGAAAGAATGAGATGGGATATTAATTTTATAAAAGAAAATAAAGAAAGAATGATTAAAACTACGAAATGTTTACCCGAGCGGAAGATGCAGTTGCTCTTTCCGGTTCGCGATCACTCCAAATTCTCCCTTATCTCATGATCAGGGAAGGAGCTCAAAATTATCTGAGAATAAATTCTTCATTAAATTATAAAAAACTGTTGGCTCAAATTAGGTTCAGTAACAAATTTAATAAAAGAATAATTTAAAAAAAACAGATATATAAGTATAAAAATATTCGTTGCTGTGAGAATCGCGAACTGGAGGAGCACGAACTGTACCATATATTTGTGGAATGTAAATGGCATAATGAAGAAAGAAAAAAATTTATCAGCAGTAGCAATGACTTAAACGAAATTCTAGTCCCATTTTTTCATTTATATGTCCTTTTAGGGAAAAACCTCAGCTTTCGGTTAAAAAAAATCGAGTCTCTCCCCCCCAAAAATTGAAATTTATTTTTAATTTTTTTGGGTCAAAAAATTTTTTTTCAAAATGCTTATTTGCAATCGAAAGAGCATAAAAAACCTTACCAAAATGTACTTTGTCAAATTTGTATGTTTAATTGTTTAAGAGTAAAAAATTATTAAAATAAACATTACACCAAAAGACCCCTTCTGTATATTATAAGGTATAAATAAATTTTAAAAAAAATTTATTTATTTATATAGGTCTGTATGGTACGAAGGGTCGGTATGGGACCACCCCTCCCCTATAAATAAACAATTCACGGTGAGCTTAAACCGACTATTATAAAAAGTCAAAACAATAATGATTTGTTTTTTCGGATGTTTACTATAACAAAAAGAAAGATATTTCCAGGAAAAAACGAAATCATCCTTCGGTCCCTTTTTGAGATGAAATTAGTGTAAAAATATATGAACGCGTTAACTCACGAACATAATTATCGAAAACTAAAATAAAACAGAACTTATTAGTCTAAATACCTCAAGCAAAGAATGAGACGCGCCTGTTTCTAATCTGACGGCGTAGGAAGCAAATTTTTTGCTTATCGTAAAGAGGAAGCAAAATGTTCATGTAATGAACATCTTAATTCACAACTTGTTAGTTATGAATCCCAGAAGTTAGCACCACACGTATGAATAACCCTCAAAACCGATCCCACAGCCACATTCGCAGCCGGCAAAAAAGAGCGGCTACCAGAGAATGTAACTCCCAAATATATACTCATCAACAACATCAATTCGTTTATCAGAAAATTTGAATGATTTAAATCTCTTAGCTGATGAATTTCCAGACTTGCTAAAAATAACAACTTTTGTCTTATCAACTTTTACGGTGAGTTTATTTTGCGAACAATAAAGGTGTAGGGCTTCAAGTTTTTTGTTTAGTTCAGTGGGGGTATCAGAAAGTGAGACAAAATCATCAGCATAACCCAACATCAAAATTTCCCTTTTATCGTCTATAGATAATCCTCTACAACCAAAATTAATAAAAAAGTCGTCAATATTCTAAACAAATATAAGAAATTTAAATAACACAAATAAAATGAAAATTATAACTTTAAACGAAAAAATTAAGAAACTTATAAAAATCTTTTTATGTGAATATGGTCTCTATACAGAAGAGTTATCCACAGTTTCTTGTTATGGGTGTTTATTTAATGATTCTTGGAAATACAAAATCATAAAGGAATAACAATACGAGATTTAAAACAATTTAAGCTAATTGAATTAATAAGTGATAGATAATTTGTCGTGATAAGATGTATATTGCTATATGTAACTTTATATGATGTAAATTTTCTAAATTACTGTATTTTAAATTATTTTCCTCATTGTTTTTACCCATGACATAAGAAATAAGTTCTGTTTTATTTTAGTTTCGTGAGTTAACGCGTTCATATATTTTTACACTAATTTCATCTCAAAAAGGGACCGAAGGATGATTTCGTTTTTTCCTGGAAATATCTTTCTTTTTGTTATAGTAAACATCCGAAAAAACAATTCATGATTGTTTTGACTTTTTATAATAGTCGGTTTAAACTCACCGTGAATTGTTTATTTATAGGGGAGGGGTGGTCCCATACCGACCTATATAAATAAATAAATTTTTTTAAAAATTGATTTATACCTTATAATATACAGAAGGGGTCTTTTGGTGTAATGTTTATTTTAATAATTTTTTACTCTTAAACAATTAAACATAAAAAATTTGACAAAGTACATTTTGGTAAGGTTTTTTATGCTCTTTCGATTGCAAATAAGCATTTTGAAAAAAAAATTTTTGACCCAAAAAAATCAAAATTAAAAATAAATTTCAATTTTTGGGGGGGAGAGACTCGATTTTTTTTAACCGAAAGCTGAGGTTTTTCCCTAAAAGGACATATAAATGAAAAAATGGGACTAGAATGTTTAAACATTGAAAAAAAGAATTTTCTCCTAAACGGAGCTAAAAACCGGGTTTAGAGCGCTCCGGTGAGTAGAAAACCCTTTTTTTCAATGTTTAAACATTCTAGTCCCATTTTTTCATTTATATGTCCTTTTAGGGAAAAACCTCAGCTTTCGGTTAAAAAAAATCGAGTCTCTCTCCCCCAAAAATTGAAATTTATTTTTAATTTTGATTTTTTTTGGTCAAAAATTTTTTTTTAAAATGCTTATTTGCAATCAAAAGAGCATAAAAAACCTTACCAAAATGTACTTTGTCAAATTTGTATGTTTAATTGTTTAAGAGTAAAAAACTATTGAAATAAGCATTGTGCTGAAAAAAAACAAAAATGTAACCCCCTCCCCCTCGGAAAATATTGGACTAGGTAAAAAAATATTTTCACGAAAAATTACTATCTATGAGTACTACAAAAGCCCCAAGTTTTGCTACGATTGGAGAAAAATTTTTCTCCACCTTGATCACTTGACATGGAATGCCCCATATATATATATATATATATTTCTTTATTTTATTTAATTCTATTCTTTTCGAGCGGCAGAAAAAAACACTAGAAGGAGGTGCGATAGCTCGGGTTCTAAGGAAGGTTCAAACTATATATGTATTTTTAACAATTATACTTTTATTTATTTTTTCCTCGATGAGTACAGTTATGAACGAGTTAAAAAGAATAATTTAAATCTCAAATAATGCGCTTTACTCACTGAATGCTGAATCTCTGTTATTAATCCAAATTTATATGAATAACTTCACAAACTTTAACAATAATTGAAATAACTTTTATATTATTTTAATAACTACCTGGACACTTGTTCCCGGGCACAAAGTAGGTGGAGCCTCACTCGTGATCCCGAAACCGCCAAAACCTTGGTCCATGTAAATTAGATACGTAATTAACGTATATGCGCGTAATCAACTCAACCGATTAATTGTTTGTAATCACAGAAATGATTAAAGTCTTGTGGCACTTAGCCGGCTAGCACTTAGTTTTAAGTAGTATACAAATTTATGATTAAAAAGAGGAAAAATTATTTACACATAACCAAGGGTTGAACTTCGGTTTGCGCGGATCGAGATTTGAAAAAAGACTAAAGTATCTTTTGCAAGGATTGAGTCTTTTCGGGACCAGGTCGTTTCCAAAATTTTCCCTTACTGTTTTCCATTAACCAATTGAATTTTTGGGGCGTTCAACTAGGAGAGGGAAAAAATGGTAATTCCATAATAGGTAATTTTTGGGTCTTAGACTTGAGGGTGGGTGGTACGACGAGGGGCTGGGGTGCAGTACTCAGGCAAGCTTTATTCCTTTGAATGTCTAAGGTTGCGTTAATGGGGGTTCGGGTTATAAACTCCCAGTTTATTTGGCAGAAGTATATATTTTTTGCTTTACAACAGTTATTGTTGTCTTGCTGCAATTAGCATATACCTTCCCAGATTATTCCCTTAAAGGTCGGGCCCAACTTTTCCAGATTAAATAATAAAAATGTATTATATTTTCGTGAGAAAAATATGAGGAAACGGATTATAGAGAGGAATGTTGTTTAAGGGTTCAGAAAAATGTGTAAAGGAAAAAAAACCCGAGGTCCTAAGCTAAAAAAACATAAAATAAACTAAAATATTTAATATAAAGGGAAGTAAAATTGCCATAATAAAAGAGAAAGTTCAATATTCCGTGGTACTTAAATAATATAAATTTCGAAAGGAAATATAGAAATATTAAAAATAATTATAAATTATATGCAAAAATAAAATCTACAGGAACGTTACAATTTAACAAATTATTATAGGGGAGAGTGGGGCAAAATGGGGTAGGCGGGTCAAATGGGGTACCTCTGTTTCTCCATGATGGGTACATTTTATTTTTTTATCCTCGATATATATTATTCATTTTGATAAGAAAATGTTAGTAATTATGAGGGCAATATAAAATTTTTTTGGAAAGTTATACAACTTTAAAGTTTTGAGCAAAAAAAAAAAAATTTTTTTTTCGAAATTAAAGTGCTTATAAAACTTTTTGGATAATTT
The DNA here is from genome assembly GCA_032872475.1 of Leptopilina myrica (nomen nudum). Taxonomy (NCBI): domain Eukaryota; kingdom Metazoa; phylum Arthropoda; class Insecta; order Hymenoptera; family Figitidae; genus Leptopilina; species Leptopilina myrica (nomen nudum). The sequence goes on along the minus strand of CM065459.1, from coordinate 32,585,037 downwards.
ATATAATTTAAAAATTGTGGGATCTTTTTCGGCACTTATTCAAGAGTAATTTCCAATAGGATAGATTGTTAAATTGTTTACAACAATTTGTAAACATTACATTTTGTTGTACTATGCAGTGCGGGGCAAAATATGTGTTGGGCCATGCCGGGTGGTATTTAATATTCATTGAACTACTTAAAAACGTTATATTATGCATATTTAACAACTTTCCGCAGAAAAGTCAAATTTTTGTTTCGGGGTATTATGCTATCGATGTTACACTATCGATATATCGATATTTTTCATTATCGATGTTTTTCTGTTAATTTCTAGTAAATATTGCTTGTTTTTTCATAATAATAAAGAATCTTACTTTTTGTTTGTATTTATAATCTCTTAAAACAAGAATTTAACAAATTTTGAAAAAATATTCCATGTTTTGTATGGTATTTTGCACCCATGGGGCAAAATGGGGTTTTTGCACCTTCTCAGAAAATAGGATATAAGTTCTTTTAAAAATTTTTTCTCCGCTATTATTATAATTTCCTTAAACCTAAGAGTACAAAGAAGAATTCTGATGATTAGTTGAATCGATTTATTCGTTTGGTTCTCTCTAAACAGCCAATTACAAAAAGGTAACCCATTTTGCCCCACTCTCCCCTATATACACTACCGGCAGAAATTGTCGGTAGGAACGACGGGCGAGCTACGAAAAGTTGCTGCCGAAATTAAATTAACATATTTTATTATTGAAAAATGATAGAAACTTGGTTCTTGGATCGTTTGAAAGCCAATTAAATTCTGCGTCGTTTGATATATAAATGAAAATTATTTGATATTTTTAAGAGATTTTATCACCTAAAAGATTTTGGAAAAAAATTGATTAATTTTTCTATTTTTGTGCACCATGTTTGTGTGGCTGCATAATCTAGAAAAATTTAGAGAAAAATTTTAAACTCTAGCAACATAATCTTTAAAGTCTCAGCTTTTATTTGAGCCTTGAAAATTGAAAATCCGTTCAGTAGTTTTTGAAATATCTAAAAAAATGTCCAAGCATGTTGTTTTATAATTTAGGCGGTGATACACACTTATTGCACTCTCGCTGATCACCTGGTTCGTTGCGGCAGGGCCGAATAAGCGGAATATTGAGTGGGGGTCATATTTGGCGCCCTTTTTAAGTTTTTTGTCATTTTAGATTTAATATTCATTAAAAATTTAATAATTTTTAAAGTTAATTATTATATATATAAATAAGTTATCATTTTACAAACTTTCATGATAAAATAGTCGTTTATTTCTATGTACAAATTTTCACTTTTCAATCTTTTTTTCCCAAAATAAACGACTATTTGATCATGAAAGTTTGTAAAATGATAACTTATTTATATATATAATAATTAACTTTAAAAATTATTAAATTTTTAATGAATATTAAATCTAAAATGACAAAAAACTTAAAAAGGGCGCCAAATATGGCCCCCCACTCAATATTCCGCTTATTCGGCCCTGCCGCAACGAACCAGGTGATCAGCGAGAGTGCAATAAGTGTGTATCACCGCCTAAATTATAAAACAACATGCTTGGACATTTTTTTAGATATTTCAAAAACTACTGAACGGATTTTCAATTTTCAAGGCTCAAATAAAAGCTGAGACTTTAAAGATTATGTTGCTAGAGTTTAAAATTTTTCTCTAAATTTTTCTAGATTATGCAGCCACACAAACATGGTGCACAAAAATAGAAAAATTAATCAATTTTTTTTCAAAATCTTTTAGGTGATAAAATCTCTTAAAAATATCAAATAATTTTCATTTATATATCAAACGACGCAGAATTTAATTGGCTTTCAAACGATCCAAGAACCAAGTTTCTATCATTTTTCAATAATAAAATATGTTAATTTAATTTCGGCAGCAACTTTTCGTAGCTCGCCCGTCGTTCCTACCGACAATTTCTACCGGTAGTGTATATATTCAATTTTTAACAATATATTTCTTAAGTAAACATATAAATTGAAAAAGAACTGGAAAAAAATTCCTTAGAGTAATAAACTAATATTGTTTATAATAATTTAAATAAGTTACTTACATAACAAAAATGCGGCCTTAAACCTTGTACCTAAGATTACCCCCAACAGGTTCTTTAACAGTATTTCTTATAATTGAAAGAAAAAAAATTGGTTCTATCAACCTTAACACTATTTTCAGCATTATAAGAATGCATTGAAAATAGTATTCATGTATAATCGCATCGGTACATAGTATTTAACAAGTACAAAATTCTTATACATACAGGCACTTTATAGCAAATAGACGCTAGTTCGTTACATAGCACAAATTGTGTAACATTTCAGATTTCATTAGGATTTGTGACCATAAAACCGGTGAGTATAATGAAACAAGAGATAATAAGAGAGAATGAAAGAGTATAAGAGAGGGTGAGAGAGAATAAGATAGAATGATAGAGAATGAGTAAGAATAAGAAAGAATGAGAGACCGAGAAAGAATGAGAGAGATTGAAAGAGAATGAGAGAGTTTAAGAGAGACCGACAGTTATGTTAAACCAATCTGTTAAATTTTTTAAAGCTGTTGAAACCTTTATAATTGTGTAATGTGTTAGAATTTTTGGTATGGAATACTTTTAAACTTACATAATGCATTATTATTTCTTATTTTGAATTATTTTATGACTAACACCATTTTTTATCTAATTCTTTATATCTCTTAACATTTCCAGACTTAAAATTGATTTTTTCTTAAATTTCGTAAGAAATAATCAACTGTTCCTATTTACCCCTAAATTTGAGCAAAGTTGAAAAATTTAGGGGTAAATAGGAACAGTTGATTATTACGATTCAATGAGAACCTTATTTTTTACTACTCCATAAAATTGTTCCACGGAAGTGAAATAACAACGCAAAACACAAAAAACCGAAAGTATTCCGATTTAAAAGAAAAAACTTATGTTTTTAGTGAAACATAGCAAATATATTTCGATTTAGGGGAGACCGGGGCTAAACCGGACGGATTTGGTCTTTGACCAGAAAACTCATACAAAAACATACTTTTTGCTAAAGTGTAATATACCGTTTTGAAGCTTGTACTTTTACCTACAAATCGCACTTGTTCGATTTAAAAAAAGTACAATAGCTTTAGAGATATATTGCTTCGAAGGTGACTACCTCAAAAACGAAAATCCGAAAATTGGTGGGGCTAAACCGGACACCCCATGGGGCTAATTTGGACACGGCCAATTAATTAAAGAATGAGATACAAATTTTCTTTTTTTTGGTAAAAAAAGTCAAATCAATTCTTCTTTTATTTATTTGTAGATAGTTTTATACAAAGAATATACTATAATATGTAAAATCGGTAATAATTATAATATAAAATGAATTACAGTTTTCAGGCTTGTCTGTTTGTAGCAACTCACTTGCGAATTCGAGTTTTAAAATAAATTCTTTATTTATTTATTAATAAAGTGGTTCTAAGCAAAGAATATAATATAAAATAGTTAATTAATATAAAATAAATTTAAGAATTCAAAGATTTGGTTGTTTTTAATCACGATGTCCGATTCAGCCCCACACCGTCATCTAATAATTAACCTGCAATATATTTTTTCTTCTTAATATTTTCCATTAAACTTTTTTTCTACTAAACTCAGTACACCTTGAGCTAAAAGAAAAATGGCCGTATGATATTTGCACTTTAATTTTATCGATAAAAACCCAAAAACATGAAGAAAAATTTTTTTTACTTTTACCTCAAGAAATGACATTTTCACATATTAACGGCAACTATTATTACAAGAAAAATGACACGTCTCTAAAACCTCATGCCACCTAAACCGGTCGTGTGTATATAGTGGGACGTTTTAAATACATCGTTCATTCGGGCAATGACTTTGAAAGATTTTTATAAAACTTGTTAGTCGGGTGTTTTCCGGGTCGCTGAATACGAATCTGATGTCCGTTTTTATAAATTCAAAATGGCGGATCCAATATGGCTGACGAGATTTGTAAAAATTGATGGGATTCACTTGAAACATGTTACTCGGGGTTTTTTGGGTCGCTGAATACAAATATGATGGCAATTTTTAAAATTCAAAATGGTGGATCCAATATGGCGGACGAGATTTGTAAAAATTTCTTCGGATTCACTTGAAACTCTTTACTGGGGAGGGGGTGTTTCGGGATCGATGATTAAGAATCCGATGTTCATTTTTCAATATTCAAAATCGCGAACCCTATATCCCGAAAGTGACGAGTTTCAAGTGAATCAAATAAATTTTTTAAAAATTTTCGTCTATGTTGTATTTGCCATTTTGAATTTTTTAAAACTAACACCAGATTCGTATTCAGCGACCTTAAAAACCCCCGAGTAACAAGTTTCAAGTGAATCCGATGAATGTTATAAATCTCGTCCGCCATATTGGATCCGCCATTTTGAGTTTTTAAAAAAGGACATCAGATTCGTATTCAGCAGCCAAAAATCTTAAACGAACCATTTTGTTTGATTTTTTTCACCTTATTGTTTGAATATAAATGATTATAAACGAAAAAGAGGTATTTTTGACTGGATATCTTTGGGTTTTTTGTTTTAGTGCACTACAAAAGTCTCCAGTCTGTCGACCAGTTTATGCCTGATTTTTTAGCCTCCACTTTATCCATTTATAACTATTAAAATTTTCTATTTTTTCTGTATTCTTTAATTATGTATAAACAACTTGCAAAAAAATAAATTTTAAAAATGATAAACTTTCTTTTTTATCCGACTCGGAAAAACGCCTAAAATTGAGGCCTCTAGACCAGAATACTTCCTTAAAGTAAAGAACACTCAAATAGTTTAAAAATTGTACGCTGTAGACAGTTTTGAAAAGTTAATTGTAAAAAAATCCCCTTTTGTTAGGCTTGCACATGATTTTAAAAAATAAATTTAACTAATTATAAACGCATCACGCCCATTCCGGGACTTTGTAGAAAGTCTTCTGTATATTATAAGGTATAAATAAATTTTTGAAAATAAAAAAAATCTGAGCCAAAGTTAAAAAAAATTAATTTGTTTATAAAAATTTTTTTTATTTACATTTTTTAAAAGTTGAAAGAAAACTAAAACTTTCATTCTTTGACAACTTTTTGCTAAACTTAATATCTTCAGACTTATAAGCTACTGAAAATAGGGCTATATGTATTTACAAATCCAAAATTTTTGAAAATTGATAACTCAAAAATTTAGCCTCAAAAAAATAAAATAACACGTATCTGTTTTTTTCAATACAGAATAGAAATATCATATTACATTAGAAGGGCAGAAAGTTCGAAATTCCTGCACTGCGCGAAATGATGCCCGAGGCGAAGCCGAGGGCATCATCGCGTAGTTTAGGGCCTTCGAATTTCTGCCCGTGTAATGTATACTATTTTTCTTTATATACGGTCGAAAGTACGCTCGTTTATTTATTTTTTAAGAAAATTGCAATCGTGTTTCATTTGACAGCCGTCCATCTTTATTTACTTTTGCTCCTCGCTTCAACGCCTCTGGCAGACACTCGTGCAGCTTTGGTTTATTCGCTGTCTCTCTCTCTCTCTCTTGCAAACAACATTCGCCTGCCCCGACATTTGATGCACGAGCGAAGCGAGTGCTTCTGGTCGGGGGCAGGCACGAAAAAAATGTGAAAGATAAATTAATATTATATTTGCAAAAGAACTTTTCTGTTGATACAAAATTAATTTTATGTTTCTGAAATTCTAAACGTTCTAATGAACAAAATTTCATTATTTCTTCAAATTATTAAAATTTTATTGTAACATTTTGGCACGTATTAAAAAACAAATTACAAAATTTTTAATTATTTTATTTTCTAATGTTTATTAAAATAATTTTTCAAAATAATTATATCAGCAAAAGATTTCGTTCATTTCAATATTCAGAGCTTGTGGATAATAAATTTATAAAGTATAAAAAGTGTTCTTGATAATTTTTTTTCTCATTTTGTATTGGAATAACAATTACTCGTTAAATTGCCATGGAAGTTAAAATTTTCTTATTTACCGAGAGTGGAATTTTTACCGTCAGAGAATTCTTTTACTCTCGCTGTAATAGAGGTTAGGTATGAAAATCGACCAGAGCACAAATGTTCGACTTTCTGCTGCGAAATCGCAGCGGGAAGTACGTACTTTCGTCCTTCGAAGGTGGCGCTCCAACTCTGTCGCTGATGCGACCTTCTTCATTTCTCTGCGCTTCTCCTGCGTCCATAGATAATAAATTTTTTAAAATTATTTCAAAGTCTAAGCGGAATTTACAGCACAACAATAATAAGAAAACAAATTTTTTTAAAAAAAGTGAAAAATGTCAAAAGATAAAATTGTAAACGGGTATAAAAGAAAGAAACCAAAAAAAGTAAACACGTTTAAAATGTTAGAAAGATAAAAATGTAGAAATACGAATAAAAAAACACAAAATAAATTAAAAATATATAAAGACAAATAAAAAAACACAAAATTTTTAATTTATTTTGTGATTTTTTATTCGTATCTTGATTAATTGAAATATTTTTATAATTATTGCGAGTAATATTTTGATATAAAAATTAATTGCATTTAACATTTAAATCAGATTGATTTAATAAACAAGTTAACTAATCAACTATAATAGTCGTTGTATTCTGTCTAGTTTGTTCACTTTTGAAATTAGACTGTTGTGCATGCTTTTTTTCATGTGTTTAGATAGATTATATTATACTTTATTATTTATTTATTTTTTTTTAATCTAATAATATTGTTTTTATTTCTCAAGTAATTTAAAAAAATAGTTTTTATTCTAAAAAAATTATTAACATCATTATATTATTAATTATTTCCTTTGTTTCTAAAAAAATTAGCATTTTGTAACAAACATTTTATATTTTTTATTATTTATTACTCTCTCCCTCCACAAGCCGCAAGGTTCGAGGTAAAACAACGCAATACAAAAAGACCTTACAACTAAATTACACATCTAAGAATATAATCTTAACCTATTTTACTAAATTTATATCTATCCGCCAAGTGCGTGGGTTTCCGTTTCCAGTTTCTTTGTGCCCATTTTGAATTCGTCAAATATTAAGTCTAAAAAAATTGCATTACGTTCCCACCCTCCCTCTTCTTATTTCTATTTCATTCATCCACGTTTCACCCTCTCCATTTCCATTCAGCACCCTACACACTCTTTCACTTATACTTTCTTTCTCATTCCTTTCTTCTCTTCCACATCTTTTCAGCACATGCTCCCAGTCCTTAGTTTCAAATTTACACACCCTACATAATCTTTCATCTTCACTCATCCAATACTTACACTCATTAATTTCCTCCTCTATTCTAAACCTTAAAACTATTTCTTTTCCTCTCCTTCCTTATTTTCATTAAATACTTCGGCAACCCTTCCTCCTTTACCATCCTGTACCACCTGTTGTACTTTAACTCCCTTATCTTTTTCCATCTATTTTCTTTGTCCTTCTTATTCCACTTCTCTATTATTTTCTCTATATTCTGTTCTCTTTCCCCTATCTCTCCTAGCGCTCTCCATCTTTCTTCCTCCCAGTTAGTCATGCTTTTTCCCTCTTCCCTTTAAAATAAGTACCCAACATCTCGCTAGCCCACTTCCCTTTCCATCCGCCAACTGTCTCTCCAGTCCATACTACTCACTTCTTTCTAACCCCTATTTCCGCCCCATATACTAAAATTGACCACACTATCATATCAAACATCCACAATCTTCTTCTCCAATCATTCTTAAATCTCCTCATACCTATACTATACACTTTTCCCATCATCTTTCCTTCCTTTTCCACTCTTCTTTCCACATCCAAACTTTGTTTTCCATTAAACTGTAACCAATATCCAGGATAACAAAATTCATTCACTTTTTCTATACTACTTCCGTTTAACTTCCATACCTCTTTCTCACACTTTCTTCTCTTTCTAAATCTCATCACTTTCGTTTTTCCAACATTTATACATAAATCTTTTTCTCTAACATACTTTTCAAATTCATCCATCATTAATCTCATTCCTCCCTCATCATCTGCCATCAATACCATATCATCCGTGTAGGCTAGCGAGAATACCCTACTATTTCCTAAAATTACACCCCCTTTCCCCCTCTTTGCAAACCTCTCCTCCACATCTGCTATTAGCATGTTAAAGAGTAATGGACTTAATGGGCATCCTTGCCAAGCCCTCTTTCCAACCAAAATTCTTCTTCCAAATCCTCGCCGATCTTTACTCTTTCTCTTGTATCCACGTACATTTCCTTAATCTTTTCAACCAAATCTTTTTCAATATCTCTTTCCTTTAAAACCCTCTATAAAATCCCCCTATTCACTGATGGGAATGCGGCTTTAAAATCAATTAATACCGCCACCAATTTACCCTTATCCTCCTTAAATTTCTATTTATTAAAAAATTTAATACGTAGATATTATCTATTGTCCCCATTCCTTTTCTAAATCCTGTCTGATTGTCAGGAATACACTCAAGCTCACTCACGCTCTTTTCCAATCTCTTCCTCAAAATCTTCGCGTAAACCTTATAACCCACCGGTATTAGTAAAACCCCTCTATATTCATCCACCCTTTTCCCTTCCCTTTGTTCTGTATTGGAACTATTAAACCTGTTTTCCACTCCTCCGGCCACCCCTTCCATTCCCATACATCATTCACCACTTTCCACATTTGCTTTTAAACCCACTCTCCTTCGAATTTTAAACCTTTCCCTTCCATCCCATCTCCTCCTGCCGCCTTTCTTCCACCTCCCCCATACTTATTCCAATGTCCTCTTCATCCCCCCTCTCCTTTCTCCGCTCACCTTTAACTCTTTTTTATTCCCCTACTTAAACCTTTAAAATACTCCGTCCATTCCTCCATTTTTATTTCTCTGTTTATTCCCTCTTACTTTTTCTTTCTCTGCTTATTGACTCCCACACTTTACACTCAGCCACGGCCTTTTCTACTTCTTCCAAAAATCTTATTCTTTCTGCTTGTCTTTTTCTTTTAACTTCTTCTCATGCATCTTGTGTTTCTTATTCTCTTCATCTCTACTATTAGTGGGAAGTGCTCCGAGTCCACCTCGCTCCCTACTTCCGTGCTGCTGATCATTTCCCTTACATTTTCATCTCTTAAAACGTAGTCAATCACTGTATTACCCCTTCATACATATGTAAATTCCTCCTTCTCATCCCCTTTACATTTCCATTTAAAATTGTCCATCCTCTTTCCGCTAATACCTTGAGCAACTTTTTCCCTTGCTTATCTACCTCACCATGTTTGGATTTCCTAATGTATTTTTCCTCCTCATCCCATATACCACTTCCCATTTCTCCTGTCCACGCATTTAAATCTCCTTCGATCAACACTTTCTCATCCCTTCCCAATTCCATCCAATTTTCCATTACTCTCCACTCTTCCTCTTCCCCTCTTCTTCTATACATCCCTACGATTAAGATATATACCTCCTCTTTTTTTACCCTTCTTGCTATGCAACCCTCCGCTTCGATGCTCCTCTTCTTCAGCCTTTCCTCTTCTATCCCATTTTTTACTCCTTACAACATCACCCTGCACTTCTCCCCTTTTTATTATCCCTTTTCCCCCTTGCATTCTCCACGTAAAGTTCATGGGTAACTTGTTCTTTATTTTATCCCAATCCTTATTTTCCACCCATGTCTCGCTCAAAAATATTATGTACCACCTCTCTACTGTTTTCCAAAATTCTTCATCTTTATTTGCCAGCCCCGATATATTCCAAAACACAACTTTTATTTTCTTACTTAATTCTCTTTCCCCCCTCTTCTCCCTCCTTCCTCCGCTCTTTCTGTCGCCCTTCTCAAACCCCATTTCTCTCTCCTCTTCCACCACCTCTCCACCTGCTTATTTAACTTCTTCTTCTTTAAGTGGGTACACTTTCTCCCATTAACCCATAGACATTCTCTTCACCATTTTACCCAACTCCCTTGTTCTCTCTCTTCCCACACTTTTCATCCCAATACACAACCAATCCTTCTTTCCTTGAAGGTCCTATCCGCACTTCTTCTTTTATCTCGCCTCTTTCAATTTCCAACCCCTTTATCACAATCTTTTCTTTTTTTTCTTTCTCTCTCAACTCCCTCCATCTTCCTTTCTATTTCTCCTTATCTCTTTTCCATAATGCTCTATCTCACCCCCCACAGACCCTTCTTCCTCAATATTTTTCCTCTCCTTTTGTTCCCATTTTTCCCATCCTTTTTTCTAGATCACTTAATCTTTCTAACTTTTCCTTCATTTTCCTTAACTCTTCCATCTTTTCTTTTTTCTTTTCCTTAAGCCCCTTTTCTAGCCCATCTAGTTTTTTCCATACGTCTTCTTTCTCTTTTTTCCATTCCTCTTCATATTTAACCAACATTTATCTTATTTTTCCCATCTCCCCCAATACCTTCTCCATTTTTTCGTTTATTCTCCTACTTCTATATTCCTCCCTTTTTCTACACTCTCTCATCTCTTTATTCAGTTCATCTAATTTTCTGTTCAACTCTTTCCCATTTTTTTAATCATATTAATCACAGCGGATAATTCTCCTTTATCTCCCTCATTGCCATTTTTATCTATATGTGCCCTGACGCGGTGAAAGGGACCTTACGTCTAAAAAAATTAATTTTGAGTTATTGATACCATTCTATTTTTTTCTTGAGCTGCTACTCACCGACCTTTCTCGTCTATCTTTGCTTTTTGGCTTTCTTGGCTTCCTCCTCGAATTCTCGCTCAGCGAGTTCAAAGCAGTATCGTATGTTTTGCCTGTTAAACCTTTCTGCTCACCTTTCCGCCTGCTATCTCTCTCTAACTTCTGCCTCTTCCCCCCTTGACTCCGTTGCGTTACTGCTGTCACTCAGCTCATCACTGTTCAAATTTCCCACTTTCTTTTCGTTCTCCTTACTTTGTCGCCCTCTAACTACCTGCAACGGAGTTTTCCACATAACTTTACCTTACCAACCTATTTCCTGCATGCCTCTCTTTCACACGCTCAACTATCTCGCTCTTATACCTAACCTAAAAACTACACAACTCTCACACTTATATACTTTTTACAAACCTTTTATCCTTCGCTTTCACACACACTATATATCCTTTTATTCCTTGATCTTTAATGCACACTTTCCACACACTCTCAGCCCACCCTCTAAACAATAATATTCAATTATTCCCAAAAAGCCGCACCGTCACAAAATGTCAATTAATCGATAACAATACCGGAAACGGAAACCAACAAACATTATATATAATTAACAAATGTAAATCCAGTGTTGCACAAAGATCCAAATAAAGTACAAAATATGAACACTACATAATCTAATTTAAATTATATATTATTATATTATTACATTATTATATTTAAATAATTTTAAATTTCTGGCATCAAGACTTCTTGCAGCATGACAAAGTCATGATGCCCGAAATCCGACACTCCGAATAAGATTACTCTCTCGGTATTAGTGCCTTCCATTTAATTTCATTTCGACACCTGAAAGAACTCAAATATCATAATAAAAGTTATTTGATAATAGTAATATATTATAAAATATAATGGGCGCAATAATTGCTACCTCAAAGTAATAATTAAATTGTGAGGAGTTTCATATGAGATTGAGGGGTCAACTCTCGGATTTTTTTCAAATTTCATTTTTCAATAGAGTTTGTTAGCCTATTTAATTATCCCAAATATTAATTAAAAATATTTAATATTTTGCTAGATATTTGCAATAACAAATTAATGCAATATTTTTTTTAAACTTGAATAACTTTTTTATTTTTACTTATAGAAAAAAGTTGTCTAAATGTTTTTTGTTTAGAATAAATCAAATTTTTTCAAAAAAAAATTAATTAAATAAAAATTAACTTTTTTAATAAATTTATTTAAAAAATAAATTTGTTTTTTAATATTTAAACCTGTTATCGGCCTTCAATCAAGCTGAAAAAAAAGATAAATATTGCTTACTATACTACAAAATAACATGCCAAATTTGGCGAACACGTTATTTTTTGTTTTTGAGAAAAAAATTTTCAAAAATTGAAGTGCAGGTAGCGAGCCCACTTAGCTGACGCGACAATGGGAAATTTTCGTCTCAGGCGTCATTGTTGCGTTATAAACTTTTTTATTTTTGTTTATAGAAAAAAGTTGTCTGAATGTTTTTTGTTTATAATGAATCAAATTTTTTGAAAAAAAAATTAATTAAATAAAAATTAACTTTTTTAATAAATTTATTTAAAAAATAAAATTGTTTTTTAATAATTAAACCTGTTATCGGCCTTCAATCAAGCTGAAAAAAAAAGATAAATATTGCTTACTATACTACAAAATAACATGCCAAATTTGGCGAACACGTTATTTTTTGTTTTGGAGAAAAAAATTTTCAAACATTGAAGTGCAGGTAGCGAGCCGACTTAGCTGACAAACTTAAACAGGGTCCCTTTCTTGACCCTGGCAGCTTAGTGCCTCCCAAAACAGAGTTTAGAGTTATCTCAAAGATTTAAATTGAATTAAATTAAATAAATTCTGGTTTGTAATACCAGCAAAATGTTTTCCTTTTCTTAATATGAAAAACTTAATTGCTTAACAAAATTATGACTTCTTCCCTGAGCCTAAATACGTATTTTTTTAAAATAACTAATTCCACAGAATTGTTAGTTATAAGTGTGAGAAAAATTCATGCTTTAATATTTACTAGCGAAATATCCTCATTCGCTAACGCTCGTTCGGTTGAATATAAACTTATTTGTTTTTATATATTTGAGCTAAGTAAGTATTTGCTGAACATAAATATTTTAATTTATAGTATCAAATAAATAGTTATTTATACCAAATACGAATTACTTAAGTAAAAATGCAATAATTAAATATAATATTAATTAATTACTAATCAAATATCATAAAAAAATTTAATTGATTCAAATAAAAATAAGTGACTCAATTAAATGGTTTTATTGGCTATCATCCAAAAATATTTATTTGGACCAATTACCAAATACAAATTATTTAAGTCAAATAAACAGAATAATTAAATCTAATAAATATTGCATTAAATCAGTTATGAAAATTAATTGGTTTAATAATACATTATTTTAAATGAAAATAAATATTTATTTGCATAAATAAAATAACTTGTTAAAAGAACTAAATATTTGTTTGTATCAAATATTCAACTATTCATCCCTCTAAATCTGAATTTGTAAGTTCCTACTAATTAAGTAGTGCGAATTCATTAGTAGAAACTTATTCAGATTTAGAGAGATCATAGTTAATTATTTTAATTGAGACTAATATCCCTTTTATTGCATAAAATAATTAATTATTAAGTTAAAATACAAAATTTGTTTGTATCAAAACAAATCAGTTTTGGATTCCAATTAATATTTATTTGTATTAAATAAACGTAACTTTTTCCACATAGTCAGATTTCATGCAAATTTAAAAATTAATTAATTTTTATGAATCATCGTATCAAGGTTTTTTTGGGGTTTCTAGTTACAAATCTGAAAAGTAAAATTTAAACCGGACCTCGCTGCTAATCAGAAAGTAGAAGGTTAGTATTTATTAGCTAGTTAAGGTTCATTCACAAATTAGATGATACGATTTTATATATATATATATATATATATATTAATTTAAAATTTTTCATGGCCGCCATATTGGATACGCCCTTTAAATTTTTTTAAATCTGACTTCAGTTTTGTAATCAGCGACCTTAAAAAAAAAAGAAACCATGATTAGCAGTTTAAATTTCTCGTTTTTTTTAAAATAATATTTTTTACTAATAATAACCTATTTTGGTTTATATTGGTCAACTTTTGGGTCCTGTAAAAAATAGTTAACTTAACAAATTTCATTTGTTAAAAATTTTATATTATTCTTTAAACATTTGTAAAGAGAAACAGAGTAGTCTGGTCAAAAAATATTAATTTTAAACGATTTTACAGGAAATCTACAAAAAAGAGTTTTTTTCCATGCAAAATACATGCAAAATTTCACCAGCCTACAGGCACCACTAAATATTAATTTAAAAAAAATAAAAAAATACGTATCTAATTTTTTTCAATTTATGACAAAATGAGACCCGGAAATGGACAAAATTCCAAAATGTCGTTTTTAACAGCCACCCTAATATATATATATATATATATATATATATATATATATATATATATATTTTACGTCAACCGGCCCAGAGCTCTGCCCAAAATTATAAGCAACTAAAATATACAAACAATCTGGCAAAATGTTCGTAAACTAATTCCCTATCAATTGCAAAGTGACAGAATCCAAAATTCAAAATGGCGTCCTTACTGTCTCACCTGAAAGACACCAAAATCCAAAAAAGAAAATATAATGATCAATTACTCTCAAAAAACTGTACAATAATGATTAGTCATGGCATATTTTAATGTTTTCGGGGTCGCTGATGACGAATCCGGTGTCAGTTTTTCCAAATTCAAAATGGCGGATCCAATATGGAGGATATTTTTTTAAAATTTTTTGATAATTTGTTTAATTCGCTTGAAACTTGTCACTCGGAGGTTTTCGGGGTAGCTGATGACGAATCCGATGTCAGTTTTTCAAAATTCAAAATAGCAAATCCAATATGGCGGATAATTTTTGAAATTTTTTTTTATTCCCTTAAGGAAGTTCTCCGGCTACAGTGGTTATCAAAGTCGACCTGGGTTCATACTTTAAAGAATTGCTTCTCCCTCATAATAAAAAGTTGAGAACACTTTCGTGTCTCTTTTCCTCTCTGTCCGACGCAGAAGTGCTAACTTTATAATACTGCGCAGCTTTTCGTAAGACGGCAACAGTGTCGAACAGATGATACGAGTTTACTTTTCGCGCGGAGCACATAACCTATGCTTTTTATTGTTTACCTAAATTTTTTAAATGTTTCCGTATGGAAAAGTTAATAAAAACCGCACAAAAAATGGCAAATTTGTTAAAAAGAAAGTTGCGGAAAAAACGAAAAATTCGCAAACAATTTGGCAGAAGCTAAAATGTTAAAATCATTTTCCGAAGAAAATTTAAAAGTCGTTTACCATGGTAGACGTATTGTAGATATAACGGAGCTTGGAAAAAATTTAAAATGCCACAAGTGTAATGAAGTATTGAGTTTAAGAGACATAAAATCTGAGCAACGTGTTGGTTTTCATTCCCGCTTGGATGTTAACTGCCAAAAATGTAATGTGGCTACGATTGTCAAGACTGGAAAATTTAAAAATAACATATCTCACACAAATATGGCAGTCATTCATGGTAAGTTTCTTTACCTCTCTACTAATAATACACTAAAGCACAAATTAGGAAACATAATTGCAATGTTGAAACTTTAGTTGATTTTCACGGAATGCATTGCGAAAAGGAAACTAAACTAAAAGCATAAATTCCAGTCATATATTTAGCATTTACAGTTTTTAATATACTGAGAAAACATTATACTTAATTAATTTAAAATAGAAAAATAATTTTAAGTGATTTCGTTTAATTGAAATTAATTCATAAGCTTAATCCCAATATATAGAAAATATCTATTGCTTTGATTAAAAAATATTATTTGTTTGAATAATTATATTTAAGTCAAACATATTTTCTGTTTTGATTTAAAAAAAAATATGTTTAAAAACTTTATGTTTGATTAAAACTTAAAATTTGATTACAAATAATTTAAAATCAATCACAACTTATGTTTGAATTAAATATATTATTTATTTAAATAAACCAAAAATAGGTTTGAATTAAACTTAAATATGTTTGACTGTATAGTAAAGATAGTTTAAAATTTGATTCAAACAAAATATGTTTGAATCCAATAAATCGTTTTCTCAGTGTACATTGTTAAATTAGTAAAATCGGTCGTTTATTTTAAAATTATTTTATGTTTTAGGAGCTGTTTATTCTGGAGTAGGCAGCGAAGGCCTGAATAAAATTCTCGCTTGTTCAGATATCCCACAAATATCTAACGACTTATACAAGAGATATGAGAAACTTGTGGGATCGACAATAGAATAGGAAGCTCATAACAGTTGTAAACGCGCGGCAAATGAAGAGCGTTCGCTTATTATACAAAATATTAAAGATTTATGTACTAAACTGTAAGATTTTTTTAAAACTTTGATTAATTAATTGTAATATGAAATCGTCTGCAAATTTTAAACAACTTATTTCAATCAAATTTAAATAATGAATTTATCAATTTTTTATTGCAAGATAACTGATTTCTTAATTATTTTATATACTAGGAAGTGTACAATGTATATAAATTGAGTGTATGTTTTCATGCACTGATTAAATAAATTTTTTAATAATTGCTTTTTGAAAAATTCATGTAATATTTATTATTCTATTACTTTCTTTATTTACTTAGTTCTTGCTGGTTATTTTTCTATATTATACTATTTTAGTTATATTTATTATTTTACTGTTTTCTATTAATTATTCTTTTCAATTTTTAAATTGTTTTTATTTTCTTAGGCCGCAAGAAATTACTTCCGATATATACCCACATTTTTCTACGATGGCTAATCCCCTCGACGGTGACGAGAAAAATCCTTCTTTTGATAAAACATTAGGTGAAATAATTAACATTATTGTCTCGTTTGATACTGGTTGGAGTAAGCGTGGAAATGGTAGAAGCTATGACAGCCTGAATGGCTATAGTACGATTATTGGTATTTTGTCCGGCAAAATACTCGATTATGCGACTAGAAACAGGAAATGTAAAATGTGCGATTTAGGGCACGCTAAAGATGACCACGATTGCCGTTTGAATTATGAAGGCAGTGCTAAAGCTATGGAGGCTGATGCAGGAGTGCAATTGGTCAATCACAGCAAAATTTTACAAGAATGTGGTCTACAGGTGCGAGTCATTATTGGGGATGAAGACAGCTCAATAATAGCAGCTGTGCGGAAAGATAAACCAGATACCAATTTTCATAAATTAGCCGATAAAAACCACTTAACAAAAAATTTCTCAAACGAGTTATACAAAAAGCGCGATTAATTTAAGCAATTAAACAGAAAAGGAGTCATTGCTCATATTAAAAAATGTTTTAGCTACGGCGTAGCTCAAAATAAGGGTAAAAGTGAGGAATTATCGAAATCATTAAAAAATCTACCAGATGTTTTGTTCGACGCTCATGAAAATTGTGGAAATTGGTGTAAGCCAAAAGAGAAGCACACAATATTATTAAAAAACCAGCTTCTGTATGACAAGCTTGTAAAATTATTTAAGACATATACAGACAACGCTCACAAATTTTCCGTAGCAGCATCTAGTCAAGCGAATGAAAGCTTTAATAATATATTTGCAAACAAAGCACATAAAAATAAATGTCTAAGTAAAAGTTCTGCATGTGATTTCAGAGTTGCTGATAGTGTTTGCGTCAAGAATGATGGTGAGCGTAGTTTACTAGAAATTCAAAGAACAATTGGATTAACAATAGGAACTCACACCGCAAAGTTTGCTGAGAGAGTTGACTCTAAAAGATTAAAAAGAGCAGAAAAATCTAAATCTAAATATTCGAAATTGAAGAGAATCGAATTAAAAAATAATAGAGAAATTTTAAGGAAAAAAAGGAAAAATCTGAGGGTGTGAGAGAATCGAATTAAAAAATAATAGAGAAATTTTAAGGAAAAAAGGAAAAATCTGAGGGTGTGACCTATAAAAGATATTGCGACATTAACGAATCGGTTCATTTTATAAATTCAAAACAAGCGCTGTCGAAATTAAATACAAATATCGTATATTTCGATTTAGAAACGGGTGGATTATCTCTTGACGCCGACATTTTGCAAATTGCTGCCAAAAGCGGAGAAAGGAGTTTAATGTTTACTTGAAACCAACACAAACAATTTGCAATAGTGCTTCTGAAATAACTGGTCTTCGTCAAGTAAACGATGATTTATATCTTCGAAATGAAAAACTTGAAACTTTAGAAACAGTTGATGCACTAAAATCAGTACTCCAATTTTTAATTTCACTATCTGCGAAAAGAAAATGTTTATTAGTAGCGCATAATGCTCGTTTCGATACACCACGACTGCTTCGTGCGATTGAAAATAACAATTTGATTAACGATTTTCAAATTATTACTGCCTTTTCCGACACATTATTGATGTTCAAAAAAATGTTTCCTGAAAGAAAAGGACCAAATGTTTTTAAATTAGAAACTTTAGTAAACGATTTTTTAAAAACAGACAATTCAACAGGTCACTTTCATGATGCTCTTTTTGATGTGACTGCTTTACAAGATCTTGTATACGCATTCAATTGTGAAAACTGTTTATTTGGATTAAGTAAGACATTTCAAGAATGTTATACCCAACTGTTGACAAATAGGAAAAAGAAATATGGGTTGCAATTTTTAACCGAATTAACTAAAGTTGTTTCTTCACCGATTGTAGAAAGATTATGTTTAAACAACATAACATTTGCTTCCCTAGTATCAACATACAAGAATGGAGGAGAAAAAGCAATAATTGAAATGCTTAGTGAGAAAACTATGGAAAATAAGAAACCAAAAGTAACAAAAAATTCTCAAGTTATATAAAAAATAATGACAGCGATCCAAAGATCCCTATCCTAAAATCCAAAGATAGTTTTAAAAAGAAGAGTATGTAAACAGTATATAGTGGCAACTATATTTAAATGGCAGCAGAGTTTTAGATATTATTACTATTGTAAAAAAATTCTTAATTTTCAATATGTTTCAATTTTGTTATAAACACTGTTGACATAAATATTTATATTGGTATAAAAATCTATATAAGTAACATAGAAAGATGTGAACATTATTTTATACTATTTTTTTCTATTAGATAGTTGCGAAGTAAAATTGTTTCTTCTATTATTATTATGCTTAAAAAACATGTCATATTTAATATGTACGTTAATATTGCCAAAAGAAGGTTGTGAATACTTTCGATATAAATATTTATATTAGCACAAAGATTTATATAAGCATTATAGTGAGATGTGAACACTGTTTAAAATTTTTATACTATTAAACGATTAATAAATCACAATTGTGTTTTATATTAATAATGTTTAAGAAAATGTTTCGTTTAAATTTGTTTCAATTATATTAAGAATGACAAAAATAAGGTTGTAAGAACTGTTAAAATTATACATATTTATTTTTCTGCAGAGATTTATAAAAATAATATTGTATAAATAAAACAAATATAAATATTTCTTACTTAACACATTTTATACTTCATTTTTATAATTTTAACCTGTTTCATATACGTCCTACATATTTGTTATATTTTTAAATTCATTTAAGAATTTTTATTTAAGAAAACAAATTTTTTCCACATCTAATAGTAATAAAAGAAAGGACCCCGCACTTTTACTATTGAATTTGGCTCTCAGCCAATTTTTTTGTAACTTTGCAGATTTGTAGTTTTTGACCTTCTGAACAAAAAATGTATGGGACAAAATTCAAAATAATGACCAGTTTTTGAGATACAGACGGTCAAAGTTCAAAAAAATCAAATAACGGGTATTAGTCGTTCAAGAATGTTTTGTTGACCAAAGTCAATTGAATTCGCTTGAAACTGGTTACTCGGGCGGTTTTAAGGTCGCTGATAACGAATATGATGTTGGATTTTCAAAATTCAAAATGGCGACTCCAATATGGCGGACATATTTTAGAAAAGTCAATTGAAATCGCTTGAAACTGGTTACTTGGGGGTTTTTAAGGTCGCTGATAACGAATATGGTGTTGGATTTTCAAAATTCAAAAATGGCGACTCCAATATGGCGGACATATTTTAAAAAAGTCAATTGAAATCGCTTGAAACTGGTTACTCGGAGGTTTTAAAGGTCGCTGATAACGAATAAGATGTTACATTGGTAAAAACACACTTAGGTAGAGAGAAAAATAGACAAAGAGAGGAGAAGAATCTAGTAGCTTAATAAAATGTTAGAAAGAAACGTAGAAAGATATACAGATAGTTGTAACATAAGGTGATAAAGCAGTTTAAGGCAAGATCAAAAAATAAATCAGCAGTTTAAAGAATTAGTATGTGATTCAGCCGTTGAAGGCAAGAGCAGGGGGTGATTCACAAGTTTAAGTCAAGATAAGTTAGTGATTTACTACTTTAAGTGTTTTTTTTTATTCTTCATGCTCTTCATTTTGGTGCTATATCTGCTGCAATTAAGATATTGTTCGTAAGTGTTGTTTCTGGGTATTTTACATTTCCTTGATGCCGTGCATAATCCAGAAATCACAATATGTCAATCAGTAACATAATGATTGATATACTCCTGGGAATTTTTGAAAACCAATCTTGTTATTTATTATCAAACTTACACATTGTATGCTTGGGTAATAAAAGATAAGTTTCTTAAAGTCGTCAGGCAATCCTTGTCTTAACTTACATGGAGTAGACACTTACTAGCGGTAAAGTATATGAAGTCCACCTGAGTATCAGAGTCGACTCCACCTAATATTCAGGCGGACTCGAGCAATAAATAGGCCCCTTTGTTAGGATTTTACCATCAAAGAATCTATGGAAAAAGTACAATAAAAGCTACTTGAGATAAAACATTTAATGAAAAATAATGAGGATCCTCATTTGATTACCTTGCGCTATTTCGTCTGAAACTGACAAATAGC
This sequence comes from Leptopilina myrica (nomen nudum), assembly GCA_032872475.1. NCBI lineage: Eukaryota > Metazoa > Arthropoda > Insecta > Hymenoptera > Figitidae > Leptopilina > Leptopilina myrica (nomen nudum). The sequence continues at coordinate 32,564,391 of CM065459.1, read as the reverse complement.
ATTAGAAGCATAATCTGGAATGCTTATTTATCTGAAGTGCAGAATAGTTGAATTAATCTCTTGTTGTGGCAAACTGGCGCCTAATAATATTTTTTTATCATCGAACACTAATCGTATTTGTTGTCTTGAATCCTTCAAATAGATTCTAAACGCCATTTTAAAAAACTGCAATATTCATCAGTTATTCATAAAAACGTTTTAACTATAATAATATAAAAGCAGTAGAAAAAAGTGCACAAAAACTTGTTTTTTGTTTTTGAGTTTACCTTGGTAAAAGTAGCTATAAAGAAAGATACTTTAATAGTTAGGAAAGAACAAGTAGCAGTTGTAAATAATGCAAAACAAGATCAAATATATGTGAAACGAAAAAAAGTAAATGAATCTTAAGAAGACTCGAACAAGGAGGTGAAACTTAGCTGTTTTCTTACGATGTTGACTTCACTTCTTTTTCTCGCAGCGTTGACCTTCATTGATTTTGACAAGCTATGAGTGCTGTAAGTTTCAATATATTACCGTATTCAATTCTACGCGAAGTATAATAGTCATATCCTCTGTTCCAAAAGAGAATTCTCTGTTCTTTTCGTTGAATTTTTTTGCAATTGTTTTCATTTGCCTTTATTTCTTTATTTCATTTAAATAAACTCTCAAATAAGTTAGACTATTAATTTTATTCATTTTTTTCCTTTTAGGTTTTATTTACTTTTTTTCATTTTCACTTACGTTTGTTTTTGTTTTGCATTATTTCTAATTGCTTTTTGTTCTTTCTTAACGATTAAAGTATCTTCCTTTATATCTACTTTTACCAAAGTAAACTATCAAACAAGAAATAAGTTTTCTGCTCTTTTTTACTGTTTTTATATTATTACAGTTAAAACGTTTTTGTGAATAATTAATGACTATTGTAGTTTTTCAAAATGGCGTTCAGAGTCCGTTTGACGTGTTATACGTGTAATGCCGAATTTGGAAGGCAACAAATGCGATTAATGGTCGGTGATGAAAATATTATTAGGCGCCAGATTGCCATAACAAGAAGAGATCAACTCAATCATCCTGCGCTTCAGGTAAATGATAATTCTAGATTATGCTTCCAATGCTATATGTCAATTTCAAATGAAATAGCACAAGTTAATGAGGATCCTAATTGTCTGCGATTGAATGTTTTATCTGAAACAGCTAGCAGCTCTTGTGTCATTTGTAACCAAAATGATAACGTGGTTAGACTATCTGTAGACTGTAGGGTAAAAGTCTTTGTAGAAAGAGACATTTACATGCCTGAAAATGTTAGAGCGTGTCCACATCATTTAGATGAAAATGGCATCTTCTTTAATATTTTACTGCCAGGTTTACGTTCCATCAATAGACCTTGCAACATTAATGGACATACTCTTGTATTATTTCTGCAGTGTTTGAGAAAAGAGTGCACCAAAAAAGATAGACTTTCAGATGAAAATAATTTAAGTGATGAAGAATTTGCGTGCATTGCTCCTATCACAAAGGTTCAGTTTCAAGAACTGTATACATTTTGTGATCCAGTCATGCAACACGGAAACATGAGAAACATTACAAAAAAACATTTATTGACTTTCTTATGTAAGTTAAGACAAGGATTGACTGATGACTTTCTGAAGCTTATCTTTGATTACTCAACCAGGCAATGTGTGAGTTTGATAGTAGATAACGTAAGAAAGTCATTAATGTTAAGGTTTGTTCCCGAAAATATTGGCATCAGATCAATAACCCGCCAGGAGTTTATAGATAAGCATGTTACTGATTTCGCTAATGCTTTATACAACCCTGAACCGAATGGTTCCCTTCACAAAGGGAAACATTTATTAAAACCCACCATGTTGGTGGCTCCATATATTGCTAGTTGATAGAGGATATCGCGATGTGAGGCCACTTTTGGAGCGTTTGGGAATCAACATCAAAATGCCAGCTGTTCTTAATCGAGGTGAGAGGCAACTAACCACAGAAGATGCTAACGCATCTCGTTTGGTTACGAAGAGTCGATGGATCGTGGAAGCTAGAAATGCACACTTTCGATTAGTTTTCAAGTTCCTCGCTGGAACTATTAGCATCTGTCATGCAAAAAATCTTAATATAAGATGTTATAAGATGTTGGATTTTCAAAATTGAAAATGGCGACTCCAATATGGCGGACACATTTTAGAAAAGTCAATTGAAATCGCTTGAAACTGGTTACTTGGGGGTTTTTAAGGTCGCTGATAACGAATATGATGTTACATTGGTAAAAACACACTTATGTAGAGAGAAAAATAGACAAAGAGAGGGGAAGCATCTAATAGCTTAATAAAATGTTAGAAAGAAACGTAGAAAGATATACAGATAGTTGTAACATTAGGTGATAAAGCAGTTTAAGGCAAGATCAAAAAATAATTCAGCAGTTTAAAGAATTAGTATGTGATTTAGCCGTTGAAGGCAAAATCATGAACTAATTCAGCCAATTAAGGCAAGATCAAAAAGTGATTCAGCCGTTAAAGGCAAAATCATGAACTGATTCAGCCAATTAAGGCAAGATCCAGAATGAGTTTAAAAAAATATTAGACTTTTTTTACTCGTTTATTATTTCAACTCTTTCTGCATTATCAATGTTGTGTGCTCTGTCTGCTGCATCAAGTATGTGGTTTAGAAGTGACGTGTCCGGATACTTTACATTTTCTTGATGCCGTGCATATCCCAGGAACCAAAAGATGCTTGCCACGTGGGCACACGAACCAAGTGTCCTTGCTCCAGTCTGACAAGTACAATAGTATCCTAGAATTCGGTCATTGTTATTGTTGGGATCATCATTGTGCTCATTTATTTGAAAAGAAATTGCAAGCGATTTCAATTGACTTTTCTAAAATGTAGCACCTTCCATATGAAGCAGTGGATTTTCAATTTTGAAAATCCAACATCTTATAACATCTATATTAAGATTTTTTGCATGACAGATGCTAATAGTTCCAGCGAGGAACTTGAAAACTAATCGAAAGTGTGCATTTCTAGCTTCCACGATCCATCGACTCTTCGTAACCAAACGAGATGCGTTAGCATCTTCTGTGGTTAGTTGCCTCTCACCTCGATTAAGAACAGCTGGCATTTTGATGTTGATTCCCAAACGCTCCAAAAGTGGCCTCACATCGCGATATCCTCTATCAACTAGCAATATATGGAGCCACCAACATGGTGGGTTTTAATAAATGTTTCCCTTTGTGAAGGGAACCATTCGGTTCAGGGTTGTATAAAGCATTAGCGAAATCAGTAACATGCTTATCTATAAACTCCTGGCGGGTTATTGATCTGATGCCAATATTTTCGGGAACAAACCTTAACATTAATGACTTTCTTACGTTATCTACTATCAAACTCACACATTGCCTGGTTGAGTAATCAAAGATAAGCTTCAGAAAGTCATCAGTCAATCCTTGTCTTAACTTACATAAGAAAGTCAATAAATGTTTTTTTGTAATGTTTCTCATGTTTCCGTGTTGCATGACTGGATCACAAAATGTATACAGTTCTTGAAACTGAACCTTTGTGATAGGAGCAATGCACGCAAATTCTTCATCACTTAAATTATTTTCATCTGAAAGTCTATCTTTTTTGGTGCACTCTTTTCTCAAACACTGCAGAAATAATACAAGAGTATGTCCATTAATGTTGCAAGGTCTATTGATGGAACGTAAACCTGGCAGTAAAATATTAAAGAAGATGCCATTTTCATCTAAATGATGTGGACACGCTCTAACATTTTCAGGCATGTAAATGTCTCTTTCTACAAAGACTTTTACCCTACAGTCTACAGATAGTCTAACCACGTTATCATTTTGGTTACAAATGACACAAGAGCTGCTAGCTGTTTCAGATAAAACATTCAATCGCAGACAATTAGGATCCTCATTAACTTGTGCTATTTCATTTGAAATTGACATATAGCATTGGAAGCATAATCTAGAATTATCATTTACCTGAAGCGCAGGATGATTGAGTTGATCTCTTCTTGTTATGGCAATCTGGCGCCTAATAATATTTTCATCACCGACCATTAATCGCATTTGTTGCCTTCCAAATTCGGCATTACACGTATAACACGTCAAACGGACTCTGAACGCCATTTTGAAAAACTACAATAGTCATTAATTATTCACAAAAACGTTTTAACTGTAATAATATAAAAACAGTAAAAAAGAGCAGAAAACTTATTTCTTGTTTGATAGTTTACTTTGGTAAAAGTAGATATAAAGGAAGATACTTTAATCGTTAAGAAAGAACAAAAAGCAATTAGAAATAATGCAAAACAAAAACAAACGTAAGTGAAAATGAAAAAAAGTAAATAAAACCTAAAAGGAAAAAAATGAATAAAATTAATAGTCTAACTTATTTGAGAGTTTATTTAAATGAAATAAAGAAATAAAGGCAAATGAAAACAATTGCAAAAAAATTCAACGAAAAGAACAGAGAATTCTCTTTTGGAACAGAGGATATGACTATTATACTTCGCGTAGAATTGAATACGGTAATATATTGAAACTTACAGCACTCATAGCTTGTCAAAATCAATGAAGGTCAACGCTGCGAGAAAAAGAAGTGAAGTCAACATCGTAAGAAAACAGCTAAGTTTCACCTCCTTGTTCGAGTCTTCTTAAGATTCATTTACTTTTTTTCGTTTCACATATATTTGATCTTGTTTTGCATTATTTACAACTGCTACTTGTTCTTTCCTAACTATTAAAGTATCTTTCTTTATAGCTACTTTTACCAAGGTAAACTCAAAAACAAAAAACAAGTTTTTGTGCACTTTTTTCTACTGCTTTTATATTATTATAGTTAAAACGTTTTTATGAATAACTGATGAATATTGCAGTTTTTTAAAATGGCGTTTAGAATCTATTTGAAGGATTCAAGACAACAAATACGATTAGTGTTCGATGATAAAAAAATATTATTAGGCGCCAGTTTGCCACAACAAGAGATTAATTCAACTATTCTGCACTTCAGATAAATAAGCATTCCAGATTATGCTTCTAATGCTATTTGTCAGTTTCAGACGAAATAGCGCAAGGTAATCAAATGAGGATCCTCATTATTTTTCATTAAATGTTTTATCTCAAGTAGCTTTTATTGTACTTTTTCCATAGATTCTTTGATGGTAAAATCCTAACAAAGGGGCCTATTTATTGCTCGAGTCCGCCTGAATATTAGGTGGAGTCGACTCTGATACTCAGGTGGACTTCATATACTTTACCGCTAGTAAGTGTCTACTCCATGTAAGTTAAGACAAGGATTGCCTGACGACTTTAAGAAACTTATCTTTTATTACCCAAGCATACAATGTGTAAGTTTGATAATAAATAACAAGATTGGTTTTCAAAAATTCCCAGGAGTATATCAATCATTATGTTACTGATTGACATATTGTGATTTCTGGATTATGCACGGCATCAAGGAAATGTAAAATACCCAGAAACAACACTTACGAACAATATCTTAATTGCAGCAGATATAGCACCAAAATGAAGAGCATGAAGAATAAAAAAAAACACTTAAAGTAGTAAATCACTAACTTATCTTGACTTAAACTTGTGAATCACCCCCTGCTCTTGCCTTCAACGGCTGAATCACATACTAATTCTTTAAACTGCTGATTTATTTTTTGATCTTGCCTTAAACTGCTTTATCACCTTATGTTACAACTATCTGTATATCTTTCTACGTTTCTTTCTAACATTTTATTAAGCTACTAGATTCTTCTCCTCTCTTTGTCTATTTTTCTCTCTACCTAAGTGTGTTTTTACCAATGTAACATCTTATTCGTTATCAGCGACCTTTAAAACCTCCGAGTAACCAGTTTCAAGCGATTTCAATTGACTTTTTTAAAATATTTCCGCCATATTGGAGTCGCCATTTTTGAATTTTGAAAATCCAACACCATATTCGTTATCAGCGACCTTAAAAACCCCCAAGTAACCAGTTTCAAGCGATTTCAATTGACTTTTCTAAAATATGTCCGCCATATTGGAGTCGCCATTTTGAATTTTGAAAATCCAACATCATATTCGTTATCAGCGACCTTAAAACCGCCCGAGTAACCAGTTTCAAGCGAATTCAATTGACTTTGGTCAACAAAACATTCTTGAACGACTAATACCCGTTATTTGATTTTTTTGAACTTTGACCGTCTGTATCTCAAAAACTGGTCATTATTTTGAATTTTGTCCCATACATTTTTTGTTCAGAAGGTCAAAAACTACAAATCTGCAAAGTTACAAAAAAATTGGCTGAGAGCCAAATTCAATAGTAAAAGTGCGGGGTCCTTTCTCCTAATTAAAATTAACATACATTTAAATATTTAATAATAAAATGCTATTCATTTAAAATTGTTCGCTATTATTTATAAAATATAACTTTTCATATCATTATTATATGAATTTATTTTTTTCAAAATACCATAACCAAAAATTTCTAGAACAAAAAATAATAAATAGTTAAATTAGAAAATTTTTTATTTAATTTATTTGTTTCCCTATTATTTATTGTTAACGAAAAGAAATTTTAAAAGTACACGAAAACTCAATTGAGAGATTTCTAAATTAAAAGAATTAATTTAAACCACAGTAAATTTCGCGCCTTTTACACGTCAAGTTTCAAACGTAACAGTGTTGCCAAGTCGCGACTACTTGACTTTCTTCCACCTGTAAGTTCAACAGAAAATCATGTTCATTTCCAATTTCATATTACTGTAATTAATAAATGAACATCGCTACCCCTTTTTAATTTTTTTTATTTTTAATTCATTTATTTATTCCTACAACATCCTAGTTTTTAAAAAAATTTTATCGAGTAGTTCTCCAGAAATGAAATAAATTGTGCCACTTTTACACGTTTTGTAGATACCTTCTATGTTAAATGTTAAAACTTTGAAGTTAAATATCTCAATTTTTAGCATCGCAAGGGGTCTTCCGATTTTTACCACTCATAAAGCATACAAAACAGAACATTTTCGCACAATCTTAGAAAATTCTATTGAAAATCAATTTGTCGGAGAACCTTCTTAAAACTTGCTACTCGTGCTAGCTTGCAAGCACCACCAGATAAATCAATTTTAAACGCAAAAATTCTTTTTGAATGAGCAAATAACTACATTCAAAATACTCAGCTTTTCTTTTACAACCAACAACAGCACGAAAGAGTGAAGCGAAAACTTGCAAGGAGATTTTCTCAGGCACCTGCTGTAACAAAAATCCAAGCTGCTCACTCTTTTATTGTAACGCCAGAAAGACAGTTCAAAATATTCAGATATTCAAATGCATACGTCATCAGCTACCCCGAAAACCCCCGAGTGCCAATTTCAAGCGAATTAAATAAGTTATCAAAAAATTTGGAAAAAATGTCCTCCATATTGGATCCGCCATTTTGAATTTGGAAAAACTGACACCGGATTCGTCATCAGCGACCCCGAAAACATTAAAATATGCCATGACTAATCATTATTGTACTGTTTTTTGAGAGTAATTGATCATTTTATTTTATTTTTTGGATTTTGGTGTCTTTCAGGTGAGGCAGTAAGGACGCCATTTTGAATTTTGGATTCTGCCACTTTGCAATTGTTAGGGAATTAGTTTACGAACATTTTGCCAGATTGTTTGTTTATTTTAGTTGCTTATAATTTTGGGCAGAGTTCTGGGCCGGTTGACGTGAAATATATATATATATATATATGGGGCATTTCATGTCAAGTGATCAAGGTGGAGAAAAATTTTTCTCCAATCGTAGCAAAACTTGGGACTTTTGTAGTACTCATAGATAGTAATTTCCTTTTAAAATCTTGTAGAATTTTCCCTTGTAAGTCCTAGGAATTTCCCCTTTAAAAATCTTGAGGATGTTTTCCTTAAAAAATTTGATGAATTTTCCCCTTAAAACACTGAGATATTTTTACTGACAAATTTTAAAGAATTTTTCTTACAATATATTAAGGAATTTTTTCTTTCAAACCTGTTAATTTTTTTTTGTAAGTTTCATATAATTTACAGAATTAGGAAGATAAGTTAGTAAGGTTGAAAAAATCTCGAACATATTTTTAAAATATTGTTTATTATCTTATTGCAAGTGAACAAAAATATTTTCTAAATTATATCAAATGCAAATAAAATTTAGAATTATATTAATTGAAAGTATTGCCAATGAACTTTTTCCTTTCATTTCCTTCAGGAGGATTGATGTCCAACAACATACTGCAAAAATAAACATTTTTTATTTAACAATTAACATAAAATTATTTAAAAATTTTATCATAGAATTTCTTTTTAGGCTAAAAATTATAACGTTTAACTTTTCATTTTTTTTATAATAAACAATTCTTTTTAATAACAAATAAAAAATTTCGATAGAGTAAAAATTATTTTTATCAAATTTGGAATTTCACAATTAATTTGCAAAAAGAATCATGAAGTTTCGTCAATTTTTGTTAAAGATATGCATTTTTTAAAAATATTATACATAAAATTTCAATTGTTTATAAAAAAAATTGAATATTTTTTAATGAAATATATAGGTTATTCGTTCCTCTAGAAAATTTATCTTTTTGTACATTTACATTGGTAAATATCAACTTTAAAAAATTTATGGTCTACTTGAGAAAATGTAACCCATTACTCTCTAAATTTGAATAAGTAGAATTCTACTAATTCTACTAATTGAAAAGGAGAAAAGTCTTTCACTAAGAATTAGTAGAAAACTACTAATTGAAAAAGATATTTTTCGCTACTAATTGAATTAGTAGAATGTAGAATATGTTAATGCGCATGCTCCCGCGTGCGTCTTTTTTACTCGCTAATATTTAAAAAAATAAAAGATACATAAACTAATGAAAATAAAGACCAAATTAAAGCTTTATAATTTAAATATGATCAATATTTTTATTTAACTTTTGTATCTTTAATTTTCATTTAAATATGTTTTATGATAGAATTTGAATTTTACATTTATTGGAAAATATATATGTTTAATAATCATTGGTTTGTTTACAAGATATTAAAGATATAATGATTTTTTACAGTTTAAATAGTCTGAACACATTATATAGATTGCAATAAAAACAATTATTAGGAATAATTAGCTTCTTTAATAACAAAAGATTCTTCAAAAATGATGGGTTGATTTTTCTTTGAGTAAACAATAATAAATAAAAATTATTGCTATTACTCAATCATTATATAAATAAATTTTGATTCTTTGATTTTATAAAAACATGCCATCTAAAGAATTGTAAAACTATTTAATTATATTGATTGATTTAAATTTTTATTCAGAGTATAATTATAATTGAAAAAAGGAAAGAATGTTTGAGGTTAGGAGTTTATATACAATTTTTTAATTATTAAAAAAGAGAATTGAATATTATATGTTAACTATTTTATCGACAGTATATATAATACAATAAATAATTTACACCATAAAAATGTAGTTAATACACATTTTTTGTATGCACGTTTTCATCATTCCAGCATGCAATGATGAAAATACCAGCGTCTAAAGATATATATACAAACAAAAATTTTTTAATTATTAAAAAAGAGAATTGAATATTATATGTTAACTATTTTATCGACAGTATATATAATACAATAAACTAGCGTCGTTGTCCTCGCTGGCTAACGCTCGCTCGGAAGATATTTTACTTGTTTATTTCCACTTGTATAAATTTATTAAATAGCATCTCCATTGATTTTATATATATTAAAAAAATTTTAATTTATATATATATATATATATATATATGTGTGTGTTATGTATTTATGTATAAATATATACATGTGTATGTAAATAATAATTTATTTTTTTAATTATTTATGTTTGTTTTGAAATATTTGTTATTCAACATTTATTTTTTCATAAATTTAGATTGAATTATTTTAAATATTGATATTTTATTTTTACCTACTTGTAGTTAATTTTAAAGTACTAATTTTCTAATCATAAAATAAAAATATTTTTACTTACATATATAAATATTGCCTATATTTTGTAAGTCTGAAGATATTTAGTTTAGGAAAAAGTTGGCAATAAATGAAAGTTTTATTTTTATTTTGACTTTTAAGTAATGTAAAAAAAAAAGTTTTGAATAAACAAATTAATTTTTTTTAACTGTCGATTATATTATATTAATATAAACTGATTTAGAACATGTGCAGCACCAGAATCTAAAAATAAACGTTTATTTTAAAAGGAAAACTTAATTTGTTTATAAAAAAACTGTTTACATTTCTTAAAAGTCGAAATAAATCTAAAACTTTTATTATTTGACAACTTTTTCCTAAACTCAATATTTTCGGACTTATAAGCTACTAAATATAGGTCTACAATTGAGGCTTCACTGAGAAAAAAAATTATTTGATTCAAACAAATTTTGTTTAAATCAAACTTAAAATATCTTTGCTATACAGTCAAACATATTTAAGTTTTATTCAAACATATTTTCTGGTTCAGTTTAAGAGATTATATATTGAAATCAAACATAAATTGTGATTGATTTTAAATTATATGTAGTTAACTTTTAAGTTTGATTCAAACATAAAATTTTTAAACATAATTTTTGTTTAAACCGTAACAGAAAATATGTTTGAATTAAATATAATTATTCAAACAAATAATACTTTTGAATCAATGCAGTAGATATTTTCTATATATTGAGATTAAACTTACAAATTAATTTCATTTAAACAAAATCGTCTAACATTATTTTTGTGTTTCATTTAAGTATAATGTTTTCTCAGTGTTCCAATTTAAGAACCAGTCGGATGTTAAAATTAAATGTTAAATTAAAATTTTGTTAATAAAATTAATAAATGTTATTAAAAGTCGAGTAATATTTAAAATGTCTCGAGCAATTAATATTTTGAGCGAAGCAACTTTTATTATATATCAGAGCAACTATTACTACTTTGTATAGATTTTTAGTTTTTACTAAAAAAAATTTTTTTTTTATAAAAGTTATGTCAAATTGAATTTTTTGCAAGTTTTTAAATAAAATTTTATTTTTCCTAATTGAATGAATCGATTTAAATGAATCAAGCGGGGATATAATAAAGGAGATAAAATAATTATACTTTTGTTTAGAATTAGAGACTTCTTAAAAAATTTATTTTTGAATAATTATGTATTTAATTTTATGAAAAAATAATTTTTTTAATGTTCTGCCTCTTTAAATTTTTTTTTTAAATTTCAACATAAAATTAAAACTATAAGAAATCAAAATTCGTTGAAAAGATTTATGAGCAACAATTTTTAAAAAGTTACAATCAAAATTATATTGCAACAGACATGAAAGTTTGATGTTTTTCTGAATTAAAACATTGTTTGCATCTATGAAATAAACAAAATACTGTCGAGTTCACATTTATATAACCATAATATTGATTAAAAACTAAGTATAGTCATGTTGCACTATACATTTTGATTTCTTATAGTTTTAATTATGTTAATATTTTTATCAAATTTTTAAAAGACGCAGAAAATTAAAAAAAAAATTTGTTTATAACAAATTTGTTAAATAATTTATGTTTGATATAAACATAATAATTTTGATTCAATGCATAGTAAATTTCGTTCGGTAGAAATTAAAATTAATTCAATAACAAAATATGTTTAAATTAAACATATATTTTTAGTTCAAAAAAATTTTTGATTTTTTTCTCAGTATTTAAACGGAGTCAGATATATAAATTTATTTATTTAGTTAAATAATTAAACAAACAATATATATATGTATGTAGAAAGGTCAATACCAGGTCCGAAAAATATACGTAGACGTCATTACCGGGTCATTTTTGACTTTTCGGGTCCGACCCGATAGTGCCACTATAAGATAGTAATAAATAAATTTTTTAATAAAAAAAATATCCTTCCTCCATAATACTTTATTAAAAAAATTTATTAATTTATTAATTTTTTTTGTTGGACGGGGGTTGGTTTTGGGTTCGATACCTTCCAGTACCAAATATAATGTCAATTGACTTTATGTTTGGTACTGGAAAGTATCGAACCCAAAACCGACCCCCGTCCAACAAAAAAAATTAATAAATTTTTTAATAAAGTATTATTGAAAAAGCATGCATTATAATAAATTCAAGGTGATGCATCCTTCCTCAAAAATACTGTTTATGTATTTTAGAAGGACCTGGTATTGACCTTTTTACATACATACACAGAGAAAAATGGATTATAAGTGATATAATTCAGATTATACTTTTCATGATATTTTAAATTGTATATAGGATAGTTAACCAGAATTATAAAATTAAATATCTAAGTATTACCATTTTCAAATTATTGATCATATTAATTTAGATTATAGAACTTGCATCAATATAATTGGTTTTTACGTTATTTTAAATAAATAAAATTTTGACAAATTAGAACTAACCCTTAAATTAAAACATTAATTTAGTATTTAATTGTCTAATAATAAAATTTAAAAAAATAAAAATTTGAATTTGTTGTTGCTAATAATTAATTAATTAAATAAATTGATCAATCACTAAATTTATTTATTCGTAAATTTCTGGTAATTTCATTTTTTTAAATCTACAAAATTATTAAAATTATTTAAAAAATTATTATTAATATTGTTACTAATTCAATAATAATTGATGAATTAATCATAAATAAATTTACAAAGAAATAAATTCTTACTAATCACAAAATTTACACTTTGTAAGAAAATAAAAATACTTTGAAGAAATGGTTAAAAATACTCTTCTCTTGTAATATTTAAACTAAAAATGGTTATAATCAATATAATAAGCTAATGGTAAATAAATGCATAATGCTATAATTGTTTTTAGATTTATAAAAATGCAATTATTAGAAATTTACAAACCTGGAAAATTAAAATAGCAGCACATATGTAAAAAAGTTCGATCACAACAAATTTTCAAAACGACTTTAACCTCATAATATGACAATTTGAAAAAAACATGTTGCTATAGTAATAATCTAAAATTATAATTTGATTCGATTTTGGAGTATAAAATGTATAATTTATTGTGAATACCAGAAATAATTCTAAAACATTGAAAGGTTGTAAATAGATTATAGAGGGTATTAATCAGATTATATTCAGTATGATTTTTTTTTCTATATTCCTAATTGTATAATCCATTTTTCTCCGTGTACATATTATATAAGAATTTTGTATATATTATATATTGTGTACTTTACAAACATATATATATATATATATATATATATATATATATATATATATATATACACTACCGACAGAAACTGTCAGCACAAACGACGGGCGAGCTACGAAAAGTTGCTGCAGAAATTAAATTACCATATTTTATTATTGAAAAATGATAGAAACTTGGACATTTTTTAAGATATTTCAAAAACTACAGAACGGATTTTCCATTTTCAAAGCTCAAATAAAAGCTGAGACTTTAAAGATTATTTTGCTAAAATTTAAAATTTTTCTAGCATGTGCAGCCACACAAACATGGTGCACAAAAATAGAAAAATTAATCAATTTTTTCAAAATCTCTTAGGTGATAAAATCTCTAAAAATATAAAATAATTTTTATTTATATATCAAACGACGGAGAATTTAATTGGCTTTCGAACAATCCAAGAACCAAGTTTCTATCATTCTTCAATAATAAAATATGGTTATTTAATTTCAGCAGCAACTTTTCGTAGCTCGCTTGTAGTTCGTTATAGGTAGTAACATAAATATTTGTTAGTTAAACTTTTTTTACAATAAAATACTTGTGTTACAGTAATAAAAACCATTATTTATTTATTTATTTTTTTAATGGAGTCTTAGAAAATTGCTGCCGAAAGTGGTCCTCTCTAAAAGTTGTTTACATTTTTTCTCTGCGACAATTAATTTAAAATAAAAAAGTCAAAAATTTTCTTAATCTATACCATTATGGCTATCGTGTAAACTAGAACAAAAAAAATGTATTGAAAAATAACTAAATGACAGACTTTTTAATTTTTCGACCATAATTTTGCAACTTAAATTGTTTATAACTTTTATAAATATTAATGGATCTTAAATATCCTAGTTTACACAAAAACTACACATTCAAGGAACATGCTGTCCAAATTGCAAGTTATTTCGTTGAAAATTGTAAAAATGAGAGTGTAAACAAGTTGAAAATGTGTAGTTTCGAGAAAAACGCGTTTAAAGTTTGAAGGACAAAATATACAAAAATTTAACTTAAAGTTATATACATAACCTTTGATATGTAACAGTAGACATTTCTTATTACTTAAGAACTACTCTTTCAAGCGGTGCGAAAAGAAAAAATGTAAATTTTAAAATAAACAAATTGCAGTTATGTAATTAATGAAAAAACATGAATTTTCGAGGTGGAAAGGTGATGTTATTCCTACTCTCCTGCTCGCGAGTCTATTCTTATCGCTTCAGACTATTTTTCCCGTATTTTTAGATAATCATACTAACCAAAAATTAAAAAAAAATAATTTCGGTATTCAAAAAAAAATCAGTGGAATCTCCCCTTCATTGAAGCACGTCGCAATCCATTTTTAACTTTGTGCTTTTCTAATTTAAACGGATTGCAGCACAAATTGTAAATACCAAAACTTGCCATGGTATAAAACTATGACACTACTAACAGCATATGAAATTATTTACAGATATGATGTTCTTTAAATCATAATAAATACCTTCTACTTTACCAACCGTGAATATTAGATAATCTGCTGTCGGTAAAGTTTTGGCAAGAGAAGATTACCGACAGTACCCGTTTTCACTGCGTTTATAAAAATTAAAAAATTCGAAATAAATAGATCCCATCGTTTGCCCACAATCGGACAACGCCTAAAAGTTGTTAATTTAGTCCTAGTTTCTTACAAAAAATTTTGAAAAAAATCGATCGATACATACATTCTTAAAAATAAAATTTTGTTTTAAAAATTATAATTTTTTTCGTAAATTTAAAAAAAAAGTTTTTTATATTTTTATCAAAAACTACGTGTAAAAACAAAAATTTTCAATAATAAAATATGGTTATTTAATTTCAGCAGCAACTTTTCGTAGCTCGCTTGTAGTTCGTACCGACAGTTACAACATACGAAAATCTTTTTATTACATTTTCGAAAAAGCCAAAACAATATTTTTTGGGTACATTATATGTGTGAGTATACATGTGTATGTATTGTGTGTATAAGTGTGAGTATACATGTGTATGTATTGTGTGCATATGTGCGAGTATACATGTGTATGTACTGTGTGCATATATGTGAGTATACATGTGTAGGTATTGTGTGTATATGTGTGAGTATACATGTGTATGTATTGTGTGTATATGTGTGAGTATACATGTGTAGGTATTGTGTGTATATGTGTGAGTATACATGTGTATGTATTGTGTGTTTATGTGTGAGTATACATGTGTATGTATTGTGTGTATATGTGTGAGTATGCATGTGTATGTATTGTGTGCATATGTGTGAGTATACATGCATATGTTATGTGTGTATATGTGTGAGTATACATGTGTATGTATTGTGTGCATATGTGTGAGTATACATGCATATGTTATGTGTGTATATGTGTGAGTATACATGTGTATGTGTTGTGTGCATATGTGTGAGTATACATGTGTATGTGTTGTGTGCATATGTGTGAGTATACATGTGTATGTATTGTGTGCATATGTGTGAGTATACATGCATATGTTATGTGTGAATATGTGTGAGTATATATGTGTATGTGTTGTGTGTATAAGTGTGAGTATACATGTGTATGTATTGTGTGTATATGTGTGAGTATACATGTGTACGTATTAAGTGTATATGTGTAAGTATACATGTGTAGGTATTGTATGTATATGTGTGAGTATACATGTGTATGTATTGTGTGTATATGTGTGAGTATACATGTGTATGTTATGTATGTATATGTGTGAGTATACATGTGTATGTATTGTGTGTATAAGTGTGAGTATACATGTGTATGTATTGTGTGTATGTATTGTGGGCATATATGTGTTTATGTACATTTGTATATATGTTGCCGATGGATGAACCGATGTATATCTATTTCTTTCGTGGAGCGTCACATATATGTTGCCGGCCGACGAATCCGACGAAACGACTAGGAAACATTTTAATATTATAGAAGATAATTTACACCATAAAAATGTAGTTAATACACATTTTTTGTATGCACGTTTTCATCATTCCAGCATGCAATGATGAAAATACCAGCGTCTAAAGATATATATATACAAACAAAAAAAGAAAATGAAGAGAATGTGTACACACTTTCTCAGTTCTAAAAAAGTGATGAACGATGATTTCAATATCACTTCACGCACTTGTTGTTTGTATAAATATTTTTTGAAGTTTAAAATCTTGGGAAAAGATTGCAGCTTGCTCAGGAAAAACCTTTGACACTACACAACAGGAAGCAAATGGCCGTTTAGTGTTACCGAAAGTGAACGCTAAAAGCGCTCCTTCGCGTCACCTGACTTTTACTAATTCAAATAGTAAAAACTACTAATCAAAAAAGTGAAAATTCTTACTAATTTGAATTAGTTATATTTTTGCGTCGACATTCTACTAATTTATCAGTCATATTTCATAAAACTACTATTTCATTAGTAAAATATTAAACTACTAATTTAAATAGTAAAAATTCTACTAATTCAAATTTAGAGAGTATATATGTTATATTAAATCAAAATTTTATTTACCTTTTTTATAATTCGTTAATGTCGTTCCAGAATATTATATATTTGCGAATTGTTCACTTCACTATATGTAGAACCATCACTATATATTTAATGACTTTAAATTTTTTTCACTCGTAGTTTTACTCTCACAAAAGCTGAAGAGCAACTGACGTGTAAAACCATTTTAAAAGACTTTTCCAAGAAAATTTCGTAGAAAATGACTAAAATTTCCGTACATTTCTTTCTTATATTTCAAGAGAAAAAAAAATTCCCAATCTTTCTACCCATCTAAATTTATAAAAAAAGGGTCCTGAGAAACTCATAAAATACGTCCTCTTGCAACGAGAAACCATTGATGTTGGTCATCCTAAGACAAACCAGATGTGCCAAACGTTTCAAAACGAGAAAATTCTTCACAAAATGTTATATTTTTGCCTAAAATAAAAAAAATTGTATGGCCCATGGTATACATCTTTTACTTAACTTAACTAATTATGGCAATGCTTTTTGTAAGTGAAAAAATAGTTTATAATTGTTTGGTAAACATGTTTCAGTAAGAAATTGTTTACCAAAGAACTAATTATATTTTTAAGAAATAATTTCCATTATAAATAGAACAAAAAATTTAAATAATTTATTTATTACAATAATTGTAAAATTGAATTGATTTCATTTCTTCTAAGTATTTTTTCTATAGTTATTATACTGTTTTTTTAATCTAAATTAGACAATGTTTAAGTAATGTTACATGTAATGTTAGCAAAATTACAGTAATATTAAAATATCCGTCCCAAGATAAAACTAACATTAGTTGGGTTTTTAGTCTTTAAAACATACATTTAGAAAAACTGTTAATAATTTTGTACATGCAATTTAGTCAAAATTTACTTATTATAGAATAATTTCACAAAATCGTAAAAAAATTTATTTTCCTTTTTATATTGTGTAAAATTTTATAAAATTTAAAAAAATTCATCTACTTTGTGGAAATTTTCATTAATTTTGTGAAAATTCCACACAGATTTCATGAAAATACATTTTCTTACTATTATGTGGAAAATTCCCTAAAATTTTATAAAAAATTCCTTATTAGATTGTTGAAATTTTCACAATTTTGTGGAAAATTGCCCAAAATTGTAGTGAAAATTTTTTTTCCCGCCACTTTGTGGAAAATTCCCTACGGTTTTATCACTTTTCCCTAAGTTTGTAAAAAATTTTACTAATTTGTGGAAAATTCCACAAAATTGTAGTAAAAATACTTTTCCTTATATATTTGTGGAATATTCCACAAGAAACCTTAAGGAAATTTCCCCAAATTTTTACAATGTTACACTATAGGAAATGTGGTTTTATAATTATCTACTTAATTAGAATTTGTTCTTTGTATTCAATATTTTATAGTTTATATGCAAATCTCTACCAAAATTATACATATTAACAGTCTTAATTATAAAAAATTTACCATAAAAATTTAATTAGCTTAAAAAGCGTCCCATTTTTGGTTAATAATCCAATTGCATTATTCACAATAGGCAAAACTGTCCCTACGCTTAGTTGAGAAAGGCTAATCTTCTGAAGTAAATTCTTCTTGACTAAGTTGTTCTATTCCTAAAAAATAATACGAGTAGTAATTTATTTTAATATGACTTTAATTTTTCTGAAAAACAAAATGAAAATTGATACGTTTCTACTAAAAATGGGACGCTTTTTAAGCTAATTAAATTTTTATGGTAAATTTTTTATAATTAAGACTGTTAATATGTATAATTTTGGTAGAGATTTGAATATTAACTATAAAATATTAAATACAAAGAACAAATTCTAATTAAGTAGATAATTATAAAACCACATTTCCTATAGTGTAAGAATAATGCAAAATAATGAAAAATTTTGTTTTATAATAGCGAGAAAATTATAAAATCGTTTCAAAATTGGTGACTTTATCTTACAGCTAAAAAATAATATAATTTTCTTAATTTTACCAGATGGAGAATTTGATATTGACGAATTAATACAGACAATCTTGTCATTTTTCTAAGATTCGTTACTTTCGTTATCGACGACAACAAGAGAATCAGGATTTTTTTTTGCATCCAAAGATTTTCTACACGAAGTGCATAGATGATCAGAATTGCTTAAAATATACAAATTTTGATGATAAGGGGAGATTCCACAGAAATTAAGGTTTCTTTTAAAAAAAATTTTTATAGGTAGTAACATAAATATTTGTTAGTTAAACTTTTTTTACAATAAAATACTTGTGTTACAGTAATAAAAACCATTATTTATTTATTTATTTTTTTAATGGAGTCTTAGAAAATTGCTGCCGAAAGTGGTCCTCTCTAAAAGTTGTTTACATTTTTTCTCTGCGACAATTAATTTAAAATAAAAAAGTCAAAAATTTTCTTAATCTATACCATTATGGCTATCGTGTAAACTAGAACAAAAAAAATGTATTGAAAAATAACTAAATGACAGACTTTTTAATTTTTCGACCATAATTTTGCAACTTAAATTGTTTATAACTTTTATAAATATTAATGGATCTTAAATATCCTAGTTTACACAAAAACTACACATTCAAGGAACATGCTGTCCAAATTGCAAGTTATTTCGTTGAAAATTGTAAAAATGAGAGTGTAAACAAGTTGAAAATGTGTAGTTTCGAGAAAAACGCGTTTAAAGTTTGAAGGACAAAATATACAAAAATTTAACTTAAAGTTATATACATAACCTTTGATATGTAACAGTAGACATTTCTTATTACTTAAGAACTACTCTTTCAAGCGGTGCGAAAAGAAAAAATGTAAATTTTAAAATAAACAAATTGCAGTTATGTAATTAATGAAAAAACATGAATTTTCGAGGTGGAAAGGTGATGTTATTCCTACTCTCCTGCTCGCGAGTCTATTCTTATCGCTTCAGACTATTTTTCCCGTATTTTTAGATAATCATACTAACCAAAAATTAAAAAAAAATAATTTCGGTATTCAAAAAAAAATCAGTGGAATCTCCCCTTCATTGAAGCACGTCGCAATCCATTTTTAACTTTGTGCTTTTCTAATTTAAACGGATTGCAGCACAAATTGTAAATACCAAAACTTGCCATGGTATAAAACTATGACACTACTAACAGCATATGAAATTATTTACAGATATGATGTTCTTTAAATCATAATAAATACCTTCTACTTTACCAACCGTGAATATTAGATAATCTGCTGTCGGTAAAGTTTTGGCAAGAGAAGATTACCGACAGTACCCGTTTTCACTGCGTTTATAAAAATTAAAAAATTCGAAATAAATAGATCCCATCGTTTGCCCACAATCGGACAACGCCTAAAAGTTGTTAATTTAGTCCTAGTTTCTTACAAAAAATTTTGAAAAAAATCGATCGATACATACATTCTTAAAAATAAAATTTTGTTTTAAAAATTATAATTTTTTTCGTAAATTTAAAAAAAAAGTTTTTTATATTTTTATCAAAAACTACGTGTAAAAACAAAAATTTTCATATATAGAACGTCAAATTTGGCCAATTTTTGACCGAGTTATAACCATTTCAAAAAAACTTTTTCGTAAAAAACGGGATTTTTCAAAAACCTGTATCTCTTAAATGGCTTGATGAAAAAAATTGAAAAAAATCATGGTACCTTATTTCAATGAGCAATAAAAGAAAAAAATAATTTGAAAAAAATCTGAGATGCAAAAGTCAAACACTGTCCGATTTGGCGTGGAACGCCCCATATACTAGGGGGGCCTCGCCCCCCTGCGCGCTTCGCGTGCCAACCCCCTAACTATTTCTTATATTTATTTAATTTTTGTTTACAAATTATATTCTCTTAATACACTGTAAAAAATTTTGGGAGTTAACGGACTCGAGAGTTAAATTTTGAGAGTTAAAAAATTAACTCCAAAAGAGAGTTAATTTATTAACTCCCTTCATCAACACCCGTGCGAGTTATTTTTCCATGGGGAGTTAGCATTTGGGAGTTTAATTTTAACTGTCTTTATTCAACTCCCTTGGCATTAACTCCCCAATGGGTGCGACTTTCATAGAATCCCCTGGGGAGTTAAAATTTAACTCCTTTTTTTACAGTGTATGAATGCATAGTAATAAGTTAGAGTAAGTTAGAGTAAATTAACCCGTAGGTCAAAATTGCCCTTAAACTTGACCTAAATTTTGAGGGTAGCATGAATTGATTGTCACCTTTAGACGTTTAGGTCAATACTTCCCTCAAAATTACGATAAATTATGACAGTAGCAGAAATTGTTTGTCAATTTTTTATGTTTATGTCAGAACTACCCTCAAAATTGTCCTAAATTTTGAGGGCAGCGGAAATTGTTTGTCAAATTTTGACGTTCAGTTCAAAACTGCCCCCAAAATTGACTTAAATTTTGAGGGTACTTAAAGTTTGTAGTACCATAACAGCCTGCAAGTAAATAAAATTGTCTTGGGTATAGGCTTTAACGTCCTATTTGGCGCTCCTATTCAAGGAGCAAGCTCTGACCTGTAGGTGAAACATAGATCAAATTTTGACGTAATGTGATGGCCCACATTAAGGCCCCTTTTAAAACCCGTAGCTCAAAAAAATAGGTAAAATTAAACATGTATTTTTATCCGTTATGTATCCTCTTTTTGACCTATAGGTCAAAAAATAGGCCAAATTAGACATAAGTTTTGACAGCCCTTAGAAATCCTGACTCTATTTCTGGATAATATAAATATTGTAGGTAAAACACAGATCAAATTTGGACGTAATGTGATGGCCCACATTAAGGCCCCTTTTAAAACCCGTAGTTCAAAAAGTCGAGTGCGGTGTCGAAACCTACTTTTTTTGGGTCGCTGAAACCAAAAAAGACTACTAAAAACAAATCCTGTCCACCTTAACCCCCTTAACACTGCCAGAGTTTTTATAACGCAATCGACTTTTCGAGAAAATTCTAATTTCAATGCTCACCCTGTGGGTATTAAGAGGGTTGAGGGTGGATAGGATTTGTTTTAGTAGTCTTTTTTGGTTTCAGCGACCCAAAAAATGTAGGTTTCGACTTTGTACTCGACTTTTCGTGAAAATTCGAATTTCAACCCCCACCCTGAGAGTATTAAAGGAGTTGTAGGGAGTTAATGGAAGGACAATTTTGTTTTTGGTAGTCTTTTTTGGTTTGGAGCAGCTTTAACTGAGTAGATTGGCATTCAGGAAAAATTTGAGGGTAGAACTTGGTAATTTTCTGAATCCTTTGGAGATTATTCCCATGAGAAATTAATCCTTGCTAATTCTGTTGCTATTGATGTATCTGGAATTTTATCAATAATATAGTCAACTAATTCTGCTTCATCAATAGGAACAGAATTAGCAAGGATTAATTTCTCATGGTAATAATTTCCGAAGGATTAAGAAAATTTCCAAGTTCTATCCTCAAATTTTTCCTTAATGCCAATCTGGTCGATCGATGATAAAACATTGCTGCAAGTGCAATTAATAATGCATCTATTGTCATTTCTATGTTTTCAGTATTTGACTGGAACCACTGCAAATCTCTTCCCTTCAGTCTCGTTCCCAGCAACAGCCGACTGATGTCATTATCTAGCTTATAGACATTGCACAGCAACTTAAACTGTTCTTTTCATTTCCGAAAATCCATGTTATTTCCATCAAATTCTCCAAGGATTTCCTTAATTATCCCAATATTTGATGATCGAGATTGTCCCTGATGTGATTCATTTGATCTATTACAGCATAACATTTGATATCCCCATTTCTCCGGTAAGGGTTTGGGCTCAGAATAGGCCCCCTGCGATCGGCTGCATGTCGTAAGAGGCGACTAAATGAGACTCGGAGTGGTGCCACTGCTTGTGGTTAGTACTCGGTTCGTCCCAGGCTTTCCTATAGAGCAGTGGCTTACGTTTACGTTTACGTTTAAGCAATGTTGACATTGTTTCCGAGTTGTTGTAGTAGAAGTAGATAAATTTATTGTTTTGTTTTAAAGAGAAATTTGTTATTCAATTTTTTTTACTTTAAAATTTGAAGTTAAGGGTAGTTTTCTCGATTTAAAAAAGACAGAGGGTGATGGAGCAATTCTGATTTCAGATTCGTTTTCAGCGGGAAAAAATACTATAACATATGTATGTCTGGTTCAAAAAACAGAAAACTTTTTTTTGTGCTCCTGTATAATGAATTAGTCATTATCTATTACCTCTTAATTAAGAGTGACGTCATATACCATTCAAGATGGCGGATAAAAAATGGCGCATAAAAGTACATTTTTTTACAATACATCAACCTCGTGTTACAAATGTTTTAAAATGCTCAAATTCAGTTGAAACTATTTACTCGGAGGTTCTTGGGGTCGCTGATTACGCAAATGAACTTAGTTTTCAAAAACTCAAAATGGCGGATCCAATATGGTGGACGAATTTTCAAAAAATTCATTGGATTCGATTAATATTTCTTACTTGGAGGTTTTCGGGGTCGCTGATTAGAAAAATGAACTTAGTTTTCTAAAATTCAAAATAGAAGACGGAAACAAGAAAGTCGTTCCGTTGTCATGTCATGCGGAACAGATGACCCCGATAGATGACCTAGGCGCTGTTTCAGCATTTAATATATTTACTGTTTCTAATTAATAACACAAGCCTGCAAAAAAATAAAAATTACCGTTGTCTGAGATCGAGAAGTCCTTTCTCGCAGTATTTGGTGCGTTGAATCCGAATCTGGCAACGAAAACCTCCCATCATATGAGTGAATTTGATCAATTTTCAAAAATAAATCCGCCACATTGAATCTGACATTTTGAATTTTAAAAATCTGATAACATATTCGTAATCGGCGACCCCGAAAGCCCTTCAATAACAAATTTTAAGCGAATCCAATCATTTTTCAAAATAGTTTAATTTACGGACAGTGTCAGTCAATTTTTATGCTTGACAACTGTTAAAAAATCATTTTTTGAGGATATTTTAGTTTATTGTCGTTTTATTTTTTAAAGTATACAGGGTTCAGGTTTTAATTTGACTCCTATGACAAGTCAGATTTACCCGGTAGAAATTTTCAAAAACAGCGAAAAACATGATTTTTGAAAATTTACCCCCACTTTTCTCAAAATCATTACGTGATGGGAGATTTTCGTTGCCAGATTCGGATTCAGCGCACCAAATACTGCGGGAAATCACTTCTCGACCTCTGGCAACGTCAATTTTTATTTTTTTGTAGGCTTGTGTAATTAATAATAATTAAACAATTAATTAGACTGAAATGCAATTAATTTTCTTTCGGCCCGACACAGTACCGGTAACCGTACCATTGTTGAACCACTTGGACGGCATGGCGTTCCAATTGGCGTTCCATGAGTAAGTGGCAGAAGCGTCAAAAAGTGCGAAATATAATATTTATTTGAGATAAATGTAGATGAATAGAACAAGAAAAAATTATTTTTTAGAGATGTTAAATGATTTTATAAAGGTTTTAATGTAGCCAATTTTTAATACTATTTACAAATGGCGTTCCAATAATCACCCAAAAAAGTTCACAATTCTGAATTCGCCTATTTGAATTTTTGAAATTCCATTTAGGATTCATAATCTCAAATAATAAATAACATTTGGTTTGATTAACTTAATTTGTTTACAGAGTTTAGGAATCAAGTTTAAATAGGAACGCCATTTTCGAATTTTTCGCAATTTCTGCCACCTACTCATGCGACGCCAATTGGAACGCCATGCCGCTGAAGTGGTTAAAGTTAAACACATTATAAATCTGAAAGTAGTCTGGAAATACATCCGCAAGTACTGAGTGTTTTAGAGTAAAATGAAAGAGTTCCTGCATTATATCTATACTATTAATTAATTAATTAATTAAATTAATTTTCTTCATAGCTCCTGGACGTTTCAGGAATTCAAATAGTCATTGAATATCCGAGTGCTTCCCCGATTTTAGAAGTCGTAATGCAAGGTCTACTTGCGATACAATTAGTTCTAATTAGACACTGCATAACTTCAAAAACTGGTGGAAATTCAGCATCAATTTTTAATACATTATAATTAAAGTACTATAAACGCAAAAATTGCCGTTGTCAGAGGTCGAGAAGTGATTTCCCGCAGTATTTGGTGCGCTGAATCCGAATCTGGCAACGAAAATCTCCCATCACGTAATGATTTTGAGAAAAGTGGGGGTAATTTTTCAAAAATCATGTTTTTCGCTGTTTTTGAAAATTTCTACCGGGTAAATCTGACTTGTCATAGGAGTCAAATTAAAACCTGAACCCTGTATACTTTAAAAAATAAAACGACAATAAACTAAAATATCCTCAAAAAATGATTTTTTAACAGTTGTCAAGCATAAAAATTGACTGACACTGTCCGTAAATTAAACTATTTTGAAAAATGATTGGATTCGCTTAAAATTTGTTACTGAGGGGCTTTTGGGGTCGCCGATTACAAATATGTTATCAGATTTAAAAAATTTTAAATGTCAGATTCAATGTGGCGGATTTATTTTTGAAAATTGATGGAATTCACTTGAAACTTGTTACCCAGGGGTTTTTGGTGTCGTTGATTATGAATTGTACTACAGATTTTTTATTTTTACATCATATTTGTAATCAACGACCCCGAAAACCCCAAAGTAATAAATTATTAGCGAATCCAATAATTTTTGCTTCCTCGTGAGGAAGCTTTGTAGTCCTTTGATTTATAAAATTTTTAAAAATCCTTCAAATAAATTTTCTTCTATATAGGACTATGTTATTTAAGACCCTAAACAATTGTCTGGAATTTGCATGAAATAAAATAAAATCGACAATTTTTTTTCAGTTGGGCTAAAAAGCTGCTTTTTCAAGTTTTTAAAAATCATGGGGAGTTGTGAAGCACTACTAAAAATCGCTAAAAATTATATTTTTTGGTAAATATTCTTTATTGAGATTTTGCATAAATCCTTTTAAATTTCAAGAACCTAATCATTGCTGGTTATTATATGGGTGAACTTATCTTTTTGATTTGTTCGCGAATTTTGTAAAAATTCTACAAAAAGGAACACTCAAAAAAACTTTATAAACGAAAGGTTGAACACATTGTGCTGAAAGATATGCAAAATATCTGCTATCGGAATGAATCCAATTACAAAACGAAGATATTAGGTGAAAAAATACTCAGAGTAAGTGACATCTATCAAAACAATTACTATGCGAGATCTATGGCCGTGTTTCACAACTCCCCATTCTCCGCTAATAAAATCTTATTCTTTGCATCAAGACGAATCGATTGGTATATATAAAGTAGGGGAGACTGAGGTAAACCCGCTCACTAGCGATTTTACGCTATAAACTCAACTTAAGATGGAAATATTTGTACTGTGAATAGTAATTAACATACAAATAATGTTAACGAACTTTCGTTTAGTTTCATGAATTCGTCATAGAATCAGAGACGGTCAATTTGTTTTTAGAAGTGCAAAAAAGAAAAAAATGATCTTCGGATTTTTAAGTTTTTCGATTATTATTTTTGAGACTTAATTTATTCGACAAATTTTTTTTATGCTATTGGATGTCCTTTTTCGAAATATATATGTAGTTTTGATTGATTTCAAAAAGATTTATTTAAATTTATTCTGAAATGTGAGAAATACATTCGGGGTAAACCCGCTCACTTATAAATTTCGTGTAGGAAGCCGAATCAGTATTAAGGGGAGGGACAGGTGAAATTTCAACCCTACGATATTTACGCTGTTGAGAGGTGCCAATTTATTTTCTGGCATTATTAAGGATCTAAATTTATTCTATAATGTTAAAATTAAAAAAAATTTTTTTTTGACCATTTTGAAAATTTTTTTTTTTGAAAAAATTAAAATTGTTAAATTCATACGATTGATTATTCAGAATCATAAAAAGAGCTTATAAAAAAATTTGTAACAAAAAATATTTAAAAATGTAGAAGTAGTTGAATTTTTTCAGTACTAGTAGTAAAATTTAAACCAATCAAAATTGGCTATTTTCAGCGGTATCAAACATTTTTTCACACTTTTTCAATACCTGAAATCATATTAAACTATAAAAAATTAATAAAAGTAATTTTCAACTGATTTAACATTTTTTTTATTTTTCAAAAAATTCGATTTTTTGAAAAAATTAAAATTTTTGAAAATCCATACGCTTGATTGCTTAGAATCATGAAATAAGTATGTAAAAAAATTGGCAATGCAAAATTATAATTTTTCGAAGCAATTTTTAATTTTAAATATCAAACTTTGTCAAAAAAATATTGAACGTCCATAAACTACAAATATTTAGATGAGTTGAATTTTCAGCGGTCCCTCCCCTTAACAGTATTTGCGTTTTTTTGTCCATCTTAAAATTTTTAATATTAAAAATATTCATTAAAAGAGAAATAATATTCATTTCCTAACAATGTTATTAAATTATTGGGTAATTAGTTGAATATTTAACATTTAGAATGTCCCGCATTTTGCGATTTGTTGCGATTTTTTTCAGTAGATGGCGCCGAACTATCAATATTTGTTGGCACCATTGAGCGTAATCATGTCTATATCAATCATTATTAGTGATTATGAGGTTATAACAAACAACGCAAATAAATAATCAAAATTTGTCACTGTCTTTTTCGGCTAAAAAATACATAAATCTAAGTTTGTTGTCTTTGTTCAGTTCACGTTTTATCATTGTTTATTTAAAAATTTAAAATTTTGAATTTCATTTGTTATTTTTATCAATAATAAAATCTATAACTTGTAACATCCAAAATTGTATCAACATTTTAATTTTCTCTTAATAAAATATTATTTGAATTCACAGTTGCAATTCAGGAAACCTATACTTATTATTTAATAAACCAATATTTATTGTTTATAAAACTCATAATTTATCATTAATAAATCATACTGAAGACGGAAATAAGGAGAAATTTAATATATACAAAATAAAACTGTCGGGAAAACCTTAAATTCTTAAAAAAATAAAGTGATCGGGTTTACTCCAAGGGGTGAGCAGATTTACCCTGGAAAATTGTGATTTTGAAATTTGGTATATGTGTTTTAAAAATTTTCCCTAAGTAAAACTAAAACAGATAAATCAAAAATTCGTTTTAATTTTGTTAGTAGAAATCATAAGCTTTCAAATTATATAAATTAACTTGGATTTAGAGAATAATTTCTTAGGTTTATACCGTTCTGAAAAAAAGTGAGCGGGTTTACCCCAGTCTCCCCTATAAATTGTATGAGAGTTTATAGAGTTAATGACAATTAAAGCAGAAAAATTACCTTTTTTGATCAAAAATTTAGTTCTTTCATCAAAATTATATTCCAGTACAATAAAATTTTACTCATTTTTTTCAATAATCTTATCCGTTGCATTAAAACGGATCGATTTGTTATATATAAAGTATATATTGTATTTGAATTTATAGAATTAAATATAATTAAAATCAAAAATTCGCTTTTTTTAGAAATTTATTTCCTTCTTAAAAATCATGTTGCCTTATAATAAAATGTTACTCTTGACTTAAAAACAAACTAAAAATCTTCATTTCATCAAGACGAATCGATTAATGTATAAAAAGAATATATTTTATTAGCATTAATAGAATTAAATAAAATAAAAAATTCACTTTATTATTAAATTTTTTTTTTAAATTGTATTATTGTACAATAAAATTTTATTTTTTTATTTAAAAGAAATGAATTTGAATTTTGAAATGTTAGACTGTAGCCGTGTGGAAAAAGCCACGTTCGAGTCCCGCTGCTCAGAGGCCCATGTCAGGGGCCCACGTGGAAGATCCATGAGGGCACCAACAGGGGCCCCGCTCTTTGCCCTTACGGTTGCCCTGCTCAAAAATTTATCTCAGTTTCAGAAAAAATTTTTTTTACTAAAAAACATTAGTTCAGAATGCATTAAATTACATTTCAAAGCACTCGAAATAAACATTGAGTGACATTTTTCTGGAAAGCCTATCACAATGTTATGGAAATTTACGAGGGCACCAGCAGGGCCCCTGCTCTTGGCCATTATGAATGCCCTGTTCAACAATTTTTCTAAGTCCAAACAACGAACTTTTTTTACACCATCAAATTATGATTACAATGACTATAAGCAATTTAAAACGCGTTTTTAACAAAAATTTATTCTCACCTTTCTTAAAATATTCAACTCACATAAGGGGCAAATCCTTGAAGGCCGACACGAGGGGCCCGCGTGGATTGTCCACATCATTGATTAGCAAAAATTTCTAAGTCCAAAAAAAAATTTTTTTTACATCAACAAATTGATGTTTATAATGATTTTAAACAATGAAAATCGCGATCTTAACAAATATTTAATGTTACTTTTTCAAAAATATTCAACTTATATAAGAGCAAATCCTTGAGGGCCCACACGAATTTCCCACATCATTGACTAGAAAAAAATTTTTAGTCAAAAAAAAAATTTTTTACATAAAAAAATTAATGTTTCTAATAATTTTAAACTATGGGGAACGCGTTTTTAATACAAATGTTTTGACATTTTTTTTTGAAATGATAAAAATATTTTTTAATTTGACCTGAGACATTCTTATATTTAGACAAATATGGCTGCATTCAAAATGAAGAAAATACACCGATATTATACCATCCCAGGTGAGAACTGACGGCTAGTTCAAGCTTTACGAAGCTTGATTCAGGCCTGGTCAGGATTGATTGAGGCTGGGTAAGACGGCCGATGCAAGGCTGCTTGAGTCTATAAATGTAACACCGATTTCAGCCTGACGCGCAGTCTTTGATGAAGATTGGCGTTCAATCTTCAATCAATGCTGCCGAAGCCTAATTCAGGAATGAAACAAGACTGCTTCCACTGTTCCCAAATTTACGCCTTTTTCGTGCTCATTCAATATAATATGAAAATATCAATTGATTATAATAATAATAATAATAATAATAAATATTATTGTTATTATTTTTATTCATATTATACATGTGTATAAATTTAATTGCAATATACTATTAGAACAATTATATTATTTTCATGTAAATAATATATTACTAAAAATAAATGTCATTTGAAATAGTAACATTAAAAAAATAATTTTAGTAAAAAAAGACAATTTTTCTGTTAATTAGTACATTTTTTTTGTTGAATTTTTAACAGACTTTTAATATTATTTACAAACATGTTCACAGTTTTTATTCACAACACAACACACAATTTTATTATTTTATATAACGCTTAGAAACGAAAACGGAAAAATATTCGCTCGCATGTTGGATCGAAACCCCGTCGCATACCCGACACCCCTATAAGGGTTGGAAGGGATCTTGCTTAATCAAGTATATGAATGCCAGAGCATGGTAACTCAACATTGATTCAGCATGGGACACCAATGTTCGTCCCATGCTCGATTCAAGACTCGGTCAATCTTCGTGAGCGAAAATACAATATTCACTTTCTTTATTACCGTGTGCACTGAACAATATTAAATATAAATATTTATAAATTATTTAATATTACAATATTATTTTCATAATATGTTTAATTTTATTATATATTATTTCTTTCTTGCACAATGTCAAATTATTATTTTTATAGATCAAGAGTTTCGTTTGTCTGAAAAATATTCTGTGATCAAAAACTTACAGTGTAAAAAATGTTCATTAGGGTGAAATAAATATTTATGCCAAGTATTTTTACACTAGAATTAACCGTTTAGTAAATATTATCAAAATACTATTTTTTGTCAAACGCGTGTGACCTTGCAACTCAGCATTGCCAACTCAAGAGTTTAACGTATGTGTTGAGCACGGAGAAAAATTCTTTTTTAATGATTACAATAGTCTACAGTACAGCTCGGATATGTGACCACTTTTTGTGATGATTACTATAGCTGTTGTAAGGAGTACAAATTAAAAGGTATCCCTTACAACAGCTGTAGTAATCGTTCCTACTCAATTCTTAACATATTACATAGTTTTCGTAATCATTGCAAAAAGTGGTCACATATCCGAGCTGTACTGTAGACTATTGTAATCATTAAAAAAGAATTTTTCTCCGTGAGTTGGCTACGCTGAGTCGCAAGGTCACACGCAGGGTTGTGCACGTAATATACCTAAGGTAAGTTACATAGGTTTTCTACGTATGTTACTTACGTAATATACCTCTTTGGTTTTCTACAAAACGTATTATACATATAGCACGGGTGTGAGATTAAGCTACCTAACCTTAAATAGTCACGTATTCTTATCCTTAGGTCAGTTTTGTTGTTATAGGAAATCTTTTTGAATTGTTTTGTAAATAAATGTGTACATTTTTGACACTATGAATTGTGGTGGTCGACCGAAACATAATTCGTGGAAAGAATTGTTTCGAATTACAAAAATTGGAAAACGGAAAAAATGTGGCCTAAAGGCGCTTGCACACTTCCAAATTTTTCGGCGAGCAGCGAATTTTCACGGTTGTGAAAACTCACGTCACTAAATGTGATTGGTTCTGCAAAAAGCTATTTGAAAATGAACCTTTGTCAGAGCCAATCATATTTAGTGACGTGAGTTTTCACAACCGTGAAAATTCGCTGCTCGCCGAAAAATTTGGAAGTGTCTTTATGCTTGCTTTACAACAAAATTTTGAAAAACACTTTCATTTGGTTCGTTGTTGCAAATATTTCTTTAACAAATAAACAGTAATTATTTTTTATCTAACACAAAGGGGAAATCAGGATGAATATATTAATTTGAAACAAAAATGTTTATAAAAAAAGATTTATTCTTACCTATGTCCTAACAGACGTTTGTATCCAATATTTTTCAAAATATTGTTGCAGTGCAAACATTTTGTAACATTTGATTTATTTTGATTTGATTCATCTACTATTGTCAAACGTTCAAATTGCAATTTATCATAAGCGATATATGGATGAGTTGTGGACTTCAATTTTGTAGTCATATTTTGCAAATAGTTTTTTAATATGATCTTTCAATTTTAACTCACAAATCAATAAATAGGAATCAATCAATAAATTAATATCAATGAATTAAATATCAGTTTTGAGTTTTTGACCGTTGTTACAATCATAATTTGAAAAAGTGAGGTTATGTATACACTGTAAAAAAATCCTAAGAATATTACCCACATTAAATGTGGCTATTTTACAGACAAGGGGAAAAGTGCCGCATTCAATGTGGCAACATAACCTTATTTAAAGCGTCACTTTTCCCCTTGTCTGGGTAATATCCTTAAGATTTTTTACAGTGTAGATGTAAGATGTCGGTATGTAATATACATAGTTTTCTACGTTTTATACAGTATATTACGTCGAAAATGTATTATACGTCGAAAACCGCCAGTGACGCGTCACTGCACAACCCTGGTCACACGCGTTTGACAAAAAATAGTATTTTGATAATATTTACTAAACGGTTAATTCTAGTGTAAAAATACTTGGCATAAATATTTATTTCACCCTAATGAACATTTTTTACACTGTAATTTTTGATCACCGAAAATTTTTCAGACAAACGAAACTCTTGAACTTTAAAAATAATAATTTGACACTGTGTAAGAAAAAATAATATATAATTTAACTTTATTTATATGAATCTTCTATAATTAACATAAATATTATACACTAAGACTAAATAAATATTTATATTTATTTATTCATTAATATCTTAATGTTAATTAAATTATTATGGTTTTAAATAATAATTAATAATAATTATTAAATAAATTAATATAAAAAATTACAAAAAAATGACCGTAGAATATATTATAGTATTAAATAATTTATAAACATTTATATTTAATATTAAGAGCACTCGGTAATAAATAATCTGAATATTTTCTCATGATTGATTCAAGCTTGAATTAAGATTAGATTTTCAAGCTTCACTCACGAAGGTTGACCGAGTCTTGAATCGAGCATGGGATGAACACTGGTGTCCCATGCTGAAACAATATTAATGTGACAATGGTATAAAGACTGCTTCAACTCTTGGTTACCCACGCTGTGCGTTCAGGGCTCAATCAAGCTTCAACTCATCGTCAACATTGGTCTTTCTCACCTGGGATGTGGCAAAAAACGCGTATGACAGAATTATTAAAATAAATTCTGATGAATTATTAAGAAACAATGATATTAAGATCTGTCATTCGACGAGTTTACCCGCAAGGGACAGATTAAAAAATTATAGAACAAATGCATACAAGTTTCATTGGTTACAATAATAAAACAAAATTATTCTAAAGGGAAAGGGATAAAAAGAATCTGGCCATTGCTCTGTCGAGATTTGAATTGAATCCTACTGGCATCGCGCTCTTTTCCTTACTTCCTCTCAATTCTGATGCTCCGAAAATAATATGTAGACAGAATATTGTTTGAATCTATTGAAAATGATGAATGTGATATTCCTCAATTTGTGTGCATGTGTGTGTATGTAACAAGAAAAGAGGGAAACTGTTAAATTAAAATCAGTATAAAATTAAAATGAGCGAAAAAACACAAGTGATTGAACAAATGCGAAAGACTATGTATTTTTGCTATTTCTTTTCTTCTCTCATTAAAGAATGTTAAAAGGAATGTACATATAACTATTCTGTATAATTATTTTGTTTCCAAAAATAAATATGTAAATAATAAATATTGATGTAGCAAATATGATGCAACAAAGGTGTAGTTGACGAGTCGCTGTTATATAGCCGTTTCAACAAAAAAAGAAGGTTTTTAAAAATGTATATATAATGTTTGTTTATTTTTGCATTATTGTATATTTTAATGGCTGTTGTTAAAAAATCAACGAAAAAAAGCATAGTGGTAAGAGTGTTGTTTGGTAGTCAGTAGGTCTTAGGCTCAATTCCCGCGTGCGTCAGATTTTTTTTTGGTCACGATGTAATTAAAAAAAGTAAAAGTTATAAATAAATAATTTATTAATTTAATTAAAAATAATGTCGAGGGCATTTTATGAAATCCACGAGGGTACCGCGTGGAAAATGTATATGGAATCCATGAGGATTTTCCTCGAGGGCACCCATAAGGGAAAGCATGTCACGCCTTCGAGGGCTCCGCGTGGATTGCGCCTCCGGATTCTACATGGGAAGAGGGCAATCCACGAGGGCCCTCACCATTTTTCTGCACGTGATATTAGAAATTTTTAAAAAATTAAATATATTTAATAATTATTATTTTGTTATATTTTATTTAACCCTTTAACGACGAGATGTGCTGCTTTTTAACATGAATTTCAAACGCCTACAATTAGTAGAAAGAAGCCATAAAATTTTTTAAAAGTCCATATCCTACTAGTTTGGCGTCGCTCTTTCGAATAGCGTGGTCAAAATTAAAAAAAATGATATTAGACTCTACTTTTTTTTAAAATACATGAAAATGTCAAGTTTTTTTAATGCAATTTTTTTAAAAAGAATTTTTTTCTCCGCCATAACATTTTTTAAATAGAACAAAAAGTATCAGAAACGTGTTCCCGATAGTTGTACTTGAAAAATATCTATTTCTAATTTTTTTTTCGATTTTGAATTAAAAATGGAGCTTGAAGGACAAAAAAATTTCCTAATTTTACGTAAGATTACAAACTTTTTCCAAATTGCTCAAATCTAATTGAAATTTGTTACTCGGGGGTTTTGGGGGTCGCTGATTACGAATCTGGAGTCAGATTAAAAAAATTCAAAATGGCGGATCCAATATGGCGGTCGAATTTTGTGAAACTTATTGAATTCAGTTGAAACTCGTTACTAGGAGGTTTTTGGGATCGCTGATCACGAATCTGAAGTCAGATTCAAAAAATTCAAAATGGCGGATGCAAAATGACTACTTAATTTTTCAAAATTATTCAGATTTGCTTGAAAATTGTTACTCGGGGTTTTTTTTTAGGTCGCTGATTACAAATATGAAGTCAAATTCAAAAAAATTCAAAATGGCGGATGCAAAATGTCAGCTTAATTTTTCAAAATTACTGAGATTTGCATGAAATTTGTTACTCTGGGGTTTTCGGGGTCGCTGATTTTGAATGTGAAGTTGCCTTTATCCTTTAAATAATTAAAGCTGCCCGATTCTCACCACGAGGAGGTAGGCGATATAGAGAATCATTATTTTTTTACTTTTTCAGTGATTTTTAATTTTTGTTTTTTTAATTTTTTTTTGTTTTTTTAATTTTATAATTTACTTCTTTCAACTTTTTATTAAAAATTATTAATTTGTATTATGCGCTTTTTGGAAGCAATTGTCACAGTAATATAACTTGCATGTTTTGCAGTATATCTTTGATCGGAAAAAGAAAGTACAAAATTTTTGGGTATGTGCATCAGGAAAGATTATTAGAACAAAGTAAGAACGGGAAAGTCGTCAGTACATGCAAGTTATATTACTGTGACAATTGCTTCCAATTATTTAAAGGATAAAGGCGACTTCATATTCAAAATCAGCGACCCCGAAAACCCCAAAGTAACAAATTTTATGCAAATCTCAGTAATTTTGAAAAATTAAGCTGACATTTTGCATCCGCCATTTTGAATTTTTTGAATCTGACTTCATATTTGTAATCAGCGACCTAAAAAAAACCCCGAATAACAATTTTCAAGCAAATCTGAATAATTTTGAAAAATTAAGTACTCATTTTGCATCCGCCATTTTGAATTTTTTGAATCTGACTTCAGATTCGTGATCAGCGACCCCAAAAACCTCCTAGTAACGAGTTTCAACTGAGTTAAATAAGTTTCATAAAATTCGACTGCCATCACATTACGTCATTAATTTGATCTATGTTTCACCTACAGGTCAGAGCTTGCCCCCTCAAATAGGAGCGCCAAATAGGACGTCAAAGCCTATGCCAAAGAATTTTTTTTTACTTGCAGGCTGTTATGGTACTACAAAATTTAAGTACCCTCAAAATTCAGGTCAATTTTGAGGGCAGTTTTGAACTAAACGTCAAAATTTGACAAATAATTTCCGCTTCCCTCAAAATTTAGGACAGTTTTGAGGGCAGTTCTGACCTAAACATCAAAAATTGACAAACAATTTATGCTACTGTCAAAATTTAGGTTTATTTTGAGGGCAGATTGGACCTAGACGTCAAAATTTGACAAACAATTTCTGCTACTCTCAAAATTTAGGTCAATTTTGAGGGCAGTTTTGACCTAAATGTCAAAAATTGACAAATAATTTCTGCTATTCTCAAAATTTAGGTCAATTTTGAGGGCAGTATTGACCTAAACGTCATTTCATGCTACCCTCAAAATGTAGGTCAATTTTAAGAGCAGTTTTGACCTACGGGTTAATTTACTCTAACTTACTCTAACTTATTACTATGCATTTTATTAAAAGAATATAATTTGAAAATTAAAATTAAAATAAATATAAGACATAGGGTCATTTGGGGTAAATGTTAACGCGGGGTAAATGTAAACAGTAGATGTTTCAGCTAAATTTACAAATTAAGAAATAAGTACGACGGCAATATTTTTACCTCAGCTCACCTACAAGATGTTCTGACTATTGCCAATATTTTATTTTGACAATTGGCAATGCCCTAGTGAAAGTTATCTTTTAATGCAAAAAAGTTTGAAATTGAAAATTTTTCTGTTTCAGTATTTTGTCTCGCATTTGCATAAAAATAAATTTAAAAATCAAACAAAAATATGTAATTCTTCCTTATTCATGCCCCAACAAAAATTGACTTTGATTTTTGATTTTCGTCAATTTAGTTAATAAATAATTAAGTGTTTACATTTACCCCGAGAATTCGAAAACTCGGGGTAAATGTAAACAGTACTCCAACTACATTTTAAAAGAAAATAATTGAATAAACTATTAGATCCGACATCTTGAAATTTAAAAATTCGATTTTAGATTCTTATTCAGCAACCTTAAAAACTTCTTTTTACCAAGTTGAATGAAAATCTATTAAAATTTGTTCAAGTTATTTAAGTTTTTACATTACTAATTTTGTAATGGTTGATTGTTTATTTTATATGATACATTATCAGTCAACTGGTTGATTTACTATACGTCTACGAATAATTTTTTTTCAGTTTTTTCATCCCTTAAGACAGTAGTATGCTTAAAATAACTTGTTTCTTATAATGATGCATGTCGAGCAAATAGATGTCATTTGTTTTTTTGTCTCCTTTCATAAAAGAAGTCAGATGAAACTATAAAATTCAATTGTTTTAATTGTTATTTTAACGATTTTCTTGACTTTGACGAGAAGTTGTCGATCGAGACTCGCTCGACATGCAACACTAGTTTCTTAAACCTCGCTTAACTACAGAGGTGTTTACATTTACCCCAAATTTTAGGCAAATTTCAAAATCTCGGGGTAAATGTAAACAGTCAGTTGTAGACGATTCAGGTGCATCAATATTTTTATGAACCTCATAAAATTTTTCTAGGGAGCTCTAGTAACAAGTTCATGCAAAAAAAATCCGTCCATTTTACCTTTTAACAAAAAAAACTGATGTTTTTCGTAAAAAATAGATAAACCGTTTACATTTACCCCAAATGACCCTAGTTAGTAGGGGAGGATGGGGCAAGGATAGTTAGGTAAAACCTTTTTGGATCCAGCGGCCAATCTTAAATATGTATCTGCAAATTAGAAGTATTTTTAGAAAGCCTGGTTATTTGACTACAATTTTGCTGTACATTATTTTACTGTAGAATCAAATCCCTACGAGATATAAATGAAAAAGTAAACAAACATTCTTTTAACTATCCTTGCCCCGGTACCGGGGCAAGGATAGTTAAAAGAATTCGAATGCTAAAAATGTTATAGAAAATCAGTAAATATTTGTTTTCTTTATTTTAATTGATTTAGACTATTCATGATTGATATCTCAAGTACTAAAAATATGTATGGAACATTTTCTGAATTGCAATTATTGTATTAAAATTCATCTGAACTAGAATCAGAGATTTAACCAATTTTTTTCAGACGACCACTAATTTCTTGGCCATAAGCTTCGTTTTCCGTATATAATTACGCACCATTATGTATATCAACCTAAAAAGAACAATTAAACACTTTTTAAAATTTGAAATGGCATTAACACGATTTTACCGTGCTGTATATCTCTAACTATCCTTGCCCCGTGAGCCCATATTTCAATTTTTTCTAAATTTTAAGGAACGACGTGAATTATTTTGAAAATAAATACGATGTTCGTGTTCAGCAGGAAATTTCACTCCGGAAAACACTTACGTAAATAAATATTCTGAAATTCTAATGTAGAAAACAATATGATAAACATTACGTTGACATTTTAACAAAACAGACTTTTTTCAAAACGAGAATATACCATGAATTACACGATTTTTGAGCAAGCAGTTTAAGTATAACAGCAACTAACTATCCTTACCCCATCCTCCCCCAATATAGTAATATAGTAATATATCTATAGTAAATTTTTAAGGAGTACTTGCGTTTATAAAGGCAAAAAAGAGGCCTTACTTGACTGTTGTATGTATGTGTGTATGACATGACTTTAGAGTATAGTAAGTGTCGTTTGATTACGACTTTTTTCGGAGCAAACAGGTGAATCTATTCATTGAAATTTTTTGGAAACTTGGAAAAGTTATAAAGTTAACGATTTAAATCGTGCTGCATACCTAGAAAAACTAAAAAGTGCTGTTACACAATTTTCATCTCTGAATATTTAAATTACGTTTTGTTAATATACATTGAATATGTATGTGTATTGTTTGCTAATTTTTTTATTTTTTTATATAACAAATTATTAAATTATTTGGCCAATGTTTTGGCCAAAAGTGTGTTGTAAATTTTTATTTTTTTATTTTTATAAAACTTGTTATCCTAAGGTTTTAGGGATCTCTGATTACGAATCCAAGGTCGGTTTTTTAAAATTCAAAATGGCGGATCCAATATGGCGGACAATTTTTTTTAACTGATCGGATTCGCTTGAAAATGGTTACTCGGGGGTTTTCGGGGTCGCTGAACACGAATCTGGCGTTAGTTTTTTAAAATTCAAAATGGCGGATTAAATATGGCGGACAATTTTTCAAAACTAATCGGATTTGCTTGAAAATGGTTACTCAGGGGTTTTTGGGGTCGCTGATTACAAATCCGCAGTCCGTTTTTTAAAATTCAAAATGACGGTTCAAAATTACTAAAAATAGGCGGATTGGCTAGAAATAATGTAATTTAAATTTTAATTAAAATTGATACTCAATTTATTGGGTATCAGCTCAATTTTCAATTTTGATAATGTAAATTGAGATTTTTAATCAGAAAGGCTAAAAACTGATGAGCAGTGAGTTCCAAGCAAATCCATACAATTTTGCTCCATGATTCTAGCACACTGAAATCGCCTTTTTGAATTTTGAAAAACGGACCTCGGATTCGTATTCAGTAACCCCGAAAACACCCCTAGTAAAGATTTTCAGGTAAAGAGGATCAATTTTTCAAAATAATGTTTGCCATATTAGATCCGCCATTTTGAATTTTGAAAAACTAACGCCAGATTCGTGTTCAGCGACCCCGAAAACCCCCGAATAACCATTTTCAAGCAAATCCGATCAGTTTTAAAAAATTGTCCGCCATCTTGAATCCGACATTTTGAATTTCAAAAAACCGACCTCGAATTCGTAATTAGCAAACCCGAAAACCCCCTGAGTAGAGATTTTCAGGCAAATCGGATCAATTTTTGAGAATGATGTCGGCCATATTGGATCCGCCATTTCGAATTTTGAAAAACTAACGCCGGATTCGTGTTCAGCGACCCCAAAAACCCCCGAGTAACCAGTTTCAGCGATTTTTAAGAAGTTTTAAACCACCTTTTTTAAGTTGCGCATATATGCGTCAAGAGCACTTTTGGCCAGTTTTAAATCCGCGCATATATGCGTCCGCAACAGTCAAGGGGTTAAAATGAGCCTGTGGGGCAAACCGGACCGTTTTCAGTGGGGCAAACCGGCCATAGGATATTTCCATTGAATTAAAGTTTGATAAAAATTATTTTTAAATAAAATGTTTCTTTCATTAAAATATTTACTTACAATGAAAAATAATTGTCTTCCAATGAGAATTTAACCCTTTAATATTGTTTCTCTGATAATGACATTTTTATTTTTTTATTTAAAAAAATATTTATTTAATTAAAATTCAATCCCGAATTATTATATCATTACGACAATCATTGTTTACATGATTCTTCATGTTTTTTATTATTTTTAATGAAACTTGGTATACTTACGTATTTTTGTGCCCTGATAACGAATATCATCATGAAAATTGGCGCAAATTTGATTTTCATGGTAAAAACCATAAAAACACCATAAAAATGGGTTTGTTTGCGATTAACTCGTAAAAAACGCAAAATTTTTAAAAATGTTTCATACAAAAGATATAGATTTTACAAAAATAAACATTTTTTGTTTTTACTATTTTTTTCAAAAAATTGTTAATTTTTGAGAAAAATGCAAAAAACCATAAAATTCCATAAAAATTAGTTAAAATATACTTTCAACTAAAAGGACATGTAATTTTAACAAAATAAAGTTTCTTTATGTATTTTGGTACACTGATTACGAAAATCACCATGAAAATTTGCGCAAATTTAAATTTCATGGTAAAAACAATAAAAACACCCACTTCTGTAGTGTACTCACCTGTGGTCCTTTAAAAAAGCATTTCTTTGGAGGTCACGTTAGAAGGGGTATGGTTCTGGTTTTGTACCTTCTAGTACAAAAAAAGAAGGTCTACATTGAAACGCGCAAGGAAATAAGATGCGGCGGGCTTCGCCCGCCTCTGAGTTGTTTCTTTTCGGGGCACCTAGAAAAGGTTTTTTTAAACGTTGAAGGGGGGATTGGTTCTGGGTTGGGTACCTTCTAGTACCAACTAGGAAATCAATTTGACTCCCTTTCTACATTAAAACGTGTAAAGAAACTAGGCGCGGCGGGCTTCGCCGGCGTCTGAGTGGTGTGTTTTCACCACGAAAATCAATTTAGCTTTGTGAAGTTAGAAAAGGAGTCAAATTAGCTTCCTAATTGTAAGCTCCCCCCTCCAACGTTTAAAAAAACCTTTTTTTAGGTGCCCCAAAAAGACCTAGTTTCATTCCACGTTATAATGTAGAAAGGGAGTCAAATTTACTTCCTAGTTGGTACTAGAAGGTACCTAACCCAGTACCAAACCCCCCTTCAACGTTTAAAAAAACCTTTTCTAGGTTTGTACTAGAAGGTACAAAACCAGAACCATACCCCTTCTAACGTGACCTCCAAAGAAATGCTTTTTTAAAGGACCACAGGTGAGTACACTACAGAAGTGGGTGTTTTTATTGTTTTTACCATGAAATTTAAATTTGCGCAAATTTTCATGGTGATTTTCGTAATCAGTGTACCAAAATACATAAAGAAACTTTATTTTGTTAAAATTACATGTCCTTTTAGTTGAAAGTATATTTTAACTAATTTTTATGGAATTTTATGGTTTTTTGCATTTTTCTCAAAAATTAACAATTTTTTGAAAAAAATAGTAAAAACAAAAAATGTTTATTTTTGTAAAATCTATATCTTTTGTATGAAACATTTTTAAAAATTTTGCGTTTTTTACGAGTTAATCGCAAACAAACCCATTTTTATGGTGTTTTTATGGTTTTTACCATGAAAATCAAATTTGCGCCAATTTTCATGATGATATTCGTTATCAGGGCACAAAATTACGTAAGTATACCAAGTTTCATTAAAATCGGACATATGCACTAATTGGAAGTATATCCTAAATTTATAATTATCTTTTATTATAATGCTACAACAAAATTAACTTTGATTTATTAATTTTGCAAACTTTAATTAAAAATAGAAGACTTTCTATTGCCCCTAGAAACTGGAAATTTAGGGTAATTAGAAACAGTTGATTATTTCTTACAAAATTTAAGAAAAAATTAATTTCAAGTATGAAAATGTTAAAAGATACAAAGAATGACATAAAAAAACTATTATAAAATAGTTCAAACTAATAAATAATAATGCATTATATAAGTTTAAAAATAAACCATGCCAAATGTTAAAGCACATTACACAAATAAAGGTTTATTTTCTCCTATTCATTTATGTAACAGGTTATATGTTTGCATATACTGTGGCTAATTGATAAACGAAAAATGGTAAAATTCTTAGAACCTGTGGTGGGTGATCTAAGGTTTAAGACTTAAGGTCAAATAACATAAAGATATTTCAAAAATATTAAATTAATTCACTTAATAGGTTGATCTATTGAAATCAGAAACTAAAAACGAAATAGATGGAAAGGAAAAACAAATGAAAATGTTACAACAAACTTTAAAGGGAATGCAAGAACAATTAATGCAATCGAAAAAACAACAAGCACAAGATGATAAAAAAATAAAGGATCTCACGTTAAAATTGACTGCCACCAAAAAAGAAGAACCGTCTGAAAATGAGGTTATAACTTTAGATAAAGATGACGACGTAAATGAGGAGTCAAAAACACCAAAACATCTATCAACAATCGGATCAATTCAAATTACACAAAAAGATGCAAAATTAATAGGTAACTATTTTTTACTTCTGAATAATTTTTTTACAAATTTTTCAAAAAAGAAAAAGTTTCATTAACAGAACCTCTACGTATTTCAGGACTTATAGCAACATTTTTACATATCCATCCATTCGGTGCTAGTGTCGATTACGTTTGGTCGTATTTACAAAAAATGGAACCCGGCTTACGACCGAACGAAGTGGAATTACTAATGAAAAGATTTCCACAGGTATTTAAACAAGAATTATTAGGAATTGGAGCAAATATGGAAAGGCGTTGGCAATTCTCGGGTTTCAATGCCTATCGAATTCACTAGTAAATAAAAATGGAGAAGGGGAAAAAAGAACAAAATAGAATACATAAAATATAAACAAAAAACACCAAACGATTATGATCCCGAAATGTTGATCTTTAGGGATGTTTATTTTAACTTTTAAAATTATATAGTTTGCCATATTAGTACTTAAGGTATGCATGTGTTTAGTAAAAAAGACACTAAAATTGTCTTTTAAAATGATATTGTGATTTGTATGATAAAAATGATGAAAAGAAAGCGTCTTTCTAGTCAGCACCATTAGACAAGTGTTTTAATATGATTTTTCCAATTTATAAATCATAATAATGTAAAAGAAACACTTATTAAAAACTAAGAAAAATTGATACTTAGT
This sequence comes from Leptopilina myrica (nomen nudum), assembly GCA_032872475.1. Taxonomy (NCBI): domain Eukaryota; kingdom Metazoa; phylum Arthropoda; class Insecta; order Hymenoptera; family Figitidae; genus Leptopilina; species Leptopilina myrica (nomen nudum). The sequence goes on along the minus strand of CM065459.1, from coordinate 32,521,523 downwards.
TATATTATAAATTTTAAACAAGTATTATTGCAATGACGCTCCTTAAGGTATCACATCCTTTCGCCCTCAAGTTCTTATAATTTTGCTCAACATGTACCTTACCATCGCAAATATAGCCATACATGTGCGTCACAGTGGTGGGGGTGCTAAATATTACAAATAACGTCATGAAATAGGAGCTTTTAGTTCATATTGGTAAGAAAACGAGACTGTAAACTATACATTTTTTTGTACATTTTGTTTCAAAACGTATTCGTGTATTAAAAGTTTTTGAAAAAATCCATAAACAATTTATGTTTATATTTATAAAAATGTAGTCCTCCCTACCCATTAATCACGTTTTACATGCACAAAACGCAACTTTGATAGCGAATATCTCTGGTTCGGTGCAATGAAAATTCTTAAAATTTTGCAAATATTTCAACAATAATAAAAAGGTATAGTTAAAATTTAAAGAAATCTATAGAAAAGCGTTTAGAGGATGTGATACCTTAACTTAAATTTACAAATCGTATAAGGAATGAGTTTTTTTTGCCTCCCAGGAAAAAATAATTCGTACGAAATTCTCACGAATTTTGTATGAACATTGTTCGCAAATCCGACCAGATTCGTAAAAATTCTCTATAGAATTCGTATGAAATTACTAGTAAAATTCGTTTTGAAACGTTTTTTCTTACGAATAATACCTAGATTTTTAACATGGATTTTCAAAACAAATTTTCTCGCACAGAAACTCGTATGAATTTCCGCAGAAAATTTCATCTACAAATTTTTTTAAAAAAATTTGGCTAATTTTTCAAACAAATTCCGTGCGAAATTCAAGCAAATTACGAACGAATTAAATTATAAATTTTTTTTGGCAATTTTTTTATCTCATTCCGTTTGAAATTCAAGCAAATTACGAACGAATTAAATTATAAATTTTTTTTTGGCAATTTTTTTATCTCATTCCGTTTGAAATTCAAGCAAATTACGAAGGGATTTATTAAAGAAATTAATTCGAAAATTCTGCACTGAAATACGTATGGATTTACGTACGAAATATCAGCTAAAAATTTTTTCCAAAACGTCCGTCCAAATTTTCAAACCAATTTCGTACAAAATTTGAGCGAATTACGAACGGATAAATTAAAATTTTTTTTTTAAATGTAGGAATTTCTTTCAGAAATTTATACGAATTTCTATGCAGAATTTTCTCATTGATTTATTAAATTAATCCGTTCGTGATTTACTCGAATTTCGTGCGGAATCCGTTTGAAATTACCACACGAATTTTACTAGTAATTTCATACGAATTCTATAGGAAATCTGGTCGGATTTGCGAACGAAGTTCATATGAAATTCGAACGAACCTTTTTTACTTGGGCTTTTACCATTTTTTTACCGTTTTATTTGCCATTTTAAAAGATAGCAGGTTAACCAAAATTGACACATAGTGTTTCTTATGTATTTTTTCATCCTGTTTTAGAATCTGCAAGGAAATTTAACTTTTGACTTAATGATAGAGCTCAGCAAAAAGCTCGAATAGCCGAACCGAGCCAAGCCGAAATGTTTTCGAGCCGAGTCGAAACCGAGCTCGGCTCGATGTACGGGATACCCGAATCCACTAGGGTACTCGAAAATTTCGAATACCCGTAATTTTCGAGTACATGCGCCAGTATCAGGGAATTAAGGTTTCCATCAAAATAATCATATAGCTACAGACCATTACTAAAGTGCACCCACGTGTGCAGGAGTCATGTGAACATCATCTTCAGGAAATTTTTGTTTCTATTGATTAACCATAGCTGTAGACTAACTGTAAAGTGCACCCGGGTGTCCAGGAGTCAGGTAAACGTCACCCAGATATCACGACTTCTTGCTGTAAGGCCACTGTAAGGATATCTGCAGGGGTTGTAAGGCTTACCGCGTAAGGCTGTTGTAGTCCTAAATAAGTCTAAAAATTTCCGCATTTCCGTAAGCTTATAAATAAAAGATGATGTGGGATTACACCTAATCCTATTGTAAGCTTACTCGAAAAACTCATAGTAAGCTTACATGTAAAAGTTGATGTTAGCTTACAAGTAAAGGTTGAGGTAAGCTTACAAGTAAAGGTTGACGTAAGCTTACAAGTAAAGGTTGTGGTAAGCTTACAAGTAAAGGTTGATGTAAGCCTACATGTAAAAGTTTAGGTAAGCTTACAAGTAATGGTTGAGGTAAGCTTACATGTATAGGTTGAGGTAAGGCTGTTGGAAGGATATTATCATGGTGTAAGGTTCTTGTAAGGTTGTAGTGAGTTTACCTATTATGGTCAATATTAACAAAATAATTTGTAACATAATTAATTAATAAATATTAAATAAAAAAATTAAGTTTGTTGCCCCCCTCTTTATTGGAAACCAAAATTTCTGTAGAAAATTTTGAAAACAAATTTGGGGAGACTAGGATTCAAACACGAGAACGATGCGCATTAACCAAACTTCCTAACTAACTGAGCTAAGTTGGGAACTGACATAGAAAAAATAAACTTTGCCATTTACATGGAATTCTATTTGTTTCGAGTAATAAAAATAATACTAAAGAACATCAGGGTATCCAGAAGTCAGGTGAAAATCATGTTTAGGGAATTCTGTTCTTTTCGAATCTTTCTTTCGCCAAAATAACAAAATATTATTTTTTTTCTTTGAATAACAAACATTATTATACATTTAATTTGTAATAAAAATTACGTCAGGTCAACAACAAGCTAGCTACACTACGGATAACGCCAATTCCGTTTTAGTTTCCATTTAATAATTATAGCTCTTAATTAACATCACGGTACACACTAATGTCCAGGAGTCAGTTGAACACCATCATCTAGAAATTTTAGGTGCTCATGGACACCAAGGTGTACATTAGGGTTAGTCTATAGCTATGGTTATTCAAAAAAAAAAAAAAAATTATCTAAAGATGACAAAAATGTGTATTCCTATGATTATTCGATTGAAACAAAAATTCCCTGAAAAAGATGTTCATCTGACTCCTGGACACCCGGGTGCACTTTAGGGTTGCCTATGTTTATGATTATCGATTAGAAACAAAAAGTCCCTGAGGAAAATTTTCACTTGACTCCTGGACATTCAGGTACACTTTACTATTAGTCTATAGCAATGATTATTTGATGAAAACAAAAATCCCCTGAAGAAGATGTTGACCTGACTTCTAAACACTTGGGTGCACTTTAGGGTTAGTCTACGTTTATGATTATTCAATAGATACAAAAACTATATTTTTAATTTGAAATCGCTATAGGAATAATTCGGGATAACAAAACATCGCCTCCAAAATGGTGGCCTAAATACCGAAAATTGTGAATAGCCAGGAAAACCAATTACAAGCACTTTTTCTTGTCACAAATGTATTAAATTAGAATAAAACTGACATCTATGATAAAATTTTACCACTATGACTAATTTAACAATATTTTCTACAATTTTTATAAACAAATTATTTTTTCGGAAGTCATAAATATTAAAATTTTTTTTATTTTACAATGTTATAAACAAATTAAGAATTAAAAATAATTTTATTTTTTATTTTTAAGAGCTGTACGTAAACAAACGTTTTTCCAATATTTATGAGTTTCAAAAAATAAATAGTTTACAAAAATTCTAGAAAATATTATTAAGTTAGTCATATAGTGATAAAATTGTATCATAGATGTCAGTTTTATTCTAATTTTGTACATTTGTGACAAGAAAATGTGTTTGCAATTTGTTTTTCTAGCTATTCAAAATTTTAGATATTTAGGCCGCCATTTTTTTGTTGCCATGTTGAATTTCAAAAAAATAAAAATTTCTCAAATTACCTAAATGAAATGTAATCGATTTTGGACGCGATATTTTGTCATTCCGAATTTTTCTTGTAGCGATTTCTAATCAAAAATATAGTTTAAATGAAACAAAAAATAATTTTTTTTTAAACAATCATAACTTTTAATACTTAAGGTTATGTTATTCAATGGTCACGTGCCCCATATGCTTTACTATGGAAAAAAGTCACACTGAATAACTTGACCTTAAGTCAAAAATTAAATTTTCTTGCAGATTCTAACATAGGATAAAAAAAATTCATAAGAAACACTATGTGTCAAATTTTTGTTAACCCACTATCCGTACAAAATGAGATAAAGCAAATAAATAAATATATATATATATATATATATATATATATATATATATATGACCTGGTAAGTTAAAAAGGACCTTAGGTCAAAAAAATCATTATTGCTTTTTCGGTAATTCTTATAGAAAAAGATGTGCACTTTCATCGTGATAAAACCTGCACTCCTACTTAATTAGTTTTTTTTACAAATTTAATGTGCAGAAGCATCTCCAGCTTGATAAGATTTATTTAAATTTTAATGTGCAGAAGCAAAAATATCTTACTTGTTAACTTCAAGAACTTTTTTCTTGAAAACTTGATTTTGTGCGTAAGGTCCCTTTAAATTTAACAGGTCTCATATACAAAAAATATATTTATCATTCATGTTTAATGAAAATTTATTTAAAATGTATGAATTTTAGAAAAATATTTCTTACTTTTAAATGGTTCTCAATAATATGTTTATATAAATTGTATTTAAAAAAGGGGCTTAAGCAAGTCCGTAGGAATTGTTTGAAAATTTTAATAAATTGTTTGGTTGTTACTAAATTAGTCGAATTATTTAAAATGAAATTTACGTTACACTCATACATGGTTGTCACAGGTCAGTGGAGTCAAAGAAAGTAGAATTGACCAAGGAAATGAGGAAAAAGTCAGGGATTTTTATTTAAAGTACTACAAGAAATTGCATTTTTAGAATTCATGAAAACATTCTGATTTCTGGTGTATTCATGAAGTAATAATAAGGAGACTTCACTCTATGCGCGATCTGAGCAAAATATGTCCCCACTTTAGGGAATAGGATGACGAACATTTAGATCGTAGCAGAGGTGGCGTTCCTTGAGGCGAAACGCAGGAAAGAATTGTAAATAACATGACCCATATTTTCTATAAAAGTTACGTATATTGTACAAAATTGAAAAATATGAATATATGCAATATAATATAATACAATTGAATATAACAAACATAAACTATAGTTGATATAATATGTTTGTTGTCTAATTATTTATTTAATTTATTTATTTAAAAAAAATATATTCCTAGAGCTAACAAGCCCTCAAAGAAACAGTACATAGTAGCAGTTATATAATTAAAAATAACATAAGTCGTGCATATTATCAAAGTAGTGAACAATTTAATTCTTAAGTATTTAATGTCATAATAAATACACTGGTCGACAAAAAGTTAATTTTTCTCTGATTCAAAAATCGGACAATGATATTTTTATAAGATTTTCATTGCTACACATGAATATGACCTCCAAAAGTGCCCATCACGTCGAGATTTTGAGAAAAAAGGACTCAAAGTATCAAAAGCCCCGTTTTTGGCCTTTTTTCATCACGTGTAGAGAATGTTACCGACGTGCTAAAAGTCTCTAATTAGGCTTAAATTAAAGCTTTAACTGTCAGCTATAAGAATCAAATCGAGAAAGTTGTGAATCAGTCAAAAATTTTAATATACATAGTACAACTTAATCATGTACACTCGCGTTCTACTTGTACTCATAGAGAGGTACACTATGGCAATCTTACTTATTAATTTTATTTGGTTTATTTATTGTTATTTATAATTCTTGGGTTCACTAATTAATACGAATTTTTATGCGTGATCAAAAAAGGCTAAAAACAGGGTTTTTAAATCTTTGAGTCCATTTTTCTCAAAATCTCGACCTGATGGTCACTTTTGAAGGTCATATTCGTGTTTAGCGATGAAAATCCTATAAGAATATTATTGTCTGATCTTTGACTCATTTTTCGTTTCGACCAGTGATATCAGTAACAAAAAATATTATAATAATTAATACTGTACAAAAAGAAAAAAAAATGTTTAGAAAAAAAGAAAAGTTCTAATTTACTTTGCTGAAGGAAATGAAATTAATACTATATTATAATTTATGAATTACTACCAATCAGTAACATCGAACAATTTCTGATTATCTTGAAATAGAAAATCGAAAAACGCTTTCCTAAAACTTAACCGATTCGACGATTCTCTAATTTTAATTGGTAACTTTTTCCATAACCTCGCATCTGTAATTACAGAAGAATGTTGTATTTTGCAAATTCTGTGGGTTGGTATCTTTAGAACAGTCTTTTTCTATCAAAGCCTATCATAAATATTTTCATTTACATTCTTAAATTAAAAAAATTCTAATAAGTGAGATGGAGTCTTATCCTTAAAGATGGAGTACAGCATGTTTCCAATAAAAAATTTCTTTCTCATTGCCACATTCAACAAACCTGATTCAACTCGAAATTTTGTGCTATGCTCAGACTTTAGTAAATTATATATAATTCTAATACATGCATTCAAGGGTTCTTCCAATTTATGATTTAATTCATCAGTAATGTCATCATAAACAGAAAAGCAGCAATAAAAAAAGAAGAATCGTAGACTTTACCAGTAACAATTAAGTTGATGTTGGAAGATAGTTTCTATTTCTGTTTAATTGTTGAAGTACTGTAAAAGTCTTACGCCTGATTTTAGAAATATGTTCATTCCACGTAAACATTCTATCCAATGTCAATCCTAAATCTTTGATTTTTTCACTATACAAAATAGGTGTTCCATTAACTTGTAAGGAGGAAAATCTCATTAAAAAGTCAATAGTTGGAGAAGCATTAGATGATATGACCATTGCACGTAATTAATATCAGTCTGAACCATCGCAAGCAATTTACTAAGTGCTGATATAGGAGCCGAAAGGTAAAACGTAAAATCGTCAGCATATTTGTGATACTTGCAATGCTTAAGATCCTTTCCTAGGTCAGAAATAAATAATTTAAATAGCAAAGACGAAGTGATGCTCCTTGAGAAACACCACATTTGAGTGTACCCCAATTTGAGCAATCTTCATTACCATCAATAACCCTTTGTAATCTGTTAAAAAAGAAAGATTTAAACCATTTACAAACTGAGTTTGACATTTTAAAGTAATGAAGCTTACGCAAGAGGATACTATGATTTACTGACGGAAACGCTTATAAAAAATTAAAAAACACTAAAATCGATACATATTTAATTATATTTATCGAAATCAAGTCAGGACCCATAGCGTTGGTTTTAATATGGTTGATATTGTTAAACAGCATAATATTATCTATATCAGAAAAAAATAAATTGTTTTCATTAAAATATTCTCCATTTATTGCTTCGGAATCATTTTTGGGGGTGGAAGTACTAGAGCTTGAAACGGAAAAATAATCCAATAAGTCTTGTGCTTTAAAGTTATTATCAGTTGTTCTTTTTTTATTTGATAAGCATATTTGATCGACGACAACAAAAATGGGCAATCAATTTGACCATTTATCAATTTATATAAAAAGATCACATCAGTAAACATGAATCTCAATTTTATCAACGGCGTTCCAAAAGATTTATATAAAAAATACTATATTCATGGGTATACCTATCAAAAGGAAATCCAATTTGTTTCGCCGCAAATCGAAAAAATCTATTCTGTATTCGTTCAATTCGTACCATATAAAACGTATAGAATGGTACATAAATCACCGACAGAGTCTCAAACAAGTATCTCACAAGAGAAAAATATAGAACCTTAAGTGTACTTAGACTACGAAAACAAGAGGCACTTCTCATTGCAAATCCTAGCATTCTCAAGGACTTAGAAATCACTTCCGATATGTAGTTATTAAAACAAACATTACTATCAAATATTAGACCCAAATCTCGTATATGATGAACCCTTACAAACTCCTGATTACCAATGGTATAGCAATATATTAAAATTAGCCTTTTAGAAAAAGATATGGTAAAACTTTTATCCATATTTATTGACATCAAATTGTTGTCACACCATTTACCTAAGCAATCTATGTCTGTTTGTAGTTCATTTTTATCTTGACAGGGATTTGCATTGCTAATTAGTTTATAACATTTGAGGTCATCAGCGTATAATAAAAATTGCGAATTCTTGAAAACTAGCTTGATATCATTCATATAAATAATAAATAGAAGTGGTTATAATACATTTTGATTACAATTTATATTTTACTAAATAATTGCTAAAACATTTTCAAACACCTAGAAATAATAAAATAAAATATAAATAAAAAATAAATATTTTAAAAAGTTTAAATAAATTACTCAATTTTATAATATATTTCCAGTCAGTCCAATTCACATCTTCATTGAACACATAAAGGATAAAAAAGTATTAGAAGAACCACTTGCTTCATTAAAATTTAAAAAAAAGGACAATTGATTCCAAATAAAAAATTTACAGTCTCAGGGACATAAAAACAAAAAAAAAGATTAAAATTAATTTTTACATAATTCTAGAATTTTTGTATATTGCTAAAAATAATTTAGTAAATTATTAATTTGTTAAAGTTTTTTTATGCTACATGAATATACTCGAAAGTACTAAAAGAACCAATTACTTCATTAAAATTTTTAAACAATTAATTCAAAAAAAAAATTCTAAATAAATTATATTTTTTATTCATTCATTATCATCATTTTTGTCATTTTAGGTCACGAAATCCTATGATGTAGGCGCATTGCGCTTGCTTCTCTGCCTGATTTTTCACTCAAAGCTAAAATGTGCAGAAAATAAATTGAGCTCCCGGATCAAAAAACTCGATTTGCGCCAGAACGCACACGCTAATACCGGTCGGGTTACAAACAGCTGAAGGAAAGTTTCTGCTAAATTTAGCTCGGTCGGAGTGATTTCCTCTAGCGACAGTAAATAGATTCCTCTTGCAAGTGATAAGAAATGATTTAAAAATTCCTCATTGAGTCGTTTCTTTAAAACTACTGGTATTTAATAGAAAAGAAAAGACTTTAATTCCGAGGACTTCTAATCACTGAAATTGCTTAATTTTCTTGGGGTTCACGTGATTTCATCTAGAGGCGCTATTGAACTTAAAATGTTATCAATTTCACCTCCCTTCTCTTTATTCAAGTAAAATTCTTTTTCGTGGTTACTCGAATCACACCATAAATCCAACAGCATGAACATAACACCAATTAGCACAGCGTGTATATAATCAGCAACAAATCCCATTGATCGGTCAAAGAATGTTATGTCAGTGACAATCGATTTTCCTTTAACTTCTTTAAAGTGTTTTAGTTGATGTCTTTCCACAATTCTTGTTTGACTTTCCATTCGTTTAGCATTTCTCAATGGAGCGTTATCGTGATTTATTGGAAAAACCCAATTTGATCCACAAGTTGTACAGATTTCGCCTGTTTCTTCGCAACTTCCACAACTATTCTCTCCATTGTACTGTATAACGACTTGTACAGATGATTTAGCCGGAGCATCCAAGAAGGCAACTAGAGCAAAAACATTACTGGTGGTTGTGCAATTTAATAATTTGTTGAACCAGGAAAACCCGTCAACATAAAGTTTTTGTAATTTTAATGAAAATGGCGACAAAAATGAGTTCGTGTGTGGTTTTTTACTGCTTCTGTTTAAATAGAAAATCCCACAACAGAATTGAAAACTTCTTCTAAACTTCGGATTCATGTTTGCAATTTGTGCATACACGGGCCACATATTGCTTTTTCACTTTTGGAGACTTGCACTCCATCTGTGAACCAAATTAGAAGAAGATCGTACGGATTAGGTATAGCTGTAGTTTTCAGACGCTGATATTCACTTTCCGAAGTTAAATCATGCACGTTTTCTTGATTTCTATTTGAGCACTTATCTTTATAGTCTTCAATTAAAGTTTGAAGATCTTTAATTTCAAAATCATTTCGCAACTAGGTTTCCAAATCAAAGTCTAAACATAACTTTTGACATCTGTACTACGGCAGTTGACACATTGCTCTATTTGACTTTCATCGGACCATTTTCCAAATAATAAAACACTCTGTACAAATTCGATGTTTTGTAGTATAATTGATCTGAGAATGAGGAAGATTACTTTAATAAAGATTTTAAAGATTTCTATTAATAATAGTAATTGATACTTTGTTCTTGGCATTGTGTGGTCATGAGGTAAAAAAGAATCGACCATATGCAATATGTTCTCCAGAGCTTTTTTAGTGAGATGTTTAGACACATAAATGTTTGAAACTGACACAAGGCATCGCCACCTCGGGTTGTCGATCCTGGAAAAATTGTCTGGTTTATCCAATCTGGCTGAATTTCACCATCATCGTCACTGTGATCACCATCATCATCAGAATCGTTACTTTCGTTTAACGAGAATGATGCTGACGAACGTGATTCAGAACTATTTAATTCAAAAGAAACATCTGAATCGATTATCTCATTGACTGTTCGCGAAGAGGATGTATTGAGATCTGTTGCTGAATTTCACACATAGATACTTCTTGAAATGAATCTGCATGATCTCTGGAAAACAACATAAAAAGTTTATTTTTTCTTAATTGAAGTTGGTTTTTAATTTAAACTCTGTGATCGAAATGTGAATTACAAGAAGAAACCAACTTCATTTAGAAGAAAATAAACACTTTTACCCTTACGAAAAAATATGACAAGTAATGGTACGACATGAACAATTGCAGTAATTTGCATGACGTTATTTCGCGACGCCACAAACAAAACATTATCATGTATAAACTTCAAGACACAAAAAGCTTTAACAGAATTATGTATATAGTTTACCTGATGTTTGCTGTTAAATCTTTAATAATTATCTATTACAACTAAGAAGTTTGCGATGACAATGGACCAGTTCGTTTTGTCAACTAACATAAGTATTCTGAGTCAGTTCGCTGTCATATAGAGAACCGTTTTGATATGACAGCAAACTTGTAAGCTATGTTCCTATTTCAACTAATCAATCTTTCTATGCATATAAGATTATTCTAAACATCGAGAAACTGCAAATTTTTGGTTGAGAGTTCGATTAAGGGGTTAAAGGACACAAAATAAAAACTATAATACATATCATACTTTTGATTGATAATTTGATAAAGGTGAAACAAGTTAATAATCTCTCCGAATTAATGTTGATAATTTGGTTAGGTTACCAGAAAAGTTAAAAACAATTTCACATTCTCGATGGTGTTTTTTACGCGGCGTCGCGAAAAAACGCCACGTACATTACAACACTTATTCATGTTGTAAATTACATGTCATACTTTTTCGTATGGGTTAGGGTTGGGTAATAATTCTCTTAAATTTTTTTCTACCAAAATTATTTTCTCCCAAAAAATAAACGATAACCATACTATTTGTCAGAGGTATGAATGTAATGAAAAAAATGTATGTAGGTTACGCGGATTTCTAGTGGATGTCACCAAGATAGTAAATTTAATTTTGGAAAGTTACCAAAAACAAAAAGTTTCTAAACGAAAATGTTGTGTTTGTATTTTCTGTCATTTGCAATGTTTACAAACTTGACATGCTTTTATGAAAATACGTGATTAATGACAGATAAGTATAATTTGTGTTGTTGATAAACTAAGTAAATGATTATATTTTATACTAATTAATAATTATTTTATAGCTTTTAATTTGAGACATTAAATTTCTATTGAGGCTGAGAGCAAGCAATTTTACGAAATGCGGGTAATATTTTCTTTTATTCGACAACAGATATCTTATTATTTTTTATTTTAAAAGATTAAAAACTTTCATATACAGTAATTAAATAGAATTAATAATAAACTTATAATAATAAAATATAGTATATCATTATTTTTCTTAAAATTCTAATTTATATATAATTATTGTTACTAGTCACTTTTACTTGCGCGCTACGCGCGCCCCCTTTTCTTTGCTATTCAATATGAAAATATTTTAACATTAAAAAAGTTTCTAACATTATTCTAAAGATGAACACATATTTATTAAAAGAGTTTTATCTTAAAGGATTAGATTTTGTTTTAAATTTTGTATTCCTAAATTGCACGAATTTTTCAGCAATCTTGAAACAAGCTTATATAAGCTTTCCTAATAGGAAATATACTTACTTTATTCATGATTTTTATTTCTCAATAATAATATTGTTCACTAACTCATTCTTTTCTTTCAGGAAATAATTTGCATAATTTCTACAGTAAAAATAATTTAATTGAAACAAAAAAAATTAATTTACTCAATTAAATAGTTTAATTGTCGATTATCCAATAAATATTTACTTGCATCAATAAAATAATTTTTTAAAGTAATGTTACGTCAAAACGAGAAACCTTTTTAAAATATACCTAACGTTCCTCGTTTTAAATTAGTTTCAATAAAGAATCTAATTTGGGATGAGGATAAGTCAATGAGCCTACTAAAAGTTGTGAGAGAATAATTTATTCAAAAACCAACAAGAAAGAAAAGTATTTGACAAAAATACAATGAGTATAGTTCTAAATTATAAACCTTACTTTTAAGAATAACGATTACTGGTGTTGAATATTGTAGTGATATTATCTGGAAATCCGATCTTGGATGGTGTTGAGGGGGCTAGTCGCCAAAGGGCCTCAGTAGTTGTCCTTAATGTTAGACTATTAGTCCTCTTGTTTACACTAATGAGATAGTGTATTGTATTTTGGTAATATTTGCTTTCTTCCAGACGAACATCGCCTCCTTAGCAAATTTCGATGGTTCGAAATTTGGAATGTGTTGTTTCAATATAAGATAGATACTTGAATTTATTTTCAAATTGATATTTTTGAAAATAGTGAAAATTGTTGAGGGGAATTAATTCTCTTTAACCGTAGTATGTTTCAAAGCAAAACTTTGAAAATAATTTTAAAGTTCTCTTTTAGAGGAAACACTTTCAAAATAATACTTGGGGATAACTTGTTGATAATAATGTTCAAAGGTTTACTGGGAGTTCACTTTTGAATAATGTTTAAAGGTATACTGGGAGACTGTTCACTTGTTGACGATAAGATGAATACTGCTGATTTCCAAAAAATTACTCTCTTTCTTAAAGATGTTATAACGCTGGTTTCCAAATTATTACTCTCTGTTCTAATCAGAAATGGTCACCCTTTTTATATAAAAATTTCCTCATTAGACGAGTGCTCGTAGCTAGAAAATTCGTCTTGACCTTAATAGATTTCAGTGCGCATGGCATCGCTGCGACCTTCCATAGAGTTGAAGTTGGAAGACATCGCTACGACCTTGCATGGAGTTGAGGTCGCAACTTCGTCTTTGATCCTCAAGCGTGGCGTGTGTACATATTAATAATCTGTATCTTCGATCTTGATTTTCTCGTAATCGTTATTCTTTCGACATTCTTTTAAAATACTATTCCTTCCTGGATTTGTAATAATGAACATATAATATAATTATAATATTTGTTAGAAAATATATCGAATATAATGCAATTTTAAAATACACATAAAAATAACATTTATAATATTTGTTAGAAAATATATCGAATATAATGCCAATTTAAAACACACATAACATAGTAGTTAGAAAATATATTGAATATAATGCAAATTAAAACACACATAAAATAATAATTAAAAGTACTGCATATCATATCATAATGAAATACATTATTTTAATAGAAGATATATGCTTTATCGATTAAATATAATATATGAAAATAAACATATACGTGAAAATATATAGTTAAATTAAGTATATTAATCAGAAGTTACGGACGTAACACCTCCCCCCTTAGATTGAGCATGGGAGTGAAATGAAACATGCTCAAACTAATGAATTATATAGGGAAAATGTTACTTTCATTCTATCCATAAATTATATCATTTTTTATTCATACTTTACATATTTTTATATAGTCATATACAATGTAGAATTCATTCATGCTATTTTAGTTATACTTCACAAACAATATTTAAGAATATAATAATTTTAATTTTAATGTATCTTCTTTTACTAGATATTTTCATTAGAATTATCATTTTTTATACAAGGTTTTCAATTAATCATTTAAATTGACCACATTCCAAAATCCATAAGAATGACATGTTTAGTTTTTTTGTTTGGTAAATAAATTTTGTTTATAATTAGAAAAAATGATTTGTACAAATGATTTACTTTGCATAGAATTTTGTATCGATGTTAATACAATATGTATTTTAAAAAAAATTAATTTTTTTTGTATGATTTGAAATTACATTGAGAGAAATACTTTTACAAGTTGTTTGATAGGCTTGAGTCTTGTGCTGTTTTTAAATTACATAACAATTTTGCGCTAAGATTCGAAACTTGTATATAATTAAAATTTGTTGTAGATTTAAATATTGAATACATTTTTGCACAGAATTATAAACCAAAGTTTTGTACATTTAATTTTACAGATAAAAATTTTTTATATATTTTTGACACATTCTACATTTGAGACAACAGTTTTTTAAATATGTGTCTCTATTTTTTATATTTTATTGTTTTTAAATGTTTCATTTATGCATTTTTAGTCGTTCTCAAGCTATATTTTAACAATAATTATTAGATATTGAGAAGGAAGAAATTTTTTTATTCGAGTTGTTTTGTTATTATAAATTTGAATAATGCCACTTTAGATTCTTCTTCCAAAAATTATATTGAATAAGGATTTATCTTATTGTGTTAAAAAAAAGGTTTCAATCTCTTGCATTGCAAAACAAGTATGTAGAATCAAAAATTGACAAAATATTATAAAAATTTAATTTAAACATGCGAACCTTTTAAAGAAATACTTTTTCAAATCAGGTAATTGGTATAGTGATTTAAAATTTGTTTAATATTTATAAAAGTGTAAATGATTGAAAACAGTTTAATTTCTCTTTTATTTAAGTCCTTTCTGAAACATAAAACTATATATTATTAAGAGTATTTTATTATTTCTGTTTAATTCGAGATAGTTTTAGTCTGTTCGTATGTACTATTTTTTGTTTGCTTTTAACTTGTATTTTAACGTTCCCTTTATTTAAAATTTCTAATATTTTATGTGGGCCTGTATATTGATTAGCAAATTTATGAATCTTTCCCCCGTGTAGTAAAAATACCTCATCTCCGAGTTTAAGATTTTGTGGATTACAATTTCTGTCGTAATACATTTTTGACTTCTCTTTTGCTAAAATTAAATTTTCTCTAGCTATGTTTCTCATTTCATGAAGTCTTGTTATTAAGTCTGTTAAATAATGATCATAAGTTTCTAATTTTTCATGTTCAAGTGGTGGATCACTTGATGGTAACCGTGCTAATTTTCCAAAAATTAACTCATACGGAGTGCACTTGGTGCCTTCATGAATGATCGTATTGTAGGAAAACATGGCTAGTTCTAACCAGTCATCCCATTCTTCATTTTTGTTGATAAATTGCTTTAAATATTCTCCTAAAACGTGATGAGATCTTTCAATTGATCCGTTTGACTGAGGGTGAAATGCTGTCGTTTTAAATTGTCGTATTCTAAATCTTTTTGCTAATCTTCTCATTAAATTGCTTAAAAAGTCAGTTCCTTGATCTGTTAACACTCCTTTAGGTGATCCAAAAATACAAATAAATCTTTTAATAAATGCATCAGCTATTGTACTTGCTTGATGATTTGGGAGTGCGATTGCTAATGAATATTTAGTTAAATTATCTTGTATTGTTAATATGTATTCACTTCCATTTTTAGTTTTTGGTAATGGACCAACAATGTCCATTGCAATTTTTTCAAATGCTGTTCCTGGCGTATCTGTTATAATCATTGGATCTTTTGTTTTCACTCTAACTAATTTTTTAAGTTGCCATTGAAGACAACATTGGATATATTTTTGAATATTATTTTTCATGTTTTCCCAATAATAATTTTGACGTATTCTACCATAGGTTTTAGTTACACCTTTATGTCCTCCAACTGAGCTTGAATGGGCTTCTTCTATTAACTTCATATATTCTTCTTTCGTAGGATATTTTGTATATCCATTACATATAACAACTATCACAAATGAATTTTCAAAAATTGATTTTATCATTAATAGGATTTCGTCCCAAGTTACATTATTTATTTGGGCTGTTTTTGCAATACTAATACTTTTCAGTTTCAATTCTTCACATACATTTTTCATTGAAACTATTGTAGATTTAATTCTTTTTATTGTGTCAGCTAAATTTTCTTTTATTTCTTCTTCTATTGGGAGAGCGATATGGTAATATATACCTCTCTTTATTTTTTCTGCTATACCTAATTGAAGTTTTCCAAAATTTGGCAATTTTTCTCGTTTTGCTAAAGATCTGGAGCCATTATCTCGTGGATCTCCATCGATTGAAAGAAAATAGGTTAAGTTATCTCTACGCATTGGTAATTGGTCTCTGCAGTCGATAATATACTTTTCTTGTGTTATATTTAAATTTTCACAATTTTCATTTTCCATTAGATTTTCTTCTTCATCAGATGATTCTTCGGAATTAGAATTTTCGTAGCCTTGATCAACTTCTTCATTTTTCTTCATTTTTATTTCTTGATTATTGTACTCAGGATCTGACACAATTTCATCAGTATAAACTTCATTATAAAATTTTTCTTTTCTTCTATTCTTTGTATTAGATACCTTTTTTGGTCTTCCCCTTCTCTTTTTTGAAAAGGAGGTATTCAAACGTGTGCTCTGTTTCTTGGGTCTGCCACGTTTCTTTTTTGTGTGTGCTTTTATTTCTTTTTCTTGGATTTCTTGATTTTTCTTTTCTTGTATTATATTTTCCTGATTATCATTCTCTTGCATTTTTCGTTGATTTCTTGTTATAACGTTACAAGTTTCATTACTTGTACAATAATTTCTTTTAATATTTTGGAGATTTCTTATTATCTCCAAACTCATGCAAGATTCATTGTCCTTCAATATTTTTTCAATAGATTGAAGACTTTTCTTTATCTCCAAATTTATGTAGGATTTATAGTCCTCAAATAATTTCTTAATAGATCGAAGACTTCTTAGTATCTCCGAATTTTCATAGGATCCATTGTCCTTAAACATTTTTTCAATATCATGGAGATTTCTTATTATCTCCGAATTCATGCAGGATTCATTGTCCTTCAATATTTTTTTAATATCATGGAGATTTCTTATTATCTCCGAATTCATATAATATTTATTTTCATTTGCCACACAATTTTCTTCAATTTTTTCTTGCACACATTTTATTATTTTTCTTTGAATTTCCTGAGTTTCATCAATTTTTTCTTCTTTTATTTCTTGTACTTTTTCTTCAATAATATTTTCGACTGGGTTTCTGGATAAGGCATCAGCATTAACATTTGTTTTGCCTGCTTTGTAGACCACATTAAAATCATATTCAGCTAATTTTAGCTTCCATCTTGTAACTCTTGAACAGGGATCTTTAGAATTTTGAAACCAAACTAGTGGTTTATGATCCGTAACTAAGGTGAATTTTCTTCCATAAAGGTATGGTCGAAAATGTTGCACACTATATATAATTGCCAATGCTTCTTTTTCATAAGTATCATATTTTCTTTCACATTCGTTTAGTGTCCGTGACGTATAAGCTACTGGTTGGTCTTTGCCAATAATTCCTTGTGATAAAATTCCTCCTATTGCAAAACCTGAAGCGTCTGTTGTTAGTATAAATGGTTGAGAAAAGTCTGGTCTTCTTAAAAGTGGTTCCTCACATAGTTTATTTTTTAACAAATCAAAAGCCGTTTGTTGTTTTTCAGTCCAAAGAAAAGGTATATCTTTTCTTAAAAGTTGATTTAAAGGATTTGCAATCTTTGAAAATCCGTCTATAAATTTGCGATAATATCCTGCTAGTCCTAAAAATTGTTTAATATTTTTAACATTTTTTGGTTTTGGAAATTTCTTTACAGCTTCTACTTTTTTTGGATCGGGTCGTACACCATTTTTGTCAATAATATGTCCTAGGTATCCTACTTCTAATCTCAAAAATTCACATTTATCAGGTTGCAGTTTTAAATTAGCAAAACGTAGTCGTTCCATGAGTTTCGAAAATTTTTCTTCGTGTTCTTCTAATGTGTCTGCATAAATTACAATATCGTCCAAATAAACAAATAATTCTGATCCTTGTAAACCTAATAATACCTGATCAATAAGTTTTTGAAATGTGCTCGGTGAATTTTTTAATCTAAAAGGCATTCTATCGAATTCGTAATGCCCAAATGGCGTTCAAAATGCCGTCTTATAAGAATCTCTAGGATCCATTTTGATTTGATGAAAACCGGATGCTAAATCGAAGACTGAAAAATATTGAGCGTTTCCTAATTGATCCAACAGGTCTGTAATATTAGGGAGGGGGTAAAATTGACCTACCGTGCGTTCATTTAGCTTTCTGAAGTCTAAAAATAATCGCCATTTTTTATTTCCCTGTGAGTCATCTTTTTTTGGTACTATCCATATTGGTGTGTTGAAAGGTGAGTCAGAATGCTTAATAATTTTTTGTTTTAATAATTCGTTTACTTGGCGTGTCATTTCCTCTTTGTGAACAGGGGGAAATCTGTATTGTTTAGTGATAATCGGTGTGTCGTCTGTAGTTATTATTCTATGTTTTATAAGATCTGTACCTTCTAAATATTCTCCAGGTATATGAAATCGATCTGAATAGTTCTTTACTAAATTCATGATGTGTTCTAATTATTCTTTATTTAAATGTTCAAGGCGAAGTAATTTTTTAATTTCTTCAACTCTGTCGTTGCCTGTAATGTTGAAAATATTTTCTGATTTAATGTTTTTTGAAAATACATCAATAATTTGTTTAATTGATAAGTCTTCATTTTTAATATCAGATTTGTTTTCTTGTTTTATTTCATCAAAATCTTCTAAATTTACTTCAAAAATTGGGATATCTATTGATTCATTTAGTGTATTGATTGCTTTTAAATAGGCTAAACCTTCTATGTTTGTAACTACTGCATCACCTATGTAAACACCATCTTTTATTTCTAATCTTGGAATGTAACCTACTTTTTTATTTTTATTTAAAATTTTTACATGAATATTGTAAATTGATCTTGCTGGTATTGTAATATAATTTTCCGAATCAAAATTAAATTTTTGTTTATTGATTTCTAGGTGTCTTTCTTCGTAATTTATTTTCACTTTATTTTTGATAAAAAATTCTGTTCCTAATATTCCGTCATGTTCAATTGGAACATCGTTTGACAAAAGGTTGAAAGTTGATGGAATTCCGAAAATATTAATTTCTACTTGTCCTAAAGTATAAACTGCGTGATCGTTTATTCCTGTTAATTTAAGACATTTATTTTCATCAATTTTTATATCTGGATTTAGTGCACGAATTTTTAATAAATTTGGTCCTGCTCCTGTGTCAATCATCATTGTTGTTGGAATTTTTAATTCTTTAGTATCAATTCGAATGTACGGAATTGTATTAGTTTTTGCTAAGTTAATGTTTCTGGATGCATAGTAATTTCTTCTTAATTCTTCCTCAGAGCATCCTACTGAAGAGGAATTTTGGAGTTTCCCTGATTTTGTGTTTGTGAATTTGTTTGTTGCTTATTGTTATCATCCCACATCTTTTTTCTACAATGAGTGGAAATGTGTCCTAATTTTTTACAATAATTACACGTTATACTTGGATTTCTGTTTGCGAGGTTTCTTGTATTATTAGTTCGTGATTCTTGAGAAAAATTTCGTTGTTGATTTTGAAAGGAATTTTGTTGTTGATTTTGGTATGAAGGACGAAATTGATTTTGTTGCATGTTTCTAAACTGATTCTGTGATGTATTTCTAAATTGATTTTGAAACTGATTTTGTTGAGGGTTTTTGTTAAAGTTTTGACTTTGAAATTTATTAAACCTTGGGTTTTGATTTGAAAAATTTTGCCGTGGTCCGGGATAAAATGAGTTTTCTCGTCTTGGTCCTATCAATTTATTAAGCTGAAAACAGTTCACTGCAAAGTGTCCTTTTTTACCACAAACCAAACACGTTATTATATTATCTTGAGCTATGTTGATTTTTGTTGTTTTTGCAAATTCTTTGACATTTTTAAGATAAGAATTATTTTCGGTATTTTGTTCAGTTTTTCTTAGTTCACGGTGTGATAACAATTTCCTTTCTATTTCTACTGCTTTATTAATTATCTCTTGAAAAGTGTCAGCTGTTCCTATTCTTAATTCAATGTCTGGTCTAAGTCCGCGTGAGAAACAATCAACAGTTGTTTTATCTAAATTTGTTTTAAATGCTTCATCTACTGCATTTTCATTGCTAAGCCTATGCGCGTCTAAAATTCTTTCTGCTGCTTCTGCTATTCTGGAACCGTAAGAAATTACATTTTCGTGTTCCCACATATATATTGCTCCTAATTCTCCTTGTAACTGGTATACAGATTTTGCTGGCGCGTAAATTTGTTTTAACCTTTCTGTTAATTGCTCTACTGTAATAAAATTATTTCCTATAATAATTCTTCGTGCTTCACCTGAAATTCTACTTCTAATTAATTTGACTAAATTTGTTTGTACTTGTGCATTATCAGGAAGCATAGATTTTGCTTCTAGACAACTTTCAATAAATATAGATAATGTGATATTTTTTCCGTCAAACATTGGTATAGTTTCTAATGCATCGCGTAAAGACACTTGCTGATTGTTTGGAAGAGCCATATTTTCTTCAAAAATAATATTATTTATAGAGTTATCAAAAGAATTGTTTGCAGAATGATCGTTTGTTTCAACGTCGTCAATTAAAGAGTTATTTAACCCTGGATTTACTTCAGAATGACTTGGTAAATTTTGATCTACTAGAGTATTTTCTAATATAGAATCTTTGCTGTCGTTATCGTCAGTTTCGGAAGAATTTTCGTCAATGTCAAAAAGGTTAGAATTAACAAAACCTGAATCAAACTCTCTATGTATTTCTTCGGAATCAGGATTTTCTTTAGAATATCTAGGTGTACTTGTGTGTGGTTTTTCTTTATAATTAGGAATTCCTGAATTCAATATCAATTCTGGATTATTTTTTATTTGTGAGCGAGTTAAATGTGAGGAATCTGTAGTATTTTTATTCGTGGAAGACATTAAAAAGTAGCATAATTTACAAATTTATTATATTCGTAATAGTTGTAAAATTGTCAATCTTGTTTCTTGAATATAAAATATACTTTTCTCTTTTGTAGTAAGAATATTTTTATCTTGCTTCAGTATATAAAATTCTTTTTAGTTGTAATAATAATAACGAATCGTAATTAAATGAAGAAAATAATTTTTTTTTAGCACAAATTAAATGTCAAAATGATTCATATACAAGACAAAAATTTCCATAAGTCAAGAGGACTTGAACCCCCATTCATTAATATAATACAGGATTTAATTTGATGAATGCACCTTGCAACTTTAAAAATTATAAGTTAAGAGAACTCGAACCTCTATTTATTAATATTCATACAGATTTTTTAAATAAATGCACCATGCAAGTTAAAAAACTTATAAGTTAAGAGGACTCGAACCTCTATTCATCAATACCTATTTATGAATGCACCTTGCGACTTAAATCTTGTATAATGTTATCATTTATTATAAAATGTACTATATTCAGTGAAAATATATTTTTTCTATTGGTTAAATGTCACTGATTATTATTTTTTTTATTATTATATATTGATAATATTCGTTATTATTTAAAAAAAAATTTCCCCTTTTTTTAACAATTGGTATACTCATTGATTTAAATTTTTTATTTCATTATTTCATTAACATAGAATTTAAGTTTATTAAAATTTTAGAATTTTATTAAAAAAATTTGACTAAATTATGGCTGATCGACTTTATATTTTTCCCGGGCCGATGCACCAAAATTTTAAAAGGGCTTCTGTTACGTCAAAACGTGAAACCTTTTTAAAATATACCTAACGTTCCTCGTTTTAAATTAGTTTCAATAAAGAATCTAATTTGGGATGAGGATAAGTCAATGAGCCTACTAAAAGTTGTGAGAGAATAATTTATTCAAAAACCAACAAGAAAGAAAAGTATTTGACAAAAATACAATGAGTATAGTTCTAAATTATAAACCTTACTTTTAAGAATAACGATTACTGGTGTTGAATATTGTAGTGATATTATCTGGAAATCCGATCTTGGATGGTGTTGAGGGGGCTAGTCGCCAAAGGGCCTCAGTAGTTGTCCTTAATGTTAGACTATTAGTCCTCTTGTTTACACTAATGAGATAGTGTATTGTATTTTGGTAATATTTGCTTTCTTCCAGACGAACATCGCCTCCTTAGCAAATTTCGATGGTTCGAAATTTGGAATGTGTTGTTTCAATATAAGATAGATACTTGAATTTATTTTCAAATTGATATTTTTGAAAATAGTGAAAATTGTTGAGGGGAATTAATTCTCTTTAACCGTAGTATGTTTCAAAGCAAAACTTTGAAAATAATTTTAAAGTTCTCTTTTAGAGGAAACACTTTCAAAATAATACTTGGGGATAACTTGTTGATAATAATGTTCAAAGGTTTACTGGGAGTTCACTTTTGAATAATGTTTAAAGGTATACTGGGAGACTGTTCACTTGTTGACGATAAGATGAATACTGCTGATTTCCAAAAAATTACTCTCTTTCTTAAAGATGTTATAACGCTGGTTTCCAAATTATTACTCTCTGTTCTAATCAGAAATGGTCACCCTTTTTATATAAAAATTTCCTCATTAGACGAGTGCTCGTAGCTAGAAAATTCGTCTTGACCTTAATAGATTTCAGTGCGCATGGCATCGCTGCGACCTTCCATAGAGTTGAAGTTGGAAGACATCGCTACGACCTTGCATGGAGTTGAGGTCGCAACTTCGTCTTTGATCCTCAAGCGTGGCGTGTGTACATATTAATAATCTGTATCTTCGATCTTGATTTTCTCGTAATCGTTATTCTTTCGACATTCTTTTAAAATACTATTCCTTCCTGGATTTGTAATAATGAACATATAATATAATTATAATATTTGTTAGAAAATATATCGAATATAATGCAATTTTAAAATACACATAAAAATAACATTTATAATATTTGTTAGAAAATATATCGAATATAATGCCAATTTAAAACACACATAACATAGTAGTTAGAAAATATATTGAATATAATGCAAATTAAAACACACATAAAATAATAATTAAAAGTACTGCATATCATATCATAATGAAATACATTATTTTAATAGAAGATATATGCTTTATCGATTAAATATAATATATGAAAATAAACATATACGTGAAAATATATAGTTAAATTAAGTATATTAATCAGAAGTTACGGACGTAACAGTAACTAAATCTTTATTTGTATCTAATATTCAATTATTTATAACAATTAATTCTTTTAATTAAGACTAATATTTCTTTAATTTAATCAAATAATTATTTTTTTTGCATAGGGAATGTGGGAAATCTGCATACAAATACCTTGGATTCCGCATTCCAAGGTTATGTGGGGTTGGTAAAATAAAAGAATATAAAATGAAGACAAATTATAAAATTGTTTAGCAAGCTAGCGACCTGCTGCCAGTTCCGACCCACTAATACCCGTAATCCTTCTTTTGAAGCCCTTCGCCCACTCTCGGAACTGTCGCACGACTTTAGTCTTCGAGAGTGGCGCTCCATCTCTGTCGCCGGTGCAATGTTAGAGAGTAAAGGAACAAATGTTAATAAGTTAAAAAATAAAATTGTCGACGGACATAAAAACAGAAATGAATCAACTAAACATATATGGGGCATTCCATGTCAAGTGATCAAGGTGGAGAAAAATTTTTCTCCAATCGTAGCAAAACTTGGGGCTTTTGTAGTACTCATAGATAGTAATTTTTCGTGAAAATATTTTTTTACTTAGTCCAATATTTTCCGAGGGGGAGGGGGTTAAAATTTTTGTGTTTTTCAGTATAATGCTTATTTCAATAATTTTTTAATCTTAAACAATTAAACATACAAATTTGACAAAGTACATTTTGGAAAGGTTTTTTCATGCTCTTTCGAATAGAAATAAGCATTTAAAAAAAAATTTTGACCCAAAAAAATCAAAATTAAAAATAAATTTCAATTTTTTGGGGAGAGAGACCCGATTTTTTTTAAACGAAAGCTGAGGTTTTTTCCTAAAAGGACATATAAATGAAAAAGTGGGACTAGATGGTTTAAACAATGAAAAAAAGAATTTTCTCCTAAACGGAGCAAAAACCGGGTTTAGAGCGCTCCGGTGAGTAGAAAACTCTTTTTTTCAATGTTTAAACATTCTAGTCCCACCTTATCATTCATATTGTCCTTTTAGGAAAAAACCTCAGCTTTCGTTAAAAAAAGAAAAAAAAATCGGGTCTCTCTCCCCCAAAAATTGAAATTTATTTTTAATTTAGATTTTTTTGGGTCAAAATTTTTTTTTAAATGCTTATTTCTATTCGAAAGAGCATGAAAAAACCTTTCCAAAATGTACTTTGTCAAATTTGTATGTTTAATTGTTTAAGAGTAAAAAATTATTAAAATAAACATTACACCAAAAGACCCCTTGATAACTTGACGCGGAATCCTTCATATATAAAGATCAAAAAATAAAATTGTAAAAGAACAAATTAAATAAAAACACAAATAAGTCAAAGGAATAAAAAAGTAAAAGGACAGTATAAAAAAGCACAAAAAAATAATTTAAATAAATAAAATAAATAAATCAAAATTTTGTGTATTATAAAAATAATAAAAATTCAAATTTTGCACCATTGACTCTACCTTCTGAGAGAAAAATAAGAGTTAAGTTGTAATACTAAACTTTAATTTTATTTTGATGAAATCAACCTAAAAATTAAAATATTATTTACAAAACGTATAATACTCAAAATTACAAAGTTTAAACGATCTTCAAATAGAATCTTCAAAACTTTATTACAAAGAAAGTTTCTATTTTTTACTTTTATACAGTTTAAGCTTTTTATTTGTCAAAATTGAAAACAAAAAACATTTTCTTCTGCTAACATTTCAAAAGAGAACATAGTTTCGGAATTTGACAAATCAATACTAGTTATGTTGACAGATGCGAATACACTGAAAAACTGTTGATAGAACAGTTCCGCTATTGACTGTTGTGCAGCGCTACTTGACATTTAAACTTACAGCTCAATCAAAATTGGGTGAGTTGCTTTCTTAAACTGAACTACCAATGGCGTTAAGTGAGCGGCTGCTTGACAAATAGTTCGAGAGCTCTACAAAACAGAAGAGTTACTCTCCCAAAACTATAGTGAGCTGTGCGTTTCTTTTTAACGCAACAATTCATCGCATGAATGCATACAATGCATACTCATGTCAAAAAGGAAAGTGTTCAAATTTATGTTTTATTTTTTTTCTCAAAAACTTCTGGCTGTCCCACGATGAAACTTGCAGGATAAGTTTAGCACATTTGTGGCTACATATGGTAAAAAAATAAAAAAATTAAAGGTAGCATATTTTTTCTATAGCTTTTAAAAAATTTAAAATATAAATTGTTTAAACAATTAATTTAAATAATTTTTTAATTTAAAATTTTTAAATAAAAATATACTTTAATACGAACAAATTAAGATGTCAGGAACTAAAATCCGTTAAAAAGAACAAAAGATATAGAATTTAAAAAAAAAATTAAAAATTCAGTATGTCCGTCAATTTTTGAAATTTTTCGAAACCGCTTAGAGATTTTGTTTATTACCACCAGAGGATATAATGTACCCAATCTCAACTGAATCCCAAAACCTAGTAAAAATTGTGTTGAACTGACGTGGAATACATCAAAAGTATAATCTTAAATCTAAGGAAATATTCAGAAATTTCCTCAGATAAAGATAATCTATCTCGCCATCGATGCACTGATTGTGAGAGTAGGAATAAAATTATAGTGTTATTCATGGTAAAAAAGATTCTTATTATTAAAGATTTTAAATACGCGTCTACACTAAAGCTGTGCAAAATAATTCAAACCGAACTGTTCGAAAACATTTAGTTCGAATATTAAAAATTCGACATTTGAGCAGGGTTGACACAGGTCAGGGAAGTCGGGGATTTTTAGTAAAAGTAATGGAAAAAGCCGAATTTCAAAAATTTAAGTAACTTAATTTTTAAAGAAATATCATAAAATTATAAAATCATAAATCCGAAAATTGGTGGGGCTAAATCGGACACAACCAATTAATTAAAGAATGAGATGCAAATTTTCTTTTTTTCTGGTAAAAAAGTCAAATCAATTCTTCTTTTATTTATTTGTAGATAGTTCTATACAAAGAATATAATATAATATGTAAAATCGGTAATAATTATAATATAAAATGAATTACAGTTTTCAGGCTTGTCTGTTTGAAGCAACTCGCTTGCGAATTCGAGTTTTAAAATAAATTCTTAATTTATTTATTTATAAAGTGGTTCTAAGCAAAGAATATAATATAAAATAGATAATAAATATAAAATAAATTAAAGAATTCAAAGATTTGGTTGTTTTTAATCACGATGTCCGATTCAGCCCCACACCGTCATCTAATAATTAACCTGCAATATATTTTTTCTGCTTAATGTTTTCCATTAAACTTTTTTTCTACTAAACTCAGTACACCTTGAGCTAAAAGAAAAATGGCTGTATGATATTTGCACTTTAATTTTAACGATAAAAACCCAAAAAAATGAAGAAAATTTTTTTTTACTTTTACCTCAAGAAATGACATTTTCACATATTAACGGCAACTATTATTACAAGAAAATTGACACGTCCCTAAAACCTCATGCAGTATATACATCACGTAATTGCGCGTTTATAGGTTACTTACACGATTTGAAATTCTTCACGGTTTCGGAAATATTTCACTTGTCCGGTTTAGCCTCGTGTCCGGTTTAGCCCCGGTCTCCCCTAATGAATAATTTTTACAATTTTCATAAATACTAGATTGATAAAGAATTTTAATTAAAAAAAAATACTAAAAAATTTAATTTTGCTTCCCCGTGAGGAAGCTTTGTAGTCGTTTAATTTATCAAATTTTAAAAAATCCCTCAAATAAATTTTCTTCTATATAGGACTATGTTATTTAACACCTTGAACAATTGTCCGGATGTATGTATGTGTGAGTGGGTGTGTGTGAATCCCGTTTTTTATGAACACGATAACTGGAAGAGGTTTCAACGAATTCGGCTGAAAATTGCTAGGCATATTTATCATAAAAATATCTCGAAATGGATTGATGGACATTAAAAAATCTATTAAATATTTTAAAAAATTTTTTTCAAAAAATTTTTTTAATTGAATATTGAAGTTAATATATAATAAAATCTTATTCTTTGCATCAAGATGAATCGATTGGTATATAAAAGGAAAAATTGTATATTTTTTTTAAATTCTCGTCAAAATTTCAATTATCTTGGCATTCATCTGAGCAGCACTTTAAAATTTAACACTCATATAGATATAATTGTGCGAGAGGCGAACAGATGTTTGGGTTTATTATGCGTATATATGTCGCAAATTTAGTAATGAATCTGCGATTAAATCACTGTTGGTCAGGTCAAAATTGGAATATAGATCTGTTATTTGGTATAGAATTTGTCAATTTTTATCTGAATTAATAGATAAATGCCAGAAGCGCTTTCTACAGTTTCTACAATTTGTAACAATAAATAATAATAATTAATAACAAAATAATAATAATTAATTGTAACAATAATAACAAAGTAATAATTAATTGTAACAAATATTAACAAGATTGTAATAAAATGTAACAACAAATAACAATTAATAATAAGTTAATAATAATTTGTAACAACGAAATAACAACAAATAATAGTTAATAATAACAAGATAATAGTAAATTATAATAATTAACAACAAGTTAGAATAATGTAAAACAATAATAAGAAATTGTAATAACAAGTTAATAACAAATTGTAATTACAAATTAATAACAAAATGTTAAAAACAAATGTAATAACTATGAATAATTAACAACAACATAAAAACTATAATATTAAATTGTAAAAAACATATGACTAAGAGGATGTAAACACGTGCGATCTAAAAGCTGAGTCAACGCAAGTGTTTCTCTAACAAAGGTTTCTCAAATGCATGGTAAAACGTATAGTTGCCTCAAATACATGGTGAAACGTATAGTTGCTTCAAATGCATGGCAAATTGTAACAATTCATCAAATACACAGGGAAATTTGTGTATAAAAAGAGCCAGACTATCAAACGATCTTCCGTCTTAATCTTTTAATCATATCAAGTGGTTCTCTTCGTGATAGTGCTCGCAAACCCAGTATAGTAGTTGTCCTGATCTTTACGTGAATTTCTAAATTCAGTGAATCTTGAAGTCAAATTTGGTGTTTTGAAAGATTGTTCGAGTTGTGACAAAAGCTGAAAGAAACATAATACCTATTCAACTGCCTAATTTACGAGTGTCGTAAATCATCTACCTGCACCACTTAGTAACCCATTAACGCACAATTGCCATTGTATCTCATCGGCGCCAGCCAGGACCAAAAACTTGCTGTTCTAAGGTAAACAGAGAAACCACTTAAGTCTCACTTTTAGAAAGCTAGTGCTCATTTCATCTTTCCATAATTTTGATCTTTTTCAAATATACTGTGTTCAAATAAATTTATTCTTGTCATTTATCCAACCTCGTCCCAACATTAATTTTTCTGAATTAAAGTTAAATCGAGAAACACTAGGGAATATAATAATAAGGTTAGACATAACATACCTCATTATTTTTGGTGCATCGGCCGTCGTGAACGGATAAATGCGAGAGTAGTTCAATTTGGATACATTATAATTTTTGCTGCATTGACCGTTGTGAACGGATAAATTCAAGGTTAATTTAATTTGAAAATATATCATTATTTTTGGTGTAAAGGCCTACGTAAACGGATAAAAGCAAAGAAATTAGAATTAAAAAATAGTTCATTATTTTTGGTGCAAGAGTAGTTAATTTGAAATAATATAATCCTTAATTTTTATAAATTTACGCCGTGAATTAGTAAACACAAGAGTATAATAATTTTTGGTGCATATAAATTGTCATATTTAAAACTCTTTTTTTTGGTATATAAAACATAGTAAATTAATTAATAAAAAGTAGATTAAAAAGACAATTAAAGAGATTCCAAAAAAAAATTTCAAATTTTTTTTTTTTCAAAAAATTCCAAAAATCTTTTTTTTCAAAAAATTTCAAAATGAAAGTTTTTCGAAATTGATATAAAAAAATATTTTTAGACAAACAAAAAAGTTTTGAAAATTTTAAAATCAAATTTTAGGATTTTTGGAGTTTTTTTTCCGTGTCGCACTCTAAAATCATCTAGTCCATTATTAAAAAAAAATAAGACTTTTAAAGAAGTTAAATAAAAAAAGTGTGATGTACCGCTTCAACGATCCAAAAAGAAAAAAATTTAAAATGTAAAAATAAAAATTTTTGGATTATTCTTTGGAAATAATTTTCTTGACATCGATTTCAGGCTTGTATTCAGAAAACCCCTAAGTATTATTTTGTAATTAAATAAATAATTAATTAGTTTACCATTCGCATACAACATAAAAATGTTCCGGGTAGGGTTTTTGAGTTATTTACCGTGACACATCTTGAAATCATGTCGGTAAAATTTTTTATTTAGTAGATCACATAAGAGAATGAAATGAGAAAATACTTAAAAATGTCACTTTAATAGAACTAAAAAATTTATTTTTGAAAATTTCGAAAAACTTTCATTTTGAAATTTTTTGAAAAAAAATATTTGAAATTTTTTTTGGAATCTCTTTAATTGTCTTTTTAACATATCCAAAGCTGATTAAAATACATACAGTAGTTTTTGAGGAAAATGCATTTTTCGATTTTTCCCCTCCATAAGTTTCAAAAAACTCAAAATGTTGAGTTAAAAATTTTAAAAAGTTATTTTTAAGTGGGTAGAAATAAATGGGAAAAATATATACGGGTCACTTTTTCCATATTTCTTTAGCTATACCCTATCACATTGATATGGCCCATATGTATATATGTGCATTACCGTACGTGACAAATAGCATGATCATGGTTTTTGACATTTTACTCAAAAACTATATTTTTAAAAAATTTGAAAAAAATATATGTTAAAGGGGACATTATAAGGTACTTTTTACAACAAAAGAGAAAGTAGTCACTTAAAAAAATAACCCTAAAAGAAATTTTTGAAAATTTCAAAAAAATTTTTTGAAAATTTTTTTTGAAAAAAAAGTTTGGATTTTTTTTCTAAAATCGTCTTATCTATATTTACAACCTCTTGAAATTTCATTAAAATCGGTTCAGTAGTTTTCGAGAAAAATAAGTTTTTTGATTTTGCTTTCCCCCTCCATAACTCCCCCAAAAAAGCGAATTTTGAGTTCAAAATTGCAGAAAGTTATAGTCATATGGATAATAACATATGTGCCAAATTTGAGAAAAATAGAAGCAGGGGCATTTTTTGCATACTTAACCCCCTAACCCCTTAGCTATCTAAAATCAATAAAATAGGTTTTATTTGCATAATTATTTAACAAAATAATAAAAACAGGAATAATTTTATTTGAATAAATACCTATTTTTCATATATAAAAAATACAATAATAATAACAATTTTTTATAAATAATAATTTTTATAAATAATAACAATAATTTTTATAATAACAATTTTTATAACAATAATTTTTATAAATAATAACCATTTTTAATAACAATTTTTATAAATAATAACAATAATTTTTATAACAATAATTTTTATAAAATAATAATTTTTATAAATAATAACAGTTTTATTAAATAATAACAATAATTTTTATAAATAATAACAATAATTTTATAAAAAAATAACAATAATTTTTATAAAATAATAACAATTTTTATAAATAATAACAATAATTTTAAAAAAATAACAACAATTTTTATAAATAATAACAATTTTGATAAATAATAACAATTTTTATAAATAATAACAAAATTTTTTATAAAAAAATAACAATTTTTAAACATAATAACAATAATTTTTATTAAAAAAATAACAATAATTTTTATAAAATAATAACATTTTCTATAAATAATAACAACTTTTATAAATAATAACAGAAATTTTTATAAAAAAAACCAATTATTTTTATAAAATAATAACAATTTTTATAAATAATAACAATAATTTAATTTTCTTGAATTTTCATTTTTGTGACTTAAAAATTAAACAAACTCAATATTTTTTGTACCTTGCTAAAAATTCAAATAAATATAATAAAATTAATTAATAACAATAATAATAATAATAACCATTTTTAACAGTTTTTTCAAATTTTTCATTCCTGACAAATTTTTTTTTCCTTTCTTCTATTTAAACACAATTATATGATACAAATTTAAAATAAATTAATAATAATAAATTAATTAATAACAATTTTTTTAAAAAGATTTTTCAAATTATTCATGCCTAAACAAAAAAATTGAAACCGAATTAAATAATTCTTGTAAAATAATAATAAAAAATAAATAATTATAAATAAAAGTTGTGACGTTGCAAATTTTTCATACAAATATTAACAAAATTTCATAATAAGTTTGCATAAAATTTAATTGTAAACAATCATTTTGTTTATAAACAATAATAATAACTAAAACAAAGATTAAAATTAAGACTAGTTTGTTATATAAACATTAATTTAATAATATAAATATTATCTATCGTTTCGCTTTTGCAAATTTTTGTTTCTCGTATTCGCGGAATATTTCTAGTATTTGAAATCATCGAAAACGACGTTCGTCGGTCAACCTGCAAGCAGAGTTCCCCTCTCGTCGTTGACAATTTCCCCCTTTCTTCGTACGAATCAAGGAGAATTTCCCCATTTCTCTTGAGAAATGACTCCTCGAGACTTGCCGCTCTCTCTATGTTTCCCCCGTTTTCGCTTTCCCCTACCTACCGGAAACTACTAAGTCACCCAAATTAACATGAAATAATTTTGAAATTGTTACCTTTTTCTTGCACCTAACCCGAGAATTGTTATAAATAACAATAATACCCTGAAATTTATTAACTTTAATATTATTCCGGAATTTTTATTATTATTCAGGAGTATTATTTGTAAAACAAATAAGGGTGAATTTTCTCGTCAAATTTTCTCGTAGTGAAAACCTCTTGTCAATCAGGCCCGAATTAATCGTTGCTAAAGGCCCACTCTGATTTTTGTATTTTAATATTTTTGGATATTTTATTGGATTATTTGTTGTTTATTTGGTTTGTAATCAGAGTAGCTACAAATTAGGAACTAATTTCCTGAAACAAGTTGATGGCGAGAAAGCACGGGTCAAGATACCGAAATTTGGATGCCGACAGCTGTTCTTAAAGTTGAAATTGGCCTATAGCTTTTCCAGTGGTTACGCTCCTTTTTCCGGCGTAAGAATACAAGATTGACCAAGGGCTACCGGTGGGGAAAAGCGAAGAAGGACCAGCAGGGTACGAGCCGGCACTCATCGTTCTCTTTTCGATCCTGCCTTCGCTCTCAACGGACGCATTTTTTGAAGCTTCGAATATTGGATTTTAATTTGAATTTTTCATTAGTTGTGCCTTCTTTTTTTGTGCTTTGCGGCCTTCTGCAATTCGTTGGTTGGATTATTCTACGTGCTTTTAAGCTTGTAAGTTATTTTTTTGTTAATTAAAAGATTCGTTAGAATCATGTGAGAATAATAATTTTGGTTCAGCCGGCCTCATGGCTGAATAAGAGATCTTTTTTTTACTTTATTATTTTATTTTGTAATTGGTTAATAAATATTTAGTTGGAATTATTTTATTTAAAATTTGATTAATTGGAATTTTGATTTTATGTAATAATTTTAAATTAGTATAATGTCTCTTATTTAACCACGTGTTGCCTTTTGTTACCCGTTTCCCTTTTATTTTATAGATTTAATACTAAATTCTTCTCTATTACCCACGTTACCAACCCCACAATAATTTATTATTATTAAATTATTGAAATTACCCCTTAGCTTTCCCCAGTTACCAAATTCGTTACCCTTTTTCTTATTATGGCTGAAAATTTTTTTTAATTTATGAATTTGTGTGCCCTTTACGTATTTATTTGTTGTATTTTATATTTGCGAAATTGAAATTTTGTGTGAAATCGTGAGTTGTGCTATATCTTATTAATCCAATTTGTTACCCTCGTTTGTATAATTTTAACGTTTTATTTAAAATATATTTCATAATTTTATTTTAAATTGCTGAGTATAATTTCTTCGAACCACGACGCTTCCTTTGACCTTTTGGTCCTAGCTAACCGGTAACATCCTTAAAATTTTTTTCGTTTCTCAACTCAAACCCCCTATTGCTCTTGTTTTGGAATTTGGTCAATTTTAATTTTGTTTATTTGAAGCGACGATTAGCAGAGAATAATGGTCTTATTCCTCTCTAATCTAGGTACTTGTTTTTGGTTTGTGATTTGACTAAAGTTCATTTTAAATTTTGTTCGTTTTAAGAGACGATTACTAGAGAATCAATGGTCTTGTTTCTCTGTAATCTAGGTACTTGTTTTGTTAATAATACTAGTATTATAAATTTTGAGGATTCAATGATCTTGTTTTCTTAAAATCTTAATTATCTAATTTTCTTTTATAAGAAAATGTCCCTATAAAGTCATTTTTATAAATTTTTACAAAAAATAATAACAAATTTTTTTTTAAATTATTAAACAATTTTTAATTAATTTGCAAATAATCAATTAAATTGATAATAAATATAAATAAATAATAAATAAATAAAAATTAATAATTAGACTTTTTCTTTTAAACAATAAACCATAATTTTTCTTTAAAAACAAATAATAAATTGAATTAAATTTAATAATAAATTAATTATTTTTATAAATTCTTAATAACAAATTAAATATTATTTGTAACAATTGCTAATAAAAAATAATAAAAAAATAATAACTAATAAATAAAAATTCAAATATAATAATTATTTTTATGTCAAATTAATTTTTTTAAATAAATAGTTAATAATAAACAAATTAAATGCAATTTAATAATAATAAAAAATAAATAATCAAGATAATAATCTAATATTTTTAGAAATTTCGATATTTTTAACAGTGTTTAATTGGTAATTGTTAAAATAAAATATAAATAAATAAATAAAACAATAAATAAATAATAAATAAAATAAACAATATAAAAATATAATTTTTTTAATAATAAAGGGTAATAATAAAATATATAATAAAATATTGTTTAAAAATATAAAATGTTAAGAAAAATATATATTTTATAATTTAAAAAATTTTCAGCATACATACAAATATAAAATTGTTATTATTCACAAATTTTCTGATAATTCATTTCATAATATTTACTGTATTATCTATAACAAATGTGCACAAAATTTCTCACAATTCATCTTATAATATTTACGATATTATCTATAGCAATTGTTCTGAATATATCTGCATGTGTTCCAAATTTACATATTTTATCTGTCCATATTCCAACTGTTAAATACAAGCAATATAAACTCCTCTGAAATAATTTTTATTTACCAAAAATAGTAAACACAAGTGCTACGTGAGGCAGGTTAGGAACAAAATAATTAACAGTTTCTTTTTAATCAAAGTTCACACATAAATATTATAAAATTATTATAAATATTTTATTCTCTCGGTTTAAATTTTTAGAAACAAATTATAATTTTAATATTATGTTACACTTTAATGTCTTCATCAGATAAAAATACTATCGATTCGTCTCATATAACTCGATCTCAGATAAAAAATAATCCAGAAATAGTATTACATTCAGGAATCCCTAATTAAAAAACGAAACCATTTACAAGTACACCCAGATATTCTAAAGGAAACCCTAACCTAGAAGAATTGCAAAAACAATTTGACTCAGGCTTTGTAAGTTCTCAACTTTTTGACAGCAAATCTTCTGACAGTGACAAAGACGTTAGTGAAGATACTATTACAGAAAAAACTTTAGTTGGACAAAATAAAACTTTAACTGACGAAATTGAAACCGACAATTCTTCCGAACACAGTTCTTCTAATAATAGTGAAAATAGTTATAATTTTGAAGAAAACATGGCCCTACCAAATAATCAACAAGTCTCATTACGAGATGCCATAGAAACAATACCTATGTTTGACCGAAAAACATACCATTATCAATTTTTATCGAAAGTTGTTTAGAAGCAAAGTCTATGCTTCCCGAAGTAGCACAAGTTCAGACAAATTTAGTTAAATTAATTAGAAGTAGAATAGTTAATAGTTAATAGTTAACAAAGCAATCGACATTGAAAGAAGATTATCATCACACAACGATTTAAGAAAAAGTGACAATAATACGGAATATAATTTACACCCTAAAACTATCGAAGAATTCGCTAAAACAACGAAAATTAATATAGCTCAAGATAATGTAGTAAATTGTTTAGCCTGTGGGAAACAGGGTCATTTTGCGACAAATTGTTTCCAACTTAACAAAATGTTAGGATCGGGACGAGAAAATTCCTTTAATTCAGGTCCAAGACAAAATTTTTCAAACTAGTATCAAAATCGTTTTAACAATCAAAATCCTTTGTTTAATAAATTTCAAAATAATTATTCACAACAAAATCAAAGACAAAATCAATTTAGAAATATAACACAAAATCAATTTCGTACTCCATTTTTTAATCAAAACCAAAATCAACGTCAAAACTTTTCACAAAATCAACGCTCAAATTTTTCACAAAATCAACGCCCAAACTTTTCGCAAAATCAACGCTCAAATTTTTTACCAAACCAACAAAATATTTTCCGAAACTTTTCTCAAGAATCTCGAAATGACACTAGAAACTTTGTGAATTGAAACCCAAACATAACCTGTAATTATTGCAAAAATTAGGACACATTTTTACCAATTGTAGAAAAAGATGTGTGACGAAAATAACAAACAACCACAAGTCTCTCCAGAAACACAAAATCAGGGAAACTCCAAAGTTCCTCTTCAGTAGAATGCTCTGAGGAAGAATGCAAAAAAAGTTACTACGCGTCCAGAAACATTAATTTAGCAAAAACAAACTCAATACCTTATATCCGAATAAACACTAAAGAATTAAAAAACCCAATAACTATGATGATTGATACTGGAGAAGGCCCTAATTTATTGAAAATTCGCGCATTAAATTCAGAAGTAAAAATTGACGAAAATAAGTGTTTAAAATTAACAGAAATTAATGATCACCCTGTATATACGTTAGGACAAGTTGAAATAAAAATTTTCAGAACATTAACAACATTCAATCTACTATCCGATGAGGTCCCAATCGAACATGACGGGATTTAGGAACAAAATTTTTTATAAGAAATAAAGCAAAAATTAACTACGAAGAAGGTCATTTAAAAATAAACAAACAAAAATTTAATTTCGATTCAAAAAATTATTTTACAATACCAGCAAGATCAATTTATAATATTCAAGTTAAAATTTTAAATAAAGAGAAAAAAGAAGGTTATATTCCAAGATTAGAAATAAAAGATGGCGTTTATATAGGGGATGCAGTAGTTACAAACATAGAAGGCTTAGCTTGTTTAAAAGTAATCAACACTCTTAATGAACCAATAGAAATACCAATTTTTGAATTAAATTTAGAAGATTTTGCAGAAATAAAACAAGAAACACATAACTCCGAAGACACATCAATTACGCAAATTATTGATGTATTTTCAAAAAGTTATAAATCAGACAAAATTTTCAATATTACAGGCAGTGATAGAATTGAGGAAATTAAAAAATTACTTCGTCTAGACCATTTAAATAAAGAAGAACTAGAACACATTATGAATTTAGTAAAAACATATTCAGATAGATTCCATATACCTGGCGAATATTTAGAAGGAACAGATCTTATAAAACACAGGATAATAACTACAGATGACACTCCAATTATTACTAAACAGTACAGATTTCCACCCGTTCACAAGGAAGAAATGACTCGACAAGTTAATAAATTGTTAAAACAAAAAATTATAAAACATTCTGACTCTCCTTATAATACACCAATATGGATAGTACCAAAAAAAGACGACTCTCAAGGAAATAAAAAATGGCGATTAGTATTGGACTTTAGAAAACTCAATGAACGCACGGTAGGACAATTTTATCCCCTCCCTAATATTACGGACTTACTAGATCAACTCGGAAATGCTCAATTTTTTTTCAGTTTTAAGGCTAGAAGTAGGATATTTAGGGCATATTATCGACAAAAATGGCGTACGACCGGACCCAAAGAAAGTAAAAGCAGTGAAAAAATTTTCAACACCAAAAAATGTGAAAAATATTAAACAATTCCTCGGACTAGCAGGATACTACCACAAATTTATAGATAATTTTTCAAAAATAGCAAACCCATTAAACCAACTTTTAAAGAAGGATATACCTTTTCTCTGGACCGATACACAACAAACAGCTTTTGACATGTTAAAGGATAAATTATGTGAAGAACCACTTTTGAGAAGACCAGATTTTTCTCAACCATTTATATTAACAAGAGACGCATCAGGTTTCGCAATAGGAGGCATTTTATCGCAGGGAGAAATTAATAAGGATCAACCAGTCGCTTATACTTCTCGAACATTAAGTGAATGTGAAAAGAAGTATGACACCTATGAAAAAGAAGCTTTAGCAATCATATACAGTGTACAACATTTTAGACCATACCTTTACGGAAGAAAATTCACGTTAGTAACGGATCATAAACCGCTAGTCTGGTTCCAAAATTCAAAAGATCCATGCTGATGCTTTATCAAGAAATCTAGTCAAAGATGTTACTGAAAATAAAGTGCAAAAAATAAAAACAGAAGAAATTCAAGAAACTCAGGAAAATATTACTCAAGAATATATTAATAAATGTGTGCAAGAAAAAATTGAAGAATACTTAAATTGTGTATCAAGTGAAAATAATTACTCAAATTTGGAGGTAAAAAATCTCCGCCATATTAAAAAAAAGTTTATATAATGAATACTGCAAACCAGAAAATTATGATACACGTAATGAGGCTTGTAATGTTGTTACAAGAAATCAACGAAGAATACAAGAAAACAATAATCAAGAAGAAGAAATGCAAGGAAACAAAAATCAAGAAACACTGGAAATTCAAGAAGAAAAGAAGAATCAAGAAATTCAAGAAGAAGAAAAAGAAGAAGAAGAAGAAGTACATATAAAAAGGAAACGAGGTAGACCAAAGAAACAAAGCACACGTTTTAATACTTCCTTAAAAAAGAAGAGAGGAAGACCAAAAAAGGTATGTAATACAAAAAATAAGAAATTTTATAATGAAGCTTATACTAATGAAATTGAATCTGATCCTGAGTATATTAATCAAGAAACAAAACCAGAAGAACATGAAGATATCGACCAAGGCGATGAAAATTCTAATTCTGAAGCATCATCTGAAGACGAAGACAATTTATTGGAAAAAGAAGATTGTGAAAATTCAAAACAAGAAAAATATAATATCGACTGCAGAGACCAATTAACGATGCGCAAAGACAACTTAACTTATTTTATTTCAATTAACGGTGATCCTTTAGATAATGGCTCCAGATCGTTAGCAAAACGCGAAAAATTACCGAATTTTAGTAAACTTGAGTTAGGTGTAGCAGAAAAAATTAAAAAAGGTATATATTATCACATTGCTCTCCCCATAAAAAAAGAAATGAAAGAAAATTTAAATAATACTAAACAGAAACTAAAAAATACAATAATTTCACTAAAACATTTATGCGAAAACTTGAAACTAAAAACAATTAGTATTGCAAAAACGTCAAAAATTAACAATGTAACTTGGGATGAAATCCTATCAATGATTAAATTAACTTTTAAAAATTTATTTGTGAAAATTATAATATGCAACGGATATACAAAATACCCTACCAAAGAAGAATATTTGCAATTAATAGAAGAAGCCCATTCAAGTTCAATAGGAGGTCATAAAGGTGTTACAAAAACTTATGGTAGAATTCGACAAAATTATTATTGGGAAAATATGAAAAATAGCATACAAAAATATATTCAAGGTTGCCTTCAATGTCAATTAAAAAAATTAGTTAGAGTCAAAACAAAAAACCCCATGATTATAACAGATACACCTGGTACAGCATTTGAAAAAATAGCAATGGACATCGTTGGTCCATTGCCCAAAATAAAAACTGGAAGTGAGTACATATTAACTATACAAGATAATTTAACTAAATATTCATTAGCAATTGCACTTCCAAATCATCAGGCAAGCATTTATTAAAAGATTTATTTGTATTTTCGGATACCCAAAAGGAGTATTAACAGATCAGGGAACAGATTTTTTAAGTAATTTATTGAGAAGATTAGCAAAAAGATTTAGAATACAACAATTTAAAACAGCGGTGGCCAACGTAGGGGAAAAGAGCATATGGGAGCATGACGAGTCCTCCCACCACTACCCCTTCTCTTAGATTTCAATTTTTTTACTCCTTCGAATATCATTGAAAAATAGTCTGAAGTTGTGCAAACAATTGAGATTTGACAGGTTATTTTTATGTTCCTTCTGTTTACATTTCAAGGCAGGTTAAGAACTAACCAAAATGTTTGAACTATGCTATTTTATTTTGTTTATACTTGAAAATGTCTATAAAATTGAAAGCTTGCAGATTATCTTTTCAATTTTAATGAGATGTAGAAATTTTAATTTGCTTTATTAAAAATAAATTGCTTAATATATATTTACAAATAAAAATTCAGGTTATTATTTATATAATATTTAATTTAAATCTTTATGAAGTATATTTTTATAAGAATAAATAAAAAAAAAATAATAAAAGGGTGTCAATTGTATTGAATACAAAAAAAGTAAATCTATGTTAAAAAATTGCAATAAACGTCATTGAAATTAAAAAATAAATTTTAAATTTTCTTTCGGATTACATTAAAAAATTTGTGTTCATAATATGGCATCAATTGATTCTGACCATTTCTTATATTGCATATAGTTTATAAAACAACTTTATTTTTTTATAAATTTTAACAATAATATCAATAACAATAGCATAAAAATCCTATAATACTGGAATTAATCAATATAATTAGAAATATATTTCACAAACAGAAAACTAAAAGAATCACTATGAAATAACGTGATCTTTAATGTGATATTTGAGGTTGTCTATTAAATTTTATGTCATTTGCAATTTCATCTAAATTTATCGTTATTTGTGTAGTGGCTAAGCGAATAGCATCTTCCAGCGACTCACTATCCTTCAATCGGTTTCTTTGCTTGTTTTTTATAATTTTCATTGTCGAAAATGCGCTCTCACAAATATATGTTGAACCGAATATAGAATACATCTTCAGGCCGAAATCTCGTAAATTTGGATATTTTTCTTTGTCTAAAATTTTATAAAACTCTTCCGGTCTATCTCCCACAGTTTTTGGAACAAATACATCCGCATGTAATTCACACAATTCTAACTGTAATTCTGGCTTCTGTTTTTCTATTTCTGCAGTTAGTGGATTTGCAAATAAATAAATCTCTGTCAATATGTTATTAAAATCAGTGAATCGTGAATTGAATTCAGCCAGTACTCCTTGTAAAATTGGCAAATATATTTTAAATTCAAAGTTAGGAAATTCTTGTAAAATTTCCGCACAACTCGGAAAATGGACAAGATTGTTTATCAAAATGTGCCTTTCAAAAAGAAGCAATTTTTCCTTAAAACTGAGAACACTCGAATATAAGTGAGCAACAGTGCGGTTTCTTCCTTGTAATTTCAAATTGAGTTCATTTAAATGCTTCGTAAAATCAGTTATAAATGCCAACTCAGTGAGGAATTGAGGACACGAGAGGTTTTTCTCAAATTTTGTTGTGTCAGTTTCTATTTTTGTTTTTAAAAAATCCAAAATTTCATTTCTTAATGAAAAGAAGCGCTGCAAACAATTTCCTGCACTGAGCCAACGACTTGCACAAAAAAGAGATAAATCTGCGTAATCAGTTTCTAGCTCTTCTAAATATGATTTTAATTTTCGATGAGACAACGAGTGATGCCCTCCTCTCAAAAAGTTAACAATTTTCGTAACAATTTTTAACGTTTCCGTTTCTTTTATCAATCGACCACATAATGCCTCTTGATGAATTACACAGTGGAGTACCTGATAGTAAATAATATATATAATGTATATCCACGTCGAAAAATTCCATGGAAGTACCCTTTGGAAATTCCATGGAACTTCTCCAAGGA
Source organism: Leptopilina myrica (nomen nudum) (assembly GCA_032872475.1). Taxonomy (NCBI): domain Eukaryota; kingdom Metazoa; phylum Arthropoda; class Insecta; order Hymenoptera; family Figitidae; genus Leptopilina; species Leptopilina myrica (nomen nudum). The sequence goes on along the minus strand of CM065459.1, from coordinate 32,480,318 downwards.
GTTTGCGTGGAGATTCCATGAAAATTTTGCATATATGTTTTTTAATTTAATATTCTTTTAATATTTCTAATATAATTAGTCTAATAATAAGTTTTGTTGCAATTTTCGACATGGGACCAGCGTCGTTATTCAAGACACAATTTTTTTTCTGAATAGGAAATGATTTCTAAAAAAGTTCTGAGTATCTCTGTTTTTCAGAAAAAGCCCTTCTTGGATAAAAAGAACGTCAATTTGTTTAAAAAAGCCCAAATTTGTTATTCGACTCCGAAAAATGGTTTTGAAAAATTGTCAAGACCAGCGTCGTTTTTCAAGAAACATATTTTTACTGAATTGGAAATAAATTCCAAAAAATTTCCAAGTACCTCCGTTTTTCGAAAAAATCTCTTCTTTAAAAAAACAGCTCTAATTATATAAAAAATCCCAAATTTGATATACAACACCAAGAATTGTTTCAAAAAATAGTCAAGACCAACGTCGTTTTTCAAGAAACATTTTTTCCTGAATCGGAAATAAATTCTAATAAATTATGAGTACCTCCGTGTTTTGGAAAAAGATTTTCTTTAATAAAAAAGCTCAAATTTGATTAAAAAAGCCCAAGTTTGATATTCGACTCGAAAAACAAAGTTTATTATTAGACTCTAATAATATAAATGTTAAAATATTATTAAAATAAAAAACATGTGCAGAATTTTCACGGAATCTCCATAGAATTTATAATAAAATATTATATTTAAAATAATATATATATATATATATATATATATATATAATTTAAATATTAAATAATAAATTATACATGTAAGTATTTGTTTCTTTCTAAAATTGGTAAAGAAATTATACAAACATTTTTTGAAAATAGAAATCAAATTACAAGGCAATAGATATTATGTTTTCTTAGTATATCAACTAAGCCTTTATCTTTTCCCGTCATTGCTGGAGCTCCATCAGTGGTAATACAAGAGCATTTATCGAAAGTACTAATAAACGATGACATTTCTTCTTGTAGAGTGTTAAAAACATCTACCCCTTTCGTAGTTCCTGTCATAGCACTTATTGAAATTACTTCTTCATTTACAGAAAAATCGTTTTGAACAACGCGAACAAAAATTAGCAATTGACTCATGTCTGTTATATCCGTACTTTCATCTAAGCACAAAGAAAAGTAGGAACAATTCTCCATTAAATGTCTCAAACGAATTCTGACATATTCATTTAAATCTCTACATCTTCTAGTCATAGTTTGTCGTGATAAGGGTACTGAATTTACGTTTCGAATCATCTTCTGATCGTTAAATGCTTCAGCTATTTGTTGCGCACATTTTTTAACCAGCTTTCCATCAGAGAATGATTTTTTAGATTTAGCGAGTTCTAAGGCTACAGCATACGAAGCTTTGAGTGATTGTCGTGAATTATTATCAATATTGTTAAGAGATGATGAAGTAGAAGGTGCTTCAATTTTATTTTCTATCGAAATTTTATTTTTTGTTTTCAAACGTTCTTTATAATTTTTAAATTATTCGAGTTTTTCATTTTTTGTACTATTTACATATTTAATCTCATGAAAACGTGTGTAATGTCGACTTAAATTAAATTTCCTTACTATCTTAAATTCCTGTTCGCAAATAATACACTGAGCAATATTATTTTCATTTAGAGAAACTAAAAATTCCAGCTCCCATTGAACTCTAAAGGGCGAACTTTGAGCTTTTAATTTTGTAGACATTTTTTTAATTAAAAATTAAAACAACAAAATTAAATAATATGGTTACTTTTTAACCTGCATTGAAATGTAAACAGAATGAACATAAAAATAACCTGTCAAACCTCAATTGTTTGCACAACTTCAGACTATTTTTTTCAATGATATTCGAAGGAGTAAAAAAATTGAAATCTAAGAGAAGGGGTAGTGGTGGGAGGACTCGCCATGCTCTTTTCCCCTACGTTGGCCACCGCTGATTTAAAACAACAGCTTTCCACCCTCAGTCTAATGGATCAATCGAAAGATCTCATCACGTTTTAGAAGAATATTTGAAACAATTTATTAATAAAAATGAAGAATAGGACGACTGGTTAGAATTAGCTATGTTTTCTTATAATACAAGCATCCATGAAGGTACTAAATGTACTCCGTACGAATTAATTTTGGGAAAATTAGCAAGACTACCATCAAGTGATCCACCACTTGAACACGAAAAACTAGAGACTTACGATCAATATTTGACAGATTTAATAACAAGACTTCATGAAATGAGAAATATTGCTAGACAAAACTTAATTTTAGCAAAAGAAAAATCAAAAACTTATTATGACAAAAATTGCAATCCACAAAATCTTAAATTAGGAGATAAAGTATTTTTATTACGAGGAAAAATTCATAAATTTGCTAATCAATATACAGGACCTCATAAAATTTTAGAAGTATTAGGAAAAGGAAATATAAAAATAGAAATAAAAAATAAACCTAAAATAGTACATGTCAACCGACTTAAAATATCTAAAATGAATAAAAACTGATTTTTTTCAGACAAAAAAAACATGATTAGTGTCACTCTGAAATCTTTACAATTAATACCAGAAGATTTTACATTTCAAATAAATTTAAACACTAAAAATAGTTATTTATCAAAAAATATTTTAAACATACCATTTGAGTCACATGAAGCTACAGAAATTCAAATAGACACACAACAAATTTTTATAATCGGAGGAGTGGAAATCGAAGTAGAAAACACAACATTATATTTCGCAGTTATAGATACTAACATGTCATATCCTTTTCAAAATAATTATGGAATTATCGGATCAAAAAACGCTTTAGAACTAGGACTCATAAACTTAGAAATACTGGATATTTTCGCCCCTATGGGACACTAATAAAAACACATAAAATTTGTACTTTTAGATGGACGACAGACACAAAAGAAAAATAGACATAAATAGCAATTTTATTGGTCACCACGTTAATATGACTGAATTATGGCCATATTTATTTATCTCAGGAATATTCTACAAAAACGATTGTAACATACATATGAGCAATTCCATGTCCAGTGATCAAGGTGGAGAAAAAATTTTCTCCAATCGTAGCAAAACTTGGGGCTTTTGTAGTACTCATAGATATTAATTTTTCGTGAAAATATTTTTTTACCTAGTCAAATATTTTCCGAGAAGGAGGGGGTTAAAATTTTTGTGTTTTTCAGTACAATGCTTATTTCAATAATTTTTTACTCTTAAACAATTAAACATACAAATTTGATAAAGTACATTTTGGAAAGGTTTTTTCATGCTCTTTCGATTGGAAATAAGCATTTAAAAAAAAAATTTTGACCCAAAAAAATCAAAATTAAAAATAAATTTCAATTTTTGAGGGAGATGGATACGTTTTTTTTTTTTTAAACGAAAGCTGAGATTTTTTCCTAAAGGACATATAAATGATAAAGTGGGACTAGAATGTTTAAATATTGAAAAAAAGAATTTTCTCCAAAACGGAGCTAAAAATTTAACCAACAATTTAATAGAATGTTTATACGAAATAGACCAAGGATATATTGCAGACATTTTAGTACAAGTAAACTTATTATTTTAAACACAAACAAATTACACAATAAATTCGAAAAATGTAATAATAAATAAGTAAAACAAATACAACTCATTTTTCAGAAATGTTTTCCGGATCGAAAACATGGATGATATTAATCATAATGACAATGTATTATACAAACATACATGCTATCATCGGATATGACTGCGGGGCCAACACTCTTAACTTAACTACTATATCACTTTTGGAAGTAGGAGACTGTGACATACCTAGACCAGAGGTACATTATTCCTTAGCTAAAATCAAACAATACAAAATATAAATCAGAAGTTCAATCACACAATGTGGAATGTTTTCACATAGTTCCAGTGTAGCAAATGGTCAAAGCGAATATATTCTAGACGTTAGTCGCGAACAATGTATGACTCTTCATGAAAGAGGAACAATAATGATGGGACACGATTCATTAATAACAGGATTAAAAGTAAATCGCACATCTTTTAACAGCGTACTATTAGCAGGATCTGTATCATTCGATGGTAAATGTTCAGGAGCAAAATATTCCGACCCCTTAGGAACTTGGGAGGATGTAACAGTGCAAGCCGTAGTTGCAATAACCTTAAAAGAATATTTTGCATCAGTTAACTTAAATAATAATAAAATTCATCTAAAATCTGGTGTAACATGTCAACTATCAGATGCCAGATGCATTGATATGGAAGGAGGACAAACATTTTGGAACCCATTACCCGAAGACATTTGTAAATTCAATAAATACGAAATATTTTATGAAGGATTATCAAAGAAAATTCACGAAACTAATTCAAATAATTTAGAAATTTTATATTCTTTAAATTCAGAAGACATAACCTTTGTATTAACTCAAAAAGCTCAAAACCCTATTTGTCATCTAATAATGTATAAAACTGAACATCCTAAACTACTAGTGATAGAAACACAAAAAGGAGCAACAATAATAAAAAATAATAAACCAACAGTTCAAAATATGGACTTATTCACTTACGTAAATTCTAAATTTGTATACACAGAAAGACATATACGAACACAAATTAACCGACTATATTATGACGTGTTAGTACAGAAATGTGAATTAGAACAGAAAGTATTAAAAACACACTAACATTAGCAACACAGACACCTGACGAATTTGCATTTAACTTAATAAAAGGACCAGGTTACATGGCTATTCTTGCAGGCGAGGTAGCACATATAATTAAATGCGTTCCTGTAGAAGTAAAATATCGAGAAACAAAAGAATGTTACACACATTTACCAATTTTAAAAGGAAATAATTCACTTTTTCTTACACCATGAACACACATAATCACAAGTAGAGGTACACAAACAAGTTGCAATTCCTTCGTACCTACAATGTATTTCTTAGGCGAAACTTGGTACAAAATGATACCTAATCCAGCAGAATCAGCAGCCCCTGCTATTATGAAACCATTAAAAAGTCCTACATGGAATTATATCAATCCTTCATCTTTAGCAACAAGCGGTATCTATTCACAATCAGATTTAAATAAACTACATAAACATATAATGTTCCCAGAAGAAAAACCTACGGTCTTAAACAGTTTAGCTCGCAGTATAACAGGACAAACTAGTACAAATCAGGGTATATCATTAATGCATTTGCTAGACGAAGAAACAATGGAAAAAATCGCAGAATCAACTTGGAATAAAGTATGGACAGCCTTTTCTAGTTTTGGAATTATTAGCGCAGGTTTTATAGAAGTAGTAATATTAATCAGAGCAATAAAATTACTCATAGACACATTTATTCATGGTTACACACTTTATACCGTTTTTGGATGGTCATTTCATTTAATCGGATGTATTTGGGACTCAGTAACAAATCTTTTATTACATTTAGGAACACAAGGATACACGAAAACAAAAACAGATAATCCTACTCCTCAAAAAGACGCAGAAAAAGAAACAAAACAAGGTAACAGCAACATTATTTCTACAGCACCTGCATATCCGGTGGAAGAATTATCAAAAATAAACCATACTAACAATTTTCATATATAAAAAGCATGAATCCTTCAGAGAACGTAGAAGAACTAACAAAAACCCTAAAATTGACACCAGTTGACTACAGATATAAAATTAGAAAAGATGAAGACGATAAAATAATTTTTGAAATATCAATTATACATGAAAAATTCAATTTTACTGCTATTGGACGTAATCCAGACGAAGTAAAGGAACATTGCGCATTACTATACTTAAGAACACTTCCTAGACTTGACAAGACTAAAATTAAAGTCCAACCTATTACAGACATAGAAGAAGAATTAGGAAAAATTTGTAAAAAACTAAACCTACCACAACCTAAATATTCAAAATTAGTGTTTAACACATCTTCCTTAAAATCAAGCATCATTGTTATCTGCAAAGTAAACGAAATAAAAGAAAGTTATTTATCAACAAATATAAAAGTGGCACAAAAACAAGCAGCTTCAAAAGTTTTTCACAAACTATTTCAAAAACAACAAGAATCACTAGATAAAATTTCAACACCCAGGACAAACTTTAAATTAAATTTGTCAACAAATATAATTAAACCTTAAGTCCAATATTTAACTTCACTTCCTCTAAAAAAACGTATGATACAAAATATTTTTCTTGAAAAACCACTAGCAACTACATTTGTTAAAGAAAATTCAAAAATAACTAACAAAAACATCAAACATGAAGCTCCCTTACTACCCGAACTAAATAAAATAAACAAAGATTATAAAAAATGCATAAATTATCAATTCAGACCTTTAAATACATATTCTAAACTATAAAAAACGCATATTTGTTTATTTCAACAGGAAAATGGAAAATTTTTACAACGAACCATATGAAGCCCCAAGATTCAATAGAAATAGACAACATTCCTTTCACACTCTAAATCACATGACTATTTTAATGGATTTTACAATCAAATATGGTCTTCATCCACCACAAATTGACACTTACGAAAGTTGCAATCATGCAACTAAACCTTATTTTGTATCTCAAATAATAGTCCTAGATCATTTAGTATTAAAAACAGCGAAAACAAAAGAAAAAGCGGAAAACAAGGCAGCATTTAACTTACTTTTAATTTTAATTATAAACTATGACTTATGTGACGAAGAAATCAATACAAATCAAGACAATTTAAGAACGAAAGATCAGGAATCTCAAACAGACTCACGTCAAAAACTGGTAGCTTGGTCAAATTCTTGCAAATATTGCAAAACAATCATGCATAGCAGTAAAGAATGTAGTAATCACATAAAAAATGTTATCAAACTTTCAAACAAAGTAACTCAAACTTCAGAAAGAAATCTATTTTCACGACTACTCACTCCATTTAGAAAAAGAATTACTTCTAGACGAACTTACGTATAAAATTAAATTTTTTTTACTTACATCCTGACTTTTATATTTTAGCATGTATCAAGAACCTATTGACATTACCGGGACAACATGATATTATTCAATTATTACGCTATTTTGTTTTTGAATATGATTTACCACCCCCACAAGTTTATATGTTAATTAAAAAACCAAAAAACCTTCTACCTCAGTACATTGTTTTTATGTCAATAAATGATAAATCAATAAAGAAAAAAGCATATACTCAAGATCTAGCAGGTCAATATGCTGCATTAGGTCTTCTAAAACACTTCGTAAATACACACAATCTAATAGATGAAACAATCAATGTAGAAATAGAAAACCAAAAAACTCGCGAAATTAGCACTCAAACTGACCCCCGGCCAAAATTAATACAATGGAATAATTACTGTAGATATTGTTTTAACAAAGGTCATACATTTAAAAAATGTACTGACTTACAACTTTAAGCATTAAGAGAACCTAACAAACCAACATATTTGTTAACAGGCAACCCATATTTACACAAATTAATTGAATTATTCCACAGAAATAGTAAACAACCTAGAAAAAAAGATTTTAATGAATCCAAACTAATCTATATTTATTTTCTTTTTGTTATAGCGATTTAACATCAAACTACTTACATTCGCATGCCTCTCTACAAAGAAAGAAGAATTAATTAAAAAATTTTCTCTCTCATTTTTTCTGTTTTAATAGATAATCAAGAAAAACAGCATGACATTGATAAGGTTTACTGCTTTTATTATATTTTGCACCATATTTTTCAAACCATAATACTCATATACACAAATATTCCTACCTAATGAACCTAATATTATTTTTGAATCAGTTAAAGACATCATGTTTCCAACTAACAAAAATCATCTAATAAGTTATGTAAATATAAACGATATATTAAAATTTGGAAAATTATTAACAAATTTGTTTAAAGAAATAACTACACGGTGCACAAATAGATGTTCAAATGACTATATAACAGAACAAATCAAAAGTAAAAAATTTAAATTGCAAAAAACTCTAATAGAAATTGAAAACATTCTTGATAATATCAGTAATACAGACGAAAATAAACAACATTTTCAAGAAATTATAAAAAAAAAAACTATTTGGATCCAATGTCATTTTGGATACAAAAAGATATAGACATTTTTCCGATAGAATTCTGTAGTGGTATGATTAAAATCACTCACATTAATAGAACAATAAATAATTATACCAGTTTGTTTTATAATTTTCCAAGTAAGTTTAAAAAGAATTATGAATCTTTCGTAAAATTATGGATAAAAGAATTAAGAAAACCTATATACGAATATATTTACTATACACAAACTCTAATAAACATTATAACATATTCTAACAATAACCAATGGCATCCTACATTACTAAAATCTATACCACAAGAAAATCTAAAAAATTGCATTCAAAACAACATAACATTATCAGATTTGCTTAAAAATTCAATAATTACACAATTTATTTTCAAAAACAAATTATATTTCTCATTTACAAATACCTATTATTTCAAAACAGCAATATAATGTATACAAATTACATTCAATTCCTTCATTTTATAAATTTAATACAAACTCTAGTATATCTACATACATAAAATATAAAACACAAATATATTGCTATCAGTATAAACAATCAAACCTATTTTCATATAAATAACTTTTCTTTATGTCATAACACAACAAGTGGAAAACTTTGCCTTAACACGCCTGATATTAAATTAACAATAAATAATTTTATATGTTAAATTGCTTTAATTATTAACAAACAAACACACACTTGCACATTATATTTACAATTAGACAAAAATACTGATTGGACTATTCTAGAAAATTCTCAAGCATGGCTTTATTCAAATTTTTACCCTACTAACATCAATATTCATTGCCCTAACAAAAGAACAGCTCAAAAAATTATTAAAAATAATGGTATTTTACATATAGAACCTGAATGTATCATTGAAACAAAAAATTACAAAAAACAAATCTATCCCAGCATCTGAAATGGAAGAAAAATTAATATTAATAACCCAAATCCAAGAATCTAATAAAAATTACATATTATCAATAACAAAATATCAATTGTTTTTAAATTATATTTTACTATCGTTATTAATTTTAATAATTCTTTTAATAGGACTAAAAACTTATTTCTTAAAAAAAACATACTACAATATACAGAACTCACCAAGAACAAAATTTTACACCACAAGAATGCATAACATTGCACGAATCCCCAGTATAAAATATCTAAAACACAAAAACAAATTATAATTTTTTTTCCTTTTTTATTATACTAAAAATAACACAAGCATAAAGCACTTACCCTTTTTAAAAAAGCAAACTTCTCTTTACTTTCAGACGGTAAAAATATTATATATCTCTTTTTGTCTAAAAGAAAAGGTTCATTAACCACCCCTCCATTTTGCTTAATACAGTCTTTAATTTTTTCGACCTTATATGATCTAATTCTCTGTGGAATATCCAACCAAGAGCAATTAAGTCTTACTTTTAAGCCATCTTTTAGTTTAACGAAAGAATGTTGTGCAAGACTTATTTTAGTGTGTATCTCAAACCTAACCAAATGTTTGTCCACCTAGAAAAAAATACATATTTTTATACATATACATATATGTTCATAAAATGCGTAATATAAAATATATACAACAATTAAAAATTTTTTTTTATTATAACTTCAAGGCGACGTCCTTTTACTATAAAAAAGGTATTATCCATGTGATAAATCCCTTTTAAATTACCAACTTTTATTAAATCAACAACAGATTTCCTTAATTCATTTTGTTGATTAATTGGAAAAGTACTCCACCAGTTAGGTCTACTAATTAGTATTTTTTCAAATTTTATAAAAAATTCTCTTTACATCTTCTTTTCTCCCAAATATTTTGCACAAAAACTGGTTCCAAAGGTACACCATCACTTTGCTCACTCGAAATTGTAAGTCCATAATCTTTCTCTGTACATTGCAAAGATGCATCATTTTTTTCATTTAAAATATCATTTAGTTCTTCTTCATTCGAAATCACTACACCTTCTTTTTCTAAAATATTATCAAATTCTGTTAAACATCCACTATCCGTTTTTGTGCTCATTTCAACATCTTCTTCAACACTCTTTACACTACACGAATCTATATTCCAATTTTCGGACACTAAAGCCTTATTAAAAAACTCAATTGGATCAGGAAACAAATCCACATTTTCTATAATATTTTCAAAACTACTCGAAGACATTTCGAACTTTTCTGTTTAAAACTCAAAAAGAAACTGAACTGATGCATAAATTCACCTGATCATACACCCTGTACCTTTTTGTCCAAAGAAAACCCCACCACAGACAGACCACAGACAACACTAGAAGAGTATACGCATTAGCATAACCCTTAATATTTGTCAAAACTAGAGTATCAAAGGAAGATATGATAATGAGAATCGGACCAACTGTCACTTTTTAAAGACAAAATAGGAAGTAACATAGTCAAGTCAATTTTCTTTTAGTTCCATGTGAAAATTTAAAAAAAATCAAGTAGACAGTAGAAACAGCATGAACAAAATTTTTAAACAATACAAATAAATTAATTAAAATTTCTTCTCTTTCTCAAAAGATGCTACCAACCGACAACCAACCGTTAGAAGCTTCTAAATGCGAAAATGATATAAAAAAGTATATTTAATTAAAGAATTGTTAAAACGATATGCGTGTGTAAAAAAGGTTTATAATAGTGCAATAGCATTTTCGCAAGATAAAATAATTTGTCAAAATTGTTTTTTTGATTTAGATATTTCTGAACAAGTAAATTTCAATATAGAAAGAGTGCAACATTTATAAGTAAGAAACGTTGATGCAACAATAGAATGTTACAATTGTAAAATTACTTTGTACAATAGTATGCAAAAAGCAAACGAATGCATGGAATGTACGCTTAGTATTTTAGAAACAGAAAGAGAAAAAGTTGAAGAATTTAAAGATGTTCGACTATATTACGACCCTAGGTATTCTGATAAACCAACAAATTACGACTCTGACTCTGACACAATTACTTACGAATACGATTAAATTTTTTTTTATTATTAATAAACAAAAAAATAATAACAATAAAAAAATAATAACAATAAGTTATATAATTAATCTTATTCTTCTAGATAAAATGAATCCGATTACAACTTTAGAAAATCTTGCTGTTCAATTCTCATTTTCTTACCCCATATACACAATACCAGACGCGAAGATTTCTGCAAATATTGCAACTTTGTCTATTGAACAAGATAAAAATCACATCGAAATTAACATTGAAAAATTACAAAATAAAAAAGAAACAAAAAGAAAATTAGCGGAAATAATGTTAATAAGACTAAAACAAAAATATGACTTTAATAAAAAAAAGAAGCAATAGATACTTGGAGTGATAAAATCCAACTAATTAAATGGAACAATTCTTGTGAAAGATGTTACGGAAGATATCATGTAGCAAAAAATTGCATAAATTACAAAAAAAATAATAAAAATTATAAAGATTAAGACAAATTTTTTTTTCTCGCTGTAAAATAAATAATTTGTAATGGATTTTTCACAACAAAATAATACTTATTAAATTTTAACAACAATTTATTATAAACAATATACAATTTATAAACAAAGAAAATTTATTAACAAAAAAAAATTATTTAATTTTTAGCCAATGTCTTTATACCCAATACAATTGGAAGGGAGGAGAGAGGGATACTTTATAAGTTTCTCAACCCAACTAATTTGTTGAGCGCCAGTCCTTTCTAGGGACATTTTCTTATAAAAGAAAATTAGAGAATTAACAAAAGAATAAGATTTTAAGGAAACAAGACCATTGAATCCTCAAAATTTATAATACTAAAATTATTAACAAAACAAGTACCTAGATTACAGAGAAACAAGACCATTGATTCTGTAGTAATCGTCTCTTAAAACGAACAAAATTTAAAATGAACTTTAGTCAAATCACAAACCAAAAACAAGTACCTAGATTAGAAAGAAATAAGACCATTATTCTCTGCTAATCGTCGCTTCAAATAAACAAAATTAACACTGACCAAATTCCAAAACAAGAGCAAAAGGGGGTTTGAGTTGAGAAACGAATAAAATATTAAGGATGTTACCAATTAGCTAGGACCAAAAGGTCAAAGGAAGCGTCGTGGTTCGAAGAAATTATACTCAGCAATTTAAAATAAAATTATGAATTATATTTTAAATAAAACGTTAAAATTATACAAACGAGGGTAACGAATTGGATTAATAAGATATAGCACAAATCACGATTTCACACAAAATTTCAATTTCGCAAATATAAAATACAACAAATAAATACCCAAAAAAAGGAATTACATGAAAGTTCACACAAAATTCATAAATTAAACAAATTGTTCAGCCATAATAAGAAAAAGGGTACTTAAAAGGGTAACGAATTTGGTAACTGGGGAAAGCTAAGGGTCAATTTCAATAATTTAATAATAATCAATTATTGTGGGGTTGGTAAGTTAGGTAACGAGGAAGAATTTAGTATAAAATCTTGAGAATAAAAGGGGAAAAAGGATAACAAAAGGCAACACGTGGATGAATAAGAGACATTATACTAATTTAAAATTAGTATATAAAATCAAAATTCCAATTAATCAAATTAGGGATAAAATAATTCCAACTATATATCTATTAAACAATTAAAAAAAACTCTCTTATTCAGCCATGAGGCCGGCTGAACCAAAATTATACTTATTACAATATTACATGATTCTAACGAATCTTTTAATTAACAAAAAAAAATTTTATAATAAAATAAAAAAAATAACTTACACAAGCTTAAAAGCACGTAGAATAATCCAACAAATGAATTGCAGAAGGCCGCAAAGCGCAGAAAAGGAAGGCACAAATAAATAAAAATTAAAATTCAATATTCGAAACTTCGAAAGATACGTCCGTTGAGAACGAAGGCAGGATCGAAAAGAGAACGATGATAACGATGAGTGCCGACTCGTACCCTGCTGGTCCTTCTTCGTTTTTCCCCACCGTAGCCCTTGGTCAATCATGTATTTTTACGCCGGAAAAAGGAGCGTAACCACTAGAAAAGCTATAGGCCAATTTCAACTTTAAGAACAGCTGTCGGCATCCAAATTTCGGTATCTTGACCCGTGTCTTTCTCGCCATCAACTTGTTTCAGGGAATTAGTTCCTAATTTGTAGCTACTCTGATTACAACCAAATAAACAACCAATAATCCAATAAAATCCAAAAATACGAAAATACGAAAATCAGAGTGGGCCTTTAGCAACGATTAATTCGGGCCTGATTGACAAGAGGATTTCACTACGAGAAAATTGGACGAGAAAATTCTCCCTTATTTGTTTTACAAATAATACTCCTGAATAATAATAAAAATTCCGGAATAATATTAAAGTTAATAAATTTCAGGGTATTATTATTATTTATAACAATTCTCGGGTTAGGTGCAAGGAAAAGGTAACAACTTCAAAATTATTTCAAGTTAATTTGGGTGACTTAGTAGTTTCCGGTAGGTAGGGGAAAGCGAAAACGGGGGAAACATAGAGAGAGCGGCAAGTCTCGAGGAGTCATTTCTCAAGAGAAATGGGGAAATTCGAACGTCGTTTTCGATGATTTCAAATACTAGAAATATTCCGAGAATACGAGAAACAAAATTTTGCAAAAGCGAAACGATAGATAATATTTCTATTATTAAATTAATGTTTATATAACAAACTAGTCTTAATTTTAAGCTTTGTTTTAGTTATTATTATTGTTTATAAACAAATGATTGTTTACAATTAAATTTTATGCAAACTTATTATGAAATTTTGTTAATATTTGTATGAAAAATTTGCAACGTCACAAAATAAACAAATAAAATATGTGCATGCTATCTTCTAAACATTTAGTTATATATAATAATTATTAATCATTTTATATCTATTGTGTGTGTTTGAAAAAAAGAAAAAACAAAAAAAAACAAAAAAAAATAATAATAAACAAACAAAAATAATAAAAATTTCCTAAAAATGTATGTTTTACGCTTAACTTTAATAAAATTGTAAATTTTTTTTAACTCTAAATGTAAGAATTAGAATTTGGAAATTGTTCAATTTCATTTTTTCAATTTCCAAATTTCTGAAGGGGGAGGTGTTACGTCATCGTAACGTATTTTTCAATATTAATAATAATAATAACAATAATAATAGAAATAACAATAAATTATAACAAGTATTAATTATAATTAACAATTATAAATAATTATTAATTAATGAAAATAGTAATAATAAGTATAATAAAATAATAATTAGATTTAAACAATAATAATGTTTAAAAACGAATAATTATTGTAATAACAAAATAATAATAATTAATAATAACCAAATAAGAATAATAAACAATTATAATAATAATAACAATATTGTAATAAAAGTAACAGCAATAATAGTTAATAATAACAAAAATAATAATAATTTGTAACAATAAATAATAATAATTAATAACAAAATAATAATAATTAATTGTAACAAATATTAACAAGATAGTAATAAAATGTAACAACAAATAACAATTAATAATAAGTTAATAATAATTTGTAACAACGAAATAACAACAAATAATAGTTAATAATAACAAGATAATAATAAATTGTAATAATTAACAACAAGTTAGAATAATGTAAAACAATAATAAGAAATTGTAATAACAAGTTAATAACAAATTGTAATAACAAATTAATAACAAAATGTTAATAACAAATGTAATAACTATAAATAATTAACAACAACATAAAAACTGTAATATTAAATTTTAAAAAACATATGACTAAGAGGATGTGAACACGTGCGATCTAAAAGCTGAGTCAACGCAAGTGTTTCTCTAACAAAGGTTTCTCAAATGCATGGTAAAACGTATAGTTGCCTTAAATACATGGTAAAACGTATAGTTGCTTCAAATGCATGGCAAATTGTAACAATTCATCAAATACACAGGGAAATTTGTGTATAAAAAGAGCCAGACTATCAAACGATCTTCCGTCTTAATCTTTTAATCATATCAAGTGGTTCTCTTCGTGATAGTGCTCGCAAACCCAGTATAGTAGTTGTCCTGATCTTTACGTGAATTTCTAAATTCAGTGAATCTTGAAGTCAAATTTGGTGTTTTGAAAGATTGTTCGAGTTGTGACAAAAGCTGAAAGAAACATAATACCTATTCAACTGCCTAATTTACGA
The DNA here is from genome assembly GCA_032872475.1 of Leptopilina myrica (nomen nudum). Lineage (NCBI taxonomy): Eukaryota > Metazoa > Arthropoda > Insecta > Hymenoptera > Figitidae > Leptopilina > Leptopilina myrica (nomen nudum). Next base: position 32,465,080 of record CM065459.1, on the reverse strand, counting down.
GTGTCGTAAATCATCTACCTGCACCACTTAGTAACCCATTAACGCACAATTGCCATTGTATCTCATCGGCGCCAGCCAGGACCAAAAACTTGATGTTCTAATGTAAACAGAGAAACCACTTAAGACTTACTTTTACAAAGCTAGTGCTCATTTCATCTTTCCATAATTTTGATCTTTTTCAAATATACTGTGTTCAAATAAATTTATTCTTGTCATTTATCCAACCTCGTCCCAACTTTAATTTTTCTGAATTAAAGTTAAATCGAGAAACACTAGGGAATATAATAATAATGTTAGACATAACAATAGTTACAAATTATGTTAAATGGACCCACATTTTAAAAGAAATTTTTTTAAATTCTCATAAAAATTTTATTTATTGTTATAAATAAAATTTTTACGTTAGTTCAATTATTTAATATACAAAATTAACTATATTAAAGTCCGTAGTCTGAAATTCTGTCTGTCAGAGTATGAGAGAGAAAGCATGATAAGGAGAAAGAGAGGGAAGTATCGTCTCTTCTTTCAATTAGAAGTAGGGGTGAAAGAGAGACAAATAGTTAAGAAAGTAACGCCTACTTTTTTGGCAGTAACAGGTAGAAGGAGTGGGTACAAGAATGGTAGTAGGGGCGAGATAAGTGGGGACTTTTGCATTTAAGCGAAAATACCAAAGGGCGTAATGTTTCCTTATTGGTATATAATTTTCCATCTCTCAGTGACAGTGCAGAAAAAAATAAGTGAGGTTTTTCACTTTTAAGGGAATCTTTAATGTATGAATTTCAGCTGTGAAGTGAAAGTTTTTTAAGTGAAAAATTTTGTTTAACGTTAAATTTTAACGTGAAATATACCTTATTGGTATATAATTTTCCATCTCTCAGTGACAGTGCAGAAAAAAATAAGTGAGGTTTTTCACTTTTAAGGGAATCTTTAATGTATGAATTTCAGCTGTGAAGTGAAAGTTTTTTAAGTGAAAAATTTTGTTTAACGTGAAATTTGTGATTTTTTTCTGATTTTGTAATTTAATTACAAAATCTTATAACTTGTGATTTAGTTATAAGTTATTTCTTATAACAATAAAAATAATAGTTTGTTTCTAGTGCAAGTTGTGATATGCAGCGCATTTGATTATGTTTTGTTCTTAATTTTTTTGTGATTTATGTTTAAAGTGTGATAGTTTTTGAATAAAAATTTGTGTGTTAGAAGTTATTTTTATAAATTTATTTTTCTGTTACTGTTAATAGACGTTTAAGTTGTAATGAGTGAGATGCAGTGATTTTTTCTTAAGGTGAAATGTGATACGTAGTGAATATATAATTGCTGTTAATAGACGTTTAAGTTGTAATGAGTAAGATGCAGTGATTTTTTCTTAAGCTGAAATGTGATGCGTAGTGAATATAATTATATATTTTTGTTATTTTTTGTTTATATTACATGTAAATGAAAATATATGAGTAATTATGAGATTTATGAGTTACATATGAGAATTATGATATATATATATATATATATATATATATGAGATTTATGATTTATATACATGAGATCTATGAACAATATATGCGATTTATGAGATATATGCGAAAGTTGATAAGTATTTATATGAGTTTATGCGTTGTTCTATAAGACTAATAAATTACAAAAATATGGCAAACAGAAAACGTTGTGTTACTTTGAGTAAAAAAAATTTTCAAATTATAGAGAATGAAAATGGATGGTTAACGGATGATAACATACATAAATTGGCAAAATTGTTAAGAAATGTTTCAAATTCTGTTTTCAATATGCAGAGTACTTTATATTTACATTGTCTTGATAATATTATTCCGATTCAAATAGGTGAAAAGCATATTCAAATACTGTTTAGTGGTTTGAATGAATCTGGTCATTGGATATGTACTTTTTACGATGGAGAAAAAATTTATATTTTTGACAGTTTGAATAAAGGTTGTTTAAACCCTGATCAAAAAATATATTTAAATAGATTATATCCTTTTAAACCTCCAGTAGTTTTTGTAGCTGTTGATGAACAGCCAACTGGCAGTGTAGATTGTGGAGTATATTCAATAGCGTTTGCGACATCATTATATTTTAATGTGATGCCGAATAACTTAAATTATGTTCGCGAATGTAGTGCAATGAGAAATCATTTAAAAGAAATGTTTAAAAAGAACACTTTGACTGTTTTTCCGTCAGTAAGAACATCCAACGTTAGACGTATGATTATCGAGTATGATTGGGAGTGTCTTTTTAAAGATCGAAGAACAGAACCTGTACCTAAGAAACGAAATTCTTTTTTAAATACTGTTATTAATATTAATAACAATACTAATATGAACAGAAAATGTTCAACAGAATATTTAGATATCAATAAAGAAAATGATAAAAAGATGCTTCATGCAATAAAAAATAGAGAAAGAAAAAGGACAGCAAGGCTTGAAGAAACATATGAATAGAGAATAATTAGATTAGAGAATGATAGATTGAGAAAACGTTGTCGTCGAGAAACAGAAACGTTAGATGAAAAGAAAAAACGTCTACAAAATGATTTAAAATATAAAAATAAAAACAGAATATTATCTTTAGAAACTGATGATGGAAAAAAAAGTAAAAAAAAATTTAGAAAATGAAAAGAAAGAATTAGTTTTAGAAACAAAGTTTGAAACTATAAATCGAAAAGAAAATAATTTAAAATCTAAAACCAAAAAATTATCTTCAGAGTCGGATGATAAAATGAATGATCGTCAAAAAAGAAAATTCCCTTCTGAAACAGAGAATGAAAGGGAAATTCGTCAACAAAAAAATTTGAAATGTAAGAAGACTAAATTAGCATTGGAAACGGATGTTAAAAAGGAGCAGCACCAAATAAACAACTTAATGAATAAAAAAGTAGTAAATTATTAGAAACAATAGGAGTTGGAATTATTTCTTTTGAATTTTTTGATGAATGTAAATTTGAACAAAATTATTTGGGTTTGATGGATGTTAAGTGCGTCTTTTGCGCTGCATTACATTTTATGTGTGAAAGACCATCAGATAAAAAATTTAGTAGTTGTTGTCATAAGGGAAAAGTAAAATTAGATGATTTAAGTGACTATCCAATTTATTTACGAAATTTACTAAATGATTCCAATTCTGAAGGTAAAAATTTTAGGGAAAATATTCGTTCTTATAATAGTTCTTCTGCTTTTGCCAGTATGGGTGCTAAATTGGAAATTCCTAAAGGAAATGGTCCTTATGTTTTTCGTATACATGGACAAGTGTATCATAATACATATGCTCTTCATCCTAATGATGGTAACAGTCTAAAATATGGCCAGCTATATATTCTTGATACTAATGAAGCAGTGTCAGAACGATTAAAAAATGAATCGAATAAAAAATGTTTGCCATCATTATTAGAAGGAATAGATAAATTACTAAGACATGTTAGTCCATATGCAGAAGGATTTAAAATGATGAGAGAAGTAGAATTAGAAGAAGAAACTAGAGCAAAATTGGAAAATAAACCTGTAAGAGATATTCAAATGTGGATCAAACGCGATAGGTCATTAAATCAAAAAAAATTTAATGCTCCATCCTGTAATGAAATAGCAGTCGTATTTGTCAGTGAAAATAGTGAACCTCCTGTGAAATGTGATATATGTATACATCCAAAAGGTTATGAAAGTATTCCAATTTCCATACTTAGTGCAAACGCTGATCCTATGATATATCCTTTAATGTTTCCCTTAGGTGATCGAGGATGGACAGTAAACATCAAGCAAATTAATAGTGTTCGTAATGTTACTGCTTTACAATTTTATATGCATCGCCTTTCTTACAGAAGAACATTTAATCCATGTATACAAATGGGAAAATTAAGTCAACAATTTATAGTTGATATTTGGTCAAAAGTAGAAGGTGGGCGTATGAGCTATAATTATTTAAATCAAACTAAATTTCGAGTTGAAATGTATTGTGGATTAATGGATTATTTACATAATAAAGCAAAAGAAGAGAATGTTCGAGAGGGGAGAATTACTATTTTACCATCAACATTTACTGGCGGACCACGATATTATCAACAATGTTTTATGGATGCTATGAGATTAGTACAAGAATTTGGAAAACCAGATTTATTTATTACAATGACATGTAATCCAAAATGGCGTGAGATTACAGAAAATTTGTTGGATTGTGAAACTGCATCTGATCGACCAGATATTGTTGCTAGAGTTTTTCAACAAAAAGTAAAAGAGCTAATGAGTGAATTAAAAGATAAACAAATTTTTGGACCAGTCATTGCATATATATATGTAATAGAATTTCAAAAGCGCGGATTGCCTCATATACACTTAATTGTCTTTTTACAGAAAGAGTTTGCTATTCGTGATGCAGAAATTGTAGATAAAATAATATGTGCAGAAATTCCTGATGTTATGAAGAATCCAGAACTTTTTAATATTGTAAAGCAGTTTCAAATTCATGGACCTTGTGGAAAACAAAACATGAATTCGCCTTGTATGAATCCTGAAACAAAAGTTTGTACGAAAAATTATCCTAAACCATTTTCTTCAAAAACAAATTATGAATCAAAAAATTTTCCGGAATATAAACGAAGAAATGATGGTAAAAACATTATTTTTTACAATAAAGATGGATCTATTAAATGTACTGCAGATAATTCGATGGTTGTATCATATAATCCATATTTAAGTAAAAAATTTACATGTCATATTAACGTTGTAGCATGTGGTAGCATAGGTGGTATTAAATATTTGTTCAAATATTATTACAAAGGTCATGATTGTGCAATAATAGGTTATAAAGATGACAATCAGGTAATGCATTATGATGAAATTCAAAATTATTTAAATACGCGCTATGTGTGTGCACCAGAAGCAATGCATAGACTTCACGAATTTAATATGCACGAGCAATCACATGCAACGTATAGATTAGCTGTACATTTGCCTAATCAACAATCAATATGTTTTCAAGAAGGAATGGAGCAAACTGCAATTGAGAAATTCAAAAATACAATGTTAACAGCATGGTTTCAATTAAATAGAAAAGATCCTGATGCACGAAAGTATTTATATTCAGAAATACCACATAAGTATGTTTTTGTTGAGTCATCTAAAATTTGGAAAAAAAGAGAACGAATTAATAAACCCATACTTTGTCGAATGTATTTTGTAAGTCCAAAAGATATTGAAAGATATTTCTTGAAAATGTTACTACTTCATGCACGGGGTGCTAAATCGTTTGAAGATATGAGAACATATGAAGGTATTACATACAATACTTATACAGAAGCAGCACGTGCAAGAAATTTGTTGGTAGACGATAATGAGTGGGATAATTGTTTGAGTGAAGCCGTGTGTATGAAATTTCCTAAAGAACTTTGTCGTTTATTTGCATATATATGTGTGTTTGGTTTGCCTGTAAATGCTGTTGATTTATGGAATAAGTTTAAAGTATACATGATTTTTTATAATAATTTACCTGTAGAAGTATCGCATCAAAAATCATTAGTTTTAATTAATGAAGTATTTAATTTTCATGGATTTACGTTAAATCAATTTGGTTTACCAAATATCGATCTAAAAGTTCTTAAAGATTATAATTCTGTTAGTAAGGAAGATAATGCGTTAACATTACAATTGCTTAAAGATGAAGCTGATACTCTAATCAAAAGTTTGAATGATGAACAGCGGCAAGTTTTTAATGATGTTATGATGGCCGTACATAATGATGAATGTGGTAGTGATATTTTTTTCTTGATGGGCCTGGAGGAAGTGGTAAAAGCTATTTACACAATACAATTATTACTACAGTTGAAAGTGAGGAAATGGTAGTTTTATCACTTGCTTGGACTGGTATAGCGGCTAATCTTCTAAAAGGAGGACGAACGTCACATTCTATGTTTAAATTCCCTATACCAATCAATGAAGATTCAACATGTAATATAAGTGGAATGTCGAAACATGCTGAACTTTTAAGGAGTGCAAAAATTATTATTTGGGATGAAATTACAATGGCCTCAAAATATGCTTTACAAGCAATGGAATCTATGTTAAGAGATATTACAAAATGTAATAAACCGTTTGGAGGTAAAGTTATTTTGCTTTCAGGAGATTTTAGGCAAACTTTGCCAATTGTTCCGCATGGTAGTCGCACTCATATTGTTGAGGTATGTGTAAAAAATAGTAAATTGTGGCAATACTTTGAAACTAGGTCTTTGAAGATTAACGTTAGATTACATGAGAATCAGATAAAGTTTTTAAATTGGTTATTAAATGTTGGTGATGGAAAACCTCAAAGTACGTTTGAAAAAGAAAATGATGTACTAGAAATTCCGCAGGAATTAATCTCGAATGGGAATTTAATTGATGAAATATATGGGCCATCGATAAATCCAAATGATGTAAGTGTTTATTCTTCTTGAATTCTATCATTGACTAATTCAGAAGTATTAAACTTAAATGATCGTATTTTGTCAAAGTTAGAAGGACAAGAAGTAATTTATTATAGTATTGATTCACATGTAGCTGACGATGATGAAAAAGATGTAAATAATATTGTTCCAGTAGAATTTTTAAATAGTTTAACACCAGATGGTATGCCTCCTCATAAATTATCCTTAAAAAAAGGATGTATAATTATGCTTTTAAGAAATATGAATTTGGTTCAAGGATTATGTAATGGGACTCGATTAGTTGTAAAATCTTTATTGAAACACGTTATTGCTGCAGAAATAATTACTGGAAAATCTAAAGGTGAAATAGTTTTTATTCGTCGTGTTGATTTATCTCCTTCAGAACATATATTTCCTTTTAAAATGGTTAGAAGACAATTTCCAATCAGACTTGCTTATGCAATGACTATCAATAAATCTCAAGGACAATCTTTTGATAAAGTAGGAATATTTCTATCTATTTCTGCATTTGGTCATGGTCAAGTTTATGTTGGTTGTTCCAGAGTCAAATCTAAAGAAAATTTAAAAATTCAAGTCCTTGATAATGTTGTAGTCAAGAACTTAAAATATCCGGAAAAATTATACATTAAAAATATTGTTTTCCATGAAATACTTTGATAGTATGTTTATGTTATATAATAATTAACTATATTAATCTTCGTATTTCAAAATTCATTCTGTCTGTCAGAGTATGAGAGAGAAAGCACGATACAGAGTAAGAGAGGGAAGTATCGTCTCTTCTTTCAGTTTAGAGTAGGAGCGAGAGAGAGGCGAATAGTTAAGAAAGTAACGCCTACTTTTTTTCGTTTGGGCATCATGGTTTTCTTTATTTTCAGTGACATATAGAAGGAGTGAGTAAAGGAGTGGTAGGGGAGTTAAAAGTGAGGACTTTTACATTTAAGCGAAAATACCAAAGGGCGTAATGTTTCCTTATTGGTAGATAATTTTCCATCTCTTTATGACAGTGTAAAGAAAAAATAAGTGGGGCTTTTTACTGGTGAGGGAATCTCTAATATGAATTTCGGCTGTAAAGTGAAAGTTCTTCAAGTGAAAAATTTCCTAATTATTTAATGGAAACATTTTTTGCGATTTTGTAGTTTAATTACAAAATCTTGTGACTTATAATTTAATTACAAGTTATTTCTTATAACAATAAAAATTGTAGTTTGTTTTAAGTGCAATTTGTAATATGCATTGCATTTAATGATATTTTGTTGTTAGTTTTTTGTGATTTACGTTTAAAGTGTAATTTGTTATAATTAGTGAATTCTTTAAGTACTTTTTTATACAGTTTCTTACATGAAAACTGTAATTTCTGTTTAAGTTGAAATTTGTGGTACGTAGTGAACTAAATCATATCAATTTGTTAATTTTTTGTGATTAAAGTTTAAAGTGTAATATATTTTGAAAAAATTGTGTTTTAGAAGTTATTTTTATAAATATATTTTTATGTTCCTGTTAATAGACGTTTTAAGTGCAAAGAGTGAGACGTAGTGATTTTTGCTTAAGTTGAAATTTGTGATTCCTAGTGAATATAATTATATATTTTTATTATTTTTATGCTTATATTTACATGCAAATATGAGTAATTTCTTATGAGATTTATGAATTACATATGAGAATTCTGATATATATATATGAGATTTATGAGTTATATATGAGATATATGAGCAATATAAGAGATTTATGAGATATATGCGAAAGTTGATGAGTATTTACATGTGTTCATGAGTTCTATAAGACTAATAAATTTAAAAATCATGGCAAACAAAGAAAGTTGTGTTACATTGAGTAAAACAGATTTTAAAATTATAGAGAATGAAGATGGATGGTTAACGGATGATCTCATACATGAATTTGCAAAATTGTTAAAAAATGTTTCAAATTCTGTTTTGATGGTTAACGGATGATCACATACATGAATTTGCAAAATTGTTAAAAAATGTTTCAAATTTTGTTTTCAATATGCAAAGTACTTTATATTTATATAGTCTTGATAATATTATTCCAATTCAAAAGGAAAAAAGTTTTGTTATTCTTATTGTAAATTTTACATTTTTAAAATAAAACTATATAAATATCAATTTGGAATAGTAATGGATTCTTCGTAAATATATTTAAGTTTACTATAAAAATATGTATGGGGATCCTCAAACCATGTGGCCAAGGAGAATAAATAATGTATAATTATTTTTCAAGAAAAATTAAACAGTAATTAAAACTTTTGAGTTCATTATATGTTTATGAAAATTTACTTTTAAGGGGAGTAAGGTTTGAAAATTTTTAATGAATGCATAATATCTACAGAATATTAGGTTAAAATCTCAAGTAAATGGAAGCAAAATTGACAAAGTTATGAATATTGTAGTTCCATAGATAGGTCCAGACTTCATATTTTTTTATTAAATAATTATTTATAATTTGTTTATTTTTGAAATGAGCAATATTTTCCAATACAATACTTATTTATGATACAAGTGTTTAAGTTTACAGTTTTCTGCGTGTAAAATTAAATTTTACAGGTTAATGTTACAAAAACAAAATTTAACATATTTGTGGCATAAAAACCTTATTTAGACTACATTGTTAAGGGATTGATTAATTTAAATAAGCCTTGCTATAATTTTTTCTTCATTTTTTATAAAAAGTACACCTTCATACAAAGATTCTAAAAAATTTGTTTAAATTACATTTTTTATAAGGGATTGTCCGTAAAGCATGTAATATATATTTTCGGTAATATAGACTTCCCCCGATGACCCCTTAAAACGATTATTTTTTTCAATAAATATAATTAATTTACATATTTATAATTATACCAATAATAATAAAACTTACCTTTAAAAATTCTCTATTCACAACATTATTGTAATTTAAAAGTTTTATTTCACAATTGAACAAAAACAAATAGAAAATTTAGGCGCGCTTTAGCGCGCAATTTTGCTAGTTTTATAAAATTTTTTGAAAGATATCAATTATTTAAAAAGATTTTTATAAAATTCGTCGCATGAATAAATTATTTTAAAAAATTTTATATCTATTGTGTGTGTTTGAAAAAAAGAAAAAACAAAAAAAAACAAAAAAAAATAATAATAAACAAACAAAAATAATAAAAATTTTCTAAAAATGTATGTTTTACGCTTAACTTTAATAAAATTGTAAATTTTTTTTTACTCTAAATGTAAGAATTAGAATTTGGAAATTGTTCAATTTCATTTTTTCAATTTCCAAATTTCTGAAGGGGGAGGTGTTACGTCATCGTAACGTATTTTTCAATATTAATAATAATAATAACAATAATAATAGAAATAACAATAAATTATAACAAGTATTAATTATAATTAACAATTATAAATAATTATTAATTAATGAAAATAGTAATAATAAGTATAATAAAATAATGATTAGATTTAAACAATAATAATGTTTAAAAACGAATAATTATTGTAATAACAAAATAATAATAATTAATAATAACCAAATAAGAATAATAAACAATTATAATAATAATAACAATATTGTAATAAAAGTAACAGCAATAATAGTTAATAATAACAAAAATAATAATAATTTGTAACAATAAATAATAATAATTAATAACAAAATAATAATAATTAATTGTAACAAATATTAACAAGATAGTAATAAAATGTAACAACAAATAACAATTAATAATAAGTTAATAATAATTTGTAACAACGAAATAACAACAAATAATAGTTAATAATAACAAGATAATAATAAATTGTAATAATTAACAACAAGTTAGAATAATGTAAAACAATAATAAGAAATTGTAATAACAAGTTAATAACAAATTGTAATAACAAATTAATAACAAAATGTTAATAACAAATGTAATAACTATAAATAATTAACAACAACATAAAAACTGTAATATTAAATTTTAAAAAACATATGACTAAGAGGATGTGAACACGTGCGATCTAAAAGCTGAGTCAACGCAAGTGTTTCTCTAACAAAGGTTTCTCAAATGCATGGTAAAACGTATAGTTGCCTTAAATACATGGTAAAACGTATAGTTGCTTCAAATGCATGGCAAATTGTAACAATTCATCAAATACACAGGGAAATATGTGTATAAAAAGAGCCAGACTATCAAACGATCTTCCGTCTTAATCTTTTAATCATATCAAGTGGTTCTCTTCGTGATAGTGCTCGCAAACCCAGTATAGTAGTTGTCCTGATCTTTACGTGAATTTCTAAATTCAGTGAATCTTGAAGTCAAATTTGGTGTTTTGAAAGATTGTTCGAGTTGTGACAAAAGCTGAAAGAAACATAATACCTATTCAACTGCCTAATTTACGAGTGTCGTAAATCATCTACCTGCACCACTTAGTAACCCATTAACGCACAATTGCCATTGTATCTCATCGGCGCCAGCCAGGACCAAAAACTTGATGTTCTAATGTAAACAGAGAAACCACTTAAGACTTACTTTTACAAAGCTAGTGCTCATTTCATCTTTCCATAATTTTGATCTTTTTCAAATATACTGTGTTCAAATAAATTTATTCTTGTCATTTATCCAACCTCGTCCCAACTTTAATTTTTCTGAATTAAAGTTAAATCGAGAAACACTAGGGAATATAATAATAATGTTAGACATAACAATAGTTACAAATTATGTTAAATGGACCCACATTTTAAAAGAAATTTTTTTAAATTCTCATAAAAATTTTAATTATTGTTATAAATAAAATTTTTACGTTAGTTCAATTATTTAATATACAAAATTTTATAAAATTTTTTGAAAGATATCAATTATTTAAAAAGATTTTTATAAAATTCGTCGCATGAATAAATTATTTTAAAAAATTTTAACAAAGTTCTTTACAAGAATTGAAGTATTTTTATAAATAATAAAATTCTTGACCGAAATTCAATTATTTTAGAAAAATTTTAATAACATTTTTGGAATTTTTTGAAAATTATTTTCATGAATAATAAAACTCATTGCAGGATTTTAATTAATTTTGCATACAATATTTTAATGAAATTCTTTTAAAAATGTAATCTGTCTTAAAAATTTCTTTATGAGAATTCAATTTTAACAATCTTTCAATTATTCAATAAATTATTAATTCTTCAATTTAAATAATTGAATTTTTCTAGAATTTTCTAATAAAAATTGATTAAAAAATAAAATCACCGAATAATCGATTTATTGTTTATGAAAATAATTGAATTATTGCAACGAATTTTATTACAATTTTTTCAAATAATTGAATTTTTTTTTAGAAAATTTACTACTTTTAAAAATAATTGAATTCTTGTTAAAGATTTTTTTAGGATTTTTGTAAATAATTTAATTTTTGTTGAAGAATTTCATGGTTATTTAAATTATAACAAAATTATGTTTTGTTATAATATTCTTATAAATTGTTGAGTTTCAAAATGGTTTGATTTTGAATTTATTTAAAAATTTAGTTATTGATGTTTTTGAATATTTTCACAATTAATGACATTTGTAAATAAATTTAATAGAGCATTTTTTGAGTATCTAATAATGTCTAGAGTGAATCAGAATATTTTTTTTGGTCAGGGAAAAAGTGTGAATTTTGTCTGGAAATAAGGGAAAAGTCATGGAAAAATAAAATTAAATATTTGTTGCAACCCTGTGAAGTTAACTTATTTCAAATATTCGACATCCGAGTTACTACAAAATTCAAAACAAACCGAGTGCTTGGTGGCCAAAAGACTAAATTGCCATTTCGCTAAACCACGCACAGCAAAACTGTTTTACCAACTGAGTGTTCCGAACCTAACCTCTTACTGTGCAAAAATTGTTATTTAGTGAAATGGCAATTTAGTCTTTTGGCCACCAACCGAGTTTTGTTCAGTTTTTGAACGGTAAATCGTCTACATACATTTTTGAAAATATCTAACTGTTTCTGGAGTCGAATCTTAAACCCAACACACTAAAGGTTTATACGTTTCGCTTACATAGAATTATACAAAAAAATGTATTAAAATGCTACGAATATCTCAAAGCTTTGCGAAAGGTCGGGCAAACATAGCACAGTGTTACGCCAACCAAAACATTTTAGTATTTTAAAAATAATATTTTCTAATTTTTTTCAGTATACTTTTAAGGTCCTTTAAAGTAGTACTCCTGATGGTTGGCTAAACTTTGAATGCCAAAATTAACCTAACATTTAGCCAATTTTCCGACTATAGTTGACAACCTTAATTATCACTTGAGTAAGAATATAAAATAACTTTATATTTAATTATTATCAACCCTAATGTGCAAAATTTTACAAATATTAGTGAATATTTTTACTAACCTTCACATAATGATATATGCACCCTTGTGTATTGTCTACTAAATTGGACTTAACGCTATTTTGTTAAAAAATGTTTTTTTAGTTTAAAGGCTTTCATAGTAAAACTTAAAATTCGCTTTCACTTTCACTCTATTATTACACCCTCAGTCAACTCACTTTCACTCTCATTCTCTACTTCACTCCCATCTCACTCAACTGACTTCTACTTTCATGCCACTCATCTTTAATCTCACTGACACTATATCATGTCAGCCACACTCAAATCATTTTCACTCTTATTCTTTCCATCATTCTACCATCTCAATAGGGCCGTAACTACGTAGGTGCAGACAGTGCGGTGCATCGGGGCCCCTAGCTGCCACAGGCCCCCGATGCTAAATAAAGTTGTTACATCCCGAGCGGAAGGCGAGGTTAAAAGGTTAGGTTAATAACTTTTTGGAGGAATGGTAGGCTGATTATGGTCAAGTTGGTAAAGCTTGACCTTTATTTTTAAGTAGGATCGTTTGTACTTGTCAAAACTACGGGTTTTGCGTTAAAACAAAAGAATATTCCTTTTTAATACATTTATTTAATGATTCAATAATTATATTACAAATAGTTACATAAATGTTACTTACTTTTAGTTACAGATTAGTCGTAGATTTAAGGTTATAGCGCTGGTCGGTATAAGTTTGGTTTTCAAGGTGTTGTATCAATTGAATGAAACTTGGAAAGTTTGTTTTGTTACACTTATGTAACGTTCACAACTTTGAGACTTTTGCGTTTGTTTCAAGAGTTAATACCGCTTCTAAGTGTTACTTTTCGTCACTTGCACCTATTATGGAAAGAAACTTGTTTCTAAGTGTGAGAAAAGCAACTTGCACAATAATCGAGTACAATTCTATCCGCAATTGCCGATTAAAGAAAGAATTAGTGAAAAACTACAATTAATGAGACTTAACACGCAAAATACGACAGTTAATATATTGAAATTATAAATTCTAAGTGTCAAATTGCCTTTCTTGCACCCCTTAGGGAAAGAAACTTGTTTCTAAGTGAAAAACAAAATAGACTTGCACGACAATCGAGTACAATTCTAAACCGCAATTCTTACTTTAAATGTGGAAAAAGTGAATCTAGAGTTACAAGCAGTGATTCACGTAGCTCGGGTTACAAAGTAGGTCATAACAAGCGCGCTCGAGCTTACGTGAGTCACTTTTTGACTCAACGCATTGTTTCCTATTTACGTCAATTTCTAAAATTGTTAATTTCAGTAATAATTTGTGACTATTCGATTTATTAATTGTTAATTAAAGCAATAAATTATATTGTACGTTAGTGGTATTTTATTTATTTTTAATAATAATAATAATTATTATTATTATATATATATATATATATATATATATATATATATTTTTTTTATATAGCAACAACAACAATTGTTTATTTAATTTAATCCTTATATTATTATAGGTTATTAAATAAAAATTAATTTACTAATATATATTATTTGTTAATTCGTTAAAACTATGGTTAATTATTAATGATCACTAATTAATAATTAAATTCTTTACTTATTTGATATAATATAATTTATAAATTATTAACAATATTATTATATCATCAGTACTATTACTAATATTATTGTAAAATTTTAATTTTAATTTATAAGATTAAAATTATAGCAATATAAATAATTTATTAGTATTTTAAAGTGAATTAGTTTTTAAAGCTTATTGTGCATAGTGTTAAAATTATCTAGTTTTACCTTCGATTTTTCATCATTTAAGAGCGAAATTAATTTGAATTTGAATTATTTGCCGCTCTTTCATGATGGAAGTCGGCGAGGCATGCGCGTCTTACCCTTAGACAGAGTTGGTGCATCCGTTGAGTTGAATCACTGGTCGGCCATCGCGGTGTGCCACGCATAGTAAAAGAGGTTTGAGCAAGGTCGATATAAAATCGATGCGTGCTTAAAGCTGGCGCGCTCATTTAAATGATGCTGTCTTATGCTTAATTCATTCTTATTCTATTTTTGTTGTTTTTAGGCTTAAAATTGTCAAAATTTTTACAGATTTTTAAGACCTTTCCTCCTTCCTTATACTTTACATTGTCCTCAATGTAAGGAAATGGTAGGATGCTTGTTTTGTTGTTTTTGTTAAACTTTATGGCGTTTGTATTTGGTTTCTTCGCCTTTTCCATCTTGTAATCATTATTGAGTAGCAAAAATATAGTTTTCTTGCTATAATAATGATTATTATCAATAAGAGTAGCTGAAAGAAAAGTATGAAACCATCTTTAATTGTTGTAATATAGTCTTTAGCGTTTAGAATCCAACTCACAACAGGTATTTCCATCTATAATCAGATATATTTTTAATTGGTGTTATTTTACTTATGTATTTTGTTGTAGAATTATAATTTATTTGTTTATAAAGTTGAAATTGGTTTAGCAGTTAATTATTAATAATTTAGTATATTATATTTTGTTAATTAGGTTTAAATATGGGTTTATTTTCTTTTTATTATTATTATTGTATTTATTTATTTTTGTTTGATTAATTATGGATTTTTATAAATTAAAAGAGGAAAGAAGAAGGCAACCACTATTCCTCTTCCTTCTTTTCTTTCGTCTTTTATATGAAATTATTATTTATTAAATTATTTATTTTTTTGTTTAAAATAAAGAGGAAAGAAGAAGGCAACCACTATTCCTCTTCCTTCTTTTCTTTCGTCCTTATTTTAATGTTTTGTTTAGTTTATTGATTAAATTATAAGTATACATTTTTTTTTGTATTTACATATATTTTATTGATATAATATTTTTTTTTTAAATGATGGATAATTATATGTGTATAATAGGTGTCTATAATATTGTTCAAATATCTGAATATATATATATATATATATGTATTATTTGTTTATGTATATATTTATATTATCTTTATTTATTCATTTATTTATAATTATATATATTTTTCTTTTTAATTTTCTATTAACAGTTAATATATTAAAAATTTTATACATGCTTTATTGAAATAACTGTTAATTGGAATATATCGCGTTATTTTAGTCCCATGGTAGGGTAGGAGCTGGTAAATTCCAAAATTCGTCTGAATCGTCAGATGCGCTTGTTGTTGGATTTTCCTTTTTTAATATTTTTTTATTTCTGATTACGCTAAAGCATTGTTCTTTAGTATGCCCCCTTCTATAGCAATATTCACAATAGTTTTCCCATTTAAAAAGTTTTAATTTTAACACTGACGGTTCGTCGTGGGACATTACATAAATTTTTCGTTTTAGGTTTTTAGGTCTTTCTTCTTCACTAAAGAAACAAGTGTTATTTAATTCTTTTAGAATTATCTTAGCTGCTGAATGTTCTGATTCTCTGATCGTTCTGCATTCATTCCCAGTTGCAATGAACACATTATTGTTTTTGTTATCTGTCACTGTGCACTTCACTTGCCATAGTCTATTCAAGTCTGGACCAGTGGTTTTATCAATTAAATAAATGGGCTTATCTAGGTTGTATTCTGCGGATAGTTCCTCAAGTATTCCTTTAGGATATGATATATCATCAATGTTTCCTTTTGGGAATGTAAAAGCTGGTACTAATTCTCCTTGTAGTGGTGGGAAGAAAATGATAGATTCAGACATCTAAAAATTAAAATTATGTTATTATTGTTATTCGTAAGCAATTTTTAATTTATCAACATGTTTTTGGAACCTGTGTCCTTCATCATTTAATAAAATAACATTATTTTTATTTAGAATATCCACAATTCTATATGGACCGTGATAATAAGGATCGAACTTTCTTTTTAATCCCTCTTTCATGACATAAGCTTTGTCACCTATTTTTCCTGGAAATGGTTTGATAGATTTATCATACCATTCTTTGGATTTTAATTTAGCATTTAATAGATTTTTAGCTGCTAGTGCCCTTATTTCAATTAATTTGGTAATAAGTTCAGTTAAGTAGGAACCGTAGGTTTCGAATTTAACCTCCTGAGGAAAAGAACTAGGAGAACGAGCAGTTTTTCCAAAAACTAACTCATAAGGTGTAAAATTAGTGGCTTCATGCACGGATGTGTTTTAGGCAAACATTGCAATGGGTAATAATTTGTCCCAATCGTCATAGTCTTTAGAATATTGTTTTATATAATCTGCTAAAACAGCATGGCTTCGTTCTAAAGCGCCATTTGTTTGAGGCCTATAACCAGAGGTTGTGACTTGCTGAACTTTGAAAAGTTTGGATAGTTTTGACATCAATTTGCCAATGAATGAAGTACCTTTATCGGTTAATATTACTTTTGGGGCTCCGTATACTGAAAACAATTCTTTTGCAACAGCATGAGCAATGGTAGTTGCTGAAATATCTGGAATTGCAACGGCTATACAATATTTGGACAAATGGTCCTGCATAGTAAGGATATGGCAATTTCCGTCTGGGGTTGTAGGAAGCTTCCCTACTGTATCTAATGAAATTTTGTCAAAAACGTCTAGGGGTGTGTCAGTTATAATCATAGGTTCTCTAGTTTTTGCTCTAACTAATTTTTGTGTTTGGCACGTGGGACATTTTCTTACAAATTCTGTCACTTGTTCTTTTAATCGTGGCCAACAAAACTTTTCACGAATTCTTCTATATGTTTTCACTATTCCTTTGTGTCCTGCTATTTTACTTTTATGAAATTCACTTATAATGTCTTCTCTGTTTTCTTCTTTGGGAACAGATACTTGTCCATAACACATTGTTATATTAATGTTACTATTATAGAAAACTGATCCAATAATTTGTCTTAGTTCTCCTCTTAGCAGTTCATCTGTAAAGTCTCCGTGTCGAGAAATTCTTATTTCTTTTACCTTTTCCTTAGAAAGAAGTATTTTTAAATTCTGCATTCCTAAACTAATGTCTTCTTTTGATAACGGATCATAGTAATTGTCTTTCACTATTAAAGAATATACGTTATATCGTCCTCTAGGGGTTACAAGAATTTGTCCTTTCGTAGGATTTTTATTTTTTATTTCTTCGGGAACTATTACTGCGATGTCAATGAGTAATCGGCTTATTGGAGTCGTGAACTCGCAATCGGCTGATAGAAAATGAACATAATTATTTCGATGATAAGTAAGATTTTCTCTGTCACTCGTGATATTTGAAGATTTTTCTGATATTCTTGAATAATTCGGAGGAAAATTTGGAGGAATGCTGTTTATAGTATCAAAATTATTCCCTTGTGTTTTGTTGTTCTTGGATTCTTCTTCATCTTCCTCTTCTTCGTCATCTTTATTTTCTTCTTTGCTTTCCTCTGCATCATTATCTGTGGTTTCCTCTTCTTCATCATCTGTGTCGACATCTGTTTCATATATTGAAGTGTGATAAGGTGTTGACATAGCTTTTGGAGTTTTGAAAATTACTGGTGTGTTGGGTTCTGAGGTTGATGGTCGGAAAGTAACATTTTTTATCTTGTTTTTGTCTATTTCGTTTTTCTGTGGTGTTTGATGTATTGGTTGTTCTGGTTCTATTGTTTCTGTAATTGACTGTTCATTATTAAAATTCTCTGTTTGATTTTTCTGCCACATAGATTCACCTTTAGCATAATCCCAATAAAAATCTAGTTTTTGTGAAAATTCTGAGTGGTCTCCGGTAATTAACTCATTAGCTGCTTTATGAACTGATTCGTCATTGTTTCCATCTGAGTGTATAATCCAATCTCTAGGAGATTGTGGTGATTCTATAAGCCAGTCTTCATGTTGTTTTAAGGATTGATCAAAACGTGATATAGAATTTCCTAAATCTTGAGCTATTTCCTTTCTGCTTAAATTCATAGTTTTGTTTTCTTCTTCGTCAGAACTTTCTTCACTTTCACTGGCTGGTGGTTCTACCGTTAGTACTGTTTTTTCTGGACTTGGAAAATATACAATTTTGGGTAACAGTTCGGGAGGTGCACTTTTAGGTCCAGGCATATTTTTTATTGCTGCTGGTGGAAGTTTCAAACTAGGAAGCATACTTTTACTAGGTTTTTGAATAGGAGGATTAGGTATCTCTATTTCTTCGTCAGTAGTGTCTTCGTCTGAATCTTGGTCTATAGTTATTATTCTAGGTTGTGTTGCTCTCCTTTGTGATACTCTTGATCCGATTGTGCTTTGATTTAAATTAAATTTCGATGTAGATGGTTTTAAAATTGATTTTGTAGGTTGTAATTTTGGTTTCTGAGGATTTGCATATGTTATTGTCGGTGGTTTAATTGGCTTCTTTGGGTCTTTGTCACCCTTTTTATTGATTAAAATTTTTACTTGTTTTTGCTCGATTTCGGTTTGGGAATTTTCAGAAATTTCTTCATTAACATTTCTGGAAAGAGCATCTGCGTTTGTGTTAAGCTTTCCTGATTTGTGTTGGAATTCATACTCGTAGTCTCTTAACTTTAATCTCCATCTGATTAATCGCTGTCCTGGATCTTTTATTGTGTCGATCCATCTTAATGGTTCATGGTCGCTTACTAGAGTAAATTTTTTTCCATAGATGTATGGTCTAAAATGATGTACAGCGTATAATACAGCTAGACATTCTTTTTCAGTTGTTGAATAGTTTATTTCTGGTGCATTCAATACTCTAGAAAGATACGCAATAGGAAGATCGAATCCGTCCTTTTCTTGACTTAGCACTGCGCCTATAGCAAAATCTGATGCGTCTGTTGTTAGCGTGAACGGTTTCTCATAGTCGGGGTATTGTAAAATTGGACTAGTACACAAGGCTTCTCTTAGCTCTCTAAAACTGTCTTCTTGCTGTTGTTTCCACTCGAATTTCACTTCCTTTTTCAGTAAGTTAGATAATGGTTTAGCCTTTGCTGAAAAGTCTTTAATGAATCTTCGATAATATCCCGCTAATCCTAAAAATTGCTTTACATTACGTGGCGTTTTAGGTCTAGGAAAATTTTTGACAGCTTCTATTGTTTTAGGATTAGGTTTTACTCCATCACTACTTATTATATGCCCTAAATAGGCTACTTCTTTAAAGAGAAATTCGCATTTTTCCGGCTGTAGTGAAAGATTGGCGCCTTTTAATCGTTGTAGTAATCGCCTTACCTTCTTGCCGTGTTCCTCTAAATCATTCGCATAAACCACGATGTCATCTAAATATACGAATAATTCAACAGCTTGAAGTCCCGATAAAACTTGATCCATTAGTCGGGCGAATTTTTTAATCCCATGGGCATTCTTATGTATTCGTAATGTCCGTGTGTAGTGGAAAATGCTGTTTTTGGTCTATCAATGGGATCTAATTCAATTTGATGAAATCCACTGGCTAAGTCAAATACAGAGAAGTATTGAGCGCCCCCAATGGTGTCCAGTATGCTAATTATATTCGGCAAGGGATAAAAATCACCAATTGTCTTCTCATTTAACGCCCTAAAATCGATCACTATTCTTCACTTCTTCTTACCAGTTCCATCGATCTTTTTGCTTCCTCATAAAGGAAGCCTTATAGTGATGTCGATTTCCGAATTTTTTAAAATCAATTATTTTTACAAATTTTCAAGTGTAGTATATATAATTCGTCGAGAGGAACAAATGTCCGGATGTATGTGTGTATGTATGTGTGTGTATGTATGTGTGTGTGTGTGTGTGTGTGTGGGGGTGTATGTGTGTGTGTGTGTGTGTGTCACCGATTCTTGTGGACAAATTTTCTCTTACACATCTTGATGGATTTTGATAAGATTTTGTAGACGTATTATGGTCATGAATACCAAGAATCAGACAGAAGGATTTTCAAAAATATATTTAAAAAAAAATTTTTTCCACTTTTTTTTAATTTTTGAAAAAATTAATTTTTTGGTTTTTTGAAATAACTTTTTTCTATATTGAAATTTTAAATAATTCTTGTCAAAATTGCATTCCTGACATAAAAACGAATCGATTCATGTATATAAAGTATATATTTTATCAAAATTTATAGAATTAATAAATATTTTAATTTTTCACAAAAAATTAAAATTTTGTATTTTTTGACATTTTATCATAACTTTTAAAAATAATTATTCTATAATAAAAAATTGAATAATTAATATTTATTCAGGGTACTTTACCCGGTTTATTAATTATATTTAATAAACTTTTATAATTATTTAACTTTTAAAATTATATATAATAATATATATTGAGGAAGCTAAATGGTCATGAAATTTGGAATTATAAGTAATGGCGAGTTATATGGAGAGCAGGAAGGTCCTATGGCTCCTTCTGATGTCATTCTATCGATGACCTTATCAATTTCTTCTTTTTGTGAGGGTGAAAATCTGTATTGTTTAGTATGGATTGGTATTTCATCATTTGTAAGAATTTTGTGTTGAACCATATGTGTAGGAGTTAGTTGTTCTCCGG
Source organism: Leptopilina myrica (nomen nudum) (assembly GCA_032872475.1). Taxonomy (NCBI): domain Eukaryota; kingdom Metazoa; phylum Arthropoda; class Insecta; order Hymenoptera; family Figitidae; genus Leptopilina; species Leptopilina myrica (nomen nudum). Next base: position 32,443,946 of record CM065459.1, on the reverse strand, counting down.
GAAGATGAAAACTGTCTGGAAATTCTCTAACTAGTTGTTCTACATGTTCTTTTTCTTCTTTATTCAAATGATTTAGTCTTAAATATTCTAAAATATCTGAAACTCTGTTTGATGATGGTATGTATTCCTCTTCTGTAGAGTAATCATAGGAGTCTTCACCTGGTAATTTATAAAATTCAAAAGGTATTAACTCTTGAGGTGGTATATCAATTTCTGCGTCTTCAGATGTCATATTTATCGCGTAAATATGACAAACTCCATCGTGATTTGTTACTACTCCTTCACCTAATAATAATCCTTCCTCGGTTTTTATTAAGGGTAAATATCCTTCTTTTAATTCAGGATTTAAAACATCGATAGGTATTACTTGTCTTGTTCTGGCTTTAATAGTTACACTTTTTCTTTTATTGGCTTTGTTTTCTGTTAACGCATCTCTAGCTTCTACTGATTCTTTATCTGCGAAGAATATAGGTTTTATAGGGTCAGAGTGTGTGACAATGGTGTTATGCCAAAATGAAATTTCAACTTTTTCTTCACGTAGGTACTCTCGACCTAGAATACCGTCGGATTCGATAGGAAAATTAACAGATACTACTTGGAAAGTTATTTGCTTCTTCTTTATTTCTATTTGAACGGTTCCCAATGTTAATAGTTTGGTAGGAACAATTCCGGCTATGTGTATAGCTTCTTCTTGAATTATTCTCAATTCCGGAGATATTATATTCTCTTTAATTATATTCACATCAGCACCTGTATCTATTAATAAGGTTGCTGATAAATTTTGGAAACTTGGAGAATTGATTACTAATAGTGGAGATTCTCTGGAGTTTCTGGCGTGAAAGATGTGTTTTGTAATGAAAGAATTCTCGCGTTGGCTGGACGCTCTTTGTAATCTTCGCTCGTCGTCGCGTCTGTCCGTCGAGTCGTGTTTAAGTTTAAATTACTCTTTTCAAAAGAGTGTGGGGACTGAGCACGGGGTGGTGTTCTATTTAATTCTTGGGGCTTGTTAAAATATGCTTCTTGTGGAGGAGGATATGGGTAAAATGGATAAAAGGTATATGGCATATAAGCATTAGGGAAAAACGAGTTTGGGTGATTAGGATACTGTGGAGGAAAACTGTTATTTGGACCATATGGTGGATACGGATTTCTCAATATGCCTGTGGGGGTAGGTGATTGAGAACGATATCTCGTTTGTTCATTAGGATATGAAAATTGTACTCTATTACTGGGACTTCTTTCTCGATATCTATAATCTTGGGGTTGATATCGTGAATAATGATAAGCATTATAATCAGGTTTATGACTATCGTGACGTTGTTCGAATTTCAACGCAATTTCGAAAGCATCGTCAAGCTTTTCAGGATTTCGGGCTTCTATTTTAGTGGCCATAGCATCTGGAAGTCCTTTTATGAACGCTTCTAAAGCACAATAATTTAGGGGTTGCATTTGGGTATTGGCACTAGGTGCTCCATAAGAACTAGCTAGTGTTGCATATGCTCCTGCTAATAATTGAGACAGTCTGTCATAAAACTCGCTAACATTTTCATTTCTGTTCATACGAATTGTGGATATTTCCTGTAAATACCATGCATATGATTTATGAGTAGAAAATCTTTGTTTTAAATGATCTATTAATTGTTGAATGGTTCCGAAAAATTTACCATGAGTACTTTTTCTAGCAGCACCCTTTAATTTAGCAAGAACAGATTTTAAATACTGATCTTCGCAGTGTTTAGGAATAGTGGATTCAGCATTTAAAATATCTTCTATAAAATCTTTTACGGGCATATTATGACCGTCATAAAAAGGAATATTCATTATACCTTGTTGCAGCGCAAAACATTCAGCCATTGAATTTACCATAGTATCATGAAGGGATCTATTCATTGTGGTGGTGAAGGTCGCGCCGCTCGCTCCTTCCGTATCATCGTCATCATTACCCTTTTGATGTTTATTCTTACGAGTCATATTGATGTTAATTTAAAATAATTCGTTAATAATATCGAAAGAAAAGGGGAGTCCTAAAACTCCAATAATATCTGAATTATCGTTACAATTTATTGTTTGAAATTCTACTACTGTATAATTAATGCAAACTTTTGTCTCTCCGTGCGTTTGTAAAGTACCGTCTCTTAAAAAGTATTTTATTATACGATTTACACCTAAAAAGGGGTCAATTCTGTCTTCTTTAATAATATTAATAGGTAAGGAAGGATCTAATATAAATAGACCTTCGTTATGTATGAAAAATGAAGATTTTAGCAAAACTTGTGGATACAAATCGCTATATTTTAATAAAAACTGAAAATATGAGTTCATTAATTCGTTATGAGATGAGTTTTACTTTTGAGACTCTTATGTCTGAATTATGCTTGATTAGTACTACTGTACTTTCGCCGCGTGCGATAGCCGTAAGTGATCTATATCAATGATGTGTTACTTGCACGAACAATGATACTACCTCTTTTAAAATTATAGTCTCCTATTCCTCCTGATAAGTTAAGATTCGTTCAAATCAATATATTTGACGAGTTATTGGGTATAAAATTTTTGGTTATATACCAAATTTTTAGCCACCAAATTATTGAAAATAATGTTACAAAAAACAGTGTTGTTAGTAATATTAAACAATACATATGATTTTTGTTAATTAGAATGTGAATTCACTAGGATCTGTATTGAGAAAAGGTGATCCTAATATACCTGTTAACTCAGGTTGATTTAGATTAATGAAAGTTTTAAATTTTATTGCTTTATTAGCAATTACTATTTTTGCTGTTCCTGAAGTAATGAAAGACCCAAAACTTATCGTATACTTCTCCGATCTATTTATTTTTGTGTCTGGAGTGAGTTTACCTTCGTTTATTAAATTAATATCTAAAGCAGGATTGATTAAGAAGAGTCCTCTGTTATCTATTAAATTTTTAGAAGATATGTGAACTTTTGGATAATTTTTTAAATTAAACGAAACGTCATTAACGCATTCACTCATGAAAATATTCTACGAATAATAGAGAATCTTGTGAATAAATTATTTCTTAAGAAATTAACTACACGACGCCTTATTCGTCTTTGAATTGACAATTCGCGTCTCTAAATTTCTCTTTCATAAATAATTGCTATTCTTTCAAAATACCTAGTTTCAAAAATCTGATCTAGAAATGGCGCTCCTAAAATACCGATGACTTCAGAATCGCAGTAATATGAATCAACTTCAAACCTCAAAGAAATATCGCTAAATTCTATCAATGTACTCCCAATAGTGCGAATTGCGCCTTGTCTAGTTATGATTGAATTATTGCGTTCGATATAAACAAATGATGCTATAGCTGATTCTTGAATTAAATTTATTGATAAAGTATGATCTATTAAAAAGTTACCTCTATGTAAATTGAAATAACCTGAAATTAATTCAACGTAAGGATAATTGTGTTGGTTATAATCAAGAATTGAAAAATAATTAGTCATTTAATTTTACAATTTTTTATCTTTATTTAATAATTGTTCCGTACTATTTAACAAATTGTCGAAAAATTTAGAAAATTCTTGTTGCGATGTTAATTTTTCTACTTTTAATAATTTATCTGTGATCTCTACTTGTTTTTCTTGGAAACGTTTCTGACTTCTTTTACCTCCTCGATTTCTTGGTTTCCCGTTATTATTTTGCATGATCTTAAGCTGCAAGAAAAGACATTTTGCCTTTAATTATAATTTTTTGTATTGAATTTAAAATAGTGTAATTGTTTTTGTGAATTGTATTAAAGAAAAAGGCAATGATTTTCTTTAAGGTTAAAATTCGCCGATCAGCGTAAAAGTAACTCCAAAGTAAGCCTTAAATTTAATAAAATTTGCAAAGTTCTTTATTTTAACAAATTCGCCGATCAGCGTAAGATGATAAAATCAAGGACTTGAGTGATTAATAAAGACAATTGTCCTAATGACAAAATCGCCGATCAGCGTAAATTGCCATTAGTAAAATCGAAATTCGCCGAGCAGCGTAAGAACGATTTTATACAACTTGTTCTTTATTAAGAGAAGTGTATATTTGTTTATTAATAAAATGTAATAATTTTCTATGAAAAATGATTTTATATTAAAATGTTGTTAGAGTGTCAGTTAAGTTTTTCTATATTCTAAGTGTTGTAAGTGTTTAACTTGCACCCAGTGTAAGGAAAGAATAGTGTTTAGTACAACTCTAATCTGCGAGCAGACTATCAATTCTAAGTGTTAAAACTAACAACTTGCACAATAACCGAGTACAACGCGGACTGAATTGCCGGTTAGAGAAAGAATAATTTGAAAATTAACTGATTTATACTCCTAATAATCTGTAAGAGTCAATAAAATAAAAAATTTTTTTTTTTTTGAATTTAATACTTTATAATAGGAATTATTATGATTGTTTAACAAAAGTGACGAATCCCACCGCTGCCACCAAATCAGCTGTTACATCCCGAGCGGAAGGCGAGGTTAAAAGGTTAGGTTAATAACTTTTTGGAGGAATGGTAGGCTGATTATGGTCAAGTTGGTAAAGCTTGACCTTTATTTTTAAGTAGGATCGTTTGTACTTGTCAAAACTACGGGTTTTGCGTTAAAACAAAAAAATATTCCTTTTTAATACATTTATTTAATGATTCAATAATTATATTACAAATAGTTACATAAATGTTACTTACTTTTAGTTACAGATTAGTCGTAGATTTAAGGTTATAGCGCTGGTCGGTATAAGTTTGGTTTTCAAGGTGTTGTATCAATTGAATGAAACTTGGAAAGTTTGTTTTGTTACACTTATGTAACGTTCACAACTTTGAGACTTTTGCGTTTGTTTCAAGAGTTAATACCGCTTCTAAGTGTTACTTTTCGTCACTTGCACCTATTATGGAAAGAAACTTGTTTCTAAGTGTGAGAAAAGCAACTTGCACAATAATCGAGTACAATTCTATCCGCAATTGCCGATTAAAGAAAGAATTAGTGAAAAACTACAATTAATGAGACTTAACACGCAAAATACGACAGTTAATATATTGAAATTATAAATTCTAAGTGTCAAATTGCCTTTCTTGCACCCCTTAGGGAAAGAAACTTGTTTCTAAGTGAAAAACAAAATAGACTTGCACGACAATCGAGTACAATTCTAAACCGCAATTCTTACTTTAAATGTGGAAAAAGTGAAGCTAGAGTTACAAGCAGTGATTCACGTAGCTCGGGTTACAAAGTAGGTCATAACAAGCGCGCTCGAGCTTACGTGAGTCACTTTTTGACTCAACGCATTGTTTCCTATTTTCGTCAATTTCTATCTCTGGTTTTTGTTTTTTAATGATTATTCTAATATGTAGGACAAAGTATAGAATTTCAATCTGCAAATTCTATCTCTATTGTTGAATTTTTACGCTTTTTAGCACAGTTAATATGTGTTTAATGTAAGATAGTGAAGTTACATTACAGACATTCTATTAAAGTCAAAACAAAAATGTATCTGGGATGTAACAAAAGTCTTTATAGAATAAAGTAAAATAATGGAAAAGCGCAAACACAACTCGACTGTCTGTTTTTCTACAGGCAGATAGCATAAGGGACGCGCTTAAGAGGAAGCGAGATAAAAAATTCAAATTTTTCTCGTCACTCGATCATGCGTGCGCCTTATCATATTCGCTTGCAAGCAGGCAAAGAGCTGTGATAATTTGATAGTGATATTCTACATTCAATAGTTACAGGAAGTATATGTAATATTAAAAATTGTATAAAAAATCAAAGTAAAGATAGTTTTTTCCGTTAAGCTTCACCTTAAGAGGGCCCCCAATACCGTCAGCACGGCCCTGCATCTCACCCTCACTCAACTCACTTTCACGTAAATCATCTTAACATTCACTGATACTCCATTATCTCACCCTCACTCAACTCACTTTGACTCTCAATGACACTCTATCTTCTCACCATTACTTAACTCACTTTTACTCTGATATTTTCACTCATTCTCACTTGTATTTAATGGTAGAGTAAAACTTAAAACAATCTCTCCTACACTCCCATATAACACTATCACTGACACGTACTTATGTAAAACTTTTCAAAAATTTAAGGACATTTTTGTAAATCACGGGAAATTACCGAAGTGAAAATGAGTGAAAGTGAGAGTGAATTAAATGCCAGAGTGAAAGTGGGAATTACATTGGGAATAAGGATAAAAATAAAGGTGAAACTGGATGTAAGAGTTAGGATGAAAATTAAATTTCAGAATAGTACACGAAGAAAGCATAATCTAAAAAGTAATTATTGGAATACTGGTACAGGCTCTAATAATTTTTTTACATTAATTTTTTTGTAACTGATAGTGCCATATGTTTTTTCAGCAAAAATTGAACTACGAAGTTTTTACTCACTTTGCCGTAAACTTCAGTCATAAACGTTAAAAACTGATACCTATAAGTAATTATAGGAACAGTTTGAAAAGTCGCATCCATGAAGTCATATATTCTTTCAGATAATAAAGCAACAAATTCTGGAACACAAAGTATCACAGCCGGATAATTGTCACTATCAATAACGTTCCAAGTGCGAATAATGAAATATAGGTTACGATAGTGTTAATTTTCTCTCCTTCTTGCACAATTGTGTAAGAAAGGCGTTTTTGCCAATTCGCATGATTTAAATAGTCACTCAATAACTCTAAACTGTTCGGCACTCCAGGGAATTCAGAATGACTCCACCTTCGTATAGTCGATTTTTTTTCCTCAACAGAAATTTTACTACCAATTTCCGGATGGCTGTGAAAGATGAATAGTGCTTATAAAATCACATCCTTCGATGAATAAAAATTTTGTTTAACAAATTGATACAAAAATTTAGAGTTATTAGTATAAAAGATTTAGTTTTGTCGATTTTAAGCGCTCCCCTACTAAAAATTCCTGTAAAAGATCTTGTACGATTTCCTGTTCAGAATCAGCAAATGCTGTTCAACTTTAAAGTTTCCTAATACTTTACTTCCAAGATTGTTGCGTAAGTTTATAAATTACAAGCTTTTCGTACACATATTTTTATGCTCCTATAATTTACCGTATCATCGTGTACTTTGCCAAACTCTAAAAGTTGAGAATTTTAATTTTCGAAGAAAAACTAAAAAAGAATCAAGTTTTTTATTCTCCCATACTTTTACTATAATATTATTATTATTTTATTATACTATTGGGTCAGAATTTCCCAAACGGATCACCTAAACTAAAAAATTTTCTTTTTGAACCAAAATGTATTTTTTTTACTCTCAATATGATTAAGAAGAATCCCGGAAAATATGAAGTCAAAAAAATTTTTTTTGTAAAAGTTATTAACAATTGAAATTTTTAGTAGTGCTAAATTAAAAAAATTTTTTCTCGAGTTCCAGTTGACGGATTTAAAAAACAAAATATGGGTTTTTTTCGTCTTAAATAGCATTATTTGAATATATTTTTTGTTTATAAATTTTTTTATTTTTTATAAATTATCATTTTATTTGTTTATAAAATGTTAATAAACAAATGTGTTCTTCACGTCCTAACAAAAAAACTTAAATTGTATTATATTCCTGAAATCTCTCCGATTCCAAAACCGTTTAGAAAAAAATGAGCCTCAATTAGAAAAAAAGTTATTCATTAAAAACTGCAGCGGTGTAAGGATTTTCATGACGTTGAACTTGCGTTGCGCGGCGCAAGCATGACCGTTTACATCTGTGAGCACTGGTTCTCGCTACAAGTTTGCACAAATTTTAATGGTAATATCTAGTTAACAGTAACAAAATATAAACAAAGTAAATTTTTCATTTTTAATAAATTATCAATAATTAATAATTTATTTACTTTTCATTCTCAAATAGTTTATTATAATAGTTATAATTTACATAATAAATTCACAATAATTCTTATTATAATCTTTGGACTTAAAAGTTCATTAATTATTAAATAATTTAATTAATTAATAATATGTTTCTTTATTTATTATTTTTGTGCCGACGTAGAAGTAGAAATAATATTTATCACATATATTTTTATATACTACTTTTTTTCGTTTTTGTGACTGCGATGGAAATTGATGTTTTTTTTAATGGAAAACAAATAAATATTGAGAGTATGTCAGTTTTCACTTTCGTGTGCAATTTCTTATACAATTTTAGTCGTTAAGAAGTTTAAAAAAAAAATTTAAAGCGAACGGTGAAATTCAATTCATTTGAAATTTTTTAAACTTATTTAATGGTAATTTTATAAAAATGGTGCGTCCCACGGAAAAAAAGAAATTAGCTCTAGCAGTAAACAGATGTTTGCTGTGAAATCTCTGAAAATTAGCTACCACAGCTAAGAAGTTTGCAGTAGCAGCGAACATGTTAGCTGTGGCAGCAAACATTAGTAAAAATTTATGCGAGTTTGCTGTCATAGCGAACTTGTTTGATCTCACAGCGAACTTTTTCGCTGTCCCTATTTCAACGAACAAGGTTTGCTGTAGCAGCAAAATGTTCGCTGCCACAGCAAACCCTTTCTATGCGTGCCTAATAGGTGCTGCAATCCTTGTGGGAAAAAAAACATACTTGTGTTTATAAAAGTCTTAAACTAATAACTGAAAATTGGAGTTCGGCGTTTTCCAATTTAATCGGGAAATATACATATTTAATCGGCGTTTTCCAATTTTCAGTTATTAGTTTAAGACTAATAAAACTAATTAAATAGTGCTATTTAAGACGAAAAAACCCATATTTTGTTTTTTAAATCCGTCAACTGGAACTCGAGAAAAAAATTTTTTAATTTAGCACTACTAAAAATTTCAATTGTTAATAACTTTTACAAAAAAAAATTTTTAGACTTCATATTTTCCGGGATTCTTCTTAATCGTATTGAGAGTAAAAAAAATACATTTTGGTTCAAAAAGAAAATTTTTTAGTTTAGGTGATCCGTTTGGGAAATTCTGACCCTATTATGTTCTAAAAATTATTCGGGAAAATTGTTCTTCGGGAAAAAGGTATTCGGGAAATTCGTATTCGGGATTTTGGATTCGGGAATTTGACCGGGAATGGATCTAACGACGCCAAACAACGCGACGCCATTAGATGCCCTGTTACTTAACAGCTGGGAAATTAATCATGACAGATGTAAAAATCAGAATTTCATTGAACTCCCTTGAAACTTGTTTCTGGGGGTTTTTAAGGTTGCTGATTACGAAATTGATGTTTTTATGTGGAAATTAATCATGGCAGCTGTCAAAATCAGAATTTCATTGAACTCCCTTGAAACTTGTTTCTGGAGGTCTTTAAGGTTGCTGATTACGAAATTGATGTTTTTATGTGGAAATTAATCATGGCAGCTGTCAAAATCAGAATTTCATTGAACTCCCTTGAAACTTGTTTCTGGGGGTTTTTAGGGTTGCTGATTACGAAATTGATGTTTTTGTGCGGAAATTAATCATGACAGCTGTCAAAATCAGAATTTCATTGATTCGCATGAAACTTACCCGCGTGGAAAACGAACTATGGGCAAAAGATAGCAAAATCTGCCAAAACATGGGCATAGATATTTCCATAGTTGATAAGTTTCCAGCCATGTTTTAAGTATGGGCAAAATCAAGCGAACCATTGCTTATAGACGTTTCCCAAAGTTCATTACTTTCGCAAAAAATGTATTTTTCCTGTTTATGAACCTTGGCAAAAACATAGGGAAAATATTGCAACAAAAAATTTGAATTTTTTTTACATAGAGTGAAAAAATTTGCATTTTGAAGTATGGCCAAATTTAAAAAAAGCATCTAGCTTTATTTTTAACCGATTTATCACTGTTTCTGTGCGGGTGTGTTTTTTAATAGCTCGAGATGTTAGCGTTCGCGCAATTTCGGACGGTAGTGTATATGATAATCTTTTTGGTATTTAATTTTGCAAATTACTTCCAATTTTTAATTACAGTGAAAGATTAGTTATTTTATAACCAAACATATTTTTCTTTCTAGAACAAAAATTTTACTGTGTTTATATTAAAAAATTGGGATTCAACAGTAAATTATAATTTGAATTAAATTATAATTGCGCTTTCTGGTCAATTTATGAACTTAAGACTCTTTTTTAAACAAAACACACAAAAACATTAAAATATAATATGCTTTGTGAACTCAGATTTACAAGCATCTTTTTTTATTTTCTGATAATTTTGAATTAATGTCATTGACCAGAAACCACAATTATAATTTAATTTAAACTATAATTTACTGTTGAATCCCAATTTTTTAATATAATCACAGTAAAATTTTTGTTCTAGAAAGAAAAATATGTTTGGTTATAAAATAACTAATCTTTCACTGTAATTAAAAATTGGAAGTAATTTGCAAAATTAAATACCAAAAAGATTATCATATAATTATCATAACATTAGTAACAAAATAATAAATAAATAATAAAAAAAACTTTCGTTGGAAAAATACAAAAATGCTACATAAAATAGTAAAAAACAACTAATCTATCATTTCTATAACAAAAAGTCGAACTAAAAGCTAAAATGATTTTACCAATTAACTAACTCGCGTATTTATAGTAAAACTTTTTATTTTGAAAATGCAAAAAATTTTCAATAGCCTATAGTAACCGCTGTCAATTAAGTTTACAAAAAAACAATTGACATGAAGTGTTGCATTAAAATGATCCAATTTTTAGATCATATTGATCCTTTTTTTCGGATCAATTTGATGTGCGACGCTTTTTTATACCTCCCGATTTACTATGTCACTTTTCATGCAGAAAATTTTAAAATTTGTATTATCGCTGTGATTTATGAAATTTTATTATTTTGTAGTATAATTATTCTTAAAAATTAGTTTCTAGGAGAATTCGAAAAATTTTTTAAATTTAAAAATCGGCTTTTTATGGGGTTTTATTTCTACAGGAAAATTCAAAATCGTCAAATTTGTCAATTTTTATGCATTTTTATTTTTTTTAATTTTCGCAATCGTAAATTTCGTCTGAATTCGTTATTTGTTTTCATTTACTAACAGATTTATATACGACAAAGCAGTTTTTAAAAGATTTTAAAATATCTGATGAATAGAAATTTGTCAATTTTTTCGATCCTTTTCTACAGAAAATTTAAAAATTTTTATTAACGCTGTGATTCATGAAATTTTCTTATTTTGTAGCAGAATTAGACTCGAAAAATAAGTTTTTATGAGAATTCGAAAAATGTTCGAAATTTAAAAATCGGCCTTTTATGCGGTTTTTTCTACGGGAAAATTCAAAATCGTGAAATTTGTAATGAATGTAAGGGAATCTAAAGTTGCGAATTAGATCGCCGGATCAGGGTTCGTGATAAATAAAATGAAAATTTAAACACTACAAATTCAACGTAAACGAAAATACGATTTAATAAACAATTTAATATCACATGCTACAAAATACGAAACGATATAAATAATATAAATACGATTGAAAATACTAATAATAATATTACAGTTACTAACGAAAATACGAAATACGACAATATTAAACAATACACGAAAAATTATACGATATATAAACGAAAAGCACGACAAAACGTTTGCTCGCAATCACGGCCGCGACATTACCGACGAGAACGGACGTATAAAATGAGAGAGTTAAATTCTCTCATCTTTAGTGTTAAATCCCTCGATGCTGTAGTCCATAATTCTTTTACGTTAATGTAGCCCTGAAAAGGGCTGATTTTCTTCTGCGTCGTCGTCGTCGTGGAGTAAAACTCCTCGCCGTCTCGGAGTAAGACTCCTACCCTGGTCAAACCTTGGTGGCGAAATTCTTACGAGGGTCAAACCGCTCGTCGGTGTCAGGCATCTTGCGAGAGGGTCAAACCGCTCTGGCGAAGTGCGACTGATCGTTCTGCGACCGCTTCTTTTATACACGCGCTACCGCCAACGAGTAGCGCGTGATTGGTCGGTCGCGTGGTGGAGGGGCGCTCGGGGACTCGTCTCTACGTCGCGGCGAGAGAGACCTTGACGGCTGCGCGGCGCCTATACTCTTTGCGATGCTTCGCGCGCAAGTTTCGAAGCCTTCGTTTCTCTACGGCGTGAGAATTCGAAAAGTACAAGTTCGACGCGTCTTTTACGTATAATTTACGTGTATAAATTATCGACGATCATTACAAATTTGTCAATTTTTATGCATTTTTATTTTTTGAAAATTTTTGCAAACGTAAATTTCGCCTGAATTTGTTATTTGTTTTCATTTTCCAACAGATTTATACACGAAAAATCAGTTTTTAAAGGATTTCAAAAATTTCTGATAAATTTTTTCGATCCTTTTTCTACAGAAAATTTAAATAATTTTATTTCTGCTATCATTAATGAAATTTTCTTATTTTGTCGCAAAATTATTCTCGAAAAATAAGTTTTTATGAGAATTTGAAAAATTTACGAAATTTAAAAATCGGCCTTTTATGCGGGTTTTTTCTACAGGAAAATTTAAAATCGTGAAATTTGTCAATTTTTTTGGATTTTTATTTTTGGAAAAATTTTTCAATCGTAAATTTCGCCTGAATTCGTTATTTGTTTTCGTTTTCCAACAGATTTATACACAAAAAATCAGTTTTTAAACGATTTCAAAAATTTCTGATAAATAGAAATTTGTCAATTTTTTTGATCCTTTTTCTACAGAAAATAAAAAATTTTTATTGTTGTGATTCATGAAATTTTCTTATTTTGTAGCAGAATTATTCTCGGAAAATAAGTTTTAATAAGAATTCGAAAAATTTTCGAAATTTAAAAATCGGCCTTTTATGCGGTTTTTTTCTACAGGAAAATTCAAAATCGTGAATTTTTTAAATTTTTGCATCTTTATTTTTTGAAAATTTTTGCAATCGTAAATTTCGCCTGAATTTGTTATTTGTTTTCGTTTTCCAACAGATTTCTACAGGAAAATTCAAAATCGTTAAATTTGGCAATTTTTATTCATTTTTTTTTAATTTTCGCAATTGCAAGTTTCGCTTTAATTCGTTATTTGTTTACATTTTCCAACAGATTTATACACGAAAAATCAGTTTTTAAACGATTTCAAAAATTTCTGATAAATTTTTTCGATCCTACAGAAAATTTAAAAATTTTATTACCGCTATCATTAATGAAATTTTCTTATTTTGTAGCAGAATTATTCTCGAAAAATAAGTTTTTATAAGAATTAGAAAAAATTTCGAAATTTAAAAATCGTCATTTTATGCGGTTTTATTTCTACCGAAAAATTCAAAATCGTCAAATTTGACAATTTTTATGCATTTTTATTTTTTCAAAATTTTTGCAATCGTAAATTTCGCCAGAATTTGTTATTTGTTTTCGTTTTCCAACAGATTTTTATGAGAATTCGAAAAATTTTCGAAATTTAAAAATCGGCCTTTTATGCGGTTTTTTCTACAAGGAAAATGCAAAATCGTCAAATTTTTCAATGTTTATGCTTTTTTATTTTTTAAAAATTTGTCAATTTTTTCGATCCTTTTTCAACAGAAAATTTAAAAAATTTTATTATCGCTGTGATTCATGAAATTTTCTTATTTTGTAGCAGAATTAGACTTGAAAAATAAGTTTTTATGAGAATTCGACAAATATTTGAATTTTAAAAATCGTCGTTTAAGCGCTTTTTTTCTACACGAAAATTCAAAATCGTGAAATTTGTCAATTTCTATGCATTTTTATTTTTTAAAAATTTTCGCAATCGTAAATTTCGCCTGAATTCGTTTCTTGTTTTCGTTTTCCAACAGATTTATACACGAAAAATCAGTTTTTAAACGATTTCAAAAATTTCTGATAAATAGAAATTTGTCAATTTTTTCGATCCTTTTTCAACAGAAAATTTAAAAATTTTTATTAACTATGTGATTCATGAAATTTTCTTATTTTGTAGCAGAATTAGACTCAAAAAATAAGTTTTTATGAGAATTCGACAAATTTTCGAATTTTAAAAATCGTGGTTTTAATCGCTTTTTTTTCTACAAGAAAATTCAAAATCGTGAAATTTGTCAATTTTTATGAATTTTTATTTTTTTTAAATTTTCGCAATCGTAAATTTCGCCTGAATTCGTTATTTGTTTTTCTTCTTCTTCGTTTCCCTTTGCGTCTCCAGGGCACTTAGGTCGGCCCAGTCACTCAGGGCGGTCACTGGCTCAAACGTCCCCCCTACGGCTCCTTCTCCTTCCTCCACGGCTCGTACCTCCGGCTCTTCGTCGACTGGAGGGCCTTGGGCCCCCATCGGCTCTTCCTCCAACCGCTCCGTGATTGGGAACGAGAGGTATGACGGACGCTCCCTCTCCACCGCTCCGGCGTCGAACTCAGGGAATGGACGGTGCCTTGACTGCGGGCGCCCGTGTCTCTCCGTCCTGGCTCTCTCGGTTTCCCGTGGTTCTGGTTGGCGACCACTCCTCTCTCTGGCTCGTCGGCTCCCTGGTGGGTTGTAGGGCATGGCTCGTAGTCGTCCCTTTCTCTCGGCTCTCCTTTTCTCACTGCGGCTCCTCGTCTTATCTAAAACAATTTTATTTATGCACCGATGGACATAGTCATTTCCATATTTGAAACAGATAGATATGGTTTCAGGTCGGTGATATGGACATTAGGGACTCGCCTACTTTGTTCATCGCGCAGGATAAATACGGTTGGCGAACGGACCTCGACGATCTCAAATGGACCCTCGTATTTCGGCGCTAGTTTCGTCGCGAATTTTTGTGCCCTACTCGACAATTTGTGGCTCTTTCGCAATACTAAATCCCCTACTTTAAAAGTCACGTCCCCCCTACCTTTGTCATAATACTTCGTCTGTCTCGCTCGCTCTCTGTCAATGTTTCTGGCTACCATGTCTCTCAACGCGTCTAGTCTCTTCACTCGTTCGACCCAATCTTCCGGTTTTATTCTCACTACTTGTCTCTTGCTTTCGACCTCTCTCCGCAGGCTCTTCACCGGCTTAGGATGTCTTCCGTAATTTAGGAACACAGGGGACGTTTTTGTGGCCGCCTGTGTTGCTGTGTTCACAGCATGACGAAATTCATGAACATGGAGATCCCATTGTCTATGATCAGCGCCAATAAAGGTAGAGATCATAGTTTTCAGAGTCCTGTTACTCCTTTCGACTGGGTTGGCTTGCGGATGGTATGGTGGCGTTGTGATGTGCTTGACTCCGTATTCTTCGAGTGTTGTCTTAAGAATTTTGTTGTCAAACTCCTTACCATTGGTAAGGACTTTCCGTCTGCTGACTTCAATAGCTTCACTTCGATCCACCTCGAAAACAAGTCCTGGAACACCAACAGGTACTTGAAATTTCTCTTGCTCGGGGGGAATTCCATCGTGTCTGTGGCTACTACGGCCCACGGCCTCTTAACAATTCTTTGGCCCATTGATCCGACTGGTCCGGCTTGAGACACCTTGTGCAATTGACCGTCCTCGTCTCCGGTGATCGGCAATAAAAGTGGGTCCCTTCTATGCCTGTAGAGGTTCTCATTCTCCACAATCCACCCAGGAAACCGCTGCGGGTGTTGGCTCACTAACTCACGGCGTTTGAGTAACCATTGGTCCTCAATGGATTCAAACGCGGCCACTGCCTCTTCTTCCTCTTCCTGTAACCTGGACAATGCATCAGGGACATGATGTTGTGCACCTCGTCTGTGAACTATGTCAAAATCCCACTGCTGCATTTCCAGGGCCCATCTGGCTAAACGACCTGTCGGATCTTTCAAGTTCCTGAGCCATCTTAGGGCACTGTGATCTGTGATCACGTGAAACTTGTACCCTTCAATGTACGGCCTGAACTTTTTGATCGACCGCAATAATGACAGACACTCCTTTTCTGTCACGCTGTAATTTCTCTCGGCTTCGGTCAGGACTCGGCTGATGTACACGATCGGATGTTCTCCGTCCTCAAACTCTTGCGTCAATACGGCTCCAATCGCGTAGTTACTGGCATCACATTGAATGGTGAACTTCTTTGTAAAGTCCGGTCGGGCTAAGACTGGCGCAGAGGTCAGCTTCTGTTTGAGCTGTTCAAACGCTTCTTGTTGCTCGTCCTCCCACTCCCACGTTCGGCCTTTGTGCAGCGACTTCAACAAGGGTATTTTGATTTCACTGTCGTTTGGAATAAAACGCGAATACCACCCGACCATGCCCAAGAAACGTCTGAGTTGTCTCACGTTCTTCGGCTCTGAATAATTTCTCACCGCCTCTGTTTTATTCGGGTCTGGCCTCAGACCCTCACCGTCCAACAAGTATCCGAGGTAGGTGACCTCAGAACATCCAAACTCGCACTTCTCCGGGTTGACAATCAGCTTTGCCTCGTTCAGTTTTCGCAGGACGGTTTCGAGCCACTTGACATGTTTCTCGAACGTATCCGTGACTACGATGATGTCGTCCAGGTATCCGAAGACATACGGCTCTACCTTTGGTCCCAGCAATGAGTCGATCATTCGCTGTAACGTCATCGGCGCGTTCATGAGTCCAAACGGCATTCGGCGAAACTGCCATAATCCTGACCCAGGTATGGCAAAAGCAGTGTATTTCTTGCTCTCTTCGGCCATTGGAATTTGGTGATATGCCAGTTTGAGGTCAACTTTCGACAGGTATCTGGCTTTTCGGAGCTTGTCCAGAATATAGTCGATAGATGGAAATGGGTAACAATCTTTTATTGTTACCTTGTTAACGTCTCGATAGTCATTGCACTGTCTAAAGACATTCTCACCTCTTCTCGTAATTACTGGCGCGCTTCTCCAACGGCTGGCAGATGGCTCGATGATCCCTAGTTTGTGTAACTTGGCCGCATTGCCTTGGGCCCAAGTCAACATTGCTGGTGACATCCGTCTAATGGCATGTTGTACTGGCGTTTCGTCGGTAACACGTATGTGATGTTCCGTCAGGTCTGTCATTCCGTGTTCCTCCGACTCTGGTAGTACCCATTTGTCCACTAGGGCTTGGATGATGTCCTTTTGTCGATCATCGAGTGCAGAAATACCGGCGCACTCGGCAAATATCAGCTGTTCGTCCTCATCTCTCTCGTTTGGCCCAAACTCATGCCATTCGTGTATAAATCTGTTGGAAAACGAAAACAAATAACGAATTCAGGCGAAATTTACGATTGCGAAAATTTTTAAAAAATAAAAATGCATAAAAATTGACAAATTTCACGATTTTGAATTTTCCTGTAGAAAAAAACGCTTAAAACGACGATTTTTAAAATTCGAAAATTTGTCGAATTCTCATAAAAACTTATTTTTCAAGTCTAATTCTGCTGCAAAATAAGACAATTTCATGAATCACAGCGATAATACAAATTTTAAAATTTTCTGTAGAAAAAGGATCGAAAAAATCGACAAATTTCTATTTATCAGAAATTTTTGCCGGTATTTCTGCACTCGATGATCGACAAAAGGACATCATCCAAGCCCTAGTGGACAAATGGGTACTACCAGAGTCGGAGGAACACGGAATGACAGACCTGACGGAACATCACATACGTGTTACCGACGAAACGCCAGTACAACATGCCATTAGACGGATGTCACCAGCAATGTTGACTTGGGCCCAAGGCAATGCGGCCAAGTTACACAAACTAGGGATCATCGAGCCATCTGCCAGCCGTTGGAGAAGCGCGCCAGTAATTACGAGAAGAGGTGAGAATGTCTTTAGACAGTGCAATGACTATCGAGACGTTAACAAGGTAACAATAAAAGATTGTTACCCATTTCCATCTATCGACTATATTCTGGACAAGCTCCGAAAAGCCAGATACCTGTCGAAAGTTGACCTCAAACTGGCATATCACCAAATTCCAATGGCCGAAGAGAGCAAGAAATACACTGCTTTTGCCATACCTGGGTCAGGATTATGGCAGTTTCGCCGAATGCCGTTTGGACTCATGAACGCGCCGATGACGTTACAGCGAATGATCGACTCATTGCTGGGACCAAAGGTAGAGCCGTATGTCTTCGGATACCTGGACGACATCATCGTAGTCACGGATACGTTCGAGAAACATGTCAAGTGGCTCGAAACCGTCCTGCGAAAACTGAACGAGGCAAAGCTGATTGTCAACCCGGAGAAGTGCGAGTTTGGATGTTCTGAGGTCACCTACCTCGGATACTTGTTGGACGGTGAGGGTCTGAGGCCAGACCCGAATAAAACAGAGGCGGTGAGAAATTATTCAGAGCCGAAGAACGTGAGACAACTCAGACGTTTCTTGGGCATGGTCGGGTGGTATTCGCGTTTTATTCCAAACGACAGTGAAATCAAAATACCCTTGTTGAAGTCGCTGCACAAAGGCCGAACGTGGGAGTGGGAGGACGAGCAACAAGAAGCGTTTGAACAGCTCAAACAGAAGCTGACCTCTGCGCCAGTCTTAGCCCGACCGGACTTTACAAAGAAGTTCACCATTCAATGTGATGCCAGTAACTACGCGATTGGAGCCGTATTGACGCAAGAGTTTGAGGACGGAGAACATCCGATCGTGTACATCAGCCGAGTCCTGACCGAAGCCGAGAGAAATTACAGCGTGACAGAAAAGGAGTGTCTGTCATTATTGTGGTCGATCAAAAAGTTCAGGCCGTACATTGAAGGGTACAAGTTTCACGTGATCACAGATCACAGTGCCCTAAGATGGCTCAGGAACTTGAAAGATCCGACAGGTCGTTTAGCCAGATGGGCCCTGGAAATGCAGCAGTGGGATTTTGACATAGTTCACAGACGAGGTGCACAACATCATGTCCCTGATGCATTGTCCAGGTTACAGGAAGAGGAAGAAGAGGCAGTGGCCGCGTTTGAATCCATTGAGGACCAATGGTTACTCAAACGCCGTGAGTTAGTGAGCCAACACCCGCAGCGGTTTCCTGGGTGGATTGTGGAGAATGAGAACCTCTACAGGCATAGAAGGGACCCACTTTTATTGCCGATCCCCGGAGACGAGGACGGTCAATTGCACAAGGTGTCTCAAGCCGGACCAGTCGGATCAATGGGCCAAAGAATTGTTAAGAGGCCGTGGGCCGTAGTAGCCACAGACACGATGGAATTCCCCCCGAGCAAGAGAAATTTCAAGTACCTGTTGGTGTTCCAGGACTTGTTTTCGAGGTGGATCGAAGTGAAGCTATTGAAGTCAGCAGACGGAAAGTCCTTACCAATGGTAAGGAGTTTGACAACAAAATTCTTAAGACAACACTCGAAGAATACGGAGTCAAGCACATCACAACGCCACCATACCATCCGCAAGCCAACCCAGTCGAAAGGAGTAACAGGACTCTGAAAACTATGATCTCTACCTTTATTGGCGCTGATCATAGACAATGGGATCTCCATGTTCATGAATTTCGTCATGCTGTGAACACAGCAACACAGGCGGCCACAAAAACGTCCCCTGTGTTCCTAAATTACGGAAGACATCCTAAGCCGGTGAAGAGCCTGCGGAGAGAGGTCGAAAGCAAGAGACAAGTAGTGAGAATAAAACCGGAAGATTGGGTCGAACGAGTGAAGAGACTAGACGCGTTGAGAGACATGGTAGCCAGAAACATTGACAGAGAGCGAGCGAGACAGACGAAGTATTATGACAAAGGTAGGAGGGACGTGACTTTTAAAGTAGGGGATTTAGTATTGCGAAAGAGCCACAAATTGTCGAGTAGGGCACAAAAATTCGCGACGAAACTAGCGCCGAAATACGAGGGTCCATTTGAGATCGTCGAGGTCCGTTCGCCAACCGTATTTATCCTGCGCGATGAACAAAGTAGGCGAGTCCCTAATGTCCATATCACCGACCTGAAACCATATCTATCTGTTTCAAATATGGAAATGACTATGTCCATCGGTGCATAAATAAAATTGTTTTAGATAAGACGAGGAGCCGCAGTGAGAAAAGGAGAGCCGAGAGAAAGGGACGACTACGAGCCATGCCCTACAACCCACCAGGGAGCCGACGAGCCAGAGAGAGGAGTGGTCGCCAACCAGAACCACGGGAAACCGAGAGAGCCAGGACGGAGAGACACGGGCGCCCGCAGTCAAGGCACCGTCCATTCCCTGAGTTCGACGCCGGAGCGGTGGAGAGGGAGCGTCCGTCATACCTCTCGTTCCCAATCACGGAGCGGTTGGAGGAAGAGCCGATGGGGGCCCAAGGCCCTCCAGTCGACGAAGAGCCGGAGGTACGAGCCGTGGAGGAAGGAGAAGGAGCCGTAGGGGGGACGTTTGAGCCAGTGACCGCCCTGAGTGACTGGGCCGACCTAAGTGCCCTGGAGACGCAAAGGGAAACGAAGGAGAAGAAAGCAGTCAGGCCAGATGGAGCCGAGGTGGTAGTGCCGTACCGCTGGCCCGCAGGCCAGAAAAAGGGAGAGAGCACGGAAGAGTACGAACTCGACTGCTTTGTACGAACGCTAGAGCCACTAACATCGGTAGCGCTAGAAAAACTCCGCGCCCAGCAATGTAAGGAGATCGAGAGACGCAAGCAGCCGGTCATGAGAAAGGAGAACATTGAGAGCCAGGAACCGGCGGCACGGGCATAGAGGTCGCACTCACCGCACCCAGGTCCACCAGTGCGACGATCAGTAGAAACCGGCACGAGGCCGAGAGAGTACCCGGTAAGGAAGGGCGAACGTACTGGGCCCACTGGAGACAACCCGGGAAAGCCCAAGACAACGGGAGTCATCTTCGGGGGACTCCGGGAGATCCCACGATCGGAGGAGTTGGACCCTCCCCCATACAGTTGTTTCAACTGTTGGGAACGCTGGCACCGAGCAGTGGTGTGCCCCAAACCAGTGCTCCATAAATTTTGTAGCAGTTGTGGACGCCGGCACACCACTGTCCGAAATTGCCCACGTTGTGCTGAGGCGTACCGTCACTACCGCGGTATCGTGTCGTATAAGGAGAGCTACACTGAGGACCACGCTACATCGTCAGGGACGAGGAAAACGAAGGGACGAGACGGACAACATAGCGAAGTCTCACCGGAGCCAGAGGACCACGATGGGGTCAGAGAAGAGAGAGAGATAGAGGTACCAACCGCAGAAGCCGAAACTCCCGAGTCCAGTCGAAACACAGGCCAGGCAGCCAATGGAGCCCCACCAAGCAACGAGGCGATCAGTGAAGAGGAGGACTTGTTGGAGAAGATCCTCCAACTAACAAAAGCATTGGCGGGACTCCCTGCGTCAACGATTGATTTGGCAGTTCGGCAATTGTTGGATGAGAGAAGGAGGAGGAAAGAGCCAGAGAAGGTGGAGAAGAACGAGAGAAAGTAAGAGAGCCAGAGTGTGGAGTAGAGCCAGGGTGAGGAGTAGAGCCAGAGTAAGGAGTAGAGCCCGATAAGGAGAGAGCCAGAGAGAGGAGAAGGGCCAGGAGAGCAACAGCCGAGGTTGTCATGAGGATGACGGTCCTATATAAAATAGTACCGGTCATGGGGAGGGGATTGTGATTTATTGTTTTTATGAGAATTCGACAAATTTTCGAATTTTAAAAATCGTCGTTTTAAGCGCTTTTTTCTACAGGAAAATTCAAAATCGTGAAATTTGTCAATTTTTATGCATTTTTATTTTTAAAAAATTTTCACAATCGTAAATTTGGCCTGAATTCGTTTGTTGTTTTCGTTTTCCAACCGATTTATACACGAAAAATCAGTTTCAAACGATTTCAAAAATTTCTGTGTTACATCCCAGACACATTTTTATTTTGATAAAATTATAAAAGATATACTTTATGTATCTGTAATGTAACAAGAAGCTAAAAGATTGCCTCTACAATCAAATTGTATACATAACACTCGCGTAAAAAATTTTAAAAATTAATATATAGAGGTAGAAATTATGAATTGAAACTTCGTATGTTATCCCACATATGAAAATAATGTTTAAAAAAATAAGACAAGAGATAGAAATTGTCATACTTATTAGCATAATGTCAAAATAAGAGACAGAAATTTATCAAAACACAAAGTTAGGCGTCTTATCAGCGCGTGAATCATGTAAGCTCAGGCTCGTCCGCTATGACCTCTTTTCGCTATCTAGGTATGGCGATTCGCCGATTGCATCCAGAACTTCGCTTATCAATGTATGAGATAAAACAATTAGGTCAACCATCAAGATTATCATAAATAAACTAATTAGATTCATAATGAATCAAATCAAAAAGTTAACAATCGTCCACACCTATAATTGTCAACAATCTCTCCCTCTTCTTAGCATTTTAAGGTATATAAACCATAGCTTCTTTATAGAAGTCTGTCAAAAGTTCCGGTGCGGTTTTATAGACCAGTAGTCATTGTTGAGCGACCCTTCAGTTTTACTCGATTTTATTGTATTCTTTCTTTAATCGGCAATTCAGTGTGCGTTGTACTCGGTTATCGTGCAAGTTACATTTGTTTTTCACTTAGAAACAAGTTTCTTTCCATTAAAGGTGCAAGAAAAGCAAGTTATCACTTAGAATCAATAATTTAAATGTATTACTGTCGTATTTTGCACATGAAGTTTCATTAATTATAGTTAATTACCAATTCTTTCTTTAATCGGCAATTCAGTGTGCGTTGTACTCGATTATCGTGCAAGTTGCTTTTCTTACACTTAGAAACGAGTTTTCTTTCCATAATTAGGTGCAAGTAACGATTAGTAACACTTAGAAACGGTATTAACTCTCTGAAACAATTGCAAAAACACTAAAGTTGTGAAAGTTACATAAGTGTAACATAACAAACTATTTAGTTTCGTTCAATTGAAACAAAATCTTGAAAACCAAACTTATATCGACCAGCGCTTCAATTTTGAATCTACGACTAATCTGTAAACTAAAAGTAAGTAACAATTGTATAATTTTGTAAACATACTTTTGAATATTTAAATAAATTGTCAAAAGGGAATGTTTATTGTTGTTGTAACTCAAAACCCGTAGTTTTGACAAGTACAAACGATCCTACTTAAAAATAAAGGTCAAGCTTTACCAACTTGACCATAATCAGCCAACCATTCCTCCAAAATTCTTTAACCTAACCATAAAACCTCGCCTTCTGCTCGGGATGTAACAGCTGATTTGGTGGCAGCGGTGGGATTCGTCACTTTTGTTAAACAATTATAATATTTCCTATTAAGAAGTATAAAATTCAAAAATTTTAAATTTTCACAAATTATCGGATGTTTAAGAGTATTAATTAATAAATTTAAATTATTCTTTCTTTAACCGGCAATTGCGGACAGAATTGTACTCGGCTATTGTGCAAGTTGTTAAGTTTTAACACTTAGAATTGTTGATTTCTGCTCGCGGATCGGAGTTATACGAAACACTATTCTTTCCTTTTACGAGGTGCAAGTTAAAAACTTACAAACACTTAGAATAAAGAAAAATTTAACTCACACTCTAACAACACTCTTTTCAAGTAAATTATTAGTTACACTTAAAATAATAAAGTATAGATTGTACAAAATCGTTCTTACGCTGTTTGGCGAATTTCGATTTTACTATTAGCATTTTACGCTGATCGGCGAATTTGTTATTAGGACAATTGACTTTAATAAAACACAAGTTCTTGATTTTATCATTTTACGCTGATCGGCGGACTTGTTAAAATAAGGAACTTCTCAAATTTTGTTAAACTTAAGGTTTCCTTTGGAGTTATTTTACGCCGAACGGCGAATTTTAACCTTAAAGAAATAGAGGCTTTTCTTTTAACAGAAATTCCATAAACAAATAAACTAATTACATATAAAATTATCGAAACAAAACTTTTATAATCAAAGATAAAATGTCTTTTATTGCAGACTAAGATCATGCAAAATAATAACGAGAAAACAAGAAATAGAGGAGGAAAAAGAAATCAAAAACGCTTTCAACAAAAGCAAGTTGAATATACTGATAAAATATTAGAAGTAAGAAAATTGAATTAAAATCAAGAGTTTTCTATGTTTTTCAAAAATTTGTTAAATAAAACTGAACAAATTATTAATATAAATTAAATATTTAATGAGTAATTACTTTGCAAATCTTGACTATAATCAACACAATTATCCTTACGTTGAATTAATTTCAGGCTATTTTAGTTTCCATAGAGGCAACTTTTTAATAGATCATACCTTATCGATAAATTTGATTCAGCAATCAGCAATAGCATCATTTGTTTACATTGAACACGATAATTCAAGTATATCTCGACAAGGTGCAATTCGTACTATTGGGAGTACAATAATAGAATTTAGCGACTTCTCTTTAAGATTCGAAGTTGATGCTTTCGAATCTGATTCTGAAATTAGCGGTATATTAGGAGCACCATTTCTAGATCAAATTTTTGAAACTAGGTATTTTGAAAGAATATCAATTATTTATGAAAGAGAAATTTGGAGACGTGAATTGTCAATTCAAAGACGAATAAGACGTCGTGTAGCTAATTTCTTTAGAAATAACTTGTTTAGAAGATCCTCTATTATTGGCAGAATTTTCTCATGAGCGAACACGTTAACAATGTTTCATTCAATTTAAAAGATTATCCGAAAATCCACATTTCTTCTAAAAACTTGATTGACAATAGAGGACTCTTTTTAATCAATCCTGTCTTAGAGATTAATTTAATAAACGAAAGTAAACTCACTCCAGATACTGAAACAAAAAGAAACGAAAAACACACAATAAATTTCGGATCATTTATTACAACTGGAAAGGCAAAAATAGTAATTGCTAATAAAGCTATAAAATTTATGACTTTCACTAATCCAAATCAACCCGAGTTGACAGGTATATTAGGATCACCATTTCTTAATACAGATCCTAGTGAATTTACATTTTAATCCTCCACATATTATATGTATTGTATGATACTATCAACAACACTTTTCATTGTAGTCTTATTTTCAATAATTTGGTGGCTAAAAATTTGGTATATAACTCAACATTTTAAGCCCAATAATTCATCAAACATATTTATTTAACCAAACTAATAAATATCATTAAAATTAAAGCCAATTCACAACTACATTACAGTAAGATTATAATAAAGGATTGTATAATTTGATTGATGAGTTCGTACTTCCAGTTTCTACTCAAATATAGCGAATTATATCCACTAATATCACTAAAATCTTCATTTTTCATACATAACGAAGGTCTATTTATATTAGATCCTTCCTTACCTATTAATATTATTAAAGAAGACAGAATTGACCCCTTTTTAGGTGTAAATCGTATAATAAAATACTTTTTAAGAGACGGTATTTTACGAACGCACGGAGAAACAAAAGTTTGTATTAATTATACGGTAGTAGAATTTCAAACAATAAATTGTGACGACAATTCAGATATTATTGGAGTTTTAGGACTCCCCTTTTCATTCGATATTATTAACGAACTATTTTAAATTAACATCATAATGACTCGTAAAAATAAACACCAAAAGGGCAATGATGACGATAATACGGAAGAAGCAAGTGGCGCGACCTTCACAACCACAATGAATAGGTCCCTTCATGATACTATGGTAAATTCAATGGCTGAATGTTTTGCGTTACAACAAGGTATAATGAATATTCCTTTTTACGACGGTCATAATATGCCCATAAAAGATTTTGTAGAAGATATTTTAAATGCTGAATCTACTATTCCTAAACACTGCGAAGATCAGTATTTGAAATCTGTTCTTACTAAATTAAAGGGTGCTGCTAGAAAAAGCACTCATGGTAAGTTTTTCGGAACCATTCAACAATTAATAGATCATTTAAAACAAAGATTTTCTACTCATAAATCATACGCATGGTATTTACAGGAAATATCCACAATTCGTATGAACAGAAATGAAAATGTTAGTGAGTTTTATGACAGATTGTCCCAATTATTAGCAGGAGCGTATGCAACACTAGCTAGTTCATACGGAGCAATTAGCGCTAATACCCAAATGCAACCCCTAAATTATTGTGCTTTAGAAGCTTTCATTAAAGGACTTCCTGACGCTATGGCCACTATAATAGAAGCCCGAAATCCTGAAAAACTTGACGATGCTTTCGAAATTGCGTTGAAATTCGAACAACGTCACGATAGTCATAAACCTGACTATAATGCTTATCACTATTCACGATATCAACCGCAAGATTATAGATATCGAGATAGAAGTCCCAGTAACAGAGTACAATTTTCATATCCTAATGAACCAACGAGATATCGTTCTCAATCACCTACTCCTGCAGGTATATTGAGAAATCCATATCCGCCATATGGTCCGAATAACAGTTTTCCTCCACAGTATCCTAATCACCCAAACTCGTTTTTCCCTAATGCTTATATGCCATATACCTCTTATCCATTTTATCCATATCCTCCTCCACAAGAAGCATATTTTGACAAGCTTCAAGAATGGAATAAAACACCACCACGTGCTCAGTCCCCACACTCTTTTGAAAAGAGTAATTTAAACTTAAACACGACTCGACGGACAGACGCGACGACGAGCGAAGATTACAAAGAGCGTCCAGCCAACGCGAGAATTCTTTCATTACAAAACACATCTTCCACGCCAGAAACTCCAGAGAATCTCCATTAATAGTAATTAATTCTCCAAGTTTCCAAAAATTATCAGCAACCTTATTAATAGATACAGGTGCTGATGTGAATATAATTAAAGAGAATATAATATCTCCGGAATTGAGAATAATTCAAGAAGAAGCTATACACATAGCCGGAATTGTTCCTACCAAACTATTAACATTGGGAACCGTTCAAATAGAAATAAAGAAGAAGCAAATAACTTTCCAAGTAGTATCTGTTAATTTCCCTATAGAATCCGACGGTATTCTTGGTCGAGAGTATCTACGTGAAGAAAAAGTTGAAATCTCATTTTGGCATAATACCATTGTCACACACTCTGACCCTATAAAACCAATATTTTTCACAGATAAAGAATCAGTAGAAGCTAGAGAAGCATTAACAGAAAACAAAGCCAATAAAAGAAAAAGTGTAACTATTAAAGCCAGAACGAGACAAGTAGTACCTATCGATATTTTAAATACTGAATTAAAAGAAGGATACTTACCCTTAATAAAAACCGACGAAGGATTATTATTAGGTGAAGGAGTAGTAACAAATCACGATGGAGTTTGCCATATTTACGCGATAAATATGACATCTGAAGACGCAGAAGTTGATATACCACCTCAGAAGTTAATACCTTTTGAATTCTATAAATTACCAGGTGAAGACTCCTATGATTACTCTACAGAAGAAGAATATATACCATCATCAAACAGAGTCTCAGATATTTTAGAATATTTAAGACTAGATCATTTAAACAAAGAAGAAAAAGAACATGTAGAACAATTAGTTAGAGAATTTCCAGACAGTTTTCATCTTCCAGGAGAACAACTAACCCCTACACATATGGTTCAACACAAAATTCTTACAAAAGACGAAATACCAATCCACACTAAACAATACAGGTTTTCACCCTCCCAGAAAGAAGAAATTGATAAAGTCATCGATAGAATGAAATCAGAAGGAGCCATAGGACCTTCCTGTTCTCCATATAACTCCCCATTGCTAATAATTCCAAAAAAGATCGATGGAACTGGTAAGAAGAAGTGGAGAATAGTGATCGATTTTAGAGCGCTAAATGAGAAGACCATTAGTGATTTTTATCCTCTGCCGAACATAATTAGCATATTGGACACCATTGGAGGCGCTCAATACTTTTCGGTATTTGATTTAGCCAGTGGATTTCATCAAATTGAATTAGATCCCATTGATAGACCAAAAACAGCATTTTCCACTACGCACGGACATTACGAATACATAAGAATGCCCATGGGATTAAAAAATTCACCATCAACGTTTCAAAGACTAATGGATCAAGTTTTATCAGGACTTCAAGGTGTTGAATTATTCGTATATTTAGATGACATCGTGGTTTATGCGAATGATTTAGAGGAACACGGCAAAAAGGTAAGACGATTACTACAACGATTAAAAGGTGCCAATCTTTCACTGCAGCCAGAAAAATGCGAATTCCTCTTTAAAGAAGTAGCCTATTTAGGGCATATAATAAGTAGTGAAGGAGTAAAACCCAACCCTAAAACAATAGAAGCTGTAAAAAATTTTCCAAGGCCTAAAACGCCACGTAATGTAAAGCAATTTTTAGGATTAGCAGGGTATTATTGAAGATTTATTAAAGACTTTTCAGCAAAGGCTAAACCATTATCTAATTTACTAAAAAAGGAAGTGAAATTCGAATGGAGACAACAGCAAGAAGAAAGTTTTAAAGAGCTAAGAAAAGCTTTGTGTACTAGTCCAATTTTACAATATCCGGACTATGAAAAACCATTTACACTAACAACAGACGCATCGGATTTTGCTATAGGCGCAGTATTGAGTCAAGAAAAAGATGGATTCGACCTTCCTATTGCGTATCTTTCTAGAGTGTTAAATGCACCAGAAATAAATTACTCCACAACTGAAAAGGAATGCTTAGCAGTTCTGTACGCAGTTCATCATTTTAGACCATACATCTATGGAAAAAAATTTACTCTAGTAAGCGACCATGAACCATTAAGATGGATCGACACAATAAAAGATCCAGGACAGCGATTAATCAGATGGAGATTAAAGTTAAGAGACTACGAGTATGAATTCCAACACAAATCAGGAAAGCTTAACACAAACGCAGATGCTCTTTCCAGAAATGTTAATGAAGAAATTTCTGAAAATTCCCAAACCGAAATCGAGCAAAAACAAGTAAAAATTTTAATCAATAAAAAGGGTGACAAAGACCCAAAGAAGCCAATTAAACCACCGACAATAACATATGCAAATCCTCAGAAACCAAAATTACAACCTACAAAATCAATTTTAAAACCATCCACATCGAAATTAAATTCAAATCAAAGTACAATCGGATCAAGAGTATCACAAAGAAGAGCAACGCAACCTAGAGTAATAACTATAGACAAAGACTCAGATGAAGATATTACTGACGAAGATATAGAGATACCTAATCCTCCTATTCAAAAACCTAGCAGGAGTATGCTTCCTAGTTTGAAACTTCCACCAGCAGCTATAAAAAATATCCCTGGACCCAAAAGTGCACCTCCAGAGCTGTTACCCAAAATTGTATATTTTCCAAGCCCAGAAAAAACAGTATTAACGGTAGAACCACCAGCCAGCGAGAGCGACGAAAGTTCTGACGAAGAAGAAACCAACACGATGAACTTAAGCAGAAAGGAAATAGCCCAAGATTTAGGAAATTCTATATCACGTTTTGATCAATCCTTAAAACAACATGAAGACTGGCTAATAGAATCACCCCAATCTCCTAGAGATTGGATTATACACTCAGATGGAAACAATGACGAATCAATTCATAAAGCGGCTAATGAAATAATTCCCGGAGACCACTCAGAATTTTCACAAAAACTAGACTTTTATTGGGATTATGCTAAAGGTGAATCTATGTGGCAGAAGAATCAAACAGAAAATTTTGAAAAGTCAATTACAGAAACAATAGAACCAGAACAACCAATACATCAAACACCACAGAAAAAGGAAATAGACAAAAACAAGATCAAAAATGTTACTTTCCGACCATCAACATCAGAACCCAACTCACCAGTAATTTTTAAAACCCCAAAAGCCATGTCAACACCTCACCACACTTCAGTATATGAAACAGATGTCGACACAGATGATGAAGAAGAAGAAAGCAAAGAAGAAAATAGAGATGATGAAGAAGAAGAGAGCAAAGAAGAAAATACAGATGACGAAGAAGAGAAAGGTGAAGAAGAATCCAAGAACAACAAAACACAAGGGAATAAGTTTGATACTATAAACAGCATTCCTCCGAATTATGCAAGAATATCAGAGGAATATTTAAATATCACGAGTGACAGAGAAAATCTTACCTATCATCGAAATAACTATGTTCATTTTCTATCAGCCGATTGCGAGTTCACGACTCCAATAAGCAGATTACTTATTGACATCGCGGTAATAATATTAATATAATGATGTGTTATGGACAAGTATCTGTTCCTAAAGAAGAAAATAGAGAAGATATCATAAGTGAATTTCATAAAAGTAAAATAGCAGGACACAAAGGAATAGTGAAAACATATAGAAGAATTCGTGAAAAGTTTTTTTGGCCACGATTGAAAGAACAAGTGACAGAATTTGTAAGAAGATGCCCTACGTGTCAAACACAAAAACTAGTTAGAGCAAAGACTAAAGAACCTATGATTATAACTGACACACCCCTAGACGTTTTTGACAAAATTTCCTTAGATACAGTAGGGAAGCTTCCTACAACCCCAGACGGAAATTGTCATATTCTCACGATGCAAGATCAATTATCCAAATACTGTATAGCAGTTGCAATTCCAGATATTTCAGCAACTACTATTGCTCATGCTGTTGCAAAGGAATTATTTTCAGTATATGGAGCCCCAAAAGTAATACTAACCGACAAAGGCACTTCCTTCATTGGCAAATTGATGTCAAAACTATCCAAACTTTTTAAAGTTCAGCAAGTCACAACCTCTGGTTATAGGCCCCAAACAAACGGCGCTTTAGAACGTAGCCATGCCGTTTTAGCAGATTATATAAAACAGTATTCTAAAGACTATGACGATTGGGACAGATTATTACCCTTTGCAATGTTTGCTTACAACACTTCTGTGCATGAAGCAACTAATTTCACCCCTTACGAGTTAGTTTTTGGAAAAACTGCTCGCTCTCCTAGTTCATTTCCTCAAGAAGTTAAGCTAGAAACATATGGTTCTTACTTAACCGAACTTGTAACCAAACTAATTGAAATTAGAACATTGGCAGCTAAAAATCTAATAAAATCTAAACTAAAATCTAAAAAATGGTATGATAGATCTTTCAAACCATTCCCAGGAAAAGTAGGTAACAAAGCATATGTCTTGAGAGAAGGAGTAAAACGAAAGTTTGATCCTCATTATCACGGTCCATATGAAATTGTGGATATTCTAAACAAAAATAATGTTATTCTAATAAATGACGATGGACACAGGTTCCAAAAACATGTAGATAAGTTAAAAATTGCACATGAATAACAATAATAACATAATTTTAATTTTTAGATGTCAGAATCCATAATTTTCTTTCCACCACTACAAGAAGAATTGGTACCAGCTTTTTCGTTTCCAAAAGGAAACATAGACGAGATTTCATACCCAAAAGGAATACTCGAAGAACTAACAGCAGAATATAACCTAGACAAACCCCTTTACATGATCGACAAAACCACAGGCCCCGATTTAAATAGGTTGTGGCAAGTGAAATGTACAGTAACAGACAATAAGAACAATAATGTATTCATTGCAACTGGAAACAGGTGTAGAACAATCAGAGAATCAGAACATTCCGCAGCTAAGATAATTCTGAAAGAATTAAATGACACATACTTCTTAAGTGAAGAAGAAAGACCAAAAAATCTAAAACACAAAATTTATGTGATGTCCCAAGAAAAGCCATCTTCATTAAAACTAAAACTTTTCAAATGGGAAAACTGCTGTGAATATTGTTATAGAAGGGGGCACACAAAAGAACATTGTTTTAGCGTAATAAGAAACAAAAAAATAATAAAAAGAGACAATTTAGTAACAAATACATCCGACGATTCAGACGAATTCTGGAATTTACCAGCACCCACAATACCATGGGACTAAATCATTGAATAATTCTCATTAACAGTAAAAAAAAAAAACAATATAAATAAATAATAAATAAAGCATATAAACTGTTAATGAGAGATCATTTCTTAATTAATCGATAAACCACTAAAAAATATTTTAAAATCCTATTCTACATAGAGATAATTAATTATATTACATAAATAATACAGCAAAAAATTATTATATTTTAAATGTATGTAAATAAAATATTTAAAATTATACTTAACCAATAAAAAAAAAAAATACAAAAATACAAAAATAAGGACGAAAGAAAAGAAGGAAGAGGAATGGCGGTTGCCTTCTTCTTTCCTCCTTATTTTAAACAAAAAAAAATATATATATGTAATTAATAATAGAACAAAAAAAAAAAGGGGGAAGAGGAATGGTGTTTGCCTTTTTCTTTCCTCTTTAATTTAATGAAACCCATAAGTTAATCAAATAAAAATTAAATAAATACAATAATAATAATTAATTTCAACTTCATAAATAAATTATAATTTATAACAAAATACATAAATAAAATAACCCAAAATAACAACGGCTAAATATAAATCTGATTGCAGATGGAAATACCTGTTATAAGTTGGATTTTAAATGCCAAAGACTACATCACAACAATTAAAGATGGTTTCATACTCTTCTTTCAGCTACTCTTTTTGATAATAATCATTATCATAGCAAGAAAACTATACTTTTGCTACTCGATAATGATTACAAGATGGAAAAGGCGAAGAAACCAAATACAAACGCCATAAAAATTAACAAAAACAAAACAACCATCCTACCGTTTCCTTACATTGAGGACAATGTAAAGTTTAAGGAAGGAGGACAGGTCTCAAAAACCCGCAAAATTTCAACCAATATTAAACCTATAAACAACAATAAAAATGAATAGAGCATAAGAAAACTCAAAGAGCGCGCCAGCCTTAAGCTCATGCATCGATTTCACATCGACCTTGCTCGAACCTCTTTTACTATGCATGGCACGCCGCGATGGTCGACCAGTGATTCAACTCAACCGATGCACGCAACCCAGGAAAAGTAAAGGCGCAAGCACACCTCTACTGCCTGCCTGCCTGCCTGCAGGTAGTCATGGCAATACATAAGAGTAAGAGAGTCAGACAATTCAAATTTTGAATTTTCTGACTCTCTTACTCTTATGTGTTGCCATGACTACCTGCAGGCAGGCAGGCAGGCAGTGGTGGTGTGCTTGCGCCTTAAGATGCACATGCTTTAATGGCTTCCATCATGAAAGAGCGGCAAATAATTCAAATTCAAATTTGAATATAGCTCTTGAAGGAAGAAAATCATGCACAAAGCCACATAATTTTAACCTATTTGCAATGGACTACTAACCAATGCACAAAACGCAAAAAAAGGTAATTAAAATTGCTTTACAAATAAGCAAATTAAGAACTAACACAAAAACCCACTGACAATAATAATAGTAAATTATACTTATCATATTGTTTATAATAAATAAACAATATTGCATAATAACAATTTATACAGTAATAATGACATACATATATATAAACAAATAATATGCTTTGATTATTTAAAACTGCTTAATTAAAAATTATAAATGAACAAATTGCTGAAATTTAAATAATAATATGTTTAAATAATTAAAATATTTATATACATATATATCACTAAATTGCAACTAACCATACTAATTATGCAAATTACCAAATAAAACAAAATTTTGATTACAAATTATTTTAAATTTTAATAACATAATAGTTAAATATATCAAAAAAAATATATAATTTTCACCTTGGTAAAAATTATTCTTATATTGTTTACATATAATTATCTGTTTAAAAAAAAAAAAAAAAAAAAAATTCATATTTTTTAAAAAAATTAAGAATTTTCTTTAAATTCCGAAAAATGTATTAAATCAACAACGGAATGATTGAAATATCAGATTTTTATTTTTCGTGAACGTACAAATTTTACTGATTCAGATTTACATCGAAAAAAAAAATTATTTGATTCAATTAATTCAAGTTAATTGGAAAACATTGAGACATTGTGAAAAGAAATTACAGGTGATTGCAGAAATTTAATTATTTTCAATAAATAATGTTTATTTTTACAGGAATTTTATTATTTACAAGTTTTTATAATTTCTTTTGCAACTATTCAATTATTTTCGAGAGTAATAATGTTTTCCACAAAAATTAAATATTGTTCAAAAGTAATAAAATTCTTTTAAGAATTCTTAAGATTATTTATTGTTTCACAAATAATAAAAGACATTGCAGAATTTCAATTATTTTAATACAATTTTGATGGAATTTCTCGAAAAATGTAATTATTCTTAAATAAGCTTTATTAAGGTTCGTTGATAGAATTCAATTATTTAAAAATGTTAATAACGATTCTTTATGGGAATTGAATTTCAATAAACATTCAATTATTCAATAAATTTTCAATTATTTCTGTATTTAAATAATTTAATTGTAGTATAATTTTCTAATAAAAATTAATTTAAAAATTAATATAAGATATCATTTTTAGACAATAATTTAGTATAGTGAAAGCACTATAGCTTGAATATTTAGAAATAATTTAATTTTGAAATTAATTTTTGAAATAGTTTAATTAAATCTTTAATATTATTTGAAGTTTTTATTTCCTAACATAGGGTGTCGAAATGTCTATTTTCACCAAAAACATTAGTTTTTGTTGTTAGAAGGTAATACGGACGGATTTTTGCATGAACTTGTTACTAGAGTTCCCTCGAAAAATGTTATGAGGTTCAAAAATAACACATTTATTAATCGAACAGTATATTCCTTAAAACGAAAAAATGAAACTGTTTAAATTAAAAGTACGGTATTGTTAAATTATTGATATTCCACAAATTGTTTCTATAGTTCATCTATATATATATATATAGCAACAGAATAATTTATTGCTTCCTTGACATTATTCATTTGATGCATCTAATAGATAAATTCGAAGAAAATGCGTGTAAAAAAAAAAAAAAAAAAATTAAAATATTGGCAATACTCAGAATATCTTGTAGGTGAGCTGAGGTAAAATATTGACGTCATACTTATTTTAAAATTTAGCTGAAACATCTATTGTTTACATTTACCCCTTGTTCACATTTACTTCAGATGATCCTATTTATTTAATATAACAGAATTAACAATAACTAGGATTTCGTAAAATTGAATATTGTAAATTACCATAAAATATACAGAGTCAATTTTCAATGATTTGGTTATAGTTGGTTTTCGCACTATAAAGATCGAAATAAGTTGCAATTTATATTCAGGGTTGCCACAAATATTTAATTTTATTTTTCCCTGACTTTTCCCTGATTTCCAGACAAAATTTTCACATTTTCCCTGACCCTAAAGAATCTTCTGATTTACTCTAAAAATTATTTACAAATTTCATTAATTGTAAAATTATTCAAAAACATCAATAACTTCCTTTTTAAATAAATATTTATTCATTATTATTTTTCTGTAGGAATTAAAATTCTTCAAAACATTCAAATTCAAACAAAAATCCTAAAAAAAGAAATCCTTCGCGGGAATTCAATTATTTTTACAAGCAGTAAGATTTCTCAAAAAAAAAATTAAATTATTTTTAAATAATGTAATAAAATTCGTGGCAATAAATAATAATAAATCGATTATCCATTAATTCATTTTTAAATCAATTTTTATTAGAAAATTCTAAAAAAAATTCAATAATTTAAATTAAAAATGAATAATTTATTGAATGATGGAATGTTCATTGTTGAGGTTTAATTCTCATGAAGAATGTTATCAATAAATCTTTAAATATATGAATTTAATTTGACAAATTTTAATAAAGTTTTTAGGAGTGGTTGCATTTTTCGAGTAATTTGATTAAAATATATATTGTATAAAAAATCATTGAAGTACTGCGATGGGTTTTATTGCTTGTGAAAATAATTTGAATTTTCTTAAAATTTCCATAAAATAATATTGAATTTTGGAGAAGAATTTTATTACATTAAAAAAAAAATAATAATTTAATTCTTCAAACGAATTAATTTTGAAAATAATTGAATTCCTCTAATCATTTGTAACTTTTCCAAAATCTAATTTTTTTAGTATTTTTAACTATAATTCTTTTATCAATCTAGTATTTATGAAAATTGTAAAAATTATTCATAAAATAATTTATGATAGTTATTATTAATTTTATTTAATTATTATTTATTATTATTAATTATTTATTATTTATTATTAATTATTAATTATTAATTATTAATTTTATGATTGTTTTTGAAAATTTGAGTTATTTAAAAAGAAATTATTGTCAAACAAAAAAAAAATATTTGAAGGTTTTGTATTAAAATTTGTGGTAATTTCCTAGTTTACGAGGCAAAAAGAATAAAAATTCAGTTTTCTCATGAATTTTGAAAATTCAATTTTTCCAGTACTTTTGGTAAAAATCCCTGACTTCCCTGACCAATTTTACTTTTATTTTTTTTAATAATTATTAATAATGAACAATGAAATTCAAAAGACTAGAATCGAGCATTAAGTATAAAGCGACTATGAGGAGGGAGGAGTCGACCGGCTATGAGGAAAAGTGAAAGGCCCCACGCCCACTATCCAATACTCGCGTGCTGGGTCCAATACAGAGAATGAAGCGAAAACGCTTGACCCGCCATGTTGTCGGTCTCACGCCTCTCCCCTCATAGAGAGCAAACAAGAACCGCTCGACCCGACATATCGTCGCACCAAACGTTTTCTCGCAATACCAAGTATTTCAGGAGAGTCGGAAAATGCCAGAGAATTTTGTAAAAAGTATTGAAACAATGTTCAATTTGGAAAATTCATGAGAAGATTTTGTAAAGGATTTTATTTGTTTCTAACTTTTATTAAAACAACAATCGAACTTTACACTCAGAGAAAAAGTTTATTTCACTTAACCAAACTGTTTAGTTAACCTATTTTATTTGTTACGATAAAACAATTTCGTTGATTTAAATAAAAATTTGGTTCATTTTAATAAATACATAAAATTTGTTTGGTTATCCGAAATGAATTTTTATTTGACGGTGCTTGTTTCATCTAAACAAATTAGTGCTTTGAATAGAGAATATTATTTAGTTGAATACAATTTGTTTGACACAACACACAAATTTGTTTGATTCAACCAAATCATTTTATTGAAGTCAAACAAAAATATTTACTTGTCTCAAAAAGTACATGTGTGAATTTAAAAATGGCGATCTCACTTGTCTACAGTCCGCGTTGGCGTCAAATTCTTTAGTTAAATCGGTAAATCGAAGAAACAAAATTATAAGTGTCGTTTAAATAATTGCTATGTGTTCATTGTAAGACTTATGGCATATTTAATTTGTATTAGTGAGAAGAAAATATCCAATAAGTTTTTGTCAAGTTTTCAGTTGGTTGTTTCGAATAAACATTATTAGAGGAAAATAAATAACAAAATTAAGCAAACAAAAAAAAATTTGTTTAAATGAACCAAATACGTTAACTAAAACTATTTGTTTGAGTCAAACAAATCTTTTCCATTAAAATAAACAAAATTTTTGGTTATATAAAATAAAAATGTTTGTTTAAGTGTAATAACCATTTGGTTGATACAAAAAAACGTATTGGAAGAAAATTTTTGATTGAATCAAACAAACGTTTGGTTGACTGTATAGCAATGCATTTATTTGGTTGATTCAACCAAAATTTGGTTGTTTCGAACGAATTTTTTTGAGTGTACAGATTTTAAAGATAATTTGAGTCTATGGAAAAATTTAATAATTTAAATTCTTATGAGATCTGTTATATTTTAATTTTAATTAAAAAAAAATATATATATATATAGATTCCATAAAATTATTAGTTTCTTTTGAAATAAAAAGTTATGAAAATTTTTAATTACAATTTTTAACAATAATGTTTTTCTATTTTAAATTAATAACAAAAAAAAATGTGTAGGAAGAAAGCGTGTATTTAATCATTACAATTTTTGTTTTTTTTATATATAAAGATATTTTATATTTTACTAGCCAAAAATGCTTGTGTACTTTCTCATATAATAATCATGTCTATTCACAATTCAAAATATTTAATTTTATTTGAAGAATTTCTTTAATAAGATTTAATTCTTAACTTTCTAAATAAAATTTATTTTAAGTTTAATCTGGAAATTAATGAAAAACTATTTTTATTTCTCCGATCAACATTTTAAACTTCCATTTGTAATTAATTTTAAATATCATATTGTTTTCATAAAATTTGTAGTATTTTTGCATGATTTCTATTTATTATCAAAATATTTAACAAAATCAAAATATTATAATTTAATCAGTATTGACTAATAGATAATAAGAATTAATTATTTAGTAATAAATTAATTTTGGAAATTGAATTTTAAAAGTTAAGTGTTTTATGAAACTGAAACTTGCATTCAGTTGCCAGTCCTGTTGAAATTTTGAAAATTCGATATTGGATTTAAAACAAAAGATGTTTAATTTCTAAAGTTGAGCAAGTGCTGGTAGCAAATCAAAGTCATGAAGATTTCTTTCATTAAACAACATAAAGTGTTGTCAAAAGCATGTTGTCGAACAAATCGAATTTCTATAAATTCTTTCATTTATTTCTAACAAAATTCAAAAATTATTTAACAAAATGTTAAATGTAAAAAAAAGAGAGAGAGATAAAAAAAACTGGTATAATTTCTTAAACATAATCTTTAATAAAAATTTAAATTTTTAGAGATAGATGATAAAATGTTTTGGCTCAATTAACTTTCCTGCTATTTCTTTTTAATTTAATAATAAAAATTATTAAGGATAAAAATTGTATATCTTTAATTAACTATCAATTGTATTCTTTTGCCAAAGATTGTTGATTAATTTATAACGAATAAGAATATAAATTGTAATTCTAAATTATAATGATTATGCGACAATAAAAATTGTAAATTAAAATTCAGAACACCATGAAACAAAAAGACAAATGCCAAAACAATTAATTCGACGATTTCTTTTGTAAAATTTGAGACGTTGGAAATTTTAAAAAAATAATAAAAGGTAAAAACAAAAAAATGATTGTACACAAAAATTGTAAAAACATATAAAATTTATTAGATAAACACACTCACATTCACACTACAATAAAACACACTCACACTACAATTAAATGAAAATAAAACACTTGATATTGTAAAAGAAAAATAGAAACTACAAAAAACTGGTTTCACTGTTACACAATTTAATGTTATCAGTATCTTCCTCCAAAAGAACTTCAACATTTTCCGGCTTTATATACCATGATGAAATAGGATTTGAAGAGGTACCCGGAACTGGTTCAAGTTCCACAGGCTTTTTCTGAAGCGATCTTATGTCCTTAACACTGATCCTTGGTTGAAAATCGGAACTCAAACCTTTTACCGACAAATCTAAGGGCTGTTCGTCAGTCTTCTCTGGTTTCAACAGGAATTCGGGAACATTGTTGACCCACACCATAGTGTCGACTACTTTCCTCTTCTTCAACGGTTCCGTTTGTTCTATAGAAACAGACAAACAAAGAAAAAGAGTTATTAAAACTATATAACAAACAAAACAATAAACAGTAATTTTGACTAAAATACCTGTCGTTTTCAAACTTCTTTTATTAGAACGATCAACAATTTTACAGTTCCCACAAAAACAACCGTCTGGACGACCGGAACGACTATAACATAAAAGGAATAAAATAAATCTTATATAAACAAACAAACAAAAAAGGGAGAGAAGGAGATGCAATAGAAATATTATAAAAACGATTAACTAAAAGAAAAACTGCATGAAGAAGGAAACATATTCAAAAGCAAAATACATAAAAAGAAAAGTTAATTAAAAATCCTATATACATATTAAAAAGAAGAAAAATTTAAAAGAAGAATAAAATTACAAAAAAAATATATATATATATATATATAAAACAGTAATACAAAATACTCACAACAATGAGTTCAACATTGAAGTCATCTCTCCAGAGTTCTTCCGTACCTCTCCTTTCAAACGCTTCAACTCTGCCAGGCGAATTTTCGGATCCATCCTCTCGAAATAAGGAGCCTTTTTGGGACGCCCTGGTCTGCCCATCAACTCATAGCAATCGATTTCTTGTGTTGAATAAAAAATCGATGCTTCCATGGATTGCAAGCGTTGAAGGAATTTTACGGGGGTCCAGCTACATTTTCCAACACTCGACACTAAAACAACAGACACAAAAGAAAAAGGAAATTAAAAACACACTTAATAACTTAGTTAATTTACAACTTTGAATCTCTTTCCTTACTTTTAAATCAAATTAATCGTGAACCACACTCTCCGTGTTAAGAAATCAGAATACTGAAGATGTCCTGACGCCCTCATCATTTATAGGGATGAAAAAGCTGTCGTCAACATTTATTCCATGGGATTCAAAGGGTCAACGATCACCTGGGAAAGAAGAAATGCATACTTACCTCAGAAGATGATTAGAATAACACAAACAACACTTTATCACAACACAACAAACATATTAAACTTATCACTTCACCATTCTTATCGCCGAATGTAAGAAGAAGCACAAAAGATATCAAACTTGCCATCGACACTGTATGTAAACTTCATTAGGAGAATAGAATACAATCTTATTATTGTAATTTTTAAGTCTCACTATCACTATCAAAATGATAAGAGTTAAAATTCATTGAGGACAATGTAAAATCTAAGGAGGGAGGACTGTTACATCCCAGACACATTTTTATTTTGATAAAATTATAAAAGATATACTTTATGTATCTGTAATGTAACAAGAAGCTAAAAGATTGCCTCTACAATCAAATTGTATACATAACACTCGCGTAAAAAATTTTAAAAATTAATATATAGAGGTAGAAATTATGAATTGAAACTTCGCATGTTATCCCACATATGAAAATAATGTTTAAAAAAATAAGACAAGAGATAGAAATTGTCATACTTATTAGCATAATGTCAAAATAAGAGACAGAAATTTATCAAAACACAAAGTTAGGCGTCTTATCAGCGCGTGAATCATGTAAGCTCAGGCTCGTCCGCTATGACCTCTTTTCGCTATCTAGGTATGGCGATTCGCCGATTGCATCCAGAACTTCGCTTATCAATGTATGAGATAAAACAATTAGGTCAACCATCAAGATTATCATAAATAAACTAATTAGATTCATAATGAATCAAATCAAAAAGTTAACAATATTTCGCGCCATATAGCGCCACGAACACGTGTTATATATCGCTCCGTGTTTTTAATAAAATTAGTGGATAATGTGAGACTTTTTAATTGTTTTGATTAATTATTTGTTTTCATCCACTTATCCATTATTTGTAAAATTATTTTTGTGCATATTCGGACATTCTGCATAACGTGGTGAATGAACTCAATATTCTAACCTCAAAGTGTCCACGTGCATAATACTACTTTGTGATTATGAATGAACAACAAGATTCCCTACTTGTCGTGCGGACTTGTTTACGTTGTAATAATCCAGTCCGCGGTGATGCGATTTCTTGTACTGGTTGTGCTCTCCCATATCATCCCTCATGTGCTCGAGCATTGTCGAAAACCCCTGCTGGAAGCTTTAACAAGTGTTGCGGTTCGCGCCCTGGTTCACCTAATATAATGTCAACAGACGATTTTCAAAGGATGTTGACTGATGCTATAGCGGGTCTCCATGTCAAACTGTCAGAAGAAAATTCACTGGTTTTAAATACTGTGCAGAGTATTGATAAAAAATTTGACAGTCTTATGGAAAGGGTTTCCACGAATGAAAAAAATATCAAAGATATGTCAAGTCGATTAGATGAGGTGGAAGGTACGTTAAAAAAATTCGATTCGCAACTTGATACTAGCACTAAGCAAAGCAAAACTTTAATTTTCGATGAAATTGAGAAAAGAATTAATAAGCGCAATAATCTAATTATTTTTGGACTTCCGGAACATGACTCCTGTAATGATGAGGTTGTCAAACCCGGTGAGACCATAGATATGTTACCTGCAATAAATTTATTGTCGACAATAATCGTTCCAAATAAATTGCCTAAAATTAAAATCTCTCGTATTGGCAATCTTACTCAAGATCCTCTTAAATTTCGACCTTTAAAAGTTCACTGTGAAAATCCTCAGGTGGCGAAAGTTCTTTTGCACGACCTTTCCATGGGTTTGAAAAACAAAGATTTGTTAAAAAGTTTAAACATACGGAACTTGTGGGTCACAATGGACAAAACCAAAGAACAATTGGATCAATTAAAATTGCTGAAACTGGAGTTGCGGGCTCGTCAAGAAGCAGGAGAGGGGAACCTCAGGATTGTCTACAGGAACAATATACCGTATATAGTAGAGATAAGAAAGTCGGCAAAGTAGGATCTTCTTATCAACATATTTCGCATACGCATGATTCTCAAACTCATCTAGCTCGGCCATCAGATGGTGTTCTACGTTCTTATTCCTTCGAAGTTTATTACCAAAATGTAAGAGGCCTGCGCACTAAGCTACTAACACTACAAAAGTCGATTCCTGTAAACTCAGCTGTTGTTTTTGTTTTCACCGAAACGTGGCTTCATTTAAGTATAAACAGTGAAGAGTTAGGTTTTAAAAATTTTACTATTCATCGTTGTGATAGATCACCTCTTACAAGTTCTTCTCTTCGTGGTGGAGGAGTACTTATTGCCGTGTCTAATGATTTTCCGAGTGTTTTGATACCTATTCGTTGCAGTACAATTGAAATGGTTTTTATACGAGTTAAAGTATATGGTGTGTGGAATATTTTTGGAGCAGTTTATATCCCACCCAACTCGAGTTATAATATTTATAAGG
Organism: Leptopilina myrica (nomen nudum); assembly: GCA_032872475.1. NCBI lineage: Eukaryota > Metazoa > Arthropoda > Insecta > Hymenoptera > Figitidae > Leptopilina > Leptopilina myrica (nomen nudum). The sequence continues at coordinate 32,401,498 of CM065459.1, read as the reverse complement.
ATTTTTTTGATACTTTAAATATTATTACTGACAAAATGCCAAATGTAAGTATTCATATATTAGGGGATTTTAATATGCCATTTATTGAATGGGAAAATTGTGACACCTCCTTCCCTTCCTCTAATTCTTATCTTTCGCCTAAATTGAAATACAGCTGTACTGGTGTTCTAAATCAAATTTACTTACTTTTTTTGGAAAACTTAAACTATCATAATTTACGTCAGCTAAATACTTTTCACAATAAATTTGGTTCACTTCTAGATTTGGTATTGTCAAACAGTGAGTATAGCAGTGTATATTTATCAGATGAATTGTTACTATCAGCAGATAATTAACATCCACCCTTGATTTATGTAATAAATTCTCCTATATCTTTATATGAGTTGTGTGACCGCTCTATTAAATTTAATTTTAAAAAAGCAGATTATGCTTCTATTGATAAATATTTGTCTGGCATTAACTGGGATGAGGAATTTAAAAGTGAAATACGTGCTTTAAATTCTGCTGTAAATTCATTTGATTTAAATAATTTTTCTGTTCCTATTGATACAATGATTTCTATACTTTGCTCTCACATTAAACGCGCTTTTACATATTTTATCCCGACAATTCGGCAATTTACATCAACGTATCCTGTATGGTTTTCAAGCGATTTAAAAAATCCAGTAATTCAAAAGAAAATTGCGCATGCTACTTTTAAACGTACTAATGATTTAGTGGATTATGAGTATTTTTCTGTCCTTCGAGCAAAATGTAAAATGATTTCTGAACAGTGTTACAATCAGCATATTATTGATACCGAAAATAATTTAATTCGTAATCCGAAAGCATTTTGGAGTTTCATAAACAGTAATAAAAATAATAAAAATAATTCTACATTCCCTAATGAGATGCATTTTTCCCAACAAACTGCCAATGATAATTTTAATATTGCTAATTTGTTTGCAGAATATTTCAAATCAGTATATAATACTTCTGATCACAATATGAACGATTTTTCTTTTCATTGCAATGATGAGGTTGATCTAAATCTTAATTTAATTACCAAGAAGGAAATCGAGGCTAAGATTCGAACTCTCAATAATTCGAAAGGAGCTGGTTGCGATGGTATACCGAATTCTTTTCTGAGGTCGTGCTGTTCCTCAATTATTAAACCTCTTCTTATTATATTCAATTCTTCTATCATAGCGGGTTATTTCCCTGAGTGTTGGAAATTGGGAATTATTTCGCCCATTTATAAGGATGGTGATAGATCGAATATTAAAAACTACCGACCGATAACAATTCTTAGTGCAATACCTAAGCTCTTCGAAAGTTTAATATATGATCAAATTTACTCGGCATTTAAGAATGTTTTGATTGAGGAGCAGCACGGGTTCAGAAGGAAACGCTCTACATCGACGAATTTATGTGTATTTACTCAGTACTTGTCATCTTCATTGGATAGAGGGCTACAGGTGGATACAATTTACACCGATATTTCAAAAGCGTTCGACAAAGTCGATCACAGTATATTATTGTATAAACTTAGGGCTTATGGCGTCTCGAGCGCCACTTTGAGGTGGCTATCATCTTATCTTTGTAAAAGACGGCAGATTGTGCGAGTTAATGGTACCTTTTCTAACGAATTTTTTTCTTCATCTGGTGTACCACAGGGTTCTCATCTGGGTCCTCTACTTTTTTTAATTTATATTAATGATATAAGAAATTGTGTTCAGAATAGCAAATTTTTATGTTACGCCGATGACTTTAAACTATTTAAAGTCATAGTTTCACTTTTTTGTGCTCTACAACTACAGGAGGATCTTGATAGAGTTTCCGAATGGTCTATCAATAATCGTCTGCCTATAAATACCACCAAATGCACCATAATGTCATTTCATAGAAAATTGAAAATTGTTAAATTTTATTATAATATATCCGGAACAATACTTGTAAGAGTGAATCAGCAGCGAGATTTGGGATTGATCATGGACCCTGCTTTAAATTATAACCTTCATATTTATCAGGTTATTAAAAAATCATCAAAAGCACTTGGCCAAATTATAAGATTTGGCTCAGTTTTTCATAACCTTCGAGTTCTTAAAATATTATTTTTTTCCCTGGTAAGACCCCATATTGAATGCTTATCAATCATATATTATCCTCAATATGTTTATCAACAAGAAACTTTAGAAAGGATACAACATAGATTCCTTAGATTTGTCGCAAAACAATTAGATATTCCATTTGATTTTTTTAAACATGACTATACAGAATTGCACTCAATTACAAAAATCCCAACTATCCATAACAGATTTATAAAATTGGATCTTCAGTTTCTTTATAATATTATCAATAATAAAATTGATTGTCCGGAGTTATTGTCTCAGATTTCGTTGCTGACACCTCTTATTCGGCTAAGAAGCCGACAATCAAATAGTCTTATATTTAAAGTACAATATTCACGTACAAATCTTGGTGGTAATTCACCACTCCTGCGAATTTGTCGCGAGGCGAATAGTGCCCATGCAACGAAAGATGTTGATTTTTTTGAGAGTTCGAAATCTGTGTTTTTGCGATACTTGAGCATGTATCTTAGAGTTGTTGGAAATGCGAACAATAACACTTAATTAAAATAACTAATTATAATTTAGACATAATTTAGTTTTAATAAAAGGGCGTTTTTTCTTTTGTAAGCCCGTTTAAATTGTTAAATAAATAAATAAATAATTGTCAACAATCTCTCCCTCTTCTTAGCATTTTAAGGTATATAAACCATAGCTTCTTTATAGAAGTCTGTCAAAAGTTCCGGTGCGGTTTTATAGACCAGTAGTCATTGTTAAGCGACCCTTCAGTTTTACTCGATTTTATTGTATTCTTTCTTTAATCGGCAACTCAGTGTGCGTTGTACTCGGTTATCGTGCAAGTTGCATTTGTTTTTCACTTAGAAACAAGTTTCTTTCCATTAAAGGTGCAAGAAAAGCAAGTTAACACTTAGAATCAATAATTCAAATGTATTACTGTCGTATTTTGCACATGAAGTTTCATTAATTATAGTTAATTACCAATTCTTTCTTTAATCGGCAATTCAGTGTGCGTTGTACTCGATTATCGTGCAAGTTGCTTTTCTTCAACTTAGAAACGAGTTTTCTTTCCATAATTAGGTGCAAGTAACGATTAGTAACACTTAGAAACGGTATTAACTCTCTGAAACAATTGCAAAAACACTAAAGTTGTGAAAGTTACATAAGTGTAACATAACAAACTATTTAGTTTCGTTCAATTGAAACAAAATCTTGAAAACCAAACTTATATCGACCAGCGCTTCAATTTTGAATCTACGACTAATCTGTAAACTAAAAGTAAGTAACAATTGTATAATTTTGTAAACATACTTTTGAATATTTAAATAAATTGTCAAAAGGGAATGTTTATTGTTGTTGTAACTCAAAACCCGTAGTTTTGACAAGTACAAACGATCCTACTTAAAAATAAAGGTCAAGCTTTACCAACTTGACCATAATCAGCCTACCATTCCTCCAAAATTCTTTAACCTAACCATAAAACCTCGCCTTCTGCTCGGGATGTAACATTCTGATAAACAGAAATTTGTCAATTTTTTCGATCCTTTTTCAACAGAAAATTAAAAAATTTTTAATATCGTTGTGATTCATGAAATTTTCTTATTTTGTAGCAGAATTAGACTTGAAAAATAAGTTTTTATGAGTAGTCGACAAGTTTTCGAATTTTAAAAATCGTCGTTTTAAGCGCTTTTTTTTCTACAGGAAAATTCAAAATCGTGAAATTTGTCAATTTTTATGCATTTTTATTTTTTGAAAATTTTTGCTATCGTAAATTTCGCCTGAATTCGTTATTTGTTTTCGTTTTCCAACAGATTTATTAACGAAAAATCAGTTTTTAAACGATTTCAAAAATTTCTGATAAACAGAAATTTGTCAATTTTTTCGATCCTTTTTCAACAGAAAATTAAAAAAATTTTAATATCGTTGTGATTCATGAAATTTTCTTATTTTGTAGCAGAATTAGACTCGAAAAATAAGTTTTTATGAGAATTCGACAAATATTCTTATTTTAAAAATCGTCGTTTTAAGCGCATTTTTTCTACAGGAAAATTCAAAATCGTGAAATTTGTCAATTTTTATGCATTTTTATTTTTTGAAAATTTTTGCTATCGTAAATTTCGCCTGAATTCGTTATTTGTTTTCGTCTTCCAACTGATTTATACACGAAAAATCAGTTTTTAAATGATTTCAAAAATTTCTGATAAACAGAAATTTGTCAATTTTTTCGATCCTTTTTCAACAGAAAATTTAAAAATTTTTATTATCGTTGTGATTCATGAAATTTTCTTATTTTGTAGCAGAATTAGACTCGAAAAATAAGTTTTTTTGAGACTTCGACAAATTTTCGAATTTTAAAAATCGTCGTTTTAAGCGCTTTTTTTCTACAGAAAAATTCAAAATCGTGAAATTTGTCAATTTTTATGCATTTTTATTTTTTAAAAATTTTCGCAATCGTAAAATTCGACTGAATTCGTTATTTGTTTTCGTTTTCCAACTGATTTATACACGAAAAATCAGTTTTTAAAAGATTTCAAAAACTTCTGATAAATAGAAATTTGTCAATTTTTTCGATCCTTTTTCAACAGAAAATTTAAAAATTTTTATTATCGCTGTGATTCATGAAATTTTCTTATTTTGTAGCAGAATTAGACTCGAAAAATAACTTTTTATGAGAATTCGACAAATTTTCGAATTTTAAAAATCGTCGTTTTAAGCGCATTTTTTTCTACAGGAAAATTCAAAATCGTGAAATTTGTCAATTTTTATGCATTTTTATTTCTTGAAAATTTTTGCAATCGTATATTTCGCCTGAATTTGTTATTTGTTTTCGTTTTCCAACACATTTATACACGAAAAACCAGTTTTTAAACGATTTCAAAAATTTCTGATAAACAGAAATTTGTCATTTTTTTCGATCCTTTTTCAACAGAAAATTTAAAAATTTTTATTATCGCTGTGATTCATGAAATTTTCTTATTTTGTAGCAGAATTAGACTCGAAAAATAAGTTTTTATGAGAATTCGACAAATTTTCGAATTTTAAAAATCGTCGTTTTAAGCGTATTCTTCTCTACAGGAAAATTCAAAATCGTGAAATTTATCAATTTTTATGCATTTTTATTTTTTGAAAATTTTGCAATCGTAAATTTCGCCTGAATTCGTTATTTGTTTTCGTTTTCCAACGCATTTATACACGAAAAATCAGTTTTTAAACGATTTCAAAAACTTCTGATAAATAGAAATTTGTCAATTTTTTCGATCCTTTTTCAACAGAAAATTTAAAAATTTTTATTATCGCTGTGATTCATGAAATTTTCTTATTTTGTAACAGAATTAGACTCGAAAAATAAGTTTTTATGAGAATTCGACAAATTTTCGAATTTTAAAAATCGTCGTTTTAAGCGCTTTTTTCTACAGGAAAATTCAAAATCGTGAATTTTGTCAATTTTTATGCATTTTTATTTTTTAAAAATTTTCGCAAACGTAAATTTCGCCTGAATTCGATCTTTGTATTCATTTTCCAACACATTTATACACGAAAAATCAGTTTTTAAATGATTTCAAAAATTTCTGATAAACAGAAATTTGTCAATTTTTTCGATCCTTTTTCAACAGAAAATTTAAAAATTTTTATTATCGTTGTGATTCATGAAATTTTCTTATTTTGTAGCAGAATTAGACTCGAAAAATAAGTTTTTATGAGAATTCGACAAATTTTCGAATTTTAAAAATCGTCGTTTTAAGCGCTTTTTTCTACAGGAAAATTCAAAATCGTGAATTTTGTCAATTTTTATGCATTTTTATTTTTTAAAAATTTTCGCAAACGTAAATTTCGCCTGAATTCGATCTTTGTATTCATTTTCCAACACATTTATACACGAAAAATCAGTTTTTAAATGATTTCAAAAATTTCTGATAAACAGAAATTTGTCAATTTTTTCGATCCTTTTTCAACAGAAAATTTAAAAATTTTTATTATCGTTGTGATTCATGAAATTTTCTTATTTTGTAGCAGAATTAGACTCGAAAAATAAGTTTTTATGAGAATTCGACAAATTTTCGAATTTTAAAAATCGTCGTTTTAAGCGCTTTTTTTCTACAGGAAAATTCAAAATCGTGAAATTTGTCAATTTTTATGCATTTTTATTTTTTAAAAATTTTCGCAATCGTAAATTTCGCCTGAATTCGTTATTTGTTTTCGTTTTCCAACAGATTTATACACGAAAAATCAGTTTTTAAACGATTTCAAAAATTTCTGATAAACAGAAATTTGTCAATTTTTTCGATTATTTTTCTACAGAAAATTTAAAAATTTTCATTATCTCTGTGATTCATGAAATTTTCTTATTTTGCAGCAGAATTACACTCGAAAAATAAGTTTTTATGAGAATTCGACAAATTTTCGAATTTTAAAAATCGTCGTTTTAAGCGCTTTTTTTCTACAGGAAATATAAAAATCGTAAAATTTGTCAATTTCTATGCATTTTTATTTTTTGAAAATTTTTGCAATCGTAAGTTTCGCCTGAATTCGTTATTTGTTTTCGTTTTCCAACAGATTAATACACGAAAAATCAGTTTTTTTAACAATTTCAAAAATTTCTGATAAATAGAAATTTGTTAATTTTTTCGATCCTTTTTCAACAGAAAATTAAAAAAATTTTATTAACGTTGTGATTCATGAAATTTTCTTATTTTGTAGCAGAATAAGACTCGAAAAATAAGTTATTATGAGAATTCGACAAATATTCGAATTTAAAAAATCGTCGTTTTAAGCGCTTTTTTCTACAGGAAAATTCAAAATCGTGAATTTTGTCAATTTTTATGCATTTTTATTTTTTAAAAATTTTCGCAAACGTAAATTTCGCCTGAATTCGATCTTTGTATTCATTTTCCAACACATTTATACACGAAAAATCAGTTTTTAAATGATTTCAAAAATTTCTAATAAACAGAAATTTGTCAATTTTTTCGATCCTTTTTCAACAGAAAATTTAAAAATTTTTATTATCGTTGTGATTCATGAAATTTTCTTATTTTGTAGCAGAATTAGACTCGAAAAATAAGTTTTTATGAGAATTCGACAAATTTTCGAATTTTAAAAATCGTCGTTTTAAGCGCTTTTTTTCTACAGGAAAATTCAAAATCGTGAAATTTGTCAATTTTTATGCATTTTTATTTTTTAAAAATTTTCGCAATCGTAAATTTCGCCTGAATTCGTTATTTGTTTTCGTTTTCCAACAGATTTATACACGAAAAATCAGTTTTTAAACGATTTCAAAAATTTCTGATAAATAGAAATTTGTCAATTTTTTCGATCCTTTTTCAACAGAAAATTTAAAAATTTTTATTATCGTTGTGATTCATGAAATTTTCTTATTTTGTAGCAGAATTAGACTCGAAAAATAAGTTTTTATGAGAATTCGACAAATTTTCGAATTTTAAAAATCGTCGTTTTAAGCGCTTTTTTCTACAGGAAAATTCAAAATCGTGAATTTTGTCAATTTTTATGCATTTTTATTTTTTAAAAATTTTCGCAAACGTAAATTTCGCCTGAATTCGATCTTTGTATTCATTTTCCAACACATTTATACACGAAAAATCAGTTTTTAAATGATTTCAAAAATTTCTAATAAACAGAAATTTGTCAATTTTTTCGATCCTTTTTCAACAGAAAATTTAAAAATTTTTATTATCGTTGTGATTCATGAAATTTTCTTATTTTGTAGCAGAATTAGACTCGAAAAATAAGTTTTTATGAGAATTCGACAAATTTTCGAATTTTAAAAATCGTCGTTTTAAGCGCTTTTTTCTACAGGAAAATTCAAAATCGTGAAATTTGTCAATTTTTATGCATTTTTATTTTTTAAATATTTTCGCAATCGTAAATTTCGCCTGAATTCGATCTTTGTATTCATTTTCCAACTGATTTATACACGAAAAATCAGTTTTTAAATGATTTCAAAAATTTCTGATAAACAGAAATTTGTCAATTTTTTCGATCCTTTTTCAACAGAAAATTTAAAAATTTTTATTATCGTTGTGATTCATGAAATTTTCTTATTTTGTAGCAGAATTAGACTCGAAAAATAAGTTTTTTTGAGACTTCGACAAATTTTCGAATTTTAAAAATCGTCGTTTTAAGCGCTTTTTTTCTACAGAAAAATTCAAAATCGTGAAATTTGTCAATTTTTATGCATTTTTATTTTTTAAAAATTTTCGCAATCGTAAAATTCGACTGAATTCGTTATTTGTTTTCGTTTTCCAACTGATTTATACACGAAAAATCAGTTTTTAAAAGATTTCAAAAACTTCTGATAAATAGAAATTTGTCAATTTTTTCGATCCTTTTTCAACAGAAAATTTAAAAATTTTTATTATCGCTGTGATTCATGAAATTTTCTTATTTTGTAGCAGAATTAGACTCGAAAAATAACTTTTTATGAGAATTCGACAAATTTTCGAATTTTAAAAATCGTCGTTTTAAGCGCATTTTTTTCTACAGGAAAATTCAAAATCGTGAAATTTGTCAATTTTTATGCATTTTTATTTTTTGAAAATTTTTGCTATCGTAAATTTCGCCTGAATTCGTTATTTGTTTTCGTTTTCCAACAGATTTATTAACGAAAAATCAGTTTTTAAATGATTTCAAAAATTTCTGATAAATAGAAATTTGTCAATTTTTTCGATCCTTTTTCAACAAAAAATTTAAAAAATTTTATTATCGTTGTGCTTCATGAAATTTTCTTATTTTGTAGCAGAATTAGACTCGAAAAATAAATTTTTATGATAATTCGACAAATTTTCGAATTTTAAAAATCGTCGTTTCAAGCATTTTTTTTCTACAGGAAATATCAAAATCGTGAAATTTGTCAATTTTTATGCATTTTTATTTTTTGAAAATTTTTGCAATCGTAAATTTTGCCTGAATTCGTTCTTTGTATTCATTTTCCAAAACATTTATACACGAAAAATCAGTTTTTAAACGATTTCAAAAACTTCTGATAAATAGAAATTTGTCAATTTTTTCGATCCTTTTTCAACAGAAAATTTAAAAATTTTATTATCGTTGTGATTCATGAAATTTTCTTATTTTGTAGCAGAATTAGACTCGAAAAATAAGTTTTTATGAGAATTTGACTTTCGAATTTTAAAAATCGTCGTTTTAAGCGCTTTTTTTTCTACAGGAAAATTCAAAATCGTGAAATTTGTCAATATTTATTCATTTTTATTTTTTGAAAATTTTTGCAATCGTAAATTTCGCCTGAATTCGTTTGTTGTTTTCATTTTCCAACACATTTATACACGAAAAATCAGTTTTTAAATGATTTCAAAAATTTCTGATAAATAGAAATTTGTCAATTTTTTCGATCCTTTTTCAACAGAAAATTTAAAAATTTTTATTATCGTTGTGATTCATGAAATTTTCTTATTTTGTAGCAGAATTAGACTCGAAAAATAAGTTTTTATGAGAATTCGACAAATTTTCGAATTTTAAAAATCGTCGTTTTAAGCGCTTTTTTTCTACAGGAAAATTCAAAATCGTGAAATTTGTCAATTTTTATGCATTTTTATTTTTTGAAAATTTTTGCTATCGTAAATTTCGCCTGAATTCGTTATTTGTTTTCGTTTTCCAACAGATTTATTAACGAAAAATTAGTTTTTAAATGATTTTAAAAATTTCTGATAAATACAAATTTGTCAATTTTTTCGATCCTTTTTCAACAAAAAATTTAAAAAATTTTATTATCGTTGTGATTCATGAAATTTTCTTATTTTGTAGCAGAATTAGACTCGAAAAATAAATTGTTATGATAATTCGACAAATTTTCGAATTTTAAAAATCGTCGTTTTAAGCTCTTTTTTTTCTACAGGAAAATTCAAAATCGTGAAATTTGTCAATTTTTATGCATTTTTATTTTTTGAAAATTTTTGCAATCGTATATTTCGCCTGAATTCGTTTGTTGTTTTCGTTTTCCAACCGATTTATACACGAAAAATCAGTTTTTAAACGATTTCAAAAATTTCTGATAAATAGCAATTTGTCAATTTTTTCGATCCTTTTTCAACAGAAAATTAAAAAATTTTTATTATCGTTGTGATTCATGAAATTTTCTTATTTTGTAGCAGAATTAGACTCGAAAAATAAGTTTTTTTGAGAATTCGACAAATTTTCGAATTTTAAAAATCGTCGTTTTAAGCGCTTTTTTTCTACAGGAAAATTCAAAATCGTGAAATTTGTCAATTTTTATGCATTTTTATTTTTTAAAAATTTTCGCAACCGTAATTTTCGCCTGAATTCGTTATTTGTTTTCATTTTCCAACATAATTATACACGATAAATCAGTTTTTAAACGATTTCACATGTTTCTGAAAAATACTAATTTGTCAATATTTTTCGATCCTTTATCTATAGAAAATTTAAAAATTGGTATTATCGCTGTGATTTATGAAATTTTCTTATTTTGTAGCAGAATTAGACTCGAAAAATAAGTTTTTATAAGAATTCGACAAAATTTCGAATTTTAAAAATCGTCGTTTTAAGCGCTTTTTTCTACAGGAAAATTCAAAATCGTGAAATTTGTCAATTTTTATGCATTTTTATTTTTTAAAAATTTTCGCAATCGTAAATTTCGCCTGAATTCGTTATTTGTTTTTATTTTCCAACACATTTATACAGGAAAAATCAGTTTTTAAACGATTTCAAAAATTTGTGATAAACAGAAATTTGTCAATTTTTTCGATTATTTTTCTACAGAAAATTTATAAATTTTTATTATTGCTGTGATTAATGAAATTTTCTTATTTTGTAGCAGAATTAGACTCGAAAAATAAGTTTTTATAAGAATTCGACAAAATTTCGAATTTTAAAAATCGTCGTTTTAAGCGCTTTTTTCTATAGAAAAAATCAAAATCGTGAAACTCGTCAATTTTTATGCGTTTTTATTTTTTGATAATTTTCGCAATCGTAAATTTCGTCTGGATTCGTTATTTGTTTTCATTTTCCAACAAAATTATATACGAAAAATCAGTTTTTAAACGATTTCAAAAATTTCTGATAAATAGAAATTTGTCAATTTTTTCGATCCTTTTTCAACAAAAAATTTAAAAATTTTTATTATCGTTGTGATTCATGAAATTTTCTTATTTTGTAGCAGAATTAGACTCGAAAAATAAGGTTTTATGAGAATTCGACAAATTTTCGAATTTTAAAAATCGTCGTTTTAAGCGCTTTTTTTCTACAGGAAAATTCAAAATCGTGAAATTTGTCAATTTTTATGCATTTTTATTTTTAAAAATTTTCGCAATCGTAAATTTCGCCTGAATTCGTTATATGTTTTCGTTTTCCGACAGATTTATACACAAAAAATCAGTTTTTAAACGATTTCAAAAATTTCTGATAAATAGCAATTTGTCAATTTTTTTGATCCTTTTTCAACAGAAAATTAAAAAATTTTTATTATCGCTGTGATTCATGAAATTTTCTTATTTTGTAGCAGAATTAGACTCGAAAAATAAGTTTTTTTGAGAATTCGACAAATTTTCGAATTTTAAAAATCGTCGTTTTAAGCGCTTTTTTTCTACAGGAAATATCAAAATCGTGAAATTTGTCAATTTTTATGCATTTTTATTTTTTGAAAATTTTTGCAATCGTAAATTTCGCCTGAATTCGTTATTTGTTTTCGTTTTCCAACAGATTTATCCACGAAAAATCAGTTTTTAAACGATTTTAAAAATTTCTGATAAATAGAAATTTGTCAATTTTTTCGATCCTTTTTCAACAAAAAATTTAAAAATTTTTATTATCGTTGTGATTCATGAAATTTTCTTATTTTGTAGCAGAATTAGACTCGAAAAATAAGTTTTTTTGAGAATTCGACAAATTTTCGAATTTTACAAATCGTCGTTTTAAGCGCTTTTTTTCTACAGGAAAATTCATAATCGTGAAATTTGTCAATTTTTATGCATTTTTATTTTTTTAAAATTTTCGCAATCGAAAATTTCGCCTGAATTTGTTATTTGTTTTCGTTTTCTAACAGATTTATACACGAAAAATCAGTTTTTAAACGATTTCAAAAATTTCTGATAAATAGCAATTTGTCAATTTTTTCGATCCTTTTTCAACAGAAAATTAAAAAATTTTTATTATCGTTGTGCTTCATGAAATTTTCTTATTTTGTAGCAGAATTAGACTCGAAAAATAAATTGTTATGATAATTCGACAAATTTTCGAATTTTAAAAATCGTCGTTTTAAGCTCTTTTTTTCTACAGGAAAATTCAAAATCGTGAAATTTGTCAATTTTTATGCATTTTTATTTTTTGAAAATTTTTGCAATCGTAAATTTCGCCTGAATTCGTTATTTGTTTTCGTTTTTAAACAGATTTATAGACGAAAAACAGTTTTTAAACGATTTCAAAAATTTCTGATAAATAGAAATTTGTCAATTTTTTCGATCCTTTTTCAACAAAAAATTTAAAAATTTTTATTATCGTTGTGATTCATGAAATTTTCTTATTTTGTAGCAGAATTAGACTCGAAATAAAAGTTTTTATGAGAATTCGACAAATTTTCGAATTTTAAAAATCGTGGTTTTATGCGGATTTTTTTCTACACGAAATATCAAAATCGTGAATTTTATCAATTTTTCTGCATTTTTATTTTTTAAAAATTTTCGCAATCATAAAGTTCGCCTGAATTCGTTATTTGTTTTCGTTTTCCAACAGATTTATACACGAAAAATCAGTTTTTAAACGATTTCAAAAATTTCTGATAATCAGAAATTTGTCAATGTTTTCGATCATTTTTCTACAGAAAATTTAAAAATTTTTATTAACGCTGTGATTCATGAAATTTTCTTATTTTGTAGCAGAATAAGACTCGAAACATAAGTTATTATGAGAATTCGACAAATTTTCGAATTTTATAAATCGTCGTTTTAAGCGCATTTTTTTCTACATAAAAATTCAAAATCGTGAAATTTGTCAATTTTTATGCATTTTTATTTTTAAAAATTTTCGCAATCGTAAATTTCGCCTGAATTCGTTATATGTTTTCGTTTTCCGACAGATTTATACACAAAAAATCAGTTTTTAAACGATTTCAAAAATTTCTGATAATCAGAAATTTGTCAATTTTTTCGATCATTTTTCTACAGAAAATTTAAAAAATTTTATTAACGCTGTGATTCATGAAATTTTCTTATTTTGTAGCAGAATTTGACTCGAAAAATAAGTTTTTATGAGAATTCGACAAATTTTCGAATTTTAAAAATCGTTGTTTTATGCGGTTTTTTTTCTACACGAAATATCAAAATCGTGAATTTTCTCAATTTTTATGCATTTTTATTTTTTGAAAATTTTTGCAATCGTAAATTTCGCCTGAATTCGTTATTTGTTTTCGTTTTCCAACAGATTTATACATGAAAAATCAGTTTTTAAACGATTTCAAAAATTTCTGATAATCAGAAATTTGTCAATTTTTTTGATCATTTTTCTACAGAAAATTTAAAAATTTTTATTAACGCTGTGATTCATGAAATTTTCTTATTTTGTAGCAGAATTACACTCGAAACATAAGTTTTTATGAGAATTCGACAAATTTTCGAATTTTAAAAATCGTTGTTTTATGCGGTTTTTTTCTACACGAAATATCAAAATCGTGAATTTTCTCAATTTTTATGCATTTTTATTTTTTGAAAATTTTTGCAATCGTAAATTTCGCCTGAATTCGTTATTTGTTTTCGTTTTCCAACAGATTTATACACGAAAAATCAGTTTTTAAACGATTTCAAAAATTTCTGATAAATAGCAATTTGTCAATTTTTTCGATCCTTTTTCAACAGAAAATTTAAAAATTTTTATTAACGCTGTGATTCATAAAATTTTCTTATTTTGTAGCAGAATTACACTCGAAAAATAAGTTTTTATGAGGATTCGACAAATTTTCGAATTTTAAAAATCGTCGTTTTATACGGTTTTTTTTTACACGAAATATCAAAATCGTGAATTTTGTCAATTTTTATGCATTTTAATTTTTTAAAAATTTTCGCAATCGTAAATTTCGCCTGAATTCGTTATTTGTTTTCGTTTTTAAAAAGATTTATAGTGTGATGTAATAATGTATATTTTATAGAGTGTATATTCGTAAAGGTACAGCTATATCACCTCTTGCTATCGATACCCTATGGTAACTTATTTGCGTTCTCTTATTTCAAATATTCGTTTAAAGAATTCTAATATAAATAAATTGCATTGTTATTTCAATAATTTGTTAATGTGTCGTCAGTAACATTATAAATTAATTATAAAATAAATATCTGTAAATTAGAATTTATAAGTACTCAAGTTCAAAACATTATGTAAAAGTGTCACGAGACATACGTAATATTACGCGCAGCGCTTCCCAACCATGTAACTACGAGCGTGACCTACCCAATTTTGCATAAGCACATGTCTCTAGCAGAACGAAAAAAGAGTCAGTCAGACGTCGACGAACGAAGCGTATAGATATATCTTTGTCATACTTCTCACATTTTGTATTTAGTAAAGTTTCTGAAGACTAATGTATGATAACTATAAAAATGATTAATTAAAGAGTATTTCGACGATTGTTAAAACATTGAATTACATAAACGATGAAAGTATCAAATATATATTATTAATAAACAAAAAAATGTTTCCTTTCATTTGGATTATGGATAGAACCAAGATGCCCTTTTAAAAACGCTTTTTTTGCGTAGGACGCTGCCAATAGACAAATATTTATTTAAATCTCATATTTTCAATCAAAATGTTTCCAATGTTCCGACTTGGGACATAACAACTGGTGACAGCGGAGTGGGATTTAATTGTTTGTCTTTTGCTTATTGAAAAGGTAATGTTTTATAAGTACAAATTTTGCTCTTGTTATCTTTCGTTTTTTTTTCGTATTGAGGATTTTGTTTGCTTGACTCATTGATCAATTTGTTTTTTTTTAAAGAAAACAAAAAGAGGAAAAACCTAATTAGACTGAATTACAGTGATCTTTTTTGAAAGTTCTATTTATTTGTTTGAAAACATAACCTTAAATTGATTTGAATGCAGGAGTTATGTACTTGTTTAAAATGTATTTTATTGAGTGTCGTTATTTAGATTCTTGATTACTTAATACTATTCACTGTGGTTAAGTCTATGTGAAAGAGGTTAGGATATTTTTTTTTAAATTCGCAAATTGTACTTATTTTATTTGTCTGAAAACCTTTTCCTTCTGAATTTTTCTGCTTTCCACGGTAAATGCTAAAAAAATAAAATGAATAATCAGAAAGAAGAGGTAAAATACTAATATCTTGATTTCCAGCCGGTTCCTATTATGCGAGACAGAATAAATAGATAATTTGATTGAAGAAAAAAAAAACCTTCAAACTTTCCTTTTTCCTTTTCCTTAATCGATTTATATATAATTTTGTGTTTTAAAAAAATGTCTTCAAATAGCGATAAAGTTTACGATCTAGAAGATTTAGAAAAGCTCTCGCTACGTTTAGACGAACGAGAGCGAAATATCCGCGAACGGGAAAATTTTTTTTTGACTAGTGAAAACGATGCTATTTTCGAACTGCAAAGTAAATTATTAAGCTTTGAAAAAATTTTGAGCGAAGAAATTAGACGGCGCGAACAAATTGAAAAAGAAAATAAAGAACTTTTGAATAAATGTTTTGTGATAAAAAAGGAGTTTTCCAAACAACAAGTCGACGAGTCACAACAACGTGAAAATGATTTATCCTCGAATAAACCTAATGTTTATAAAACGCGCGAAGATAATTTGAATAGCATTAAAACAGACTATAACCGAAATTCTATTAATAATTCTGACATTCCTTCAACAGTGTACATCAAAGAAGCTTTAAATAGTATTCCAAAATTCGATGGTAAAAATTTAAACGCGTTTATTAGGGCATGTAAACGGGCCACTAATATTATACCTAATGATCTGGAATGTGAATTCGCTCGATTGCTTAAAATGAAACTTGAAGATAGGGCTTATGTTATAGTAGAAAACGACGAATTCAATACGCTAGACGACTTTATTTTGCGTTTAAAACAAATTTTTTCTCCAAACATAAGTCTTAATAATTTACGCGGCCAACTAGACGCTCTAAAGAAAGACAATCAAGAATCGATGCTTGATTATATAAACCGCGTTGCAGATATTAGAGACACTATGCTCGATAGAAAACGATTCGATGTTAATAATCGCCTTACAGAAAATGAAATTCGTTTAATAGAAGACGATGTTATAGAAGGTTTTTTGGATGGTCTCCCTCCCGAAGTTCGTAGATATCTCAAAATACGTAGAAATACATCCTTATCAGAAATTTTCGATGATGCTATTTTAGCTGAAAAACAGATAAATCGCGACATAGCAAAGCATGGATTATGTATTCAAAATAACGTTTCCAATTCCGTGACTAAAAACAATATTTTACGTCAAAATTCGGGTTCGACTGAAAATCGATCAAATAACTCATCACCTGTAAGTATTGATAATCCAAGTTCGCCGAACAGTTCTAGTAAAAGCGATATTATATGTAATTACTGTAAAAAAATTGGGCATGTTAAGAGTGATTGTCGAAAATTAAAATGGGTAATAAGTCAAAATAATACGGAAAACACAACTGTCCCTCGGGATTCGGACGCGCCTGGGACATGGACTACAAAGCGTCCAGTGAACGAGATTGCCGTAGCATCTACCACATAAATTTAAGTTTTACTGATGATGTTCCAATTGTTCAAATAATTTCAAATCAGTTTCATGAAAATATTATAGATGCAATAATTGATTCCGGGGCTATACCAAATATTGTTAAACTTTCCGCTTTAAAATCTAACGTAAAAATAAAAAATATAAATAGCCCGTGTATACGTGGAATTTCTGGAATCGACATGGACACACTAGGAACATGCGAAATTGTTTTATATAGTAAACCGACCAAATTTATCGTAGTATCGAATAATTTTCCTGTCAAATCGTCAGCCATTTTAGGTTCCACTTTTTGTAAAGAGCGAAATTGTCAAATAGATTTTGCGAATAAAAAAATTGTTTTCAATGGAAAGACTTTAGATTTTCTTGTTGAAAAAAATAATGTCTCTCAAAAACAAGAATCAGTCGCAGCATCGTCGTGCTATGAATTTGGACAAGTAGTTTCAAACATGTCAACGGAATCAATATGTAAAAACCTTGAAGAACATCAATGCAGCACAGAACATCCGAACTTCGAAAACAATACTATTCATGAACTTAAAAATCGGGATTTTGAATCAATTAATAAATCAGACCATTCGAATTTTGATAATTTTATCCACATTTCAGAACCTCCGTACTTCGAAATCGTTGCCAAGAAATCAGAATCTTTGAATACCAACCACGATGTCAATTCTGTTCATTCAAACTTCGATGATGATGATTACTTCTCAATAAATTCAAGTATCTCATCTGAAGCGTATATTAAACAAAACTTTGAAGATCCTTTAACCCCGGAAAAAGAGAATCAAGAAAGTGCAAAGTTTAAAACTGTTGTGAAAACAGAACGAACTTTTAAAAAAGATAATCGTGTGGAGAGACACAAAAATTCTCTTCCTGTCTATTGCTCAACATCCCGATATTGTAGAGTACTCGAAGAAACAGCGACAAACAGTCTTTCGAAAGACGAACTCGACCGGTTTAAAGAACTCATGAAAAAAACTGCTGATATTTTTCATCTTCCAGAAGAGATGTTATCAGCAACTGATATGGTCGAACACAAAATCGAAACCTATGATGACATTCCCGTATATGTAAGACAATACCCTCTTCCACAGACTCTTCAAGAAATATCAGAGGACAAGGTACAGAAACTTTTGGATGCAGACATCATAGAAGAAAGCGATGAGGAATACAATTCTCCTTTATGGCTCGTACCGAAAAAAGACAACGAACACAAAACTAAAGAATGGAGGCTTGTTTTTGATTATCGTCAACTGAACCTTAACACAAAGTCTTTTCCTTTTCCAATTCCGAACATTACACATCTGGTCGAACAATTAGGAGGTTCAAGCGTATACGTAGTAGCAGATATGGAAGCCGGATTCCACCAAATACCTATAAGGTTAGAAGATAGGAAGAAAACAGCTTTTACTACGTCGAATGGGCATTATCATTTTAAACGCATGCCATTTGGATTGAAAAACCCACCTTCTACGTTCCAGGCTCAAACAAATAAAATTCTAAAAAATATTCGAGATTATTTAAATGAAAAAGAGTCAGATTTAAAAACCAGAGTGCGCATCCTTGCCTATATTGATGATATTAAACTTGCTGCAAGCAATCTTGATGACTTGGATAGTCTATTCATAATTTTAGCCAATGCACTTCGACAGGCCAATATGAAGCTCAATCCTAGTAAATGTTGTTTCTACCAAAAGAAAGTAAATTACTTGGGTTATGAAATTTCTGCTGAGGGTGTGCGACCTGATCGAAGAAAACTTTTAGCTGTGGAACAGTTTCCTAGACCACAGAATCCGAAAAATATTAGGCAACTATTGGGTCTATGCGGCTATTATAGGCGTTTCGTTCCAAATTTTTCAAAGATTTCGAAACCTTTATCAAATTTATTAAAAAAGGGAGAAAAATTTATTTGGGCAGGGGAACAAGAAGCATCTTTTTGTGAGCTAAAACGACTTTTAACCTCTGGTCCTGTTTTGCAGCACCCGGATTTTGGTGAAACATTCTACATAACCACAGATGCTTCGCAATACGCACTGGGCGGAGTATTGTCACAAAGAAAAAATAAAACAGACGATTTGCCTGTAGCTTTTGCAAGTCGAATGTTAACAAAGTCTGAGATGAACTACAGTACTATAGAGAAGGAGTTGCTGTCTATGGTCTATTGTGCAGAAGAATTCGACTACTGTGTGTATGGAAGACATTTTGTATTCATAACGGACCATAAACCCTTAACATGGCTACATAATATTAGAAAGTCTTCTTCCAGATTACAACGTTGGTACCTCAAGTTGACTGAAGTCTATGACTTTCAAATAGAATATATTCCTGGCAGGGCTAATGTTGTGGCTGATGGATTGTCAAGGAATCCAGTCCAAAATTTGAACGAAGTCTTAATGTTCTCCGAAAGTTCGCATTCTTCTGATAGCTTAGAAATATTTTCGCCAAAAATTGTTAACGCAAAGAAAAGACTCATGTCTTCGGAAACTTCGAATTCTTCCGATGGTCTAGAAATATTTTCGCCAAAAATTGTAAATCCTGAAAAAAGAGTCAGATCATCCGAAATTGACATTTCAGATCATTTGTCAAAGCAAAGTATAGATAGAAATTTCTCAGAACAAATGTCATACGAACAAATTAGTAACAAATCAAATGAAGATGATTTGTATGATTCACAATCTGTCAACGACTCCGATCAAATTTTCCTGAGCAATGTTAATTCGAATAATACAAAAAATGATGATCCTGGCAGTGTAGATTCAAGTTCTGACTTCGAAAATATAATTGATCCGATTTCAGTACGATTTCAGCTCGACAAAACAAAGAATAGACTTGCATCCAGACCAGCCAGTAACATCATTGAAACTCGCGATAATTATTTAATGGCTAACGACAATCGTGCATATTTTGTTACATCGAGAAATCAACCACTTTGTACTGGCGCAATAGTATTATCTCAATCTGAAATGTTACCGGAATTAAAAGATTTTACCTTAGGTAGAGCTAAAATAACCGAATGTGGAAATAAATTCTTAGTTGCTCTTCCTATTAAAGAATCGCTCCACGTTCGTGTAGATAAAGAAATTTTTGTCGATGCAATTGATTCTCTATTAGATGTATGTACGGAACTGAGCCTTAATACAGTGCGCATATCGAAGACTGATCATTTAGATGACCTTTCTTGGGCAGAAATAATTGTTGTTTTTAAAGAAAGATTTCAAGGAAAATTCGTTAAACTCATTTTATGTTGTAATCTTATAGATATTCCTAATGAGGAAATTCGAAACATGATTATAAAAGAAACTCACGACTCTCCTATTAATGGTCACAAAGGTGTTGCCAAAACATACAGTCGAGTCAGACAACACTATTTCTGGCCAAATATGAAAAAACAAATTTCAGAATTTATAAGTACGTGTGAACTTTGTCAGCGCAATAAGTTAGTCAGGAAAAAGGTCAGACAACCAATGGTGCTTACAGATACACCTGGCTCTAGCTTCGATAAAATATCTATGGATGTTGTTGGGCCTCTTTGTAAGACTAAATTAGGTCATGAATATATGTTGACAATGCAAGATTTGCTAACAAAATTTAGTATTGTAGTTCCCTTAAAAGAAATAGGATCCATAAACATTGCCGATGCATTTTTGAGAAGGCTGGTATATGTGTATGGATCACCAAAGGTTGTCCTTACTGATCAGGCTTCAAATTTTACGAGTGCATTAATGAGAAATGTCGCTAAATTATGTAACGTTAAAACATGCACAACTACGGCTTTCTGTCCTCAGTCAAATGGATCCATTGAAAGGATGCATCACTCCCTAAAAGAATGGATGAAAAATTACGTAAGTAATGTCAAAGAGTGGGATCATTGGTGTGAGTGTGCTGCGTTCTCGTACAATACTAGTGTGCATGAGGGTACGCGATTTACGCCATACGAATGCGTCTACGGTAAAATAGCGAGAGTGCCTACAGCCAGAGCCACGTTAGATGATAACATTGATGAAACATATTATGAGTATTTAATCACACTAAAGACCCGCATATGCGAAATACAAGGTTTAGCTAGAGAAAATTTAATAAATGCGAAAAAGCGATCTAAGAAATATTATGACGAAAGATTAAATCCTTGTACATTCACTGTAGGAGATAATGTTATGCTAATTATCGAACCCAAAAAGGGAAAATTTAAACCAGAATACTCTGGACCATTCAAAGTCGTAGAATTACTGAACAACGGTATAAACGCCAAAATTTCATATAAAGATAAGAAAACAAGAATAGTTCACACAAATAAGCTAAGGAAAACTAAACTCAGTAAAGATTAAAAAGGTACTAGAACTGTTTCAAGCTAAAAAAATGCTTATTCTAAATTGTTATTATTCTACAGACAAAAATTTAGGTTAAGATTAAAAACATAGAAAAAAAAGCAAGGGCAAAAATTTTTAAACATTGCTTTCAAATAAGGGGAGGGGTGTGATGTAATAATGTATATTTTATAGAGTGTATATTCGTAAAGGTACAGCTATATCACCTCTTGCTATCGATACCCTATGGTAACTTATTTGCGTTCTCTTATTTCAAATATTCGTTTAAAGAATTCTAATATAAATAAATTGCATTGTTATTTCAATAATTTGTTAATGTGTCGTCAGTAACATTATAAATTAATTATAAAATAAATATCTGTAAATTAGAATTTATAAGTACTCAAGTTCAAAACATTATGTAAAAGTGTCACGAGACATACGTAATATTACGCGCAGCGCTTCCCAACCATGTAACTACGAGCGTGACCTACCCAATTTTGCATAAGCACATGTCTCTAGCAGAACGAAAAAAGAGTCAGTCAGACGTCGACGAACGAAGCGTATAGATATATCTTTGTCATACTTCTCACATTTTGTATTTAGTAAAGTTTCTGAAGACTAATGTATGATAACTATAAAAATGATTAATTAAAGAGTATTTCGACGATTGTTAAAACATTGAATTACATAAACGATGAAAGTATCAAATATATATTATTAATAAACAAAAAAATGTTTCCTTTCATTTGGATTATGGATAGAACCAAGATGCCCTTTTAAAAACGCTTTTTTGCGTAGGACGCTGCCAATAGACAAATATTTATTTAAATCTCATATTTTCAATCAAAATGTTTCCAATGTTCCGACTTGGGACATAACAATAGACGAAAAATCAGTTTTTAAACGATTTCAAAAATTTCTGATAAATAGCAATTTGTCAATTTTTTCGATCATTTTTCTACAGAAAATTTAAAAATTTTTATTAACGCTGTGATTCATGAAATTTTCTTATTTTGTAGCAGAATTACACTCGAAACATAAGTTTTTATGAGAATTCGACAAATTTTCGAATTTTAAAAATCGTCGTTTTATGCGGTTTTTTTTCTACACGAAATATCAAAATCGTGAATTTTGTCAATTTTTATGCATTTTTATTTTTTTAAAATTTTCGCAATCGTAAATTTCGCCTGAATTCGTTATTTGTTTTCGTTTTCCAACAGATTTATACACGAAAAATCAGTTTTTAAACGATTTCAAAAATTTCTGATAATCAGAAATTTGTCAATGTTTTCGATCATTTTTCTACAGAAAATTTAAAAATTTTTACTAAACCCTGTGATTCATGAAATTTTCTTATTTTGTAGCAGAATTACACTCGAAACATAAGTTTTTATGAGAATTCGACAAATTTTCGAATTTTAAAAATCGTTGTTTTATGCGGTTTTTTTTCTACACGAAATATCAAAATCGTGAATTTTCTCAATTTTTATGCATTTTTATTTTTTGAAAATTTTTGCAATCGTAAATTTCGCCTGAATTCGTTATTTGTTTTCGTTTTTAAACAGATTTATAGACGAAAAATCAGTTTTTAAACGATTTCAAAAATTTCTGATAAATAGCAATTTGTCAATTTTTTCGATCCTTTTTCAACAGAAAATTAAAAAATTTTTATTATTGCTGCGATTCATGAAATTTTCTTATTTTGTAGCAGAATTAGACTCGAAAAATAAGTTTTTATGAGAATTCGACAAATTTTCGAATTTTAAAAATCGTCGTTTTATGCGGTTTTTTTTTACACGAAATATCAAAATCGTGAATTTTGTCAATTTTTATGCATTTTTATTTTTTAAAAATTTTCGCAATCGTAAATTTCGCCTGAATTCGTTATTTGTTTTCGTTTTTAAACAGATTTATAGACGAAAAATCAGTTTTTAAACGATTTCAAAAATTTCTGATAAATAGAAATTTGTCAATTTTTTCAATCTTTTTTCAACAGAAAAATAAAAAAATTTTATTATTGCTGTGATTCATGAAATTTTCTTATTTTGTAGCAGAATTAGACTCGAAAAATAAGTTTTTATAAGAATTCGACAAATTTTCGAATTTTAAAAATCGTCGTTTTATGCGGTTTTTTTTCTACACGAAATATCAAAATCGTGAATTTTGTCAATTTTTATGCATTTTAATTTTTTTAAAATTTTCGCAATCGTAAATTTCGCCTGAATTCGTTATTTGTTTTCGTTTTTAAAAAGATTTATAGACGAAAAATCAGTTTTTAAACGATTTCAAAAATTTCTGATAAATAGCAATTTGTCAATTTTTTCGATCCTTTTTCAACAGAAAATTTAAAAATTTTTATTAACGCTGTGATTCATGAAATTTTCTTATTTTGTAGCAGAATTACACTCGAAACATAAGTTTTTATGAGAATTCGACAAATTTTCGAATTTTAAAAATCGTGGTTTTATGCGGATTTTTTTCTACACGAAATATCAAAATCGTGAATTTTATCAATTTTTCTGCATTTTTATTTTTAAAAATTTTCGCAATCGTAAATTTCGCCTGAATTCGTTATTTGTTTTCGTTTTCCAACAGATTTATACACGAAAAATCAGTTTTTAAACGATTTCAAAAATTTCTGATAATCAGAAATTTGTCAATGTTTTCGATCATTTTTCTACAGAAAATTTAAAAATTTTTACTAAACCCTGTGATTCATGAAATTTTCTTATTTTGTAGCAGAATTACACTCGAAACATAAGTTTTTATGAGAATTCGACAAATTTTCGAATTTTAAAAATCGTTGTTTTATGCGGTTTTTTTTCTACACGAAATATCAAAATCGTGAATTTTCTCAATTTTTATGCATTTTTATTTTTTGAAAATTTTTGCAATCGTAAATTTCGCCTGAATTCGTTATTTGTTTTCGTTTTCCAACAGATTTATACATGAAAAATCAGTTTTTAAACGATTTCAAAAATTTCTGATAATCAGAAATTTGTCAATTTTTTCAATCCTTTTTTAACAGAAAAATAAAAAAATTTTACTAAACCCTGTGATTCATGAAATTTTCTTATTTTGTAGCAGAATTAGACTCGAAATATAAGTTTTTATGAGAATTCGACAAATTTTCGAATTTTAAAAATCGTCGTTTTATGCGGATTTTTTTCTACACGAAATATCAAAATCGTGAATTTTATCAATTTTTCTGCATTTTTATTTTTTAAAAATTTTCGCAATCGTAAATTTCGCCTGAATTCGTTATTTGTTTTCGTTTTTAAACAGATTTATAGACGAAAAATCAGTTTTTAAACGATTTCAAAAATTTCTGATAAATAGAAATTTGTCAATTTTTTCGATCCTTTTTCAACAGAAAATTAAAAAAAATTTATTATCGTTGTAATTCATGAAATTTTCTTATTTTGTAGCAGAATTAGACTCGAAAAATAAGTTTTTATGAGAATTCGACAAATTTTCGAATTTTAAAAATCGTCGTTTTATGCGGTTTTTTTTCTACACGAAATATCAAAATCGTGAATTTTGTCAATTTTTATGCATTTTTATTTTTTAAAAATTTTCGCAATCGTAAATTTCGCCTGAATTCGTTATTTGTTTTCGTTTTTAAACAGATTTATAGACGAAAAATCAGTTTTTAAACGATTTCAAAAATTTCTGATAAATAGCAATTTGTCAATTTTTTCGATCCTTTTTCAACAGAAAATTTAAAAATTTTTATTAACGCTGTGATTCATGAAATTTTCTTATTTTGTAGCAGAATTACACTCGAAACATAAGTTTTTATGAGAATTCGACAAATTTTCGAATTTTAAAAATCGTCGTTTTATGCGGTTTTTTTTCTACACGAAATATCAAAATCGTGAATTTTGTCAATTTTTATGCATTTTTATTTTTTAAAAATTTTCGCAATCGTAAATTTCGCCTGAATTCGTTATTTGTTTTCGTTTTCCAACAGATTTATACACGAAAAATCAGTTTTTAAACGATTTCAAAAATTTCTGATAATCAGAAATTTGTCAATGTTTTCGATCATTTTTCTACAGAAAATTTAAAAATTTTTACTAAACCCTGTGATTCATGAAATTTTCTTATTTTGTAGCAGAATTACACTCGAAACATAAGTTTTTATGAGAATTCGACAAATTTTCGAATTTTAAAAATCGTTGTTTTATGCGGTTTTTTTTTACACGAAATATCAAAATCGTGAATTTTGTCAATTTTTATGCATTTTTATTTTTTGAAAATTTTTGCAATCGTAAATTTCGCCTGAATTCGTTATTTGTTTTCGTTTTCCAACAGATTTATACATGAAAAATCAGTTTTTAAACGATTTCAAAAATTTCTGATAATCAGAAATTTGTCAATTTTTTTGATCATTTTTCAACAGAAAATTAAAAAATTTTTATTATTGCTGTGATTCATGAAATTTTCTTATTTTGTAGCAGAATTAGACTCGAAAAATAAGTTTTTATGAGAATTCGACAAATTTTCGAATTTTAAAAATCGTCGTTTTATGCGGTTTTTTTTTACACGAAATATCAAAATCGTGAATTTTGTCAATTTTTATGCATTTTTATTTTTTAAAAATTTTCGCAATCGTAAATTTCGCCTGAATTCGTTATTTGTTTTCGTTTTTAAACAGATTTATAGACGAAAAATCAGTTTTTAAACGATTTCAAAAATTTCTGATAAATAGAAATTTGTCAATTTTTTCAATCCTTTTTTAACAGAAAAATAAAAAAATTTTACTAAACCCTGTGATTCATGAAATTTTCTTATTTTGTAGCAGAATTAGACTCGAAAAATAAGTTTTTATAAGAATTCGACAAATTTTCGAATTTTAAAAATCGTCGTTTTATGCGGTTTTTTTTCTACACGAAATATCAAAATCGTGAATTTTGTCAATTTTTATGCATTTTAATTTTTTAAAAATTTTCGCAATCGTAAATTTCGCCTGAATTCGTTATTTGTTTTCGTTTTTAAACAGATTTATAGACGAAAAATCAGTTTTTAAACGATTTCAAAAATTTCTGATAAATAGCAATTTGTCAATTTTTTTGATCCTTTTTCAACAGAAAATTAAAAAATTTTTATTATCGCTGTGATTCATGAAATTTTCTTATTTTGTAGCAGAATTAGACTCGAAAAATAAGGTTTTATGAGAATTCGACAAATTTTCGAATTTTAAAAATCGTCGTTTTATGCGGTTTTTTTTTACACGAAATATCAAAATCGTGAATTTTGTCAATTTTTATGCATTTTTATTTTTTAAAAATTTTCGCAATCGTAAATTTCGCCTGAATTCGTTATTTGTTTTCGTTTTTAAACAGATTTATAGACGAAAAATCAGTTTTTAAACGATTTCAAAAATTTCTGATAAATAGAAATTTGTCAATTTTTTCAATATTTTTTCAACAGAAAAATAAAAAAATTTTATTATTGCTGTGATTCATGAAATTTTCTTATTTTGTAGCAGAATTAGACTCGAAAAATAAGTTTTTATAAGAATTCGACAAATTTTCGAATTTTAAAAATCGTCGTTTTATGCGGTTTTTTTTCTACACGAAATATCAAAATCGTGAATTTTGTCAATTTTTATGCATTTTAATTTTTTAAAAATTTTCGCAATCGTAAATTTCGCCTGAATTCGTTATTTGTTTTCGTTTTTAAAAAGATTTATAGACGAAAAATCAGTTTTTAAACGATTTCAAAAATTTCTGATAAATAGCAATTTGTCAATTTTTTCGATCATTTTTCTACAGAAAATTTAAAAATTTTTATTAACGCTGTGATTCATGAAATTTTCTTATTTTGTAGCAGAATTACACTCGAAACATAAGTTTTTATGAGAATTCGACAAATTTTCGAATTTTAAAAATCGTCGTTTTATGCGGTTTTTTTTCTACACGAAATATCAAAATCGTGAATTTTGTCAATTTTTATGCATTTTTATTTTTTTAAAATTTTCGCAATCGTAAATTTCGCCTGAATTCGTTATTTGTTTTCGTTTTCCAACAGATTTATACACGAAAAATCAGTTTTTAAACGATTTCAAAAATTTCTGATAATCAGAAATTTGTCAATGTTTTCGATCATTTTTCTACAGAAAATTTAAAAATTTTTATTAACGCTGTGATTCATGAAATTTTCTTATTTTGTAGCAGAATTACACTCGAAACATAAGTTTTTATGAGAATTCGACAAATTTTCGAATTTTAAAAATCGTTGTTTTATGCGGTTTTTTTTCTACACGAAATATCAAAATCGTGAATTTTCTCAATTTTTATGCATTTTTATTTTTTGAAAATTTTTGCAATCGTAAATTTCGCCTGAATTCGTTATTTGTTTTCGTTTTCCAACAGATTTATACACGAAAAATCAGTTTATAAACGATTTCAAAAATTTCTGATAAATAGCAATTTGTCAATTTTTTCGATCCTTTTTCAACAGAAAATTTAAAAATTTTTATTAACGCTGTGATTCATGAAATTTTCTTATTTTGTAGCAGAATAAGACTCGAAAAATAAGTTATTATGAGAATTCGACAAATTTTCGAATTTTAAAAATCGTCGTTTTAAGCGGTTTTTTTCTACAGGAAATATCAAAATTGTGAAATTTGTCAATTTTTATGCATTTTTATTTTTAAAAAATTTTCGCAATCGTAAATTTCGCATGAATTCGTTATTTGTTTTCGTTTTCCAACAGATTTATACACGAAAAATCAGTTTTTAAACGATTTCAAAAATTTCTGATAATCAGAAATTTGTCAATGTTTTCGATCATTTTTCTACAGAAAATTTAAAAATTTTTACTAAACCCTGTGATTCATGAAATTTTCTTATTTTGTAGCAGAATTACACTCGAAACATAAGTTTTTATGAGAATTCGACAAATTTTCGAATTTTAAAAATCGTTGTTTTATGCGGTTTTTTTTCTACACGAAATATCAAAATCGTGAATTTTCTCAATTTTTATGCATTTTTATTTTTTGAAAATTTTTGCAATCGTAAATTTCGCCTGAATTCGTTATTTGTTTTCGTTTTCCAACAGATTTATACATGAAAAATCAGTTTTTAAACGATTTCAAAAATTTCTGATAATCAGAAATTTGTCAATTTTTTTGATCATTTTTCAACAGAAAATTAAAAAATTTTTATTATTGCTGTGATTCATGAAATTTTCTTATTTTGTAGCAGAATTAGACTCGAAAAATAAGTTTTTATGAGAATTCGACAAATTTTCGAATTTTAAAAATCGTCGTTTTATGCGGTTTTTTTTTACACGAAATATCAAAATCGTGAATTTTGTCAATTTTTATGCATTTTTATTTTTAAAAATTTTCGCAATCGTAAATTTCGCCTGAATTCGTTATTTGTTTTCGTTTTCCAACAGATTTATACACGAAAAATCAGTTTTTAAACGATTTCAAAAATTTCTGATAAATAGAAATTTGTCAATTTTTTCGATCCTTTTTCAACAGAAAATTAAAAAATTTTTATTATCGCTGTGATTCATGAAATTTTCTTATTTTGTAGCAGAATTAGACTCGAAAAATAAGGTTTTATGAGAATTCGACAAATTTTCGAATTTTAAAAATCGTCGTTTTATGCGGTTTTTTTTCTACACGAAATATCAAAATCGTGAATTTTGTCAATTTTTATGCATTTTTATTTTTTTAAAATTTTCGCAATCGTAAATTTCGCCTGAATTCGTTATTTGTTTTCGTTTTCCAACAGATTTATACACGAAAAATCAGTTTTTAAACGATTTCAAAAATTTCTGATAAATAGAAATTTGTCAATTTTTTCGATCATTTTTCTACAGAAAATTTAAAAAATTTTTTTAACCCTGTGATTCATGAAATTTTCTTATTTTGTAGCAGAATTAGACTCGAAACATAAGTTTTTATGAGAATTCGACAAATTTTCGAATTTTAAAAATCGTTGTTTTATGCGGTTTTTTTTCTACACGAAATATCAAAATCGTGAATTTTGTCAATTTTTATGCATTTTTATTTTTTAAAAATTTTCGCAATCGTAAATTTCGCCTGAATTCGTTATTTGTTTTCGTTTTCCAACAGATTTATACACGAAAAATCAGTTTTTAAACGATTTCAAAAATTTCTGATAAATAGAAATTTGTCAATTATTTCGATCATTTTTCTACAGAAAATTAAAAAAGTGTTATTATCGCTGTGATTCATGAAATTTTCTTATTTTGCAGCAGAATTAGACTCGAAAAATAAGTTTTTATGAGAATTCGACAAATTTTCGAATTTTAAAAATCGTCGTTTTATGCGGTTTTTTTTTACACGAAATATCAAAATCGTGAATTTTGTCAATTTTTATGCATTTTTATTTTTTAAAAATTTTCGCAATCGTAAATTTCGCCTGAATTCGTTATTTGTTTTCGTTTTTAAACAGATTTATAGACGAAAAATCAGTTTTTAAACGATTTCAAAAATTTCTGATAAATAGAAATTTGTCAATTTTTTCAATCTTTTTTCAACAGAAAAATAAAAAAATTTTATTATTGCTGTGATTCATGAAATTTTCTTATTTTGTAGCAGAATTAGACTCGAAAAATAAGTTTTTATAAGAATTCGACAAATTTTCGAATTTTAAAAATCGTCGTTTTATGCGGTTTTTTTTCTACACGAAATATCAAAATCGTGAATTTTGTCAATTTTTATGCATTTTTATTTTTTAAAAATTTTCGCAATCGTAAATTTCGCCTGAATTCGTTATTTGTTTTCGTTTTCCAACAGATTTATACACGAAAAATCAGTTTTTAAACGATTTCAAAAATTTCTGATAAATAGCAATTTGTCAATTTTTTCGATCATTTTTCTACAGAAAATTTAAAAATTTTTATTAACGCTGTGATTCATGAAATTTTCTTATTTTGTAGCAGAATTACACTCGAAACATAAGTTTTTATGAGAATTCGACAAATTTTCGAATTTTAAAAATCGTTGTTTTATGCGGTTTTTTTTCTACACGAAATATCAAAATCGTGAATTTTCTCAATTTTTATGCATTTTTATTTTTTGAAAATTTTTGCAATCGTAAATTTCACCTGAATTCGTTATTTGTTTTCGTTTTCCAACATATTTATACATGAAAAATCAGTTTTTAAACGATTTCAAAAATTTCTGATAATCAGAAATTTGTCAATTTTTTTGATCATTTTTCTACAGAAAATTTAAAAATTTTTATTAACGCTGTGATTCATGAAATTTTCTTATTTTGTAGCAGAATTACACTCGAAACATAAGTTTTTATGAGAATTCGACAAATTTTCGAATTTTAAAAATCGTTGTTTTATGCGGTTTTTTTTCTACACGAAATATCAAAATCGTGAATTTTCTCAATTTTTATGCATTTTTATTTTTTGAAAATTTTTGCAATCGTAAATTTCGCCTGAATTCGTTATTTGTTTTCGTTTTCCAACAGATTTATACACGAAAAATCAGTTTATAAACGATTTCAAAAATTTCTGATAAATAGCAATTTGTTAATTTTTTCGATCCTTTTTCAACAGAAAATTAAAAAAATTTTATTATCGTTGTGATTCATGAAATTTTCTTATTTTGTAGCAGAATAAGACTCGAAAAATAAGTTATTATGAGAATTCGACAAATTTTCGAATTTTAAAAATCGTTGTTTTATGCGGTTTTTTTTTACGCGAAATATCAAAATCGTGAATTTTGTCAATTTTTATGCATTTTTATTTTTTTAAAATTTTCGCAATCGTAAATTTCGCCTGAATTCGTTATTTGTTTTCGTTTTCCAACAGATTTATACACGAAAAATCAGTTTTTAAACGATTTCAAAAATTTCTGATAATCAGAAATTTGTCAATGTTTTCGATCATTTTTCTACAGAAAATTTAAAAATTTTTATTAACGCTGTGATTCATGAAATTTTCTTATTTTGTAGCAGAATTACACTCGAAACATAAGTTTTTATGAGAATTCGACAAATTTTCGAATTTTAAAAATCGTTGTTTTATGCGGTTTTTTTTCTACACGAAATATCAAAATCGTGAATTTTCTCAATTTTTATGCATTTTTATTTTTTGAAAATTTTTGCAATCGTAAATTTCGCCTGAATTCGTTATTTGTTTTCGTTTTCCAACAGATTTATACACGAAAAATCAGTTTTTAAACGATTTCAAAAATTTCTGATAAATAGAAATTTGTCAATTTTTTCGATCCTTTTTCAACAGAAAATTTAAAAATTTTTATTATCGCTGTGATTCATGAAATTTTCTTATTTTGTAGCAGAATTAGACTCGAAAAATAAGTTTTTATGAGAATTCGACAA
The DNA here is from genome assembly GCA_032872475.1 of Leptopilina myrica (nomen nudum). Classification (NCBI taxonomy): domain Eukaryota; kingdom Metazoa; phylum Arthropoda; class Insecta; order Hymenoptera; family Figitidae; genus Leptopilina; species Leptopilina myrica (nomen nudum). The sequence continues at coordinate 32,370,042 of CM065459.1, read as the reverse complement.
ATTTTCGAATTTTAAAAATCGTCGTTTTAAGCGGTTTTTTTCTACAGGAAATATCAAAATCGTGAAATTTGTCAATTTTTATGCATTTTTATTTTTTAAAAATTTTCGCAATCGTAAATTTCGCCTGAATTCGTTATTTGTTTTCGTTTTCCAACAGATTTATACACGAAAAATCAGTTTTTAAACGATTTCAAAAATTTCTGATAAATAGAAATTTGTCAATTTTTTCGATCCTTTTTCTACAGAAAATTTAAAAATTTTTATTAACGCTATGATTCATGAAATTTTCTTATTTTGTAGCAGAATAAGACTCGAAAAATAAGTTATTATGAGAATTCGACAAATATTCGAATTTAAAAAATCGTCGTTTTAAGCGGTTTTTTTTCTACAGGAAATATCAAAATCGAGAAATTTGTCAATTTTTATGCATTTTCATTTTTTGAAAATTTTTGCAATCGTAAATTTCGCCTGGATTCGTTATTTGTTTTCATTTTCCAACAAAATTATATACGAAAAATCAGTTTTAAAACGATTTCAAAAATTTCTGATAAATAGCAATTTGTCAATTTTTTCGATCATTTTTCTACAGAAAATTTAAAAATTTTTATTATCGCTGTGATTCATGAAATTTTCTTATTTTGTAGCAGAATTACACTCGAAACATAAGTTTTTATGAGAATTCGACAAATTTTCGAATTTTAAAAATCGTTGTTTTATGCGGTTTTTTTTCTACACGAAATATCAAAATCGTGAATTTTCTCAATTTTTATGCATTTTTATTTTTTGAAAATTTTTGCAATCGTAAATTTCGCCTGAATTCGTTATTTGTTTT